>CP142462.1:33827500-34427500 GCA_038049695.1 Cinnamomum chago | reverse complement strand
TTGTAAAAAAACTAGACATGGATGCCTGAATGTTACACTTGGCCATCTCATCATCTTTGGCACATTTGGTGTAAAATTCATTTTCTTCCTCTGAAGCATCCGGCCCTGGCTCATCAAGGTGGGGTTTGGTAAAGACATATTTATATCCTGAAGCTGTCAGGACAATATCCAGGTTCCGTTTCCAATCAACATAGTTGGATCCCACCAACTTATTATGGGTGAGGATGGTCGCAAGTGGATTGAAAGTATTTGAATTCATGCTTGAAATACTATAGCACATAACCATTCATTCAATTAAAGAATATAAATGACATTAGGGTTTAGTATTCTACCAAATTTATGTGGGAATCCTCATAACCACTAAATTCAAAATACATCGGAATCCCAATCCCTTGGGGTATGCCTCCTTGGGGAGTGTGTATACCACCTCAAAGTTGGTCAAAATTAGAATTAAGACTAACTATCAATGTTCATTTTCATTCATTATTATCTAGGTATCTCATACCAAATAATGTATGACTCCCGATTAGTTTCGGTTTCTAAAATACATGAGGCAAATCGTTGAGGATACTACATCATTATTTTAGTTAAGTGTGACCCACCAATTAGCATTGCATGACAACCGTTGCAAGTAGCTCCTCCTTGGGGAGTGGGCCCCGCCCCGTCTCACCAACACTATCTATAGGAGATCCATATCTAGTAACCAGAAAAATAAAATCCCTCCATGGGGAACGACCATTGTCAAGATGGCGCGAGGCTAATACTTTCCTTACAATGGACCTATGGTGGAAAACCATGGGGATTTCTAAATATAAATACCCTGCTCCCACTTAATATTTTAGAATTGATATTTCCTTATAGGTATTGGGCCCACATATATAGACATCAAATCATCTCATGATATAACCAATGATTGGTTCCAAGTCAAGTTATTTTAAGGAAAGTCCAGTTTCTAAGATTAGTGTTACCAATGGATCCATCTCATGGGTCCGCCAACACTAATTAGAACTCTTTCCAAAAATTAATTTGATTTGACCAATTTTAGAAATTGTTATGTTTGGATCAGATTTGGAGATTTGGAAACTTTCTAAAACAAGCATTCATCAACAAATAGAAAGTGCTAAAATTAGAAACTAATCATCTCCTCCACATGGCCCAAGCGGAATAGACTTCTTGGACTTCTAGACTTTCCAAAACTATGGGATTCCTCAAACTCTATGGGCATCTCCAAAACACTTTTGGTAATCTTCAAACTCTTTGATTAGGAGTCCAACTTCACTTTCCTTCTTCGTCTCGGACACCGCCAGAATTTACAAATTAGAAAATTACATAAATTCTTATGCCTCGACTATGAGACTTACATCGTAATCTAATAATGCAAATAAAAAGGCTATAGGGAAAATTCAGCATGCCCTTCCCTTTCACGGGAAACCAAGGAAACCATGATACCCTTTACACTTAACCTTAAATAAACCAATAACCATAAAAAGAAAGTAAAAGTCTTGTGGGCCATATGGAGAGGACATGAACCTGCAAGGTTAGTATCACATACACAATAGGGACTAGGGTTAGGAAGCCACCATCCATCATCTCATGATGAACAAACCCGGATAGCCAAAAAAAAAAAACTGCCTATAACGGGGGTCGGGGCCGCGGGTAAAAGTCTGGCCACCGGTAAAGGTGTTCTAGCAGCCGGTAAAAGTCCAGAACTCAACTCGGGGTTTTTACAGAAAACTGAGATTTTGCCTGAACTTGTCCCTTCTTATGCATTCAGAAAACATATTAAATGCTAAAAAATACTAGAACTGATCCTTACATAGCCCTACGTCTATCCTCTTCACATCTCATGCAAAGATTAGATCTAGATAACTAATCTAACATAATTAAAGATGAGGTATGGCTATGATGCCAATTCTTGGAAGTAGGTGGGCCTCGTGGATAGGTTTTCAAAAATTTTTGACCCACTTGACTCAGGGATCAAGTACCCATTGTTGGAAGCAGGTGGGCCTCGTGGATAGGTTTTCAAAACTTTTTGACCTACTTGACTCAAGGATCAAGTACTCATAAGGCTATAAAACCCGATCCATGATCCAAGAACTTCAAACTCATAATCAAGATCAGTAAAACACTATCTCTAAGATAGCAAATAGCATCACCATGCAACCAAAATAAATCCGCAACATACAAAGAAATAGATTATACCTTTGGAGCTCTATAGTACTCTAATGGAGAAGAAGACAAATTACTTGAACAAGAACTCTTCTTGTAGCGAATTAGGATCTTCAATACCTTGTTGTCTTTCACGCTATGACCTACTTTCAGATCTCTTTACTCAAGAAGAATGGTGGAATCTTCAAGAGAAAATCAACTAGAAGCTTTAAGGAAACTAGAAGAAGAGAAAGGAGGGAGTGCAACTCTTGCACTATTGGGCGTGAATTTCAAGGTAGGTATCCAGGGGTTTGGTTCCCCTATTTATAGCCCTATGCAACCTCCTATTTCTAATTAAAATAGAAGTCCTACTTCCATTAAGAATTAGTAACTTTCTCCTTTCCAATTATTATAGAAGTCTTACTTCCACAATAATTAGTAACCTACTATTACCACTATTAGAAGTCTCACTTCAAATAGAAATAGTAACTTTCTAATTCCTTTCCTTTTGAGTTCAAGTAGAATTAGTAATGATCCAATCTTGGGCTAACATGGGGACAACTAAGGATTCCATAAAAAGCTAGCTCCAACTAAGACACCGCGACCCCACATCTCATGTGCAATCTGGGCCCACAATTAATTACAAATAACACCACTATATAAATGCAATTACACTCCAGTGTTAGGAATAAATTACAATGAAGACCCTAAACTTCCCAATTACCACAAGTAGACCCCTCTATCAATATCCATGGATCAATTGGAATAAATATGTCTTTTCTAATCTTAGATCCATATCTTATTATCCTTGAACCCCAATTAATTACAGTGATCATCAGTACCATCCAATTCACTCTTATTCGAGATGGGTGTGCACTTACTAATAACAAATCCATTAACTGGCACAAGGAGATAATGTAGATAGATTCCATCTTGATCATTGGATGTTCCCATAGTCCTATTACCACATGCCCAAGACACCGAGGTGTTGGCCTCACTCATTGGTGACTCAAAGCAAATGAATAGATAAAAACTTGAGTTTATCAATATCTCAGGATTAAGAGCCTATTGCTTGGGAATTATGAGAGCAAATCTTAAAATCGAGACAGTGTTCCATAAGGTGCTTCTCATGGTCCTTCAATACATCCAATATATCAGCACCATGATCCAGAATCTTACATTCTGATGATCGAAACAAATCACACTATCTCATAGTAATCAAAGTGTTGCAACCTTATCAGATGAGATGCTCAGTCTCATCTCTGGTTATGAAGATATTTAAGTATAAGATTTGTGACACAGGTCTCCCGTATGTGGATCTCCTCCATACACATATATCACATCTAATATACTAATGGGACCCTGTTCATCTCATGAACAATCATGTCATTTGTATTGGTTATGTGTATTAAGTAATAAAACATCATTCATCTCATGAAAGGAAAGCGTGATTTTATTGATAATTAAATAAATTATTTAATTTATTACATCATCTGATGGATTGAGTCCATACGATCTAACAATATGTATGTATATATATACACATCATCATCAATTGATTGGACCTGGCCGAGTGAAGTCTAATCTTGATCAAGTGGATCTGAATTCATTTAGCCACATGACCTACTCCTAAGCCCACGATCGACGACCACTATTTGGCATGGAGTCTTACCCTGTATCACACCTTGAATTTGATGGGTCTCTTCAAGCTCTCTTGATTTATGGGATCAATTAATATGATCAATATAGGTTCAAGCCAACTTTTTGCAACCATGTCATGTTGGGTCCAATGCATACATTCAGGTCCAAGCCAGTTTTTGGCCTAAGCCATATGACCAATTTTGGTCGATGCCCATCCAAGCCAATTTTTGCCTAGGCTGTATAACCGATCTTTGTTGATTCAGGTCCAAGCCAATTTCTGGCCTAAGCCATATGACCAATCTTGGTTGATGCCGGTCCCAGTCATTTTTCTTCCTATGCCATATGACAAGTCTTGGTTGAATTAATGTCTAGGCCCATGCCAGTTTCTGGCTGGCCTAAGCTATATGGCCAATCCTAGTTGATTATTGGAGGGTCATTGCATTTAGGGGCATTACTAAATTCACATTCTTATATATTAAAGTTGAAAAGGAATTATTGAGAAAAAGAAGTCATTTTCTCTCCTCTCCTTCAGCCACCTCAGCACTTGAATGCATTGAAGAAAAAACAAACATGTTCTCTCCTCTTTTGAGGCACATCCGTAGTTAACCCCAAGAGGCACAAAGTGTAACGTCTCTTTCATTGGAGTAACGTCTCTCTCCTTCCTTCTAAAGCACTCTATTATAATCTTATTCCAGTTTCACCATCTAATTCCCTTCTATCCCTTTCAATTTTGCCTCTTTGTCTTCTCTTTGACAACCCCATTTCAGTTTTCCAAATTGAGAAGACAAGGTTCTCGGTCAAGGAGTTCACTATACTGGGGAAGATGATGATGATGGCGGTCAGGAAGTGGACGGCATTGTTATGGCTAAACAAGAACAAATAGCAGTGGCTTACAAAGTAGATCAAATAAAAACACAATGAGAAAGAAGATTTACCCAAATGGCATTTTTCATTGGTGCAAAACATGTCTGTACTTTCTTTTTCAAAATTTGGATTTTGGGGTTTTGTTTGTTTTTAATGCTTTGATTTTATCCATCACTCGTGCTTGACTCGGTTAAAGTAGTCTATTGATTACTCCACCCCCTTTTAACAAATTGACCTGAATCATATAATTTGTACACTTCTGACTTCGTTTTTTTATGGCTTAGGTGACGTAATTGTGTAAGTTAGGATGGGTGGTTTTGCATTTTGTTGTGCTTTGGGCAGTCATATATACTTCTTGGGTTCGCTTTAAGTCATTATCATTAAAGATATTATCTCCTTTTTTATTTCAAACTGCATTTGACAGAAAATCTTCTATCTCATTAAGAAGGCAAGAGTGTAACGGCCTTCGATCAATGTTAGAATTATTTCATGTGTCATTTTGACTGAATCACAACAAGAATGGAGTGCATAAAAAAAAAGCTATATTTTAATCTATGTTTAACTTACACACCCACTCACTAATCTTTAGAACTACAGAATGAGATTGAACCCTAGTTTTTTTATGAGCAAGAGTGGTTGGGTTGAAAATTCATCTAACGTGGCTAGGGACTTTGATTCATCTTATTCTAGTTTGAAAGGTTTCGATTATGTATTTTAGTTTTTTGAATTATAGACTTCTGGTTTTAGATTCTTTTTTATTCAGAAATTTGACTCTGGAGATTTCCTTTTGAAGTTATTTTTTTATTCCATTTGAATTTTACATTGGGCACTCTAAATTTGGGCATTGGAATATGGGACTGGTTATCTTTAATTGGAGTTCTGGGAATTCCAATTAGGTTTTATTGAATATTACAAATATGTTTTAAGGAATGTGCGAGGGCTGAATCGGCCCGGCCTTAGTACTTTTGGTCGCATTTGGTTTCTTTGGAACCCTCGATTTGCTAAAGTAGTGATTCTTGAAGATGGATTCGGGTTCATTCATTGTGTAGTATCTCTTTTGAATTATTCATTTATACTAACAGTCCGTTACGGTGAGAATGGGTATGTCCGGCGTTGAGGATTATGGGATAAACTTATATCTTTGGCTGATGGTTTTTAGTTTCAGATAAGTCTACAAAATTAGGTCTTTAGGTCATCATTTCATGTGTAGCTGTGGACTTAGTTAGGATTAATTGCATTGAATTACATTAAATTTCATGATTTCATGCATTTGGCCTTATTTTTGAAAATTAGCTAGGTCAAATTTGGTCAAAATTCATTATATTGCATGATTTTTATGAAATTGGGATTTTTAATCTCATTCACCTCCCCAAAAATTAGCTTTTTGGTTTCATCAGTACAAACTTTCTATTTGTGTCACCATGTGCTATTTTTGGAAATTCGGTAATGTTGGGTACATCAAATAGATATGTAGGATCCCATGCATGGTCTATTTAAATTCCTTACATAGAATTATTGTTGAATTCATTTATTTTAATTCATGTATGAAATATTCAAAGTTGGGGCTTCGGATTGATGGAATTAGTGAGAGATGAAGAAGGTCATAAGAGAAAGGAAGGAAAATTCCATAGGCGATCCACATATGGACCCCACTCTTTCTTTCTGTTTTTTTGAAAGATAAGTTATTCTTTCTTTAAAACTCAAAGAACATACTTTACAAAGAGATTCTCTTTACAGAAGAAGAGAATTGCACGGGGCATACACCATTGGAAAACAAAAGAATACAGACCCACAACCCGGGTATAGGCATATAAAATAAAGAATCAAAAGAAACCCCACTACTAGAAAAGAGGTCTTTTATATCGGTTACAAAAAGAACCCTATATCGGTTTTTCATATAACCGATATAATATCTTCATTCATGGTATTTTATATCGGTTAATATTTAATTATATCGGTAAACTTTTTTCTATATCGGTTAAACAGGAACTGATATAATAATTTCTATATATAATATCGGTTAAGAAAAGATGTGATATTAATATCAATATTTTAGATCGGTTATTATAAAACCGTTATTATAGACAAATATTTTATTTACCTACATAATGTTGGAATTTGAGATTCTTCGAGACAATTAATGAAGAGTTAAAAATGATTATGCGTTGGAATTATTGTCAACACATTGTCACAAGCATTGCAAACAAGTCAGAGGCCATGGAGACAGAGGTTTCACGAGCTAGAGCGCGACTATGCAATTTCCAAACAGCAGCAGACAGCAGCCTCGCGCGCTCGAGCGCGTGAAGGTGCGCTCGAGCGCGCACAGTCGGATTCAGCCAAAGTCGAGACAGCAGTCTCGCGCGCTCGAGCACGTGAGCGGAGAATTTTTAGGATCTTCACGATTTCGTATTTCTTTGATGGAAATCTATGTTTAAGATGACCTAATCTTATTTAAGAGGAGATTAGACTTGTGGAAGGGTGTGGGGGAAGTATCTCTTCTATCAAACAAAGGTGAGGAGAGTTTTTCAAGAGAGATTTAGAGAGAAGAGTGATTGTGAGAAGAAGGTGCTGCTGGGATTGCTGTGTTGCAGGTTTCTACAGCAAGTGTGGACGAGAATGTGCTCATGAAGATGATGATTCGTTCATAGATAAGTGTCTCTCTGTTTATAACTTAAAATTCAATTTGTAAGGGATTGAGAGAGAGAGATTGTAGAGGGGAAGGGCTGTAGAAAGAACTAAACTCTTATTCTGTAAAACATCAAGTGGGTGCTTGGTGTTGGGGATTTGGTGATCCTGTCTGTTGGTGCAGACATATTGGAAAGGGAGTAGGTGCTTCCTAGATAGTGGGTGCTATCTGAAACTCAAGGGTGGGTGCTCTTTGTCGTTGGTGCGACTAAATAGATTCAGACCTATTCCGGATCGGTGTTCGGAAAGTCTTTGAACCGTGGACGTAGCCTTTTTGGTGAACCACGTTAAATCTGTTGTCCGTGTGTGTGATTTGATCTTTTGTTGTTGAAATTGGACCTGATTTTAGAGATCACTGATTCACCCCCCCCCCCCCCTCTCAGTGATCGCGATATCCAACAATTGGTATCAGAGCCCGGCTCCCTTGATAAGCTTAACACGCTGAGGGTGATCTATTGTCAAATCACATGGCATCTAATACAGGGAATATGAAAGCACCTTTGTTTGATGGCTCTAATTACTCCTTCTGGAAGATCAGAATGCAGGCCTTCATTAAATCACTTGGCTATGATGTCTGGGAGGCTGTCAGAGTCGGTTACAATGCTGCCATCGTACCCACTGATGCTGCAACGAAGAAGTTAGCAGACAACGACTCCAAGGCGCAGAATGCACTCTTTGGTGGTCTTGTGGACAGCGAGCTGGTCAAAGTTATTGCATGCAAAACAGCCAAGGAAATATGGGACAAGTTGCAAAGCATTCATGAAGGTGATGAGAAGATTAAAGAAGCAAAGTTGCAAACCCATCGCTCTCAATTCGAGTCTCTTCGCATGGAGGAAAGCGAGAATATTGATTCTTACTTGCAGCGAGTGAATGAAGTCACGAATGACATTCGTGGACTAGGGGAGGAAATTAAGGAACCAATCATCGTAAAAAAGGTTCTAAGATCTCTTCTTTCCCGGTTTGATTCCAAAGTCTCTGCCATTGAAGAAGCTAAGGATCTGAATGCCTTCACCATGGATGAATTGCATGGTACACTCACTGCCTACGAGATGCGCATAGGCAAGACATCATCATCTGATAGAGAAGCGGCCTTCAAAGCTCAGAAGAAAGGGAAAGAAATTACTGGTCATGAGGCTGATACTGAAGATGATGAGCTTGAGGCTCAATTTGTTAGAAAGCTGAAGAAAGGAAGCAATGGAAAGTACAAAGGGAAGCTACCCTTTAAATGCTTCAATTGTGGAGGTGTTGGCCATTTTGCTGCCAAGTGTCCGCTGAAAGAAGACAATGATAATGACTCTTATACTGATAAGAGTAAAAGGAAGAAAAATTTCAGAAAAGGGGGCAAAGCACAAACCTTTATAAGCCAACAAGATGACAGCACATCTGAAACTTCAAACGATGATGAATCAACTGAAGCTCTCTTCATGGTTACTGTTGAAGAAGAAGAGGAGCAAGAGCTGGAAGAAGAAGAGGAGGCCGAGGTCAATCTTGAAGAAGAACTCATTGCTGCACTTGAGGAGCTTAGCATGGAGCGTAAAACAAGTAAGAAAAATCTGAAACTTCTCCATGAATCTGAAAGTTCAGTTATTGCTTTGAAAACTCAAGTTGAAGAATATAAAAGAATGGTGGAAGTCCTTGAAAATCAAATAAGTATCAAAAAGGAAGAGGCTATGAAACTTGAAACTGAAATCGCTAGAGCAAAGGCTGAAAACTTGGAAAGTAGACAAAAACTCAAAGCGCTCCAAGCGATTGAAGGGACAATGAAACTCAATGAAATTCTGAAAGTTCAAAAGCCCTTCCACAATAAATTTGGTATTGGATTTGAGATCGGAGAATCCTCTAAGGCTACACCTTCTTTGTCTATGAAACAAAGTGCTATACCTCTCAAGGCCACAAAGCTTCAAATTCAGCCTAGTATTGAGATGGTAAATAAGAAAAGGTTTGTGGAGTTTAATCAGCCACCTAAGAAAGGAAGGATGTTCAGATTCTACGGTTATTGCTTTCATTGTAATAGATATGGTCATAAAAGAACTGATTGTAGATTCTATGTGAGAAACAGTCCTTTAGTGACTAGGAACCCTTTTTCAATCCTAAACGGCCACAAAATTGAGTGCAATAAGTGTTATAATTATGGACACTTGGCTAGGGATTGTAGATTGCCTATTACTAACCAATTTCAGGTTGAAAAGAAACCCAAGTTAGTCAAGGCTTGGAGGGCAAAGAAAAGTGCAGAAAATACCAAGGAATCGCTCATTGTGCAAATGGCATTCAATGCACAAAAGAAGGCAGCACCATGGGTCCTTGATAGTGGCTGTTCAAGCCATATGACAGGTGATAAAGATAAATTCATCAAATTACAGCACTATGAAGGCGGATCAGTGAAGTTTGGTAACAATGATGGTGCCAAGATCTGCGGAAAAGGTGTTGTTCAGCTAATGGCAAACAAGATCAAATCAGAAGAAGTCTTATATGTGTCTGGACTGAGACACAACTTGCTAAGTGTGAGCCAGATCTGTGACAAGGGCCACGAAGTTGCCTTCACAAAGAATGGGTTTGTTATCAAGAAGTGTAGCAACGGCAAAACAGTGGCTACTGGATCTAGGACTGCTGGGAATCTCTATACATTGTCAGATGGAGCTGAAAAGACTTGCTTAATAAGTCGGACAGAGGAAAGTTGGTTGTGGCACAAACGCCTAGGACATCTAAGTTTTGATAACATGTCAAAAATTTGCAAAACAAAGGCTGTAAGAGGTATGTCTACAGTTGAAAAGCCTTCCAACCCCATTTGTGATTCCTGTCAAAAGGGAAAGCAAACGAGGGTAATGTTCAAGTCAAAGGAGCATCATTCAAAGAAACCTCTTGAGCTAGTGCACACTGATCTCTGTGGTCCTATGCGAACTCGAAGCACCAATGGAGATAAGTATTTCATGTTATGCATTGATGATTATACTCGTATGACATGGGTATTGTTTCTTAAGCATAAACATCAAGCACTTGATCGGTTCAAAGTGTTTAAAGCACAGGTTGAGAACATGCTAGGGAAGCGAATCAAGACGCTAAGGTCTGATCGTGGAGGCGAATTCACATCTGAAGAATTTACCAAGTTCTGTGAGCATCATGGCATTCAACGGCAATACTCAGCCCCTAGAACTCCACAACAGAATGGAGTTGTTGAACGCAAGAACCGCACCGTGCAGGAGATGGCACGCACTATGCTGGTTGAGAGCAAATTGGCTAATAAATACTGGAAGGAAGCAATTCATACGGCTGTATACATTCAGAATCGATGCTTGATCAGGCCACATGAAGACAAAACTCCCTATGAGCTATGGTTTGGAAGAAAAGCAACAGTCAAGCACTTCAGAGTCTTCGGTAGCAAGTGTTATATCAAGCGGCTCGAACAAAATCCAGGAAAATTCGAGGAAAGAGCCGATGAAGGTATATTTCTGGGTTACTCCTCCTCTAGTAAGGCTTACCGGTGTCTTAACAAAAGGACCAGAAAGATCATAGAAAGTGCTGATGTTAGAATTAATGAACATCATGAATCCATGCCTATGTCTAGTGAAGGAAGCACAATTTATGAAAATCTCTCTGAATCAGAGAATGAAAGGTCTGAATCCAATACATCAAGGGATAGTTCAGAAGTCACCTCTCCTACTAAACATAGGACTTGGGTAGAGCACCATCCTAAGGATCAAATCATTGGAGATCCTCAGACCGGTGTTCAAACTAGACAAAGTGTAGTTAGCAATTACTCACTTGTGTCCACCATTGAACCCAAGACTGTGGCTGAAGCCAGTCTCGATGAAAGTTGGTTGAAAGCTATGCATGAGGAGTTGGAGCAAATAGAGAAGAACTCCACATGGGAACTAGTTCCTAGACCTACTGATAAGAATGTTATTGGTACTAAATGGGTCTTTCGGAATAAGTTGAATGAAGATGGTCAGGTCATAAGAAACAAAGCAAGGTTGGTTTGTAAAGGCTATGCTCAAGTTGAAGGAATAGATTTTGAAGAGACCTTTGCACCGGTGGCTCGTCTGGAAGCCATTCGTATGTTTCTTGCATTGGCTGCATACAAAACCTTCAAGGTTTTTCAGATGGATGTAAAGTCAGCTTTCTTGAATGGATTACTGGAAGAAGAGGTATACATTGAGCAACCTGATGGTTTTCTCATTAGCAAAAATTCAGACCTAGTGTGCAAGCTGAACAAAGCTCTTTATGGACTGAAGCAAGCGCCAAGGGCGTGGTATGCAAGACTAGACCTCTATCTCCGCAAGATCGGTTTTGGAAAAGGACTGGTTGATAGCAATCTTTATGTCAAAACAGAGTTAAGCAAACAGCTGGTTGTTATCGTTTATGTCGATGACATAATCTTTGGCGGAAATGATGAAGAATTGTGCAGGAATTTTGCTGAAGAGATGAAGAAAGAATTTGAGATGTCAATGCTTGGAGAACTGAAGTTCTTTCTTGGTTTGCAAGTTCAGCAGCTGAATCACGGTATCTTCATATCACAGATGAAGTACATCAAGGAAATGCTGAAGCGTTTTAACATGGAAGACAGCAAGCCAGTGAGCACACCAATGTCAACAAACACAAAGCTAAGCAAAGATGATAAGGGTTCGTCTGTTGATCACACCACCTATCGATCTATGATAGGAAGCTTGCTCTACTTGACTGCTACGAGACCGGATCTTCTACAAGCAGTATGTATGGTGGCTCGATTTCAAGCATCCCCAACTGAAACGCATCTTACAGCAGTAAAAAGGATCTTTCGATATCTGAAAGGTACTATGGAGCTTGGTATCTGGTATCCCAAAGGCAAATCCTTCACTCTTGTTGCATACTCTGACGCCGATTGGGCTGGATGTATAGATGATCGCAAGAGTACAAGCGGTGGCGCATTCTATCTTGGTGAAAGGTTGGTGGTATGGCACAGTAAGAAGCAAGATTCAGTATCCCTTTCGACAGCGGAAGCGGAATATATTGCAGCGGCAACTTGTTGTACGCAAGTGCTGTGGATGCGGCAAATGCTCTCTGATCTAGGAGTTCAAACAACTGATCCTACGCCGATCCTATGTGATAACACGAGTGCAATTCACATCTCTAAGAATCCTGTTCAGCACTCTCGAACGAAGCATGTTGCAATCCGCTATCACTTTCTCAAAGAAAAGGTTGCTGCTGGAGAGGTAAAGTTGGATTATGTTCCAACCACTGAACAAGTAGCTGATATCTTCACAAAGCCTCTACCAAAGGAAGTCTTCGAGTATCTTCGTAAGAAATTGGGAGTTACTCACTCTCCCAAGACTTAGAAGACCTTCGCGCAAGGGGGAGCAAATTTTCAATTTGTTTTTGCTCCTTCCACAGTCCCTTTGGATTTGTTGTCAAAGGGGGAGACAGTGTGGTCATTGAAAGCATGAAGACAGGGGGAGACCTTGGTATGGATTATTGAAGGTCTGTAATGAAGACACTTCAAAAGTTCAGCATGCTCCAAGTAGAAGCTCAGCATGCATGTTCCATGCATGTTCCAAGTGTTGCCAACAATTCCAAAGGGGGAGATTGTTGGAATTTGAGATTCTTCGAGACAATTAATGAAGAGTTAAAAATGATTATGCGTTGGAATTATTGTCAACACATTGTCACAAGCATTGCAAACAAGTCAGAGGCCATGGAGACAGAGGTTTCATGAGCTAGAGCGCGACTATGCAATTTCCAAACAGCAGCAGACAGCAGCCTCGCGCGCTCGAGCGCGTGAAGGTGCGCTCGAGCGCGCACAGTCGGATTCAGCCAAAGTCGAGACAGCAGTCTCGCGCGCTCGAGCGCGTGAGCGGAGAATTTTTAGGATCTTCACGATTTCGTATTTCTTTGATGGAAATCTATGTTTAAGATGACCTAATCTTATTTAAGAGGAGATTAGACTTGTGGAAGGGTGTGGGGGAAGTATCTCTTCTATCAAACAAAGGTGAGGAGAGTTTTTCAAGAGAGATTTAGAGAGAAGAGTGATTGTGAGAAGAAGGTGCTGCTGGGATTGCTGTGTTGCAGGTTTCTACAGCAAGTGTGGACGAGAATGTGCTCATGAAGATGATGATTCGTTCATAGATAAGTGTCTCTCTGTTTATAACTTAAAATTCAATTTGTAAGGGATTGAGAGAGAGAGATTGTAGAGGGGAAGGGCTGTAGAAAGAACTAAACTCTTATTCTGTAAAACATCAAGTGGGTGCTTGGTGTTGGGGATTTGGTGATCCTGTCTGTTGGTGCAGACATATTGGAAAGGGAGTAGGTGCTTCCTAGATAGTGGGTGCTATCTGAAACTCAAGGGTGGGTGCTCTTTGTCGTTGGTGCGACTAAATAGATTCAGACCTATTCCGGATCGGTGTTCGGAAAGTCTTTGAACCGTGGACGTAGCCTTTTTGGTGAACCACGTTAAATCTGTTGTCCGTGTGTGTGATTTGATCTTTTGTTGTTGAAATTGGACCTGATTTTAGAGATCACTGATTCACCCCCCCCCCCTCTCAGTGATCGCGATATCCAACACATAACACATGTTTTATATCGGTTTTTCCCTCCTTTTTATTTTCCCTCCCTTTTCAGGACGTCCTGCGGCTAGCCGCTGTGCACATGCGGCTAACCGTAAGTCCACATGCGGCTAACCGCCAGTGCACCTGCGGCTAACCGCAAGTGTTATATAATCTTTTATGTCCGTTGTTTTGAAACCGATATTATATATCCAATCATATTACATCGGTTATTCGAATCCCTTAATCGCCCGCGCGGGGCTCGATCGATTAGTACTTCTTTCCCTCCTTTTTATTTTTCCTTCCCTCCTTCTCTTTCTTTCTCCATCATTCCTTCTTTCCTCTCACTCTCGCTCTCTTCTCTCCTCACTCTCGCCTCTCTTCCCAGCGCCTCTCTCCCTCCAATAACCCCTTTCCTCTCACTCTCGCTCTCTCCTCTCCTCACTCTCACTCTCTCTGCTCTTCTCTCACTGTCGCTTTCTCTACTCTCTCTGCTCTCCCTGTCTCTCTCGCTCACTCTCGTTCTCAGAAGAGAGGGAGGAGTCTCTTTTACTATTTTGCTGAAGCAGAGGAGCATCCTTAGAAGAAGCCCCTTACTATCTGTTTGAATGGAGGTTGGTTCTTCTTCTTTTGCTACTATTTTATAAGTGGGTCTTTTTATCTCCTTTTTTTCCTGTTTAATTTTTGGGTTGTAAAGATGAGACATTGGAGTTCTTATTTTTGCAATTTTGGGTCATGGACCTTTTTTTTTGTTTTTTTCATTTCTCTCCTAACCATCTTATCTTTTTGTTAGTTCTATCTCAATTTCAAAATGGTTGTTTCTTTCTTTCCTTTTTTTTTATTTTTATTTTTGGATTCTTTCTGATGGATCTTATGGTTATGGCTATGGTTATGTTTTTTTTTTCCCTAACTTAATTTGTTTGGGCTTGTTAGCTCTACTCAGTATTTTCATTCCAGGAAGAAGCTTTATGTGCCTCTTTGACAGTGTAGTTTCTGTTGACTGTCAATGTTTCTCAATCTGTTTTAACCTGTTACGTTTGGGCGTTTGGGCGTTTGGGCGTTTGGGTTTTATGGTATGGGATTTTGGTTGGCACTGTAGGTGTTTTGTAAGGGGGCTAGCCGCCAGACCCACGGTCAGCTTTCCAGGAAGCCTATTCTCTCAGGATGATTTTCAGTACGTCCTACGGCTAGCCGCAGTGCTAACCGTTGGAGTTCGGTTTGATTTCCAGAGACAAGTTTTTTAGAACACCCTCTTGCGATGACCCCTGCGGTTGCCTCACGGCTAGCCCCCAACTATTCCTGCGGCTAGCCGTGAGCCAACCTGATTCAATTTTCTGAGAGGTAGACGTCGTGGATGGGGTGTGTTGGTGTTTTGTTTATTTCGGTTTTCACTTTTTGTTGGTGCTGGTGTTTGTTTTGTTGGTTTTTGTTTGTTTTTGTTTGGGAAGAGGGTTTTGGAAGATGGTTTTGGAAGATGGTTTTTTTTTTCTTGGTCATAGGGGAGCAATTGAGCTAGTTGTTATCCTCAAATGCACAATTTACAGTAAGTGGGACATGAATAGTCACTTCAACGCACAATTATATCTCTGCACAATTAATGTCAGTCATTTTTTTTTCTGTGGATTATCTACATTACTCTTCTCTGTGGGTTAATTTTTTTAAATATTTGTATCTGGTTTAATTGTGAATTTTTGAACTTGGTTGCTTTTGTATTGTTGTTTGGTGAATCTCTGTCCATGGATTTATTTCTACAAATCTTCAGCCAATCTGAAAGCTTTGCCCGAACGAGAATAACCAAGGTTGGAAACAAGGATATTCAGTTCGTTTGGTGCACACCAACCCAGGTCTCTCTCACATTAATTGGTTGTAATATTAGCATTATATGGCAATGACTTTCTGATTATTGCTTGTCTGTAGCATTTTATTGGGCTATTCAGAAATGGACAAGTCTTGGATGTCATTAAATCGGTTTTCTATTGCATACGGGGAAGGGGTTGAAAGTTTTTTGATGTTTGCGAAAAAGAAGTTTGGTGATGGGAATCCCATGCCATGTCCATGCAAAACATGTGGGAATCTCAATAAATTTGTAGCTAAGGATGTTGAGTACCATCTCTTTTTCCATGGTATCGATCGAAGTTATACTAGGTGGATATGGCATGGAGAAGCATCTCCTGGTGAAGCTCCCTCAAGTGTGCCTTTAAATAGGTCCACCCAACACCATTTTGGGAGTGATGTCCCAGATGATACTACACCCCCAGATGATGCTGCAAGCTCATTAAAATTGGCTCAGACCGCTTGTGACCAGTATTCATCAAATCCTGAAAAGTTTCAAAGAATTCTTGCAGAGGCTGAGGAACCTTTATACAAAGGTTGTCTAAAGTTTACCAAATTATCTGCAGTAGTTACATTGTTTAATGAGAAAGCAAGGAGTGGGTGGTCTGACATAAGCTTTTCACGGTTGTTGAAAATCATTGGAGACATGCTACCCGACGATAATAATTTACTGCCCCGAAGTATGAAAGAGGTTAAAAAGACATTGTCTGTGTATGGGATGAGCTATGAGAAGATAGACGCATGTCCGAATGATTGCGTGCTTTATAGAAAGGGATCTGATAATGAGAATAAAACTAGTTGCCCTACTTGTGGTGAGTCAAGATACAAAGTGAATAAGAACCTGACTGAGCAATGTAAGGGGGTGCCGGTAAAAGTTCTATGGTATTTTCCACCTATCCCTAGGTTTAAGAAATTATTTCAGTCGGTACAGACATCGAAACAGATGACTTGGCACGCTGATGAGAGATTGGTTGACGATAAGTTACGCCACCCAGCTGACTCCCCCGCATGGAAGTTGGTAGATGATAAATGGCCGGAGTTTGCACAAGAGCCAAGAAATTTGCGCTTAGCACTTTCAGCGGATGGGGTCAATCCGCATGGTTCGATGAGCAGCAAGCATAGTTGTTGGCCAGTAATGTTAGTCACTTACAATCTCCCGCCTTGGTTGTACATGAAAAGAAAGTTTGTGATTTTAACGATGTTGATATCGGGTCCACGACAACCTGGAAACGACATCGATGTTTACCTAGAACCATTAATCGATGACTTGAAAACACTATGGGATACAGGGGTTAAAGCTCATGATGCTTACCGACAAGAGGCTTTTACGTTGAAAGCAATGTTGTTGTGGACCATTAATGATTTCCCTGCATATGGTAATTTGTCTGGTTGTGTTGTAAAAGGCTATCATGGTTGCCCCATATGTGGCGAACAGACACAATCATGCAGATTAAAACATTCGAGGAAGAACGTATACATGGCCCATCGAATGTTCCTTCCAGAAGATCATCCCTTTCGGAAACAGAAAAAATCATTTAATGGTGAGCAAGAGTTTCGAAAAGCACCAATGATTTTGACTGGTGAAGAAGTGGCAGAAAAGGTTAATGGAATCAAAACCTTGTGGGGGAAACCAGTACCAAAAGAGAAGCCCAAGAAAAAGAAAAAAAAATCAAAAAGATCGACTTCATTGAAGAGGAAGCGAGTGGAAGATGGTAGTGATGATGGTGCTAGAATTTGTTGGAAGAAGAAGTCAATTTTCTTTAACCTCGACTACTGGAAATACTTGCTTCTTCGACACAACTTGGATGTGATGCACATAGAGAAAAATGTTTGTGAGAGTCTTATTGGAACCTTGCTGAATATTCCAGGTAAAACAAAGGATGGACTGAATAGTCGCCTTGATTTGCAGGATATGGGTTTAAGGGATGAACTGGCACCTGATGTAAGTCAGAATAGAGCGTACTTACCACCAGCTTGTTTCTCATTATCCAAAGAAGAGAAATTCAGTGTGTGTGAAACATTGCATAAGTTAAAAGTTCCAGATGGATACTCATCAAATTTCAGAGCATTGGTTTCTATGCAAGACTTAAAGTTGGGGGGATGAAATCTCATGATTGCCATGTGTTGATGCAGCAATTACTTCCTGTTGCTATACGATCCGTGCTACCAAAACATGTGAGAGTTGTACTTATCAGATTTTGCTCATTTTTTAATGAGTTATGTGCGAAGGTAGTAGATGTACCTCGATTGCTTGAAGTTCAGAAGAATCTGGTGGTCACCTTGTGTTTACTAGAAAAATATTTCCCACCATCATTCTTTGATATTATGGTTCATTTAACCGTCCATCTCGTTCGAGAAGTCCAGATTGGGGGCCCTGTTTGTTTCCGATGGATGTATGGATTTGAGAGGTATGAATAACTTTAAATATTCTTCAAGTGTAATTTACTAATTTAAATTATTTAAAGTAATCAATGGTTTACTATGTTTTAGGTATATGTCGGTTTTAAAAGGTCAAGTAAGAAATCGTTACCGTCCAGAAGGTTGCATGGCAGAGTGTTATATTGCAGAGGAAGCGGTTGAATTTTGTAGTGAGCACTTCTCTGGATTGGATGCAGTTGGAATTCCACCATTTGAAGATAAAACTTACCCTGAAATTGTGACTGGCAAGAAACCTCCAGGAGGTGATTTTGTTGAAGTTGATGCTAAGTCCTTGGAGCAAGCACATTGTTATGTATTGCACAACACAAGTGTTGTTCAACCCTATATTGAGTAATTGTATTTTAACTTCTTGACTTACAAATTAAAGCGTTACACTAGTTTTACCGCTAACATGCGGTTCGTATGGAAAACTATGCAGGAGACACATGAACCACCTAAAGAAAACATTTCCTCGGCAGTCCAAAATTCTTAAATGGTTACAAGATGAACATAACCGTTCTTTTAGTTCTTGGCTCAAAAACGAGGTAACAATTGTCAATCATAAGACTTGTGTTGTGTCTATTTACTAAATGTGACTAACTTTCTTAGGAACACAGGTTTTTGAAGATCGACGTGTCACCGGTAACAACACCTCAGAAATCTTGAGATGGGTATCACAAGGTCCTCGTATACACGTTATAAAATATCATAGTTATACCATTAATGGTTCTCATTTTACCACAAAGGATCGTGATGCTTCACATGTCACTCAGAATAGTGGTGTAAGTCTAGTGGCCACGGCGATGAACGTGTCTAGTGCAAAGGATAATAATCCTGTTTTCTGTGAATCAGGGTACTATGGTGTTATTGTGGAAATATGGTTGATTGATTATAGTCATTTCAAAATCCCATTGTTCAAGTGTGATTGGGTTGACAACAAGACTGGCTTTAAGGTAGATGAGCTGGGATTCACCATAGTTGATCTGGCTAGAATTGGTTATAAATCTGATTCTTTCATTTTAGCCTCTCAAGCAAAGAAAGTCTTCTATGTACCTGATCCAGTCAATCATAAATGGTCCATTGCTCTAGCAACTCCTGAAAGAACCTATAAGGTTGATGACAATGAAGAAGTCCTCTTTGATGCTGGCTTTGAAGATCAAACTCGTCATGAAGTAATGCAATTGGATGAACCATTGGATGCTATAAATGAATCTGAGGCAATGTACACGCGTGAAGATGCTGAGGGGACTTGGACTGACATTGATATTTGAAAATGCATTATAATTGTGTTTTTTGTGTAAGTGTTTATTATTGCTAAATATTCCCTTATGTACTTTTTTGTAAGAAGCATATATAGGTTATTTGAACTGATGTCACACTTAGTGGTAGTGTTAGTATGCTATGCATTGCATTGTTGTATGTATTACCTATTCCATGACATACACAATATATTTATTGATATGTATGTTTTTTTTTTTTCACAGCTAGTAATGGATCCAGAAAGTCATTTTCGTGAATCACAGGACAACATAAGTAATGTTGGTGAACACCGCATTCAAAAAAAAAGGAAAGCTAGGGGGACAACTTTAATGCTTGAGTTGACCAAGAATTGGGATGGAAAGGTAATTACTGTTGAGTATGATCAAAAGGGTAGGCCTACACCACAAGAAGTACGCCGGAAAATAGCTGGTTATGAAGGGGCTTTGGCAAGAGTGATGGTCCCACTTAACGCAGTTAGTGATTGGCGTAAATTGAAAGATCTTAGGGAAGGGCAACTGGAAAGAGATTTATGGGATACAATGAAGGTAAATAAATATGTGATTTCCTGTTACTTTTGGAAGACCTTAGAATAATATGTGCCTTACTAAGCTATTTATCGTTTTTTACTATTTAATTCATTTGGTATAGACCAGATTTGTGTTGGATGAAAATACTAAGGCTCAAGTTATATCTGATATTGGCCTCAAGTGGAGGACGTTCAAGACAACTTTGACTACTAAGTACATACTTCCATTCAAAGATAATCCCGAACTACTTGTGGAGCCACCTACAAAGTATAAGTTTATCGATAAATTAGATTGGACTAAATTTGTGCAATCAAGGTTGACCCCAGAGTTTCAGGTATATATCTACTTCTATAGATTACTTGTGGAGCCACACCATTGCACTCACTCACACAACACTGAGCACACCACACACAGCCCACAACTGCACTGCAGCACACCCCTGTACACTGCAGCACACCCCGGCACAATAATGTATTTTCTTCTTTGTAATTTTAAGGAGTTAAACATTCTACAATCTAAAAGGCAGTCCAATAATGTGTATACACACCGACTAAGCAGATCAGGCTATGCGGGTCTTGAAGAAGATATTGTAAGTACATTTAATATAGAACTATTTTAAATAGTTTCTTACGGTTGAACTAAACTAACTTAGATGTTTAATTGTGTTTTCATATTTAATGTATAGAAAAAAAAATCCAAAGAGACGGGCATTTTCGTTGATCATGAAGATAGGAGTCTCAAATGGAAATTGGCTCGTCAAAACAAAAACGGGGAATATTCAAATGATTCCACAAGGGAAGTAGTAGGAAAAATTGTAAGTTTTCATTCTTTGAAAAATTGTAAATTGTTTTAGACTTTTTGTAAGAGTGCCCAAGGTAGATGCGAGGCATCAAACGTCTTCACTATAACTTGTAGGTTGAGTATTCTCCCTAAGGGGGTTCATTGGTATTTAAATATTAGCTATATACATATGGCTCGGGATTCATTGGTGTCATGATTATTGTAGGATGATCTGAAAAAGAAAGTAAATGAGGGGGCTGTAATGACTGAGGGGAGCAATGATGTTCTTACTATGGCTTTGGGTACCCCGGAGCATTGTGGACGAGTTAGAGGGGAAGGGAAGCATGTCACTCCAATGGCCTATTTCAAAATACCAAAACGCGGAACGAAGAAGTATAATGAGGAGTTGTTGGCCCAGTTACATGAATCTCAAGAAAGGGTGAGAATTTTAGAACAAGTTGTGAAGGATATAGAGACACGTCAGAACTCTCCCCATTCAGAAAATATTGCATCCAATAGTAGTGGCATTTTAAAAGGTCAACAGGTAATTTACCAAACCATAGTTTTTGTTGTTTTGGTATATTATGTTGAATACATGATTTCTTAACTATTTTTCCTAACTATATGCATTGGTTAATAACCATTTGAATTCGTATTTAACTCTTATAACATGCAGCTTGAATATGGAGGTACTTCAAAAGTGAACCAGACATCATCAAATAATCTTGGTTCCCCGCAAGTATGTTTTATGGGCCGGCTATTAAATTAAGAAATTACAACCAACATTAGTTTCATCGTATTATATACATTAGTCGATGTAAGATTTAGTACTTATATATTATTATGTGAAAATTCATGCGGCTAACCGCATACTGGGCCTGCGCCCTTTTAAGTTGCTTTTCGTTTCCCTCTTTTTCTTTCGGTTAGCTACTGTTCTCTTCCTTCTTTGGTCTTCTTCATTGCTACGTATCTGATCCTCTTCTCCCTTCTTCCTCCAAGGTATCTTCCCTTCTTTTTCTCTTATATTTCAGTTCTGTAGAATTATTTTCTTTTCCATTTTGTTAACAGTATCTGTTTCGTTTTGGTGTTTCTCTTTTCTTTCTCTCTTTCCAACTTCCTCCATTTCTCTCTTCCATTGGTTTCTTTCTTCATATTACTTATTGTCGTGTAATTTTCTCTTCCTTGTTTCTTCTAAATCCTGCCTTTTCGCTCTATGCTGTGTTTTCTTCCTCCTAGTGTTTTCTTGTGCACTCCAGGTGTTTGTAAAAATGCCTCCACGAATGAAAACAGTTGTGAACCGCCCTGCTAAACGAGGACGATCCACTGCTGCCTCCTCTTCTCGTAGAACTAGATCTCCCTCACCCTCTCAGCCTACCTCTCAGTCCACCTCTCCTTCTCTTACCCCTCCTTCTTCTCCTCCTCCACAGCCGGGCTCTGCTGTTCTCAAACCCAATGCCCAAATGCTGGATGCTTTGAAAAAAAGATCAATCATGGTTGAAAGACGCACTTTGCGTAATGTTGTAAATCCCCATGAGTCAGCAGCCATTCTTGCTCAGGTCAGATGGGAAAACATGTTAGACTGGGGGGACAAAGCATATCCGTCTCTTGTTTTTGGCGTGTTTGCTTCAATCACTGGTGCAGTATCTTCCGTTGACTCATGTTCCTTCACAATTGCCTTTCAAAACAAAGAAGTTACGGTTGATCCCGATCTTATCTCTTCAATCATGAATATTCCAGTGAACCCTGATGGTCTTTCCATGGTGTCTGACACCCTCACTGAAGCTGAAAAGGCCCAGGCTACTATTGTTCTATGTGGTCGTTCTGTTAAATGGGATCCTAAGAACTTCCTTCCATTGGGATCCCTCATTCCAAAATACAGGCTGTTGCACCACCTATTCACCTTCAATGTCTATCCTCGTAAAGGAAATCGGACTGAATTAACTGCGTATATGGTAAATGTTCTTTCTAAAGTGGTGTCAGGTGTTCAAATGTGTCTTCCCTCTCTTATCTGTAGAACCATTGTTCGCTTTCACCTCTCCACTGCCTCTAAGCCAGCAATCCCTTTTGGCTTCCTCATCTCTCAAATAGCTCGGTCTCTTGGTGTTCTCCGCCCAAATGAGCCTACTATTTCCCATACACCTTTTGGCACCGCTAATCTAATTCAGATGAATCTCTTTCCATATGAAGAAGAAGGGGATGTACCCCCTCATCCTCAACCCCAAGCCCCTTTAGCTCCTCAACATCAGGCACCTTCAGGGCTCGCTCCTTCCTCTTCACATCGACAGGCTTCCTCTTCATCGGTTCCCCGGAGTATTGAAGAACGGATGGATGCTTTCGAACGCAATCAGTCCAAAACCGAAAAGCTTCTAAAGAAGACTCTCAAATATCTCAGTGGACTGTCAAAAGCGTGCAGAACTCAAGATGCTACTATCATGCCTCCGTCTCCTTCACCTCCGTCAGATTAGTTCTTTTGGGGATTCATAGCCACTTGTGTTTTTATTGGTTGTAATCTTTTTGGTGGTGTTCTTTTGGCTTGTGGCTGCCCCTCCTATGGTTAATTGGTTTAAACTTATGTTGGTTACTCTCTATGGATGTTCAGTGGATATGGATGTTTTTATGGTCTTAGTGATGAACTGCTTTTATGCTTTAATTGTCTATTATCTTCTTGCATTTATTGTCTGTCTTCTCTACATCCATGGTTATTCTGTCTTGTTCAATTTGTGACAAAAAGGGGGAGTATGGTTTAAGTTTGCAGGGAGAGAATCCATCTCCATTCTCATGCTTTTAATCTCTGTTTGTTAGTGTTGTGCTTTTACAGGTTCAACTTCTCAATCTCATATGAAGAGCTATGCATACTAGTCTTGATGCCTTTTTGTTCTTGTATTCGTTTTTCAGTTGTAAAAGGTCTTGTAGATAGTATATGGTTGTTCTTTGAGTTGTTTTGGATATCTTCTGTAATCTTGTATTAGCTAAATGATTTTGTCACGAAATTGACAAAGGGGGAGATTGTAAGTGTCACATGTCTGTGTGCACTGAGTTTTGTTTGTCAATTCCACGCCAATGAGGTCCAAAGTTCTTGCCTCTCAAATTGACTCAAGGAAGATCACATTCAGAAGGATTATCAAGCTTGTGGGAAAGTCCGGATTAATCAAAGAAGGTCTCCATTTGTGCTTGACAACCTTTTCAGGTAATTCATACCCACCCTTAATTAGATCCCTGGGAAAAGTTGTATTTTAAACTCATGTTTTTTATCCTTGATAATTAGTCCCTGTGGAAAGGGTCAGGTGACCCTACGGTCACCTGCGGCTAGCCGCCCCTTGCAAAGGGGCTAGCCGCCAGACCTGCGGCTAGCTTTCCAGTAAGCAGTTTCTCAAATTTTTTTTCTGTGCTTCCTGCGGCTAGCCGCCAGTGCACCCACGGCTAGCCGCAGAGCTAACCGTGGGATTTCGTTTTGCTTTCCAGAGGCTGTGTTTTTGTCAGATCATCTTGCGGCTGCCTCACGGCTAGCCTCCAACTGTTCCTGCGGCTAGCCGTGAGCTAACCTGATTTGAAATTTTAGACCGTTATTTGAAATCGGCTAGCCGCTGGT
The DNA here is from genome assembly GCA_038049695.1 of Cinnamomum chago. Lineage (NCBI taxonomy): Eukaryota > Viridiplantae > Streptophyta > Magnoliopsida > Laurales > Lauraceae > Cinnamomum > Cinnamomum chago. Next base: position 34,403,243 of record CP142462.1, on the reverse strand, counting down.
CTAAAGGGGCTAGCCGCCAACATAGCCGTTGGATCTTTTCTATAAATCTGGAGCTTATTTCTCCTTTCACAGTGACTCTTTTGAGAGTGCTTTTGCAGGCTATTTTGTTCCCAACATATCTTAGCTCTCAAATCTTGTTCCAAACACTCATGTATAGTACATTTAGGAAAATCCTAGAGCTCCATTAGCTCCAAGATGAGTGTGTTGTGTGAGAAGTTGCCTGTGTCTATTCTTTGTGGCATGATTTAATCATTTCTATATCTATATTGTGGGATTTGTTATGTATGATAGGTCATCACTAAGATTCAATAGACACACACACTTGAGCTTATCTACTCATCTAATTGTATCTCTTTGCTTGGTATTGTTTAAGCTGTCTTGTTGAACACATATGCTACTTAAGTCTTTCTGATCTTCTTACATTTGTTCTGTTATCTGTTCTGGTTTTATTATAAGTGCCCTAAAAAGTTTAAAATTGGTATAATTGATTCCCTTAGTCCTATATATTCACCCCCCCTCTAGGACTTAGTCATTGGCCCTAGCCTGCACTATCAAGGACAACCTACATTAGAGGTAGGACCTTCAAACCCTACACAGGTTGATTGAGTGCAATTTCACAGATGATTCAGTGTAAATTTTTTTCAGAAACTGATCATAGCTAGCGCCAGTAAAAAAGGAGTTGGGTCTTGCCTCCAAGGGAAGCGAAAAGATGAAAGCTCTGGAGGTAAATTATGATTATTTATCTTTTGGTTTTTTTGTTTATATATAGTTCCAACTTTTTGTACATCCCATGGAAGATGATGTAGATATATACTATATATATATATATATACACACACAATATTTCCATAGAGCAATTTGTCTAGTCAAGCTTTATTATGTTAATTATTAATTAGTTATATATATATATATGATCAATTTATTAATGTGTATATATAGTGCAAAGTTTTATTGGTGTACAGTACTGTGCTGCATTAATGGTACTGCATCAATGCAAATTCTTTTGATAAAAAAAAATGCATATATAATATTAAATCGGTTACAGAACAAACGATATAATACAATCCAAAAAAACCGATATAACAAAGCCCTTTATAACCGATATTATAAATTATTTTTATATCGGTTTCACTCTTTTTTATATCGGTTTTCAGTCTCAAAACACATCCGTTCTCCGAAAACCGATATTATAAATTTTTTTTATATCGGTTTCACTCTTTTTTATATCGGTTTTACAGTAATTTCAGTTTCAAAACACATCAGTTTATCGAAAACCGATATGATAAATATTTTTTATATCGGTTTTACTTTTATTTTATATCGGTTTTACAATAATATGTGTTATATTTCCGGGTTCAAAAGACATCAGTTGTCCAAAAACCGATATGAAATATTACACATATTATATCGGTTATTGTTGTTTATTATATCGGGGGTACTTATATCGGTTTAAAGCTTACTGAAAAACCGATATAATAGGTCTTTTATATCGGTTTTTAGCCGATATAAAAGCCCTTTTTTCTAGTAGTGCCCACAGCCTTGCCCGGGTTAGGTAAAACATCAGCTACATCAACTAACTATAGCCATAATCTCAGTAGAAGAGAGATAAGCAAGAGTTAAGCAACTTCGACTAATTTGACCACAAAGAGCCAAAGCTTGGGAAGAATTAGAGGAGAACCAATATAATGAGAGTTTTTGTATAATTTTATGCAGTCCTCTAAACTCAAAGTGATACTGTCAGGAAGAAAGCGAGGGGTCTTGAAGTTGCTTCCGGTTGCTTCAGTAAATCAACCGGAAGCTCAAAACATATGCCATCAATATGCATGGGAACTAGTTGAAAGAGATAGAGAAGCTCTCAAAACATATGCCCTATGCGTGGGTACTAGTTGAAAGAGATAGAGAAGCTCCTGATGATATCGATTGTCTCTTCTTATAGCCGCAAATTCAGGTCTTGCTTTTGGGTTTTATAGGATCCCATTAAGACAATTATGACACTAGAGAATAGAAAACCGCCAGCCCTTAAAAATCTCAAGTTTTAAGATCCTAGAGTTTGATGGCTGAATAGGAGGAAAATGCCTTTGACTTGCAATATAGTCAAGGACCTCTATATTCAAGAATGTGATTCGACTATTGTCACGACTTGGGCCCAAATTACGGTAACCCCGAGCCGTGAGCCCATACTTACTCCCGTAAACTCCGAATTAACCGAAGTTAAAACGGAATCCACAAGGGATATCATTCTCAATAAACCTGTCAAATACACAAATTGCGGAAACACATATATTTGACAATATCAAATTTCAATTTACATGTATACAAAAGAATAAAGTCCTTATACATATATCAGTTCCATCATAGTTTGTCAAACGGTGCACATCCAACACACCATACTATAACAATTAATTACATTCCATAAAAGAATGTACAAAATAATGTTTCAAAACATTTCTCAAAATATTATAGTTCTTTCTCGCACTCATATGCTCATATCAAATGGCATTCCGACCGTTCCACTCGTTTAGTCCTCCTGGAGGAATCGGAGCAGTCTCCTCCGCTGGCGCCGTAGGCGCTGCTGCACCGGCAATGGCAAACGAGCATGTGATGTCATCAATAATACTAATGAACACGACGGTTCAACAATGTATAAACAGATCTTGTAATAGCACATGTTAATACATATACTAAATCCATTAAATCCATTTGGCAACAATTACCATTCTAGATAATCGTAGATAATTCATACAATGACAATAGGTAAACATAAGAGTTGATCAATAGACATTCACTATCATAGCTTTCATTCATTTCATTTCATTTCGTTTCATTTACCATCTTCCCTCAAAGGAATGATTCATCTTCCAAACGGAATGCATCAATCAATACCCATAGATATGATCGGAATATGTGGGACTTACTAGTGTCTGTAGACACCTCATTTTGGCCCCCTATGATAGCCTAAACACTTATCATATATAATGGTTCCCCCATTTCACCCATAATTGAATGGTTAATGACATAATTCAGATTAATTAATGACGATGAAGATGCTTGTTGTTAATTTTAGACTTAATTCGGCAATTCATAGAAATTGTGAGAGAAAAGGCCGAATCGCGTTGAGATCTCGAGTTCAACCCACTACTCATACTAGGCATGGACTACAACACTATTCCAACCCCATTCCAGACTATATAGATGACACTCAGGTTATTCTTAGAGAAACTACACATAGTTTGCCTAAGTACGATATGATTAACATGAATTAGGAGGTTGGGATCATTGATCCAAGTATCCCGTATTTTCCCGACCTCTGACCATTAGGATTTATAGACCACAAGATTCTACATTCCGAGAGCTTTCCGACGATATATAGAACGTCCAAATCCGATAAGCGGGTCAAAAGTTATGAGCTTCCGAAGTTTGTCGCAAGAAGATGTCAAAATCACCTAGGCACCACCCATGTGGCGCCCAGGCTGCTGAATTCCACATAGGCGCCCCATGCTGGGCGCCCATACTGCCCAGGGCCACCTAGGCACCTCATGGTGGGTGCCCACCTTCCGAATTCCACTAGAATGGCTTGAAAGTAGACCGGGACCACGCAAACATAGGGACCATGCACCGAAGATGAACCGACTCCACTTAGGCGCCACCCATGTGGCGCCCAGCCCTGAGTTCCACTTGGGCGCCACCCTGTGGGCGCCCAGACTGCGCAGTCCACGTGGGCGCCACCCCATGGGCGCCCACCCTCTCTCTCAAACCCTAATTCACCCTAAAACAACTTAAGCCGCCTTGGGATGCGTGAAACCTTCTAGAAGCACGAATTAATGAAGCCCTAGCCCTCCTAAACTCGTCCCAAAGCCTCTATATAATCCCTCTTAACCCCCATTAGCAAAAGGGGAGCTACCCTAAAAAGAAAAGAGAGAAAATAGAGAATAAGGAAGAAAAATAAGAGGTAGCCACCATTAGAGAAAGAGTTTCAGATCTAGAGAAGAAGAAGAAGAGGCAAAGAAGAAGGCTTCCATATCTTCAACTGGGGCTATGGGATTTTGCGAAAGCTTCATTCTAGGAACTTGAGAAACGCGTCATATACCGGTATTCCTAGATCTCCCCTTTCATTTACTGCATTCCATTGGCATAAATGCTTAGAAATATGTCTAGGATCATTTGAGCATCATAGATCTACATTAGCTTGTGTTAAAACTGATATTATAGCATCTCATCACACTAGAAACATGTTTAGATTCATTCTAATATAGTAGATCTGCATTATTTCGTAACTCTAATTGCATAACTAGGTTAGATCTCGCATTAACAGCATCATTATCATCATTTATATCAAAGAGATCGCGAAAAGCCCTTGGCAGAAAGGCTGGGCGCCACCCCCTGGGCGCCTACCCTCTCCCGGACAGGCTGGGCGCCACCCCCTGGGCACCTACCCTTCTGATACTGGGTTCGGGGTCTAAACCTTCGCCCGTTGCATCGTTTTCTCGTAGATTTGCTAGTTGCATCATTAGTAGTTCGCATTAGGAATTCACATCAGTGGCTGAATATCGGAAGTTGTGTTGAAAACATTAAGACTTTTTGTGCATTCATTGCGACCCATTGAAAACCCTGACTGAGTAGGATAGGCGCCACCCCCTGGGCGCCCAAGTGGATTTTTTCCACCTTCGTGCACAACTTCCGATCTTCTGCATTTAGTTTTACTTAGAAACTGTTTGATAGTGATGTGTTTGGCCATTTGATGTGTTCTGAACTCCGAATTATCATCTTTGTCACACTTCACATCATATCGTTCGAATCATAGAATCATACAAAAAAACCCAAAAAAATCATAAAACGTAAAATCATTTCTTCTCTTTCCTTACTCTTTAGTAAATCAGAGGGGAAACCAAAAACAAATTAAAAGATATCTAGAAAACCCAAAAATAATAGTTAGGTAGTTTAGGTTATCGAATTTAGTGTCTAAGTAGGATAAACCCTAAGATTAATTAGAACATCATAATTCATTAAGTTCAGAACCATCAAATCATTAAGAACACCTTTAATCCCTTTAAAGAGCCTAATTAATTCGGATTAAAAGCAACTAAGAACATAAAAGACCTAAAACCTAAAAACCAGACACCTGGGCGCCACCCCCTGGGCGCCCATCCTTCCACAGTCACCTGGGCGCCACCCCCTGGACGCCCATCCTTCGACAGGCACTTGGGCGCCACCCCCTGGGCGCCCAACCTCCTCGTTCTCTAAGACACCCCGGTTAAATCTTAAACCAATTAATTAAAACCTTAAACTAATTCGAATCAACCCAGTAAAACATTTTAAACCTGAAATAACCAAAACCCTAATCAACTCAACCTTTAATTAACTCGAAAACACAAACCAACCAAAACCCAAAACAGACCACCTAGGCGCCACCCCCTGGGCGCCCATCCTTCCGAGACACCTAGGCGCCACCCCCTTGGCGCCCATCCTATCCCATCACTAAGGAACCCTTGATTACAACTTCTAATTAATCACAAACCAAATTTAATCTTAATTAACATAATAAAACACCTCTAAACTTAAGAAACCTAAAACCCTAATCAATTCGAACTCAGAACAACTTAAAAAGCACAAGACCAACACAAAACCGAAAAAAACCAGACACCTGGGCGCCACCCCCTGGGCGCCCAGCCTATCAATCCGCTTAGGCACCACCCTTGTGGCGCCTATCCTACCCCATTCCCTTGGAGACCATCAATCGAAATTAAAACTTAACTAATTAAACCCGAATCAATACACTAAAACACTGTCAATTTAAAATACTTAAAACCTTAACCTATTCGGACTTAAATTCACCTAAAAATGTAAAACCAATTCGAACCATAAAAACAGTCCACCTGGGCGCCACCCCCTGGGCGCCCATCTTTCCGGGACACCTGGGCACCACCCTCTGGGCGCCTATCCTACCCAATCACTAGGAAACCCCATTTGAAACTAAACCCGAACTCCATTGAATTTAAAACAATTGAAGTCAGAAGTCCGACTTCAACTTAACTTAAAGATCATTGAACCAACTCAAAACTTAAAAGACTATCCACCTAGGCACCACCCTCTAGGCGCCTAGCCTCCCTAATCATAAAGAGATCTAATTAATTAAAACCTAATTTAATCCTAACAACGCAGCAAAACACTTTAATATCAGCAGACATCAAACCATAAAAGTTCAACTTCAAATCAACCCAAAAAATACGAAACTGACTCAAACCACAGAACAGTCCACTTGGGCGCCACCCCCTGGGCGCCCATCCTCCATTTCCACCTGGGCGCCACACCCTGGGCGCCCAGCCTACTTGTTTTCATAAGAACCCCGACCAATAACTTAGCTTAATTAATTAACATTCAAACCAATCCCAATCCACATATTAAAACACTTTTAACTTAAAATACTTAAGACTTAATCGATTCGGACTTAGCATCCAAAACCCTTACGAACCAACAAACGACCACCTAGGCGCCACCCCCGTGGCGCCTACCCTGCACTTTCACCCCGACCTATTACCTCGACCAAAAACAAACAACTAAAACACCTTATAACTTAAATTAACTAAAACCAGAACCCAACATAATCCCTAGATCCAAAAAAAAAAAACGAGAACTTGGTCCCATCTGGAACATCTGAAGATCACAAGCCATCACTTAGGCGCCACCCCCTTGGCGCCTATCCTTTCATTTGCACTAAAACGCGAATTCTTGGTTTTGTTTCAAAATCCGGATCCGAATAATTTTGACATTTGAACACCAGAGAACTAAAACAATTTGGTGTAAGTCCATGGGGATCCGAACCCTAGAGGGGGGGTGAATAGGGTGAGCTCCAATTATGACCAATTTTAACAATTTTAACTTCTTAAAAACAAACTAGTCACAAGTGATGATTATCAAACAATATGCGGAACCTAACAAAAGAATCACCACAAAGCAATCACCATCACACAAGGATTTATAGTGGTTCGGCCTCAATGCCTACATCCACTACCGGCTTGTGAACCAACACCCCACCGGATTTCCACTATTTATGCTTTTCAATAGGCTAAGCAATAACCTTTACAATATGCTTTCCAAGGCTAAGCAATAACCTTACAATGATGTTTTTCAAGGCTTAACATCAACCTATACACTATGCTTTTATAGGCTAAGCAATAACCTCTTCAACCATAGGTTGGTTATCTCACTAAATTAGTGTCTAACATACACTTGATGGAGATTCTATTAAGCTCATTACAATGCCTCTTAAATAGGCGGATATGGAAGTGAAAAGCTAATACACACTCACACTATGAATGCAAAGATGAAAGTATATGAAGTGTGTGTGTGTGGTCCTCAATCATTTAGAAAATGAAAGCTCATAAATGTATGCCTAAGGCTTTTGAAAGTTTTAGCTCAAAAACATTTATGATTGAGGAAGTAATGCAATCACATGTTAAAAGTAACAACTTGTTAATGATATCAAAGTTACACAAGTTGTATGAAATGGATTAGCTCTAAACATGTGATGCATAGGGATGTCAATCAAATCATCAATGAAGATCAAAACATAAAAATAGATTTGATTGAAAAGAGGGGACAAATCATATGTAATTATAAAGACAACTTGAAAATGATTTACCAATCAAAGTAAGGCAAGTTGTGAAACTTTAAAACAATAATACACATATGATTTGTAATGATGTTGGATCCAAAACATAAGATACAATTGAGAGAGATTTTCTTATGATGGAAAACAACAACCAAAGATTCAACAAAGTATATGAATCATGTTACATATTTCATTAACATGATCTACTTAGATTTACCAAAGATAAAGTACTACTTTGATGAATCAATGGTGATGTATCCAAAACAATAGATCTATTCAAAATATAACACATGCTAAGGATACAACAAATCATAGATTAACATGTTACAAAGATTTACCAATGATAAAACAAAACATGAAAACATATGATTTGTAAAGAAGTTGAATCCAAAACATAAGATAGCTTTAAAAGTGATTTTCTTATGATGGAAAACAACAACAAAGATTCAACCAAGTATATGGATCATGTTACATATAATTCCAAAGGTTTTTCCATTAACATGATCTACTTAGATTTACAAAAGTTAAGTACTACTTGTATTGAATCATATGGTGTTGTATCCAAAACAAAAAATCAACTCAAAACATAAAACATGTTAAGGACACAACACAAACATAGTTTAACATGCTAGAAATGATTTACCAAAAATAAAACAAAGCATGAAAACATATGATTAAGGAAGGAAGAGCCTACTTGGTGGTTTAACTTCATTAATCCAAGCTTTAGCTTTCCTAATCTTCCCCTTCATCCCTTGGTTCTTTTCCCTTTTGATATGCCTCAATACCTCTCAAGGAGGGGCTTAAAATTCCCAACTTTTGGCAAGGGAAAGAACTCATTTTTATAGCCAAAACAGCCCAACGGCTAGTTTACCCGGTCAACCGGCCATAACAGGCAGGTTAACCGGCCAAGCACAACGGTCATAAAAAGAGCCGTTGTGTTTTGGGTCATCCTGCACTGTGGCCGGTTAACCGGGCTAACATGGCCGGTTAACCGGCTACACTGCGGGTTGACCACCCCGGTTAACCCCATGGTTAACCCCGCAGCACCAAAATTCCCAAAAAATGCATTTTTCACAGTTTTGCTTGGGGGAACTTTTTGGCCACTAAATCAAGCTTGGAAAACATGTTTTAAAGATTCTAAAGGTTTTTAAAACATGACATAAAAAGCCTAAAAAGTTTCAAAACTTTTAAAACAAAGGCTTGCTTGATTTCTTGAAAACTTTTTCCAAAAACTAATGCATCCAAGTTTTAAAAACAAATCATGCATAAATAGAAACTTTTACTAATCTTAAAACCAATGCATGAATAAATCAAGATTTTAAGTTTATATAAAACAATGCATAAGTGTGTAAATCAAATGATGCTTGAATGATTAATGCATCCATCAAATTGCAATCTATAAAAACCCTAACATTTGGAACATTAGAATTCATCGAGTAAGAATCCCCGGGATTCCGAAGATAACAACGATACCACCGCCACTAGCCAAACCACCAAGAAACAGCCACTTGGGCGCCACTGCCTGGGCGCCCAAGTCACCAGAGTGACCTAGGCGCCACCCCCTGGGCGCCCAAGTCCTCCGCCAATCCTGTCCGTCGATTTTGACATCATTTCACTTCTCGAATTAAAACTTGAAATCCCAGAGCCTTAAACAACTTAAGCAGAACCTTAAAACATCCCTAAATCACTCTTAATCAACTCATAACTTAAAACAAACCGAATTATTTAAGATCATAACCAAATTCTTTAGGCAGGGTTATCAAGCTTAGGCTATTTGCATCCTAGGAATAAATCGGATTCCTCCATTAGATAGGTTAGAACATTAGGCTTCGTCCCATCACTTTTCCTGTTCCGTTAGGGGACTGGGAGAGCTGATGTGGACGGTCTAGGACCTTAGGTTAATGTTAATCCGATGATCAGTCTTAAAGCATTAATCATTTAAATCCAAGTAAAATCCCCTAGTTAGGCCCTTCTAGCCCAATATCAAAAATCCATAAAAACTATAAAACCAACAAAATAAACCCAAAAAGATTTTTCTTTTATTCTTCCTCCACCTCAGGTGCCAAATATTTAATTGAACTTAATGATAAAAGGGAACAAAGAACTGACTTCTAAAATTGAATAAATGAGAATAATTAGATGAGATGAGTGATTTCACACACCTTGCATATTTTTATTTCGGCCCATCGGCCACCCTAAATCAATCACGGCCCATCGGCCCACCAAAACAAACACCGGCCCATCGGCCACCTTCAATCAATTACAGCCCATCGGCTTTTCACTTTATCACTCGTGTATCGCACAAGAAAAACACAGAAATCACAAGTCAAAGTCTCATTTGCATCGTCATTTTGATTTAAAAAGTCAGCCTTTAAACCCTATTTTGCCAAGGGATTAGAAGGGGGTACCCGGGAACGGGGCCGATCCTCTTCTTAAATATTTGGCACCTCCCCCCTTTTATTTTCTTTATTTTAATTATTTTATTATGCTTGGATATACCATGATTTTACTATGTGAGGATTAACCTTATTTGGACTTTTACTCATAAACCTGAATTGACCTATTGTTAAAGAGACCCAAAGAGACCCAAATTAATGTGACAGGAAAACCGTCGTGTGTTGCCGGCAACACATTAGACGAGAGAAGAACCCACCCTTTTATTTTCTCCCATTTTTCTTTGGCTTTCGTCAAAGAACGGTGTTACGGCCGTTACCGTAGCTGGCGATCGTGATCCGTCGATTTTGAGGGTAGTCGGATTCCTCATTTTCGATGTAAAAATTTAAATAGCACATATAGATGAATGGCGATTTCCCTCCCCTGGGGGGCATCAAAATTCACATCCGACAGTGTCCGGGCCAGGGACAACTAGCATCACCACGGAGCTCCGGAACGCCCCCAAATCCATCTGCTGCAGCAGGATTAGTCATTTATTTCATTTATCAATTCATTGAACTCATTTAGAGTTCTAGTACAGTAGCTAAGTAGTGCCAAACTTAAAGGTTAATGTCTTTCTAATGTTCAGTTCAATTCATTTCAATAATTCTCTCCATAACAAGAGAAGAGAATAACGGTGGTGTCAATCTCACTAGATCGGAACCCAACAATGTGAAATACGATTTAATGAGAGATCTTACTACTCATTTATAATTCTACTCAATTTTATCTCAATCTAAACCAACCATTGGATGCAACCATTAGTTTCCAATGCACGTGTTATTCTCGATGGACATCACATTTATATTTAATGTGTGTATTGAATAGTTTCCCCTAATTACCACCCATGGAGGTTTAGACTCAAAACTAATTAGAAGAGTATTAGGTTCAATTTTTATATTTAATGTGTGCATTGAATAGTGTCCAATTTTTCACCTACAATCGATGTATGTTCCTGTATTAGGTTCGCTCGAGCGAGTAAAGTTCGCTCGAGCGGACACCTCACAGAACGTTGGTCGCTCGAGCGCACCCCAAGTTTGCTCGAACGAACTGTCCAGAATTATTTCACTCTGAAACAGAATCTTGGTCGCTCGAGCGACTCCATGTTCGCTCGAGCGAACTGTCCAGAGTTTCAACTCCGAAAATCTGATCTTTCTCTCTTCTTTTACACTCATTTCTCCATTATTCATCCACAACTTACAATAGTAATGGAACCTCCTGTTCCCTCCTCACATATCATCCATTTCTAAAACCATACTCTAATGATTCATTAATCATTCACAAAACCCATAAACAACTCTACAATCAATGGAAAATGCATAAATCCATGAAAAACTACATGCATTTCTACAATAAGTAATGATAATCACAAGAGTTGCTTATACTTGCCTCTCTTGAAGTCAATGAACTCAAAGCCCTCTTTTACTTAGCTTGGCTTGGGATTACAACCCCCAAATGAAACCCTAACTCCATGAAAACACAAAATACACAATCTATAAGCTATTGGTGCTAGAAATCATGCCTAAGTACTTATTATGACTTGAAAACTCATTAGGGTTCCAATTACTTACTTGTAGCTCAAATGAGAGAAACTTTGAGATCTTTCTCAAGCTCCACACTTCAACAATGGGGAAAAAGGGCTTGAGGAAGAAGATGAAGATGAAGTCTTCTCACTCAAAGCCACCCAACCACTCCTAATCTCACCCTTGATGAAGAGGAATGAAAGAGAAAGGAAGGAGAAATGGTGTCTAGGGTTTGCTCTAAAGTGAAATGAATGCAAAAGCTCATTTCATTCCAATATAAGGACTCCTTACACCTAAACCCCCTCTTCTTAAGCTTTATTACATTTTGAGTCAAGTGAAGTCTCATTTGGTCCATTTGAGGTCAAATGGAGCTGCGTCTATTATGAAAGTTAACGTACTACTCGAGATACACGTGTTGGTATCAAGGGTTTCCGTACTCAACGAAATCATAAAAACTCGTATTTACAGAAAAGTCCTTAGCCTATCTTGTTTGAGTCTAAACTCATTTTCACCAACTCAATTTCATTTTATTATGCTTAATGCATCATTTGAGACTAATTTGTCTCTCTTTGGTCATTCATCTTCATTAACCCATTTATTCATGCTTAATTATCATTAATCTCAATTAATTAGCCTTAATCACGATTAGTTTGGATCGGAGTATAACAACTATAAATCTAATGAGTAAAATCTCATAGAAGACCAGTTATGATTTTTGAGTTTTTGAGAAAAATTTCTGGAATTTCTCTCCCACCATATATGCCACACAAAGGCTGGAAAAATCAGTCTTGCCTGAGTTTGAAGCCCTATATAATGTTGGTGCACCCGGCCTTCAATAGAATCTACCATTTCCAAAATACTTGAATAAGGATTCTTTTTCAAAAGGAACTTTGACATTAGCTTACCCCTCATCCATTGAGAGTACAGACAATTAATTAATATATGCTCCGTTGTCTCCCAAGTGCAACTACAAATTAAAAACACAGCAGGTATCGCATTCTACTCCTCTTTGAGCAAGGAAGTTATTTGTCTTAAGACATCCTCTGAAAATCATCCAGGTACACACTACTAGAAAAAAGGGTTTTTATATCGGTTGCAAAAACTGCCCTATATCGGTTTTTCATATAACCGATATAATATCTTCAGTCAAGGTTTTTTATATCGGTCAATTTTTTTTTATATCGGTTACACAGGAACCGACATAATAATCTCTATATATAATATCGGTTAGAAAAATATGTGATATTAATTTCAATATTTTATATCGGTTATTATAAAACCGATATTATATACACATATTTTATATCGGTTGTATACATATATTTTATATCGGTTATTATAAAACCGATATGATAGACACATATTTTATATCGGTTGTATACATATATTTTCTATCGGTTATTATGGAACCGATATTATATATACATATTTTATATCGGTTATTATGAAACCGATATTATATACCCAATGATTTTACATCTTTCACTCCTTTTTATTTTTCCTTCCCTCGATCCTTTTTCAGCACGTCCTGCGGCTAACCGCCGGTGCACCTGCGGCTAACCGCCAGTTATATATACATATTTTATATCGGTTATTATGAAGCCGATATTATATACCCAAATGATTTTACATCGGTCTTCAAATCCCTTAATCCCCTGCGCGGGCTCAGTGGCTCTTTCCCTCCTTTTTATTTTTCCTTCCCTCCCTTCTCTCTCTTTCTCCATCATTCCTTCTTTCCTCTCACTCTCGCTCTCTTCTCTCCTCACTCTCGCCTCTCTTCCCAGCGCCTCTCTCCCTCCAATAACCCTTTTCCTCTCACTCTGGCTCTCTTCTCTCCTCACTCTCGCTCTCTCTGCTCTTCTCTCACTCTCGTTTTCTCTACTCTCTCTCTGCTCTCCCTGTCTCTCTCGCACTCTCGTTCTCTACTCTCTCTCTGCTCTCCCTGTCTCTCTCGCACTCTCGTTCTCTACTCTCTCTCTGCTCTCCCTGTCTCTCTCGCTCACTCTCTTCTCTCACCACTCCCTTTCTCTACTCTCTCTCTGATCTTAGTAGTCCCTAATTTCGGTTGGAACTTTAGGCTGGAAGGGCATTGCGGGCGTTGATAGGAGTGGTGAGGCTTCAGGCATTGGTCCGTGGCCGGCAAGTGAGGAAGCAGGCAGTTGTGACTCTAAGGTGCATGCAAGCACTCGTTCGAGTTCAGGCCAGGCTTAGGGCTCGCCGTGTCAGGATGTCTACAGAGGGGTTGGCTGTGCAGCAACTGCTTGAAGTTCGACGTGGCAAAATAACCCGAAAAAGATGACCTTGTAATCTCATTCACCTCTTTCTCCTATTCCATTCTATTATATCGATTGCTTTTGATATTGGGGTTTTTGGTCATCTTCCTCCATTTTGTTTTGTGGCTTTTGGTCAGGAAAAGATGGGTAACAAGGGGAAGAAATGGAAGCTTTGGAGGAGTTCTTCCGGAGAACATGGATCTTCGTGGAGGAGTCTTAAAGGAGGGCATAGAGCGGCGTCGGAGGGATCTGATTGTTCTTCGGTAGCTGAAGCATTCAGCGCTGCAGTGGCAGCTGTGGTTAGAGCCCTTCCAAAAGATTTCAGGGTGGTGAGGCAGGAGTGGGCTGCAATCAGAATTCAGACCGCGTTCCGTGCTTTCTTGGTAACTGGGTCTTCTTTCCCAATCTTCCATTTCTTGCTAATTTATTGCTCAAAACATGGAAGAAGGAGATGTGCATATGCACAAGAGCAGTGGAGAGAAGGGGAAAGCTATGCCTCCTACGAGTGTAATGACTAGGCTAATACTGATTATGGTGTGGAGGAAACTTATCCGGAACCCAAACACCTATTCGAGTTTGATTGGTCTCACATGGTCTCTAGTTTCGTTCAAGTAAGCAGAACCGAGCATTTCTCTGAAACAAAACATTATCTTCTTCTGCTCTGCAGAGACATTCCTAACACTTTTGTTGTTTTATTATTTCTCTGCTTGTGTTTGTTGGGTTCTGTTGCAGATGGCATGTTCAGATGCCTGCTATTATAGCCAAGTCCATTTCGATATTGTCGGATGCAGGTCTAGGCATGGCCATGTTCAGCTTGGGTGAGTTCTTTTGTCTGTAACATACCCCTCTGTTTTCAAAGATCATTTAATAACTCCAGTCTCCAGTAGAGTAGATTAATCCCATTTGTATGCACCCTGTCACTTTTTCACTTGGACTGTATGTTTCCCCACTTTAGAAATGTCCAAAACAAAGTCCCATCCAAACAAAGATTACTTTAAAAAATAGAACAAAAAAAGAAAATCATATTAGTAATTAGACCATATTTCACTGCAACTGATTTGATGATATGCATCATCACATTGATCAATTCTTCACCTATCCATAAAACTTTCTTTGAAATGAAATCTTGGCCAATTCTCATGCAAAGACATCACTGTGATATTTGATGTGACACCAAGTCCCACAAAGCACATTTCTGTTTAAAAAGAAAGTTACATGGGGTCTCAATCACTAGAGATGTATCATTATATGAACTGGGTTTTTTAATCTACATCTATTCTTAGAGCCCTGCTCCTTTATCAGGAGGACTGGGACCATCACTTGATAAAGTAAGAGTCACATGGAGTAGTATAAAAGCAAAAAAGTGTCCTTGAGCAAATTGCTTAGTTCCAACCATCTGATTGGTGGCCATCATCAAGTGGACAGGCCAAAAAAAAAAAAAAGTTGTATATAAAATTAGTTGGGAGTAGTCCCCCATGTAGGTGGAGCCATGTGGACAGGATAGTCATACTCATAGCATTCCATCTGCATTCAAAACAGTATGTTTGATGTTCTGTTTCTACAGTAGTTAATAAGAACACTGAGATGAAGATTTTGACTTTACTCTTTTTTTTTGTCATGATCATCTGGTGTGTTCAGCAGATGTTGAATTGTATGACTATAATGAAGAGAAGGTATGTTATAATGCACCATAAGTATAAGATAATTGATAATTTATAGTCTATACCTTCACTAATAATTCCTACATGTATTTGCAAGAGAACAGGGGCAGTCCTAATTGAGCTCTGCTGATGATTTTTACAAGAACATGTTGTCAAGAGCTACTATAACCACCTCAGGTATTATTGTTTTTTATTTATGTAACTTTAGGTTGTAAATTTGTTTGTATGACAGCAGATTTTTTATTTTTATTTTTTGTATGTGTTGTGCATGTTGTGATGGTGGTGGTGTGATTGTGGCAATGGATAGATGGGGTTTTTTTTTTTAAAGGTTTCAGTGGTTTTTTTTTTTTAAATGTTAGAAGATCAACTGGTGTAGACCAATTGGTAGGTTTGAACCAGCTTATGACTCTACATTGATAGACTTAATTAATTGGCGATTTTGAAAATTTTGTGATGGTTTAACATGTTGCCAACTACCAAGATCTGATTCCCTATGTGGTGGGATGTTGAACGGGTTGTTTTTTCGGATTGCAGGCCGAGTGTGGTGGGATGTTGAATGGGTTGTTTGACTTGGAAGTTGGGTTCAGCTTGGTTGAATTTTGAAGGTTGGATTGGAGATTGGTGTAGGTGGGTGTTGAAGTTTGAATATGAAGTTTGAATCCTAATAAGGAAGTGTAAGTCCATGGGGATCCGAACCCTAGAGGGGGGGTGAATAGGGTGAGCTCCAATTATGACCAATTTTAACAATTTTAACTTCTTTAAAACCAACTAGTCACAAGTGATGATTATCAAACAATATGCGGAAGCTAATATAAACAATCACCACAAAGCAAGCACCATCACACAAGTATTTATAGTGGTTCGGCCTCAATGCCTACATCCACTACCGGCTTGTGATCCAACACCCCACCGGATTTCCACTATTTATGCTTTTCAATAGGCTAAGCAATAACCTTTACAATATGCTTTTCAAGGCTTAGCAATAACCTTTACAATGATGTTTTTCAAGGGTCAACATCAACCTATACAATATGCTTTTATAGGCTAAGCAATAACCTCTTCAACCATAGGTTGGTTATCTCACTAAATTAGTGTCTAACATACACTTGATGGAGATTCTATTAAGCTCATTACAATGCCTCTTAAATAGGTGGATATGGAAGTGAAAAACTAATACACACTCACACTATGGATGCAAAGATGAAAGTACATGAAGTGTGTGTGTGTGGTCCTCAATCATTTAGAAAATGAAAGCTCATAAATGTATGCCTAAGGCTTTTGAAAGTTTTAGCTCATAAAACATTTATGATTGAGGATGTAATGCAATCACATGTTAAAAGTAACAACTTGTTAATGATATCAAAGTTACACAAGTTGTATGAAATGGATTAGCTCTAAACATGTGATGCATAGGGATGTCAATCAAATCACCAATGAAGCTCAAAACATAAAAATAGATTTGATTGAAAAGAGGGGACAAATCATATGTAATTATAGGGACAACTTGAAAATGATTTACCAATCAAAGTAAGGCAAGTTGTGAAACTTTAAAACAATAATACACATATGATTTGTAATGATGTTGGATCCAAAACATAAGAAACATTTGAGAGAGATTTTCTTATGATGGAAAAACAACAACCAATGATTCAACAAAGTATATGAATCATGTTACATATTTCATTAACATGATCTACTTAGATTTACCAAAGATAAAGTACTACTTTGATGAATCAATGGTGATGTATCCAAAACAATAGATCTATTCAAAATATAACACATGCTAAGGATACAACACATCATAGGTTAACATGTTACAAAGATTTACCAATGATAAAACAAAACATGAAAACATATGATTTGTAAAGAAGTTGAATCCAAAACATAAGTTAGTTTTGAAAGAGATGTTCTTATGATGGAAAACAACAACCAAAGATTCAACCAAGTATATGGATCATGTTACATATGATTTCAAAGATTTTTCCATTAACATGATCTACTTAGATTTACCAAAGTTAAGTACTACTTGTATTGAATCATATGGTGTTGTATCCAAAACAAAAAATCAACTCAAAACATAAAACATGTTAAGGACACAACACAAACATAGTTTAACATGCAAGAAATGATTTACCAAAAATAAAACAAAAGCATGAAAACATATGATTAAGGAAGGAAGAGCCTACTTGGTGGTTTAACTTCATTAATCCAAGCTTTAGCTTTCCTAATCTTCCCCTTCATCCCTTGGTTCTTTTCCCTTTTGATATGCCTCAAATCCTCTCAAGGAGGGGTTAAAAATTCCCAACTTTTGGCAAGGGAAAGAACTCATATTTATAGCAAAAAGTTGCCAACGGCTAGTCCTCGGTCGACCGGCAAAGAGGTCTCGGTCGATCGGGAACACACAACGGTCAGATTTCTGACCGTTGGGGCGCCAGGCAAAATTTTGCCTGCAGTTGTCTCGGTCGACCGAGACCTGTGTCTCGGTCGACCGGTGACACTGCCGGGACAACCCCCCTTTTGACAAAATTTTCAACTTTTGCCATTTCAAAGTTATTTCTTTGGGGGACCTTTTGGCCACTAAATTAAGCTTGGAAAACATGTTTTAAAGATTCTAATGGTTTTTAAAACATGAACATAAAAAGCCTAAAAAGATTCAAAACTTTTAAAACAAAGGCTTGCTTGATTTCTTGAAAACTCTTTTCTAAAACAAATGCATCCAAGATGAAAAGACAAATCATGCATAAATCAAAACTTTTACAAATCTTAAAAGCAATGCATGAATAAAACAAGCTTTCAAGTTTATCTAAAACAATGCAAGTGTGTGAATCAAATGATGCTAGAATGAAATGCATCCATCAAATTGCAATCTATAAAAACCCTAACAGGAAGGACTCCAAAATAAATGGATTTTCAATCCACTTATGTAATGTTCCCTTGGGTGGAGGACAAGAGTGATGGAGTTCATCTGGTTCTAGAGGGATGGCCTTTTGCTTGAATTTGTGAGAAGAAGATAGGGTAGAGAATGCCTCTTTCCTTTTTCTCTTTCTTTATTCCACATGCTTTTGCTTTTGCAGGATTCCTTTAGAGAGATGGAATGAGAGAGAGAGAGAGATCAAAGAAGCCAAGTTGAAAATTGAATTTGAATTCTCAAAAGAAAAATTATGCTTTTCATGCTGTTTCTAAAGTTCCCTTCTCTAAATATAAGAACTTCTTTAGTTTCATGATCACTATATAGCCACACTCAATCATGTCTTACTTTATTTTGGACTACACAGAAGAACCATGTGGATGGTTTTCATCCAAGAATTTGTGTGTATATATATTTGCATGTATAACCTCTCTGTTATTTTGATGTTAAGGTTGGATTAGTTTGGACCAAACCCCTTTCTAATGGATTACTCTTGGGTTCAACTTTTAAAGTATTAATATGTTTATCTTTTCTTGCCATAAAGTGAAGGCCCTTTTCTAGTTCTTCATCACCATATGAGATTTATTAGGTCTTGTTATCTCCTGCATTTCAAAATACTTTGCATGCACCATTACTTCCGTTTACAGAGATTCTGTTGACCCCCACATGAGAATGAATTAATGTTGTTAAAACTTTCCATGCTATTTGCAACTGCAGAGTTGAGAGAAGAAATATTGAAATACTTAATGATGTGACCCACAAGTCCTTTTGTTAGGATAGGTGAAGATTTTCTTTGCCTCCATGCAAGAATTAGCTAGTCGTTTTTATCCCATTGTTTATGGTCTAAACCCAAATGGGAGCATAGAGTGTAACCCAAATCCTTTATAGTTCATACTGTGGAGAAAATTTCATACACATGACAGAAGAATGTTGGGTTTGCAGTCCCATGTGGAGTTGGAATCCCAATTTGTAGAATTTTACAATTAACCATCTTGTCACCCTTACAAAAAAAAAATCATGTTTACTCTCAAACTATGAACAAGAGCCCATGGCAGTATGGCACAGTAGAAGAAAGGAGGTTAGAAGGCGCCTGTCTTTTAACATCTATTTGGTGAAGGCTTCACATTTTTAGTCATGTCTTTCATCCAGACTTGTATGTGGGCCTTATTAACCTTCTATTATGATATGTGTGTGTGGGCAGTACTATAGTATATAATAATTATTGATGTAGCATTTTCTATTTGAATCCAGCTATACTCATAGCATTAAGAAGAAAGGAGGTTAGAAGGGAAAGGTAAGAACACCTTCTATTTTTATTGATAAGATGTAATGCTCATTGAACTTTAACTGCACGTACTAAAGAGTAAACAATTTATGCTTACATGCCTACTTTATACTTATATATGATCATCTTCTCAATGTCAGATTTCATTTAAGTGTAACATTTAAGAAACAACAGAGCGTTTAAAATCGTATAGTGAAGCTGCTCTCCACTTGAAAAGAATGGGGGTTTTGTTAGGGATTTTGTATTTGCAATTTGATGGATGCATTTTCACTTTAGCATCATTTGAATTTACACATATGCATTGATTTAGATAAACTTGAAATCTTGTTTTATACATGCATTGTTTTTAAGAATTGTTAAAGTTTTGATTTATGCATGTTTTGTTTTTAATCTTGGATGCATTTGTTTTAGAAAAGAGTTTTTAGAAATCAAGCAAGCCTTTGGTTTTAATCTTTTGAATCTTTTTAGGCTTTTTATGTTTCATGTTTTTAAACCCCTTAGAATGATTTAAAACATGTTTTTAAGCTTGATTAAATGGCCCAAAAAGTTCCCCCAAGAAAAACCTTCAAATATGCAAATTTGGGAATTTATGGTCCCAGGGGGTCAACCTGCAGTGTGGCAGGTCGACCCCCCTAGGGACCCGGGTCGACCTGCCACACTGCAGGTCGACTGGGTCCTGAAGCACCAACGGTCATTTTTCTGACCGTTGTGTGTAGCAGGTCGACCCCCCCCCCCTTTTGCCAGGTCGACCCGGGACTAGCTGTTGGGCATTTTTTGCTATAAATATGAGTTCTTTCCTTTGCCAAAAGTTGGGATTTTTAAGGCCCTCCTTGAGGGGTTTTGAGGCAAATCAAAGGGAAATGAACTAAGGGATGAAGGGGATCATTAGGAAAGCTAAAGCTTGGATTAATGAAGTTAAATCACCAAGTAGGCTCTACTTTCCTTAATTATATGTTTTCATGCTTTGTTTTACTTTTGGTAAATCTTGTGTAGCATGATAAACTATGTATGAAGTGTTGTGTCCTTAACATGTTTTATGTTTTGAGTTGATTTATTGTTTTGGATACAACACCATTTGATTCAATCCAAGTAGTACTTTATCTTTGGTAAATCTAAGTAGATCATGTTAATGAAAGAATCTTTGAAATTATATGTAACATGATTCATATACTTGGTTGAATCTATGGTTGTTGTTTTTCAACATAAGAAAATCACTTTCAAAACTATCTTATGTTTTGGATTCAGCATCTTTACAAATCATATGTTTTCATGTTTTTGTTTTATCTTTGGTAAATATTTAGTAGCATGTTAAACTATGATGTGTTGTGTCCTTAGCATGTTTTATGTTTTGAATTGATCTATTGTTTTGGATGCATCACCATTGATTCAATCCAAGTAGTACTTTATTTGGTAAATCTAAGTAGATCATGTTAATGAAAGAATCTTTGAAATTATATGTAACATGATTCATATACTTGGTTGAATCTTTGGTTGTTGTTTTTCATCATAAGAAAATCTCTTTCAAAATATATCTTATGTTGTGGATTCAACAACTTCACAAATCATATGGACTTTTGTTTTAAAGTTTCACAACTTGCATTACTTTGATAGGTATATCTTTTTCAAGTTGATTTTATAAGTTCATATGATTTGTCCCCTAATTTCAATCAAATCTATTTTTATGTTTTATGATCTACATTGTTGATTTGATTGACATCCCTATGCATCACATGTTTAGAGCTAATTAATTTCATACAACTTGTGAATCTTTGACATCATTAACAAGTTGTCACTTTTAACATGTGACTTGCATTCTTTCCTCAATTATAAATATTTTTATGAGCTAAAACTTTCAAAAGCCTTAGGCATACATTTATGAGCTTTTATTTTCAAAATGATTGAGGACATCACACACACACACATCATGTACTTTCATCTTTGCATTCATAGTGTGTGTGTGTATTAGATTTTCATTTTCATATCCGCCTATTTTAGAGGCAAATGTAATGAGCTAAATTTGTATCTCCATCAAGTGTTTGTTAGACACTACTTAGAGAGATAGCCAACCATTTGGTTGAAGAGGTTATTGCTTAGCCTATAGAAGCATATTGTATAGGTTGATGTTAAGCCTTGAAAAGCATCATTGTAAAGGTTATTGCTTAGCCTTGAAAAGCATATTGTAAAGGTTATTGCTTAGCCTATTGAAAAGCATAAATAGTGGAAATCCGGTGGGGTGTTGGATCGCAAACCGGTAGTGGATGTAGGCATTGAGGCCGAACCACTATAAATCCTTGTGTGATGGTGCTTGCTTTGTGGTGATTGTTTTTATTATGCTTCCACATTTTGTTTGATAATCATCACTTGTGACTAGTTTGTTTTAAAGAAGTTAAAATTGATTAAAATTGGTCATAAATGAAGCTCACCCTATTCACCACCCCTCTAGGGTTCGGATCCCAGGACTTACAGGTTTTGCAAGAGATATCTCTTGTTCCATATGATTTAGCTGATCTTTCAGATGAGGGAAGCTTCTTGGTCTTACAGATATGCTACCTAGTATTACCTTAGTTTACTGCTTTCCTCTCTATCTACTGTTGTTTAGCAACACATCCCTATACTTCATAACATTATTTCCATCTAATGCCTGATGGTGATCACAATTCACATCCAACATCACTCTCACATGCTTCTCTCCTAAATCCTGTGATCTGGTTATAATCTTACTGATTGAGATGGTGCATGTAAGTGAGTACTGAATCATAAATTGGATTATTCAAGTCATGTCAGTTAAGCATGTTGTTATGCTTATATCTTCTTATCTAACATCTGAATCAAAAAGTGGTCAACATGAATTTTGTGCATCAGTGAGAGAGATTGATTTTTGGTTTTGGAATCAGGTCGATCTGACTTCAGGTTTTGAAGTTATGAATTTTCTACTGGAGACAACTCTGCTGCACTCAGGTTGCTGTTTTTCTGTGACTAGTCAGCTTCAAGGTGATTTTACACTACCTTCCATTCAATCTGGGTTAAATCTCAAAACATAAAAGTTGTAGATCTCTGATAAATCTTTCATTTGGATCAAGAATAATGTTGTTTCGAGTTCAAAAGAGGAAGTTATGAATTTTCTACTGGAGACAACTCCGCTTCACTCAGGTTGTTGTTTTTCTGTGACCAGCCAGCTTCAAGGTGATTTTACACTACTTTAAATTCAATCTGGGTTAAATCTCAAAACATGAAAGTTGTATCCCTCTGATAAATATTTCATTTGGATCAAGAATCATGTTGTTTCGAGTTCAGAAGAGGAAGTTATGAATTTTCTACTGGAAACAAATTCTGCCATTGTAAGTAGACTACTGACAAATTCTGCCATTCTACTGAAGTTATGAATTTTCATTTGGAAGTTATGTTTTTATACTGAAATCCATTTCCATGTTGATGCCATTGTAGTAGTCTACTTATATGTGGGATTGGAACCCATCATATTTGTTAGCTATAATTCAAAGAAAGACTATATTGGCGGCTATCCCTTTTAGACCAGCGGCTAGCCGCTTTCAAAAAACGGTCAGAAAATTCAAATCAGGATGTCTCAAGGCTAGCCGCAGGAAAAGTTGGGGGCTAGCCGTGAGGCAACCGTAGGGGTGACCGTAAGATGGTTCTGAAAAAACTGGTCTCTGGAAATCAAACCGTAATCCCACGGTTAGCACTGTGGCTAGCCGTAGGTGCACTGGCGGTGACCCTTTCTAGAAGGACTATTTATAAAAAAAAAATGTATATATAATATTAAATCGGTTACAGAACAAACGATATAATAAAATCCTAAAAAAACGATATAACAAAGCCCTTTATAACCGATATTATAAATAATTTTTATATCGGTTTCACTCTTTTTTATATCGGTTTTATAGTAATGTATGCTATAATTTTAGTTTCAAAACACATCAGTTCTCCGAAAACCGATATTATAAATATTTTTTTTATATCGGTTTCACTTTTTTTATATCGGTTTTACAGTAATATGTGTTATAATTTCAGGTTTAAAAGACATCAGTTGTCCAAAAACCGATATGAAATAATACACATATTATATCGGTTATAGTTATTTATTATATCGGAGGTACTTATATCGGTTTGAAGTTTACTGAAAAACCGATATAATAGGTCTTTTATATCGGTTTTTAGCCAATATAAAAACCCTTTTTTCTAGTAGTGACACAGAGAGTGCTTACAAATGCAACCTTTAAACCATATCTTATCCACCCAAGGAAAATGATTCACATCAAATCCACTAAGCGCATTGTAAGCAGATTTTAGAGAGAATTTACCATTTTCCTCTATAGTCCATATAATTTCATCTGGAAATCAAGAAACGGGATTCTTTTCATTGTTAATCAAATTCCAGGACCCCACTCTTTATTGCACGTCTTAAAATGAAGTGTCTCATATCATTTGAAACTTAAGGTTTTGGTAAGCCACATCCTCAAGAGCCTGGAAGATCTTTGGAGAAGCTGTGTTAGGAAAGTCTTACACATCGAGAAACTACACTTGGCAAGAGATCCTTTGAAATCCACAATTATTGCCTAAGGAGCTTGATTAGAAGCTAAGCATCACACAAAAGAGGAAAGAGAATTTCAAAAAAATTCCTAATTTCTTGCAAACTTGGTGTCCAGGGGAGGAATGTTGCCAAACAATGAAGATTTCAAGCAAGAAAAGAGGAGCCAAAAGAAGAAACAAATGGAGCCCAAACTCTATTTAAGGAGCCATATGGGACTTCCAAGGGCTATGTTCGAGAATTGCTCACCACTCCCTCTAGAGTTTAGCATACCATCTCTGCATTCTTGTCCTTCCATCTTAATTTACCAATGGGGGGGGGGGGTGTTCTTTCCAAAGGCCATATCACCACCCTTGTGGTTTCAACTACAAAGAGGGATTCTCAACATCCTAGTATGTAGTTTAGTTGTTTTTTAATTCTCAATCTTGTTTACTCAATTGTATACTAGTATTAATAAAATTATTTCTTTTTAATTCTTGTCTTGATTCTTGTGTTTCTTGATATTGGTTTTGTGATCCATGCAATAGGGTTAGTTTTTTTGTTTTTTCTTTTGGTTGGAATTATCACTAACAACCTACCTTGGGCCTGTTTGGCATCGTTTTGCTAGGTCGTTCTAGTGTTCCCATGGGAGGAAAACTCAGAACACGCATTTGGATGCAACTTACAAGTCATTTCCAAAAAAAAAAAAAACAATCTTGAAAACGATTATAGAAATATGGCTTGCCACAAGATTTGAGGAACAATTAGCATTCCTTTTCTTTAAAGAACGTCTAACTTACTACTATTTTATAGGCATTCTGAAACTTCTTTTTTACTTATTTTTGGCTATATGTGGGATTCCATAGTGGAACACACACCCCCAATCATCCACTCATCTCTCTCTCTCTCTCTCTCTCTCTCTCTCTCTCTCTCTCTCTCTCTCTCTCTCTCTGATGTACATATATGCTAGTGCAATCGGCCAGCGTTAAAAAATCATTAAAATTTCTAATTAGAAGATTTCTAAATATTTAAATAAATTATAAATAAATATTAATATATAATTCATAATAAAGATGAAAACTCATTAAAGAAATTTTAGGTAGCTAAAAATATTTAGGGAAAGATCAAGTAAATAGTAAAGATTTTATGACCTTGATTTAATTATTCTTGTACTGGGCCATAAGTGGCCCTCGTAAATTGTGAGTTTGGAAATAAAGAAGAATTGAAAATTTATGTGGTTAAATTAGTAAATATAAATGATTATATATTAAGTGTGAATTTTTGAAATTAACTGGCTTTCACAATGGTCCCCACGGATTAATCATACCAAATACCAAAAGAAAAAAAAAGTAGCAAAATATTATCTACGAAAGTGCCCCAAATTTCTGCAACTTAGATCTAACATGGGGGTTCCACAAATTGATATGCAATAACATTTAATACATACATGTTCACCGATCACTAAAATCATAGCCAAAGAGCCTTTATTCTTTTTTTTTTGTTAGTTTAATAATACGTGGGGCCTGTTGAAGGTAACTAAAGAGAAGTTATAATTATTGTATGCTATGTTTTAGGGAAGGGATAAGTATCTTATTTTAAGAATATCTTAGATTTATTGAGATATTTTAGGTGATGAGATTATATTAGAAGGGTAATTTTGGAATGTAGCATTACAAAAAGTCTGAGGATGCGCCACGTGTCATTCTCCCAGGAAGTCCACTGTCGCCACCTGTCGCTGTCCCACAAAATCACCTGCTACTTAAATGTATACTAGCATTAACCCTCGTGCAATGCACAAGTTAATCTCATGTAAACTGAATAATAAATTAAATTAATCATCACAAGCCCATCACAAAGAGGAATATTTGACTAATAATACCATAATTATTCTTATATAATTGAAAACAAAAACTAAAATATGTTGTAACCAAATGATCAACCATCTGTATAGAGAAAAAGTTGTAAACAACTGATTAGATTCCCCTAAATACTTGATTGAAGGGCCTCAAAAATAGAAAAAAAAATCCAAACTGCCCATATTTCGGTCATCAATAGAAAGACAGAAAAATCTCAATAAACAACAAAACTCACTACAAGAAATTTCACTTTTGCCAGCGCTAAATAAGCCCCGACAAAAGTCTATAAAACGCCGGTGAACTCCTTTGCCGGCGATTTCCCTTGCGCCGACGATACGCCGGTAAAAGCCTTCCAGCAATAGCTTTTGCCGGCCAAAAAAGGTTAGCGCCAAGCAAAAGTAATACATTAACGGCGTTTTTATTCGCCGGGAAAAGAGGTATAAAACGCCGCGAAAAGGCCTTTATTTTTCAATAATAAATTGATTAAAAACTTTTGCCGGCGTTTTTTTTTAGCCGGCAAAACATTTATATTTTATGGAATTTTTTTTCAAAATTTATTGCCGGCTTTTTTTTTGCACCGGAAAAACATTTATATTTTATGAAAATTAATTTTCCAAAATTTTTTGCCGGCGTATTTTGTCGCCGGGAAAACATTTATTTTTTGTAAGTAATTATTTTGAAGGTGTTTTGCAGGCGAAAATGTTGCGCCGGCAATCAATATTCATTTATTGTATTTATTTGATTTTTTAATTTTTTTTCCTGTATATGCATCATTACAACTTCCAACCTGTATCGTATGAAACTACTATTCTAGTATCTAAGACCAAATCTCCTACACACCCAACATCTATCTATTCCAAATATTCATTCCACTTCATATTAATATTCAAATATCCTTACAATATTAAAAGTACTTTACCATTACCATTACAAAATAAAAATCCATGCTAACATTCTACTATTTGCCAACATTCAAATGCCAATGAAAAATTACATCTTCATATACAATCATCTCATTGTTGCACCAATCCAACACCTGCAACATTGTTCAAAAAAACTTCATACATCCTATTTTAACATATGGCAATCTGCTACTGTGCATCCATTTTTCCTTCATGTTCACTGCATCTTAGTTGCATGGAATCTTTCAACAAAAAACTTTCTTCAATTGCCCCATGGAATTCCAATGCAGATAAAAAGTTGGTTGACAGATCCAAGTGCCCCACGAATCTCAGTTGGTGATATCTGAATGTAAAAAAAAAATTAATACTGCAATAGACATATACAAACAACCAATGAACAATCAAAGAAACTAGTTTAAATTCTAAAAGTAACAACCTCTTATATGTAAAGTGGCACAATGGCAGATGAAATGCCTCTTCCAATACCGCAAAGAACACGACCAATTATCATTGTCTGTACACTCTGAGATGTAGCACTGTAACAATCTTCCAATCAGTTAGAAATCAAACCCTGCAAACAGGTAAATCCAACTTTTACAGCCTTGCATTTTGGAGGATGCATTACTAACCAAAGAAAAGCACCAATAGCAAGTGGGATTGCATCAAGCTGAAAAGTTCTTGTTCTACCAAATTTATCAGCCAAAGCTCCTCCAGTGAATGAACCAACAGTGGCACCCGCAATGGTTGAGCTGACAACCCAACCTGTCCATAATGTAATGTAACTAGATGCATGTAAAGCCAAAAGGTTGAAAATGTAACAAAAGAAAATAAAAACCTTGATAGAAGGTAAGTTAGGAGAAAGAAGGAATTTGTAATAGATTGGTGGGGTTCACTTTAGTAGCATGTCAGTTTATAAAAATGAAGGCAGAATCAAGTAGCTTAATATATGTTAATTCAGTATAAATCAATAATAAATGCTTTATTTGCATCATGATCAGGGAATTCTTATTTTTGAATGCCCAAACAAGCATCACATTACACTTGCCTTGTAGAATAGTGTTTTCAGCAATCCCAAGATCCTTCGCAAGATATTCAAGTGCCCCATTCACCACACTACAGAAGGAAAGAGGATGAATAAAAATGATTGCAGCATAACATCTTGAAAAATCAAAAGATACCAACAAGAAACCGATTGCTAACTCTACATCCTAAAACAATGGGGTACTCAATTCTAGGACCCATTTCACTAAGGGTCCAGAGCTTTCACATGTGCACAACATGGTCCGAATTAAAGTCATTAGTAGAAATAAGAAAGATTACCCAGGCACTAGAGGATACATGGTGATGCCCCAGTCATTCTTTATGTGATGGAGATCAGTGTGGCACATCCCACAGTAGAGGATCTTGATAGTCACATCATCAATTCCATTCTCCCTTCACCCACACATACAACAACAACAAAAAATAACAACAATAACAATAAGACACCACAGTTGAGTAAGAAACTTCAAAAAAAGAAAACAAAAAAAAAATCCACAGATACAAATCCACCCTTCAGAGGATCTTGGCGGTCCTCGGTGCGAGGAAATTTACCTGCCTGTCCTGGAATTGAATTTGAGCTTGGATTTGGTGAATCTGAAATTGGTTTAGTTGGTTGAGCTCAATTGGGTATAATGGTTCAAGACCCAAGTGCTCATGGGAAGAAAAAACTTGAGAATTCATGTGGGTGGCAAAAGATAGACAAGGAGAAGAAGGGTTTGTGGTGATGGGAAAGTTGGAAGCACCATTGATAAAAGGTTCAGATGCTTCCATGAGCTCCTCACTAATGAACTCTAAGAAAACAGGTATGTTATTGCTACTGCAACTGCTATTGTTGTAATGATCTATAGTTGTTGCCATGGCCTTGATGTAAGTATGAAGGGAAGCTTGATATAATTTCAAGCAATAAAATGAGAAGAAAGAGAGAATGAAGAAATTACAAAAGCCCACTTGTTTCTTCTTAAAAGCAAAGAACAGGAAAGCTATCTATCTACAAGAAAGAGAAATGAGGTTTGACAACTAAAAAAAAAACCCTCCTTTCTTTCCAAAACTATTGCCTCAAAATAACCCTTGGGTGTTGAAATCAAAAGTATAACTGAAAGAAAAATAAAAGAAGAAGAAGCCCAAAACTCCCAGATAAAATGAGAGAGATTGGATCTCCTTTCTGGATCACCTGACTTTAAAAAAAAAAAAAAAAAAAAAAAACTGGTCTAAGTTTTTCTTTTTTCAATACCAGAAGAATAACAAACCCAAGAATTCTCATAGAAGAAAGACCCTTTTTTGACTGAAAGGAAGAGATACAGAGAAGAGGGGTGTCACTGTGTTAGACAGGGTGAGAAAAAAGAAAAAGGAGGAGATGGGTTTTGCAGTGGTGGAAAGGAGTGAGAAATCTGAAGTTTTGGCTTGGCTTTGATCTGGTTTGTTTTGGCTGTTGGAACTTCATGTTCCTCTTCTTCTTATATAGGAAGCATTTGGCTTTGTGCTTTGCTACTTTCCTCTCTGCTTCTGAAAAAGTAAAGGAGAGTTTCTTGAGATGATTGATTGGAGTTTTAAGTGATTCATACCTTCTTTTGAAAACAAAGGGTGTAACCTTTCCAGAAGAGCCAAAGGCTGCCCACCCTGCAACTGTCTGAGTGCGGTTTGGGGTTGTCTGAGACATTTCCTCCAAAACCCACCACAGGGAACTACAATATCTAACTCTCCTTTAACTCTGTGAGCAAGTTTGGGACTAGAGAGATGTGCGTATTGAAAGGTATATTGTAACTTATATGTATTTATAAAGAGATTTTGATTCTCTTAGCTCTGTTACATGTATGTTTTAAATTACTGTTATGATAATAGAGATTAACTTCTGTGGCTGATTCAGCCTCCATTTATGATAATTTTGATACTTGAAACAAACTAAAGGCCTCATGATATGATATATGTCGCGACCCCGGAACGGATCCCCGGGCCAGCGACGTG
Source organism: Cinnamomum chago (assembly GCA_038049695.1). Taxonomy (NCBI): domain Eukaryota; kingdom Viridiplantae; phylum Streptophyta; class Magnoliopsida; order Laurales; family Lauraceae; genus Cinnamomum; species Cinnamomum chago. The sequence continues at coordinate 34,373,265 of CP142462.1, read as the reverse complement.
ATTGGGTGATGATTACTATTGAAGATTTTGTTTTCCCACAGGTTCCCGCGGTGAGGATTCCCAAAGACACACGGAATCTGACTCACACGTACACGATTGCGGAAGCGTGTAGTAAAACACATCACGATAAGCACAATAAAATCTTTAAGTGCTATAACATTTAATAACAAGACATAGCATCAAAGAAAAGAGTTATCATGGCATTCCCAAACATAGTTCAAGTTATAAGTTTAACACGAAAGTAAGTTAAGTTTAGTACAACCCATAAGAGACCAATAAAGGTCAATACAATCTCAAAATAACCAAAAGAAACCCCAAGACTAAAGGTGACGAAACTCGAGGACCAGTCCGACATCTAAATGACATCGTCGGGCTGCCACTCTCTCACGGGAGTTGGCTCACAAGCCTCCTCCTGACGCTCCTCCTCAAAGGCAACGTCTCCTGCACCTGGGCACCAACAAACAAGGGTCAAACACGACGGTTTGGCAGGTAATCAATGTAGGCATGAACATGAACCATAACTTTTAGAGAAAACATGTAAGCAAATCTTTGGTATGAAGTACTATCAAAGCTGAGATACAAAAACAAACTAGCATGAGTACATAATATATCATGAATAGTTACAATCCACAAAGAGCCCATCCTTTCTCTATCATTTATATAATGAAAAGAGCAAGCACGCACGACAAGCACGATATACATAATATAAGCACGACACGATTTCCCACAAAGACGGGAATTCCGGCCGTGGAACCGGACACGCACGATGTGTAATAAATACACGACCAGTCTGCGACAGTCCACAAGTTTAAAGACCCCCAGACAGTGGATCAAACCGAAAGGGCAGTCTAAGCTCAGTGGTGTTTACTTAATTCATGAATGCACAAAACACGTGAAACACGATCAAAGCATGTCGAGATAAAAAGGGGGAAATCACTTATCAAAACACGACGAACACGACTAGCAAGAGGCATAATAATTATGCATAACACGCTTAGGAAGTGATCCCCTTTTTCTTGAAACAAAACTTCAAAACAAGCTTATACTTGAAACTCAAAACAAGTGCACGTTTATACTTATCGTACCAAGACGGAAGTTCAAATACAAAATCTAACAAGCATGTGCTAAGGCTACTAATTGACCTTTGTGTAATTGAAACCCCAAACGTCAGAAAATACAAGAATTGGTGTCCCCGAAGTTGGGTTTCATTTCGAAGTTCCATTTACACAATGTCAAGTTAAAACCCTTAACATAGTCTAGTTTTCAACCCTCAATAAAATACACAAAAAGGAAGAAAACTTCTCTTCCTGAAACTGGCAGGTTCGCTCGAGCGGACCTGCCACGTTGATGACACTTCGCTCGAGCGATACCGTTCGCTCGAGCGGACCTTACAAGGCGTAGACAGTTCGCTCGAGCGAATGTTGGCTCGAGCGGATAATAAAATGCGTTCGAACGAACGACTCTCTGCCTCGTTCCATAGCAGACAGTGGCTTGTTCGCTCGAGCGGACCCAGGGGTCGCTCGAGCGAACAGGCTGCTGCCTGAGCTCGCTGAGTACAGAAATCTCCTTTTTCTTTGCACATCTTTCACTACATTCTTCTCCTTCTTCTCATCCATCAACCACATATCATCCCTTGAGCCTTCATGCTCACCAAGGGTTCATTTATCACCATTTCACATCCAAATCAAAAGAAAACATAAACATGAAGCTTATAAACAAGATAAATGCACAATTTCTAAAATGCAATGAAATCCAAATACACATGCATCATTCCTATAGAGATCACTTGCCTTGACCAAAGCTAACAATACTCTTCCAAGCACTTCACTCAAGGTATCAAGCACTACAAGAAAAACCCAAGAGAAACACACAAACTCACTCAAAAATGGAAACAAAGAACCCATTTTAACAAATAGGGTTTGTAAACAAGAAAACACAATCTTAAGGAGCTAAAAAGACTTTATGGAAAACATGGCTTGAAGCTCTTACCTAGAGAAAGTCAAACAAGAGAGATGGGAGAGAATGGAGAGCTTTCCCAACTTGAAACCTTAAGAAAATTGTATCAATGGAGAGCTTGCAAGGAGATGAAGAAAATGGTAGTCTTAGAATCTTCTTTGGAGCTCTCTAGCTAGATCAAACAAGATGGGGAAGATGGAGAGAAAAAGAAACTCTTCCTTGCCCTAGGTCAAGGAGTTGCAGGATTTTGGTAAAGTGAGTGGAAGAAGAGGGAAAGGGAGGCTTAAGTGATGACTCATGGGCCCCATTTGGCTTGAACTTGAAATGGCTAAAACATGATCTTGTGGGCCTCGGATGACTTTGACGAAGAAGGATAAAACGATCGTCGAAATATCTACTTTCCAAAAAGTATATTTTTGACATGGTTTTGAGATCTCGAAAATTGTGTCCAGATTTGTGCAAGAAAGACAACTTTACCCTCTTTGGGCCAAAACATGGGTTTTTGGGCTTCAAACACGAATGGCCTTAAAACGAAAGTTGTAACACATAAAAAGATCATTCAAATGAAATCAAAATTACAATCACACGGAAAACGATACGATCTTCCCAAGCTTACACGTGCACTCGGACATTTCCGAGCGTGTCTAATAATACTAAACGTTCTCAAAATCTCCAAAGCTATGTCCAAGACTAAACTAATCACTTCTAATCCCAACGATAACTAAACCCACTTAGAACTAAACACACACTAATCGCACACTAATCGACTTGGTCTGGGTCGGGGTCTAACAATATAACCGCAACTTCGTATTTAACATGGTTACAAAACAAAAACAGGAATAAGCTAACATGCATTTAGAAACCTGCTTAGCATTTTTCATTAGTGCTAACAGACTTTTAAACAAAATTCATGGTCAACAGACTTGGGGGATATGAGAGAGTGAAAAAAGCACTTACAGTTCAATAGCAACATAAAGTTTAGCCTCATCTTTTGGCATGCTGGGAAGAAAAAGAAGATTAGAGTTGGAGGTACTAAAATTAATTCATTGACGATGATGAGTGCAACAAAGTTAATGTAAGAAACAAAGAACTCTACCTGTAAAAGATATAAAACAGGGTTGCAAGCTGAAACTTCGCAAAATACCCTTGCTACAGGTACAACAGCAGAGTTAGGACTCAAAAGATAATAAAACTCAAAGCAAAAGGTTTCATTCAGTCATGACGACATACATGCAGCTGAGGTGGTGGTTTAGTGTAATAACATTCGGGCACTACATGCTCAGGATCTCCTTTCACAGGCTCGTCCAACCATGGAGACCCGAAAGTCTTGTGAAGGTTATCAGGAGAATTTAGATTTAATCCCAATGTAGTCAGATCAATTCCCAAGGAAAGAGAAGCCAAATCAGGATCATGATTTCTTATAACACCTAATAAACCCAAACATACTAAAAAGATGCACCAAAAAATTTTATTATTCCAAAAACAACATTCTCATTACAAGATACAAAACAATATAAAGAGAAGTTGGTCTTGGCCTTTTTCAGAACCATGAGGAATTACTGATTCAAACAAAGATAATTCTAAAGCAGTAATGAGTCTTGTAATCAATAATGGTGTATCATTAAATCCTCAATCTCAATATTGCTCAACTTACCATAAAGTACTTTTGCAAAGCATAGTGAAAAGATAAAAACTAAAAGAGTTTATAGCAACTGAGCCATTAAATAGACACCATAAGGGTTCTAAAAAATTCCTCCTCTTCCACCACCTGCACACATCCACCTGCTGCACCACAGTGCACACACCCACTGCCTCCTCTTCCACCACCTGCACAGCCAACATTCTAACATTCTACTCTGTACCAACATTCAAAACATTCAAACTCTGATTTTTTTTTGGCTGCATCTTTTCTGCATGGAATCTTTCAACATAAAATCTTCTTCAATTTTCATTCAATCCTGCATATAAAAAAAGAGCAAGATCCACAATTTAACAAGATCCACAAGGAGTTGAATAAGGTTAACTGATGATAATAAGACATCTTTAATACATCAAAATGAATGAAAGCAATGTAGGTTTGTGATTTCCAAATGTCAAGAGTGCTGAAATACAGACGCTTGCAGTGAAATTGTCAAAACATGATCTTTAAAAGATGGGAAAAAATCATAAGAAACGATTGTTGTATGAATTTTCTTCCATAAATACACAGCTTCTTCATAGTAGTTAAATATAAACTTCTTCCCAACCTGTTTTAAGTGTCAAATAACTTAAGTGAAAAAATTAAACAGCATCCACCAAATTGGTTCATAATCTATAAACCATATATGTATAGCTTTCTGTATTCTTATCTACAATTATCCTTAATTAGAGATAGTAATTAGAGATAGTAATAAACATGCAAATAAAATACCATTTTGAAAAGAGTAATCATATACAAACCTGGAGAAGTCGCATCCTGAGTTCCACCAGAGGTGCCATCCCAACCAACAAAGGAACCTGGATCTATGCCTGCGCGCTCAGCTAACTGGAGGACTAAGCCCTCGAGGAAATTGGTTCTCTTACCAAACTCCGCTACCTGCTGCCGCAATTGAAGTACCTCAGAATCAAGGCCCGTTCGATTCTAGGTTGAACCTAAAGTGGACTTTATGCGAATGCTGAAACCCTTAAGGTATCCCGATCTCTGTCCAAGCACCTTGACGGATATCTGTTCATCGGTCAACGGAGATGTGATGGAGGGTTGGGATTGTTCAGCAGTCACCCGCACTAATTCCTCCTGCCATTTTTAAACATGTAAAAATCAAATAAAGTGAGTTTAACATATGTATAAAAGTATATTTGTATTGATATATAAAACGTGACTTAGGCATATGTACATGTGTCTTCTGAGCCTCCTCATTTATCCACTGTTTCTTCCCGTGCATATAGTGGGTGTCGTGGTAGAAATCGGAAAACAGCTGCGCACGTCTAGCATTCTATGCTCTCTGTTATGACATTAGATATTTCGTTAATAGATTAATTTAATTTCCATAACTCTGTCAAATGGCAAAAATTCTTAAATCCGCACATACGATTATTGAAGTACGTGCTAGGAACGATCTAGAGCCGCTTGTATGATTCCACGGCATCTTCGATCGGCTAACTCTCGCTTTCTTTGACTTCTCCTACACAGAAAAATAAAAAACAATATACTAGTCAAAATAATTTTTAACTAATACAATGATCTTGATCAATAATTTTAGCAGAGATATATACAAAACCATTAAAAGTTACCTTCCACTCCATAGTCTCCCACAAATTGTCGATCATCCAAGCCCAATCATCTGCCTTACAAGGCTTTAGTGGGTAGCTCTTTGGATCGGGCACTCCCTCCTCCAAAAGTGACAAATAGTGGGTATGCAATTCACACTTCCAGTCCCTGTACAATTTCTGGCACTTCGCATCAACGGCAGCCTTGATGATTGGATCGTTCACATAGTCCCCGAACTCAAAAAATTGATGCAATTGCAAAAACAACATGTAATGTGAGACAACAATTAAACTTTAATGATTCTAATTGAATACGCATTAAATTATCTCAAATGAAATTACCTGAACTCTCTTTACCACCAACTTCTTGATCCCCTCAGGAACAGACTTCCAGCCTTCTTTCCGAACAGGTGCCTCATCTCGAATCGCTTCCCCGAGAAGGTTTGCAAAACTAGTGGCAAATTCTCCCTCTGGCGCAAGGCTCGAAGTTGAGATCAAAATTGGGATGGCATGGCCAAGCTGCCTCCTCAGCTTTTCCACCTTCAACCCCCTTGTCTTGCCCTGTACACGGTGGGAGCCCTCGACTGAGGCTGATGCTGTCACAACCACAATATTAATTGAGTTAGCATATAACATTAAAAGAATGTACATTTTAAAAAAGACAATAATTCTAAATTTCTCACCAACACTGTTGCCACCCATACGCGGAGTCAAAACCTGGTCAGGCTGGCTAGAAGAACTAGTAAGTCGTGTAGGACTACGCGCTCTAGCAATGGTCACCACCTCTGGCATGCCATCCGCATGAGAAGATTGTGTGACTCGAGGTTGTGCTGGTGTAGCTTGGCCCGCCCCCTCGGGCGTGCTCTCTGCACGAGAAGACCGTGTGACTGGAGGTTGTGCCGGTGTCCTCAGGGCCAGTGCAGCTGCTACTGCACAAGCATGTCTACTTCGCTTCCCTCGATTCATATGAGTAACCTGTCGCAACACAACAATGAATTATTAGTACATAAATACATAAATAAAGTGAATGAAGTTAAAATTAACAACTAGAATGGCTTGTCATAAATCAATAGACACAAATTACCTTATTTGCCGGAGACCCAGAAGTCTCATCATCCCCATCATCACCCGTATTTTCATCCGAAGAAACCAACCCAAAATCACCCTGGGGTGGTCGATATTCTTCGTTGTCATCATCTTCACCCGGTTTTCTTTTTCCATCTCCATTTTTCCTTTTGCTCATTTGACCCAATCCAAAAACGGTATTGGATATGTGCTTTACCCCCAAAGCACGACATCTCTCGTCTATTTCCATGATGTTCTTACTTCTCACCTTCTCGTATTCTGTCAACTTTGCCTGTTTGGCCACCCACCCAGGCTTGACATATGTTTTACTTCCCTTGGGCATTTTTGACAACTATATATGACATACAAGAGAATGAAGGCATAGGCATATAAAATGAGACATATTTAATGAGCCATGAAATGTAAACCAAAAACTTTATTAATTTAGAACACTTTGTTGGAAAAATGGTTAGAAGGACCCATTATTTTGGTCATCTTTGAGCCAAAATAAACGTGGGACCCACTTATCCTTTTAGGTGGGAATACATGGGAATGTAATCTACTCTATGAGTAGTTTAAGGACATGTATTGGGTTGCTCTAATCCATTTAGAAATGAATGAGAAATTGCCTCCTTAACACCACTACTTGAACATGTTAAACATGGAAACAAAAGGAAGTGGTAAACCTGCATCCCATATTGCTTGGGAGCAAAACATCCCTTGGGTATAAATATACTTACCTTGGTAGTATAAGATGAGCCCCAAGGGGCACCCCACTTTTGTGGGGGAGGGAGGACCTAGATCAAGGTAAGGTCACCACCACACACGCGCGCGCGCACCGCCCTGCCCCACACCGAACCGGATCGGGCCTGGGCTTGGGCTTGGGATTCACACGCGAGTTGGGCCTGGCTCGACCCACTACCCATTTATAATTTTATTTAATAAATTTTCCTTTTTTCAAATGGGGTGTGTCCCAAGAGGTGTGTGCCCTTTCGTATATGAAAGGGTGTGTCCCTAGTCCTAAGAGGTGTGTGCCCTTTCATATATGAAAGGGTGTGTCCCTAGTCCTTAGAGGTACAACCCCACTATGAAGAGACCTGATTGCATGCTATATATTCATCTCATTTCATGCTGTTTTGATCATTCCATTTTCGCTGTTGATGCTGCACTTGCATTGAGTCACTCATTCAGAGTCAAGAAGAGAGAGTTGTTATACACTAACTGGTTCGACAGTCACATAGTTTATAGTGCTGCAACTGTTGTGGAACAGATCATTGTATCTTGGGAGATAGACGCCATTGAAGCTCGTAAGCACCATTGCGGGGGCGAATTTTGTCTTAAGGACATAGTGTTCACACTAGCCTTGATCAACTGCGAATCTCTGATCTACTAACTACAACAACAGAGTAATGTTTTCCTGCCTTCAAATAGTAAGTTCATTTTACATTCAAACAGAATATTGTTTTGTTTCATTTTAATATAAACTGCTCTCCTAAAATGCTGAAGTAGTTGTACTCGGACTAACAATCTTAAGAAATTTTTTTTTTTTTAAGTTCTGAGTACATTCTGTTCTTTGTTTACTTCAGTATTTCTGGTTTCGGTTTATGTCAGTTTTCTACTGGTTTCTTCTTCTGTTTCTAAAACTAGAGTGTAAAACTGAGTTTCATTCTTTTTATACATTTAGTTACAGAACTTCAGGTTGTTCTGTAAATTGCATTATGTTTGCCTCAGTATTCAGTAACCAGTTACAGGTTACCATATAGTCTGAGTTACTGTTTACAGTACTATTAGTTGTTTAATTATGTAGTTTACTCTACTTAAGTGATTTCTGTTTTGTTAAAACAGACATGGGTATTGAGAAGAATACTCCAGTCACTACCCCTACCCCTGTTATGGTAAACCATAGGGAGAAACCTGAAAAATTCAATGGGACTGAGTTCAAGAGATGACAACAAAAGATGTTGTTCTATCTCACCACCCTGAACTTGGCTAGGTTCCTCCATGAAGAAGCTCCTGCTTTGAAAGAAGGTGAGACAGACAAGCAAGTAGTTGCTGCTATAGAAGCCTGGAAGCATGCTGACTTCCTCTGTCGAAATTACATTCTCAATGGACTAGACAACACATTATATAATGTGTGTTGTTCATTGAAGACTACTAAAGAATTATGGGATTCACTTGATAAAAAGTACAACACTGAAGATGCCGGAATGAAGAATTTCTTTGTTGGCAGATTTCTTGACTACAAGATGATCGATTCCAAAGCATTTATCAATCAAGTTCAGGAACTTCAAGTAATCCTCCATGAAATACATGCAGAAGGAATGTCTCTTAGTGAGTCTGTCCAAGTGGCATCAATCATTGAAAAATTGCCACCACTTTGGAAGGATTTTAAGAACTACCTCAAGCATAAACGAAAGGAGATAAAACTTGAAGACCTGATAGTAAGATTGAGGATAGAGGAAGACAATCGTGCTTCAGAAAAGAAAGCAGGAAAAACCTTCACTGAAGCTAAGGCAAACGTGGTGGAACATGGGCAGAATCCCAAGAAGAGGAAGAACAATCCCAACGGTCCAAAACAAGGTCCCAATGACAACAAGAAGTTCAATGGGAAATGCTATGTGTGTGACAAACCAAGCCACCATGCTAAGGACTGTCGTAAGCGCAAGGACCAAGGCAATACAAGTAAGAAACTCGCGCAAGCCAACATGACAGAATTGGACACTCTCTCCACTGATGTTTCAGACATCAATCTTTCTGTTGTGGTCTTAGAAGTCAATCTGGTTGGTAACACCAGAGAATGGTGGGTGGACACAGGGGCCACTCGACATGTTTACTCTATTAAAGAGATGTTCTCCACTTATGAAGCATCAACCGGAGAACAACTCTTCATGAGCAACTCTACCACCTCTAAGGTTGAAGGCCAAGGACAGGTGGTATTGAAGATGACTTCTGGAAAAGAACTCACCCTCAACAATGTGCTGCATGTACCTGATATTCGTAAGAATCTGGTATCAGACTCACTACTGAGTAAGAAGGGTTTTAAACTTGTATTTGAGTCGGATAAGTTTATACTCACTAAACCTGGGATGTACGTGGGAAAGGGATATATGAGCGATGGGCTTTTCAAAATGAATGTAATGACAATTGTATCTAATAAGAAAAACTCTTCTGCTTATATGCTTGAGTCTTCTAATGTGTGGCATGGTAGATTAGGCCATGTTAATTATGATGCATTATGTAGATTAGTTAACATGGAATGCTTGCCTAAATGTAGTTTTGATTCAAATATCAAATGTGAAACATGTGTAGAAGCTAAACTTACTGGAACTTCTTTTCAATCTATTGAAAGAACTTCTGAACCTCTTCAATTAATTCATTCTGATATTTGTGACCTGAAGTTTATTCAAACTAAAGGTGGTAAGAAATATTTTCTTACATTCATTGATGACTGCACAAGATACTGTTATGTTTACTTACTGAGAAGTAAAGATGAGGCCTTGGAAATGTTCAAACATTACAAGAATGAGGTTGAGAATCAACTTGAAAAGAAAATTAAGGTGATAAGAAGCAATAGAGGTGGTGAATACGAATCGCCTTTTGGTGAATTCTGTTCACAGCATGGTATTATACACCAAACTACTGTTTCTTATTCACCTCAGCAAAATGGTGTTGCTGAAAGGAAAAACAGAACTTTAAAAGAAATGATGAATGCTATGTTAATCAGTTCTGGATTACCTCATAATTTGTGGGGGCATGCTATCCTCTCTGCAAATTATATTCTCAACCGAATACCTCAAAAGAAAACCAATAAATCCCCCTATGAATTGTGGAAAGGAAGAATGCCTACTTACAAATACTTGAAAGTGTGGGGGTGTTTGGCTAAAGTGGCGGTTCCTACACCTAAAAAGGTTAAAATAGGACCAAAAACAGTTGATTGTGTATTCATTGCGTATGCTCATAATAGCAGTGTGTATTGGTTTCTAATTCATAAATCTGAAATCCCCGATATGCATCCTAACACTATTATTGAGTCAAGGAATGCATCGTTCTTTGAACATGTATTTCCTTACAAACCATCAAAGGAAACGAGTTCTCCTAAAAGAACTCATGATACTGCTAGTAGCAGTAATCAAAACCAACAAGAGATTGATGAACATAGACGAAGTAAGAGGGCTAAAACATCAAAAATGTTTGGTTCAGATTTTTTAACATTTATGTTAGAAGACGAGCCTCAAAGCTTTAAAAAAGCGGTTTCAAGTCCGGAGGCACCATATTGGAAAGAGGCAATAAATAGTGAAATTGAATCTATTTTGCAAAACCATACATGGGAACTTGTAGATCTCCCACAAGGTTGCAAAACTCTTGGATGCAAGTGGATATTCAAGAGAAAGATGAAAGCAGATGGCTCAATCGATAAGTACAAGGTCAGGCTTGTTGTTAAAGGGTACAGACAAAAAGAAGGCTTGGACTATTTCGATACTTATTCACCAGTGACGAGAATAACATCCATTCGAATGTTAATAGCAATTGCTGCTATATACAATCTCGAGATACATCAAATGGATGTAAAGACAACTTTTCTCAATGGTGAATTAGACGATGAGATATATATGGAACAACCAGAAGGGTTTAATGTTCCAGGTCAAACTAAGAAAGTTTGTCGGCTTGTCAAATCTCTATATGGATTAAAACAAGCACCAAAGTAGTGGCATGAGAAATTTGATAGCTTGATGATGTCAAATGGGTTTAAAATCAATGAATGTGACAAATGTGTATATGTCAAGAACACTAACCATGGTTGTGTCATTATTTGTTTATATGTTGATGATTTGCTCATTATGGGTAGTAATGCTGATATCATTCAATCTACCAAGAGAATGTTAAACAATAAGTTTGACATGAAAGATTTAGGTATTGCAGATGTCATACTCGGGATAAAGATCTCTAAAACATCAGATGGATTGATATTATCTCAATCACACTATATTGAGAATATACTCAAAAAATATAATCAAGATAATAGCAATCCAGCAAGGACACCTATAGATATTAGTATTCATTTATCCAAGAATAATGGAAAAGGCATATCACAACGAGAATATGCACAAATAATTGGCAGCCTAATGTATGTGATGAATTGCACTCGTCCTGACATTGCATATGTTGTTAGTAAATTGAGTAGATACACAAGTAACCCAGGATCAGACCACTGGAAGGCCTTAGTTCGGGTTTTAAGATATTTAAAATACACCCAAAACTATGGTTTGCATTACTCTAAATATCCAGCTGTACTTGAGGGCTATTGTGATGCCAACTGGATATCAGATATTAAAGATTCAAAGTCCACAAGTGGATATCTATTTACACTTGGTGGTGCAGCAGTATCATGGAAATCTTGTAAACAAACATGCATTGCTAGATCCACTATGGAATCTGAGTTTATTGCATTGGATAAAGCTGACAAAGAAGCTGAGTGGCTTCGTCAATTCCTCGAAGATATTTCAATGTGGTCAAAACATGTGCCTCCTATCTTCATTCATTGCGATAGTCAATCAGCAATTGGAAGGGCACAGAGTACAATGTATAACGGTAAGTCTCGACATATTCGTCGAAGGCATAATTCCGTGAGACAACTGCTCTCTAATGACATTATGACAATTGAGTACATAAAGTCCATAGATAACATTGCAGATCCTTTAACCAAAGGATTCGCGAGAGAGCAAGTAAATCGTTCATCGAGGGGAATGGGCTTAAAGCCTAGGAATGAAGAGTCACCATAATGGCAACCCAACCTAGTTGACTGGAGATCCCAAGATCTGGGTTCAAAGGGATAACCAAATTGTGTGTGACTTAACGATATCACTATGGAGACAAAATCTCCTGCTCATTCCTATGATATTAATAGTGATACCTGCAGCGGTAATTAGGGTAAGCAAAGCTTTTAATGATTCTTATATCTTGGTTAATCAGATGGGGTATAGCAGGATACTCTTAATAAGAATCACCTATGTGAGTGTGAACTGGGCCGATTCTATGAGAATAATAAGGCTAAATTTTCTAAAGCACTCATGAAACCAGGTATTGTTCAGGGCCAAAATGAACACAATCATGAGAACCAATTGTGTCCGGGAAGATTCTGTGTGAATTCTGTCGCGACCCCGGAACGGATCCCGGGCCCGCGACGCAGTAGATGATACTTTTAGTCTTAATGGTTCATTATTTTCCCACAGGTTCCCGCGGTGAGGATTCCCAAAGACACGCGGAATCTGACTCACACGTACACGTATGCGGAAGCGTGTAGCAAAACACATCAAGATGAGCACCAATACGATGTTTAAGTGCTCATGACAATTAATATCAAAACATAGTATCAAAGAAAGAAGCTAACAAGCATTCCCATTAATATTCAAGTTATAGGACTAATACTAAAACAAGTTAAGTTTTGTTACAATTCCAAGAGAGGCCAATAGAGGCCAATACACTCCTCAAACGACAAAATAACCAAAAGAAACCCCAAGACTAAAGGTGACGAAACTCGAGAACCAGTCCGACATCTAAATGACATCGTCGGGCTGCCACTCTCTCACGGGAGTTGGCTCACAAGCCTCCTCCTGACGCTCCTCCTCAAAGGCAACGTCTCCTGTACCTGGGCACCAACAAACAAGGGTCAAACACGACGGTTTGGCAGGTAATCAATGTAGGCATGCACATGAACAATAACATTTAGAGAAAACATGTAAGCAAATCTTTGGTATGAAGTACTATCAAAGCTGAGATACAAAAACAAACTAGCATGAGTACATAATATATCATAAATAGTTACAATCCACAAAGAGCCCATCCTTTCTCTATCATTTATATAATGAAAAGAGCAAGCACGCACGACAAGCACGATATACATAATATAAGCACGACACGATTTCCCACAAAGACGGGAATTCCGGCAGCGGAACCGGACACGCACGATGTGTAATAAATACACGACCAGTCTGCAGACAGTCCACATGTTTAAAGACCCCCAGGCAGTGGATCAGACTGAAAGGGCAGTCTAAGCTCAGTGGTGTTTACTTAATTCATGAATGCACAAAACACGCGAAACACAGTCTAAACACGTCGAGATAAGAAAAAGGGGGAAATCACTTATCGAAACACGATGAACACGACTAGCACGGGCATAATTAATATTCATAACACGCTTAGGAAGTGATCCCCTTATTCTTGGAACACATTTTCAAAACTAGCTTGTACTAAACTTCAAAACGAGTACACGATGATATTCATTATATCAAACTAAGGTACGAACACAAAGCCTATCAAGCACATGTGAGGACCCTTGATTGATCTTTGTGTATTCGAAGCTCAAATGTTGGAATTTGGAATAGAGTTGGTGTCCCGGAAGTTCAAGACATCTCGAGTTTCGAGTACACAATATCAAGCTAAAGGTCACTTAACATGTTCTAGTTTTCACTCTTGCAAAACTTCTTCAAAACTAGGAATTGGTCAATTTCGGTCAGCTTGCGGTCAGCTGGCGGCTAGCCGAACTAGAAACTGGCGGCTAGCCGTAAGCTGACCGTAGGGCTGACCGCTGAAAACCCAGGTCTGATGTTGCTCTCTGGAAAAGGAACCGTAATAATTTCGGTTGGCTTACGGTTAGCCGCAAGGGAACTGGCGGCTAGCCGTGAGCTAACCGCAGGGCTGACCGCAGGACCCTGGAGCAAATGTCAGCTACTGAAAAAGGAACCGCTGATTTCGGTTGGCTCGCGGTTAGCCGAAATGGGAATTACGGCTAGCCGCCAGCTGACAGAAACTGCACGGGAAGTACAGTTCAGTGCAGATTTTCCATATTTCCTTCTTCTCTTCTTCTTGTTTTTCATTCCACCTGCACTCCCTGAGCCTCCATGCTCTCCAAGGGATAAAATACACATTTCTCACAATCCCAAACATCCAATCCAAGGAAAACATGATCATGAAGCTTATAAACATTTTCATATGCAAAATTTCCAAAAACAACAATGTAGCTTAAAATACACATGCACGATGGTCCTATAGAGATTACTTGCCTTCCCCAAATGCTAAATACTCCTCCAAGCACTTCTCACAAGCTAATCCCACACTACAAGAAAAACCAAGAAAACACACAAAACCCACTCAAGCTTGAAAACAAGAAACCCATTTTACAAATAGGGTTTGTAAACAAGAAAACACAATCTTAAGGAGCTAAAAAGACTTTATGGAAAACATGGCTTGAAGCTCTTACCTAGAGAAAGTCAAACAAGAGAGATGGAAGAGAATGGAGAGCTTTCCCAACTTGAAACCTTAAGAAAATTGTATCAATGGAGAGCTTGCAAGGAGATGAAGAAAATGGTAGTCTTAGAATCTTCTTTGGAGCTCTCTAGCTAGATCAAACAAGATGGGGAAGATGGAGAGAAAAAGAGACTCTTCCTTGCCCTAGGTTAAGAAGTTGCAGGATTTTGGTAAAGTGAATGGGAAGAGAGGGAAAAGGCATTAAGTGATGACCCAAAGGGTCCCATTTGGCTTGAACTTGAAATGACTAAAACATGGTCTTGTGGCCCTCGGATGACTTCGACGAAGAAGGATAAAACGATCGTCGAAATATCTAGTTTCCAAAAAGTATAATTTTGACATGATTTTGAGATCTCGAAAATTGTGTCCAGATTTGTGCAAGAAAGACAACTTTACCCTCTTTGGGCAAAAACATAGGTTTTTGGGCTTCAAACATGAATGTGCTTAAAACGAAAGTTGCAACATGTCGAAACATCATTCAAATGAGATCAAAATCACACTCACACGGAAATCGATACGATCTTCCCAAGCTTACACGTGCACTCAGGCCTTCCTGAGTGTGTCTAATTAATACTAAACGTTCTCAAATTTTCCAAAGCTATATCCAAGACTAAACTAATCATTTCTAACCCAACAACCACTAAACTCACTTAGGACTAAACACACACACTAATCGCACACTAATCGAATTGGTCTGGGTCGGGGTCTAACAAACTCTATTGTCTCGGTTTACGCAAAAGGCTGAACAGTTCAAGACATCATGTTCACTGTTCAACCAGTAAATCCGATAGTACTTCACAAGGGAAGGTTCAAGGCCACAAGCTACCTCTCTCTATACAGAAAATTTCAAATTTACTCTCTCTGTGTGTGTCTGCATATCATTTCATTGCTTTCGGTCAATTTCATTCATGTGGGGGGTTGTTGGAAAAATGGTTAGAAGGACCCATTATTTTGGTCATCTTTGAGCCAAAATAAACGTGGGACCCACATATCCTTTTAGGTGGGAATACATGGGAATGTAATCTACTCTATGAGTAGATTAAGGGCATGTATTGGGTTGCTCCAATCCATTAAGAAATGAATGAGAAATTGCCTCCTTAACACCACTACTTGAACATGTTAAACATGGAAACAAAAGGAAGTGGTAAACTTGCATCCCACATTGCTTGGGAGCAAAACATCCCTTGGGTATAAATATACTTACCTTGGTAGTATAAGATGAGCCCTAAGGGAGGACCTAGATCAAGGTAGGGTCACCACCACACGCGTGCGCGCCGCCCCGCCCCACACCGAACCGGACCGGGCCTGGGCCTGGGCTTGGGCTTCACACGCGAGTTGGGCCTGGCTCGGCCCACTACCCATTTATAATTTTATTTAATAAATTTTCCTTTTTTCAAATGGGGTGTGTCCCAAGAGGTGTGTGCCCTTTCGTATATGAAAGGGTGTGTCCCTAGTCCTAAGGGGTGTGTGCCCTTTCATATATGAAAGGGTGTGTCCCTAGTCCTAAGGGGTGTGTGCCCTTTCATATATGAAAGGGTGTGTCCCTAGTCCTAAGAGGTGCAACCCCACTATGAAGAGACCTGATTGCAGGCTATATATTCATCTCGTTTCATGCTATTTTGATCATTCCATTTTCGCTGCTGATGCTTCACTTGCATTGAGTCACTCATTCAGAGTCAAGAAGAGAGAGTTGTTATACACTAACTGGTTCGACAGTCACACAGTTTGTAGTGCTGCAACTGTTGTGGAACAAATCATTGCATCCTGGGAGACAGACGCCATTGAAGCTCGTAAGCACCATTGCGGTGGTGAATTTTGTCTTAAGGACATAGTGTTCACACTAGCCTTGATCAACTGCGAATCTCTGATCTACTAACTACAACAACAGAGTACTGTTTTCCTGCCTTCAAACAGTAAGTTCATTTTACATTCAAAAATAATATTGTTTTGTTTCATTTTAATATAAACTGCTCTCCTAAAATGCTGAAGTAGTTGTACTCGGACTAACACACTTGTCCATACACAAATCAAAAAACAAACACTACACATCATACTCTATATCAGGATCTATATCTGGGTCGAACTGGCTACACAGATCGTCTTCATCGTCATCATCTATATATTCCGCCATAGTTTCATCCTCATCATCGCTATGCTCCACCATTGGCTCATCACCATTAACTATCTTTGGCGGAATATCATCCCTACAGTAGTGAACATCCCTATCTTCGACACAGATTGGGACAACATCGATGGTTTCATGCTGCTGGAAGGCCTCGTTAGGCACATCATCCAGTTCTGGTACATCCCACACTCCCCGATGCTTGACTCGGTCTACGATTCTCCAGTTGTTGCCTTTGCAGGTATCACTGACATAGAAAACTTGCTTCGCTTGACTTGGTAGGACAAATGGATCATCTTTATACCACCGACCCGTAACATCAATGCTTGTTATGTGTTGATCGGTATGTATTTTGTTTCTAGTACCAGTGTTGTACCATTCACATTGGAACAGAACCACCCTGCCACCATGCATATATGTCAATTCCCAGACTTTGCACAAGTACCCGTAGAAGTCAATTGTCTTCCCAATATGCTCCCCTTGCACGACCAAACCACTATTCTGGCACTTACGCCTGTTCTCGCGATCTCTGGTGTGGAATCGAACACCATTGAATATGCACCCTGAATACAGATAACTATAGAACCGGGACCATTTGCTAATGACCACATTTCATCGGTTGCTTCTGGCGACCCTTGGTTTCACAAATCATTCATCTACAGGAGCAACATGCGGTAAGTTTATTAAGTTGATGACAATTGAGGACCAGTTAGTTAATGTTTCTGTGTCAATAGGGCATCATAAATCTTACACGTTGCTTGAACCATTTTGGAAATGTGTCTCGCTGTATTTGACTGATGTCATGCGCTTCTGGATTTTGTATTGTATTCATGTGTTCCCTACTTAAGCCAAAACAATTCATAAGCAAGTAAAAGTAGAGGAAGAATCAACAAGGGAACAATCTATGCACACATGTATTTAAGCCAAAGCACTTACTCGAGATATGGCTCTAAATCGGGACTATTATGCAATACAAACCAGTGAGCCATGTTGAGTTCATTCTGAGAAGGATCTAGTGCCCTTGTGATCGGTGCAAAGGGACGAACATTTTGAGTGAAAATATCCATCCCGGGACCACGCACGCCACCATCATCATTTCGTTCGTCTCGATCAGTCCCTTTTAGGTACATTGAGCAGAAAGTCAAACACTCTTTGACAATGTAAGCCTCGGCGATCGAACCTTCGGGTCGTGCTCGGTTAGTAACATAACCTTTTAAAGTCCCGAGAAACCTTCAAACAAAGAGACATTAGAATTAAGGTTACTTATGCAAGACAATCACACTACTGCACGAATAACACTTCATCGGATGGTAACAGTAACCTTTCGATGGGTTACATCCACCGATATTGCACCGGTCCAGCAAGCATGGCCTCACGTGGCAAGTGAACAGCCAAATGGACCATTACATCAAAGAATGCTGGAGGAAAAATCTTCTCGAGCTTGCAAACTATGAGCACTCCCTGTTCCTCTAATTTTTTTAAATCGCTTTGTTTCAATGTTTTTGAGCAGAGGTCCTGGAAGAAACTGCCCAACTCAAATAGAGTTGTACTTAACTCCTTATCAACATAACCACGTAGGCCAACCGGAAAAAGACGTTGTAGGAGGACATGATAGTCGTGACTTTTCATACCCGATAATTTGCCATTTTTTGAGGTCACGGACCTTGATAGGTTTGCAGCATAGCCATCCGGGTACTTGATTGATTTCAAGAATTCAAAAAAACCCTCTCTCTGTTTCGGGTCCAATGTGTAGGATGCACGGGGTTTCACAATGGATCCTTCTTCATTCCTCTGCAGATGCAATTATGGCCTGATGCCCATATCTTTTAAATCGTCACACGCTTTGTCCGTGTCCTTATTTTCTTATCTATGCCCACCACAGTCCCAACAATATTTTCACAGATGTTCTTCTCTATGTGCATGACATCAAGGTTATGCCTAAGGTTTAGGTTCTTCCAGTACGGTAGCTCGTACAAGATGCTTTTCTTTGTCCAATTCAACAGTGCAGGCTCACGAAGTCTTTTCCTGCTGTTGGGGCCATTCCCAAACCTAACTTCTGGTAGTTGATCCAACTGATCAAGTACCTTTTGCACCGGTAAACGCAAGGATTTCATTTTATGTTCTGGCTGACCGTTGAACTTCTTGCTCCTTCTCCAAGGGTGGTTCTCAGGCAAGTAAGCTCGATGTCCCACCCACCCAATCTTACTTCTCAACTTACACGATAATGAATCTTCGTTGCAAGGGGGACAAGCCAAATAACCTTTTGTGCTCCAACCAGACAAGTTACCATATGCGGGAAAGTCATTTATGGTCCACATCACAGCCGCATGCATTCGGAAGGGCTGTTCACTATGGGCATCATAAGTCATGACACCAATCTCCCACAACTCCTTCAACTCGTCAACCAAGGGCCTCAGGTACACATCGATCTCCTTCCCAGGTGCCTGCGGCCCGGGAATAAGTAAGGACATCATGAAAAATGGATCCTTCATGCACATCCAGGGTGGAGGGTTGTAAGGCATAAGTATGACAGGCCACATGCTGTAAGAAGTGCTCATGTTGCCGAAGGGGTTGAACCCATCAGTGGCCAGTCCTAACCTCACATTGCGGATCTCCGAGGCAAACTCTGGAAATTTCAAATCAAATTCCTTCCATTCCTTATAGTCGGCTGGATGCCTACCTAGATCGCCATCCATGCCATTCTCATGATGCCATCTCATCTCTTTGGCTGTCATCCTGGACATGTATAATCTTCGCAACCTAGGTATCAATGGGAAGTAACGCAGTATCTTATGAGTGATCTGCTTACCCCTGCCATTATTGACCTTGTACCTAGGCTCCCCACATTCTGGACACTTCTCCAAGTGAGCATTCTCCTTCCAAAAAAGTATGCAATCACTCTTGCAGGAGTCAATGTGCTCGTACCCCAAGCCCAAGTCACGTAGTAGCTTCTTAGCCTCATAAACGGAAGCGGGAACGACATTACCTTCTGGTAGGGTGTCCCTAAATATCTCCAAGACTTTGTCAAACGACTTGTTGCTCCACCGATACTGTACCTTCACATGTAGCATCCTAATGACAAACGCTAACAGGGTTTCTGAATCTTTACAGCCCAGGTACAAACCACGCTAGGAAGCCTCTAGCATAATTTCAAAGTTTCGCGCATCATCCATCCCTAGGGTATCATCCATCATGTAAGTCCCCCTACCATGTTCCTCTAATAACTCATCATATCCATCCCGGTCCTCATCCGATTCATCCTCACTATAATCCGATTCATCGGATTGTGCAAGTTCCCCATGCTGTAGCCAAGTGTCGTAAGATACCATCATCCCACGCCGGAGCAGATGGTCTCTCACAGTCTCATAATCATGCTTAAAACCATTACAACAATAGTTACATGGGCATTTAATCTCTCTACTCCCACCCAAAGTCGCCTTTGCGAATTCAATAAAAGAATTCACCCCGTCTATATACGGCTGACTGAATCTATTATGATACTGTAACATCCAACTCTTGTCCATATCTGTTTACATATGTAAGGTGGTGGTTAACTCAAATTCAACCAATAGATGGTATAAAATAAATGCAAAAACTTTCAAAAAAAAAGAGAGAGAGAGAGAGAGAGAGAAAAAAACTCAAATATAAGAAAAACAAATCAACACTCTACGCCTAAAATGCAAAACAAAAAAGTAAGAAAAAAAAATAACAATTAAATTTAGAATTTAGACAGATCAAGAATGATAAGATCTCCATTAAAGGAATGAGCACTTCTCTATCACATGATATAAAATGAGCCATGCTTCAAGTCTCAGATCTGGCACAAAACAAATACTCATAAAAAATGGACAAGAGAGAAATAGTCGGTCCACGAATCAACAGATCGTTTGTAGGTAATTCTTCACAAACAACACAAAATGGAGAGTCACACATCATAGAAAAAAAGCCACTGTCAAAGTTGAATTCAAAACACATTTACCCTGGAAACCAATACTTAATTTAACTATACATTTTCTGCTTCTTTTGAATGGTGATGTCCCCCCACTCACCCCTTAAGGAGGGCATTTGGTGAGTTTAGAGAATTGAGAAGGTTCTGAAATCCTTTTCAATTCAGAGAAATTGCTGACCAAAAATACGGACAATTTGCCCATGCTTTCTTTATAGAAGAGACAGGAAGGAATCACAAGCACAACCATTCAAATGCCAAAGGGTTTAAGGAACTTGTTGGGTTTTAATTAAAAAAGGGTCCAGCACTCCAGATCTGAAATATGCAAGTTCACTACAGACAAAGAAGACCAACTAGAACAATCAGTTCAAAAAAAATAAAATAAAAAAAACAAATTTGCAAAATCTTCAGTCTGATCAGGAAAATGAAAAGAGAAGGAAAGATAGAAAACATGCATTTTGCATCTAGGTTTGTGCCAATTCCTCCCAAAATCACCAGTTTAGCATATCAGACGTTATACACAATAGGACATAAGAGATATGAGCAAGAGGGAGATGGGAGGAGGAAAATCCAATAGAAAGCTAAACAAGAATATTCAAAATAGAAAATCAAAAGCTAACAAATCCAAATGGGGCATGTGAGTCTCAATGTAAATCTTAACAAGAAGATTCATAATCCATCAGCAAGAGGGAGATGGGAGGAGGAGTGCAAAATTTTCTAGTGGACAAAAAAAGGGGTTCAAATAGAAACAGAAGATTATACAGATCTGTACTTTCTGAAATAGCATAAATCATTATGACACTAGATGATAACTTCACTAGTCAGTTCATGGCTTCAATAATAATTAAAAGTAGAATGCTATCAAATAGCTATCATCATAAGCCACAAAATCAATGCTTGCAGAACAAACACCAGATGACATCACCAATGTTATTTCTTTTCTTTGAAGGATGATATTAACCCCATATTTGGTTCTTTTTTCAGTAAAAAAAAATGTTCCGAACTCCAACAAAGAGCAGCAGGGATAGCAGATGAACAACTAAAACCCATAAACCTTATGCATTCAGACATGCTTTTGCTAGATGCCACATACAAGAGAGCTCAAAGTTGTGAACACGAGTTTCCAGTGACTAAACCACTTGAAAATTTATTGGCATATGAAATTACGGGCAAACTAATAACATTCTCAAAAAATTTATAACTCCATAAAAGGATTGAAATAAACTCTTAGAAACATACATAACTATAAAGAGCACATTGGACATAGTTTTCTTAAAAAGGAAACTTGTTTGTGCTCAGCAGCCAAAAATCCTGAAGATACAACATTGGATCGAATAGAGTGGCTGCTGAACCTTTTTTTCTTTACTTGTTTTCCTTTTTTAAAGAAGAAGAGGTGAGGTAGCTACCAATCTATGAACTCTTGACCTCTTTAGGATGCTTCTAACATGCAACCAAAGAGGTAGGAAAAAAATAAAAGAAGCAATGCAATGAAGATGAGGCAGAGCCATTACCTTTGAGTGTTAGTCCGGTTGCGAGAGAGGGAAGGAGAGGATGCGCTGGCTAGGGAGACCGTGAGCGTGAGAGAGAGATGCCGAGGGAGATGAGAGAGGCACAGAGCTGAAAATCGCCACCAATGTGTTATGTCCTTTGCTTTTCAAGCCCCAATTCGCTTAAGGCCCTATTCGAGGATGGCGGACGAGAGAGATGGGTCAGAGAGATGGCTAGACAAGACAGAGATGGGCGCTAGACGAGGCGAGATGGGCCAGGGACCGAGAGGGAGGGAGATGCAGAGAGATGGGGAGATGGGCGCTGGAAGAGGCGAGATGGGCCAGGGACCGAGAGGGAGGGAGATGCAGAGAGATGAGGGAGATGGAAGAGGCAAGATGGGCTAGGGACCGAGAGGGAGCGAGATGTAGAGAGATGAGGGAGATGGGCGCTGCGAGATGGGCACTGCGAGATGGGCTGGACGAGGCGAGATTGGCCACCAACCGAAGGGGAGGGAGATGCAGAGAGATGAGGGAGATGGAATAGGCGAGATGGGCCAGGGACCGAGAGGGAGGGAGATGTAGAGAGATAAGGGAAATGGGCGCTGCGAGATGGGCTGGACGAGGCGAGATTGGCCACCAACCGAAGGGGAGGGAGATGCAGAGAGAGGAGGGAGATGCAAAACGGGTTTGAAATGAGGGAGATGCGGAAGGGAGTTACGATTTTTGTTGGCTTGTTTTTGTTTATGAAGAAAGGCTCGTTTTTTGTTTTCTTTTGGGTATAAGCAGAGGGGTTGAAGATGGGTTTTATGATAACAATCCCGGCGTAAATAGTACGCCGGCAAAACTAATTATAAAATAAGTAACCCAAATAAACGCGCGATGCCCCAAATGAAGGCGCGAACGGAGGGATTGGAGTTGGCGGGGTGACATTTGCCGGCGAAGTGGGTAGAATGCCGGGAAAAAAAATAACTTTGCCGGCGAAAAAACAAATGCGCCGGAAAAAAACTAACCTTCGTCTGGAAGAGCAATTACCTTTGCTGGCGAAAAAAATAAATCGCCGGAAAAAGGAACTTTGCCGGCGAAAAAAATAAATCGCCGGAAAAAAGCAGCCTTTTGCCAGCGATAATATGACGCCAGAAAAAATCAGTTTTTTCCCGGTGAAAACAGCTTTTTCGCCGGTAAAAGTTATACTTTCCCCGGCGTTTAATGCTTGCGCCGGGAAAAAACGTCAGTAATAGTGCAAATTGTTGTAGTGACTATTCCATAGCAAACATCCACTGTAAATAAAATACCCAAATATTCTTCAATCAAATTAAATTGCATTGGTGTACCTTCACTGTAAGTTAGAATTGCATTTTCTTTTTGGAAAAGATAAAAAAAGCTTTACCAACACAAGAGATGGCTTCGATATTGGAACTGAATCCATGGTATTTTGTTGGTAGTGTATGTTTCGTGCGATTTCCGGTGGCGCAGAATGATGTGAGAAATGGCTTGTTCGAGGCAGCCAACCTCCTCAAGAAGAAGATGAAGAAGAATTATATTTTTCTATTCCCCTTCTTTTTTACATCACATTTAAATAAGTCATTGTAAGTGCCGGAAAATAACTCACAAGATCAAGGGAGGTGCCTCGAGGGACTTATCCAAACGACCGGAGAGAGCAGATCAATCTTCGGACCTGAAAGAGGAAAGAGGAGAAGAAAACAGTCAAAGGACCCTGGCTGTGGGCAACACAGGGCTCTCCGATGCTTAAGTTAGTGCCCGGCAGCTAGTCGGAGAAGAGAGGATGGTGTATGGTTGCATGCAAGTGAGTGTGCGTACCTCTCTCTGGGTCATGGAGCCTCTTATATGAGAAAGCCTTAGGGAAATCAGCCAGTGGACTTCTTGATTTGACTGCTAGGGATCCATTAGCCCGTAGGGTAATTAATGAGGATCCATCATAGCCCATATTGCATTGAATGAGGGTCTGATCAGCCCATACTGCATTTAATGCCAGTCACGTTGGGCCTGATCCTGCCCTGGCTTGCTGGTGGCTAGGGTCTCATCGAACCCTCTCTAGGGCCCTGCCCTGATACGGCCGCAGCCATGGGATATGGCTGTCAGAGATTTGGTAAGGATGGACGGCCTGGATGATATCCATCATACCAGCGCGTGTCTCCATCTTGCCACGTGTCCAAATGTCGGGCATGGTGGTATATGCCCGCCTCGGTCGATTGCCTCCACCTCGGCTGTAACCAAGACGCATATTGCTTTGGACGGGACGGGGAGTACAGCCGAGATGGTGCTTGTTAGTATTGGTTTCGGCCAGCGCTCCAGGGCTTGTGCCGAGACGCATGTATCCGGGATGACTACGGACTTGCATTATTGTTAATTTTGCGCATTTAGGAGCAAGCCCACACAATTGCCCCCGAGTTTCCGACTCCTTGGGATCTCGGATTCCTTGGGGGTGGAAACTATGATTTCGAAAAACCGCCAGAGATTTTAAACAGCCAAAGATTTTTGCGCTGACGTCCACTGATGACACGTGGAACTCATCCGACTCCTCTTCGCGTGCTGGGGGTATTTACTCGCAATAAATACCATGCCCTAATAATTGTAGGAGGCGAATCGCTTACGCCACGCGTCACCACCAGATTCAATGCTCTGTTACTTGAAGTACGCACGCGGCCTCCGAAGAGACATTTTTTCGAATTTCGAAAATGGCGCTATTATTTGGCGCTCCTTTATAAATATAGGTGCCCTCTTCTTCTTCCTTTCTTCTACTTCGCATTTTCGAACATCACTAAGAACCAGAGGATACCCAAAGAAGACTCAGAGAATCAAAGTCGTCCGTCCTAGAAACTTTAGAGCAGTCCTTCCGTCGACGCGCAGAGCCCCCACGACCACGTTCATCTTCATCCTTGGTCTCCTCTGTAAGTTCTGAGCCTCCATTTCTATTGCACTCTTCTTCATATTAGATCAGGATGGGGATATATAACTTCTGGCTTGAGAACGAAAGGGCCATAGTGTCGCGACCCCGGAACGGATCCCCGGGCCCGCGACGTTAATGATTGAGTGAGTTGCACTGTCTACTGTTTTCCCACAGGTTCCCGCGGTGAGGATTCCCAAAGACACGCGGAATCTGACTCACACGATCAAGTATGCGGAAGCGTGTAGCAAAACACATCAAGATGAGCACCAATAAAATTTTTAGGTGCTATCACAATAATAAACAAGACATAGTAGCAAAGAAAGAAGCTAACATGACATTCCCATTAATATTCAAGTTATGAGACTAATTCAACAGTACTTTAAGTTTTGTTACAATTCCATAAGAGGCCAACAGAGGCCAATACACTTCTTCAAAATATAACCAAAAGAAACCCCATGACAAAAAGGTGACGAGACTAAAGAACCCGCCCGACGTCTAGATGACATCGTCTGGCTGCCACTCTCTCACAAGGGTTGGCTCACAAGCCTCCTCCTGACGCTCCTCCTCAAAGGTAACGTCTCCTGCACCTGGGCACCAACAAACAAGGGTCAAACACGACGGTTTGGCAGGTAATCAATGTAGGAGCAAGCATGAACAATAATGTTTAGGAAAACATATAAACAATACTTGATTTAAAAATGCTATCATGACTGAGGTACATTTGTAGAAATAAATAGCTGAGCTGAGATACTAAAACAAACTAGCATGATTACATAATATATCATGAACAGTTACAATCCACAAAGAGCCCATCCTTTCTCTATCATTTCTATAATGAAAAGAGCAAGCACGCACGACAAGCACGATATACATAATATAAGCACGACACGATTTCCCACAAAGACGGGAATTCCGGCCGCGGAACCGGACACGCACAATGTGTAATAAATACACGACCAGTCTGTAGACAGTCCACATGTTTAAAGACCCCCAGACAGTGGATCAAACTGAAAGGGCAATCTAAGCTCAGTGGTGTTTACCTAATTCATGAATGCACAAAACACGCGAGATATTATCAAAACTTGTCGAGATAAAAAGGGGGAAATCACGTATCAGACACGATGAACACGACTAACAAGGGCATATTTAATATGCATAACACGCTTAGGAAAAGATCCCCTTTTTCTTGAAACACGTCTTCAAAACGAGCTTGTACTTAACTTCAAAACGAGTACACGATGATATTCATCATATCGAAACCAAAGCACGAATACAAAGCCTATCAAGCTCATGCAAGGACCATTGGTTGATCGTTGTGCAGCCGAAGCCCCGATGTTGGGATTAAAACGGAATTGGTACCCCAGAAGTTCAAGTACATCTAGGGTTTCGAGTGCATAATATCAGGCTAAAGGCCACTAAACATGTTCTGGTTTTCATTCTTGTAAAAACTCTTCAAAACAGGAAATCTGTCAAATTCGGTCACCTCGCGGTCAGGTGTCGGCTAGCCGAACTAAGGCCTGGCGGTTAGCCGCCAGCTGACCGCTGGAAGTCCAGGTCCAACGCAGCCCTCTGGAAAAGGAACCGAAATGACTACGGTTAGCTTACGGTTAGCCGAACTGAGACCTGGCGGTTAGCCGTGAGCTGACCGTAGGGCTGACCGCTGAAACCCAGTCGGAAATGTAGCTCTCGGGAAAAGGAACCGACAACGCGCGGTTGGCCAGCGGTTAGCCGACATGGGGTATGGCGGTTAGCCGCCAGATGACCGTCAAGCTGACCGTAAAACACTGTCAAAATGTCAGCTTCTGGAAAGGGAACCGCATAGCTCGGTCAGCTCGCTGTTAACCGAAATGGGGATTTCGGTTAGCCGCCAGCCGACCGACGGCTGACCGAACTACACGGGAAAAGCAGTCCAATTCAGATTTTTCACATTTTCTTCTTCCCTTCTTCTTGTTTCTCATTCCACCTGCACTCCCTGAGCCTACATGCTCTCCAAGGGATAAAACATACATTTCTCCAAGTCTTAAACATTCAATCCGAAAAGAACATGATCATGAAGCTTGTAAACATATTCATATGCAAAATTTCCAAAAAACAACAATGTAGCTTAAAATACACATGCACAATGGTCCTATAGAGATTACTTGCCTTGCCCAAATGCTAAACAATCCTTCTCAAGCACTTCTCTCAAGCTAATCCAACACTACAAGAAAACCCAAGAGAAAACCACACAACTTACTCAAAAATGGAACCAAGGAACCCATTTTAACAAAAGGGTTTGCAAACATGAAAAACATGATCTTAGAGAACTAAAATAATTCCATGAAAGATATGAGTGGAAGCTCTTACCTAGAGAAGGTCAAACAAGAGAGGAGGAAGAAAATGTAGAGCTTGTTCCCCAAGAAACTCCAATAAACTTGTATCAATGGAAAGCTTGCAAAGAGATGAAGAAGATGGTGTTCTTAGAATTTCCTTTGGTGATCTCTAGCTATGTCATGCAAGGTGAGGAAGATGGAAAGAAACAAGAGGGATTTCAGCCTTAGGTCAAGAACTTGCAGAGATTTGGTAAAGTGAATGAAAAGAGGGGGAGAGGGGGCTTAAGTGAATACAATAGGCCCCAATCAACAAGAACTTTGAAACTACGAAAACATGGTCTTGGGTACCTCAGATGACTTCGACGAAGAAGGATAAAACGATCGTCGAAAAATCTAGTTTCCAAAAAGTATATTCTTGACATGGTTTTGAGATCTCGAAAATTGTGTCCAGATTTGTGCAAGAAAGACAATTTTACCCTCTTTGGCCAAAACATGGGTTTTTGGGCTTCAAACATGAATGGCCTTAAAACGAAAGTTGTAACTCATAGAAAAATCATTCGAATGAAATCAAAATCACAATCACACGGAAATCGATACGATCTTCCCAAGCTCACACGTGCACTAAGGCCTTCCTGAGTGTGTCTGACTAATTATTAAACGTCCTCAAAATCTCCCAAAGCTATGTCCAAGACTAAAACTCATTACTTCTAACCCAACGCCAACTAAACCCACTTAGGACTAAACACATACTAATCGCACACTAATCGACTTGGTCTGGGTCGGGGTCTAACACATAGAGGACTTTAGGTCTGCGTTTGGGATACCGGACGACATATTAGTCTGGCCGGCGGACCCAGTGGACTACATTAGTCGTTCCTTCTCCGACTGCTGGATGCCCATCCCACTGATAGCCGTTGTGGAGGGAGGCGTTAGATTCCCCCTGGACCCTCTGCTTAGGGCTTGCCTGAGCACATGGAACATCACACCTTGCCAATTGGCGCCCAACGGTTATAAAATAATCATGGGCACCGCTGCGCTAAACAAACACCTCCACATAGACCTCGGCGTCCACGATATAGAGGACGTCTACGACATCTGCAAGACCAAAGAGGATATTAATTACCTCCGGGTCAAGCCGAACAGGAAGGGCTTTGTCACGGCGCTTGAGGACTCGCACAAGTATGCCGGAGACGATCTTTTGTCTGTCTCGGGCAGTTGGGCGTTCGGCGCTGAGGAGGTCGGAGCTTATAGAGTCCCGCGTCGCCCCGGGACCGTCCCAAGTACGAGTTCGTCCTCTTTTAGTTTCAATTTCTCCGTTCTCAATTTTCCCGAACTGATACTTTCCCCGTCCATGCAGAAGCGCAACAGTGGAGAGCCGGACAAGTCGGCTGGAGAAGGAACGAGGCTTGGCACCAGTGAGTCTCTAAGTGCACCGACTTCTCGAACCGACCTGCCTGGACTCTTCTCTACTACGAGCCCAGATACATGGGCTACTACAAGAGGGCTGAAGTTGTTCAGCAAGCTGACACGACCCGAACCCGAGATTAGGACTAATCCGAGTTAACACCGAGTCTATCGTATACTTACTCCTGTGAATCTCAACGCATTAAAATTCACAAGGGATAACAATATACATTATACGGAAATATTCACAAATATACATTACTGATATTAAACTACAGTTCTTTACACTATTTACAATTCCATCTCTTGCATATTTAAATACAATGCAAGGGTCAAAATTGTGAAACGTTTCCTCTCATATCAACTCAAAGTTTATTTCCATTCAACTAATCCTCCTGGAGGAACCGTACCGGACGTCTCCGGTTGCGCTGTGGTTTCAGCAGGACCGGCAAGGGCAGCTGTGCCTGTAATGCCATCAATAACACTATGAATTTCACAATTCAGCAATGCATCAACAAGTTCATGATTTAAGACCCCAGCAACCTAGGCAACAGCCACAGCCATAGCAAAATAGGCCTCAAGTTGCAGGACAAATTTATGCTACAAACAGAGAACAAGTTGAAGCTGCAGCTAATGTGGTGGAAGGTATGATTTATGTTGATCATAGACCTACGGTTGCGTTGTTTGACCCTGGGTCTACTCATTCATTTGTTGCACCTTTATTTGTTCGTAATATGCAAAAATAGATTGAGCAATTAGCATATGATTTTACTGTTGCAACACCATTGGGAAGGAAAGTAGTATGTGAACTCTATGTTCCCCAATGTAGTGTTAACATTGGTGAGGTGTCCATGCCAGCAGATTTAGTAGTGTTGGCTATGAATGATTTTGATGTGAGTTTTGGTATGGATTGGCTTTCAAAGTATAGAGCTTGTTTGGATTGTTTCCGCAAGACTATTACTTTTAAAGTAGATGAAGCTGATGCCAGTGTGTTGTTTAAGGGAACACAGAAAGAGTTTGATACAAGGCTGGTTTTAGCAATAAAGGCTAAAAGGATGATGCAACGTGGTTGTGAAGGCTACATCGCATTCATCACTGAAAAGAAGCCAAGGAAGGAATTAGGAGACATCCCTGTAGTCTGTGAATTTCCAGATGTGTTTCCCAAAGAAGTGTCAGGTCTACCTCCAGCAAGGGAAGTGGACTTGACTATAGAGCTTGTGCCGGGTACTGCACCTATATCTCAGGCACCATATAGAATGGCACCTTCTGAATTGCATGAGCTGAAGAAGCAAATACAGGATTTGCTTGATAAAGGTTTTATTAAACCTAGTGTATCACCATGGGGAGCACCTGTATTGTTTGTGAAGAAGAAAGATGGCACCCTACGTATGTGTATCGATTATAGGCAACTGAATCAGATAACAATCAAGAACAAATATCCGTTGCCTAGGATTGATGAGTTGTTTGATCAACTCCAGGGTGCAGCATATTTTTCTAAGATTGATCTCCGATCTGGATATCACCAGATTCATGTTAGAGATCAAGATATGCAGAACATGCTAATGATACATTTAATTCATTTCATTCCATGATCGATTGGTTCCATTCCAATTACACTCATAATCAAATAGAGTCTTTGTATTTGGCAAACTACCATAGCATTTCAATTTCAATTCAAATTCCATTTCCCTCAAAGGAAAGGAATCTCTCTCCCTCAAAGGAAAGAATTCTCTCTTCCATATGGTTATTGTGGGACTTATCAGAGTCCGGGCCAGGGACAACTGATATCACCACGGAGCTCCGGAACACTCCCACATAATCTGCTGCAGCAGAATCAGCTCAATGAGCTTATAGAAATCACTATGTAGTGCCAGACTCACGAATCAATTCAATTACCAATCCATTTCACATTGGTTATCATTGTCCTCATTGGCACAGGGCGGAAGGGCGCACCATTCATGACCCAGGCCTCAAAAGGATTCATTTCATTTCATTTAATGGAGATAAGTCCATAAACAATTAAACAAACAACTATGACCATCCAAGTGTAATCCCAAGTGGTCAAGGTACGTGTTATTCTTGATGAATATTACAGATAAAGAGATGTTGTACCTTGAAATTCCCTGAATCCACACTCATGGAGGTATAAGAACCATAACAGCCTTAAAACATTTAATAGGCTTTATCGGTTTCACATTCAAAATGAATTGCTGAACTTCTGGGAAGTTCATACATTCTTAATGCATTATGAATTCGTTATGCAAATTCTCGTACACTCGACTTTAGTTAATCCGTTGAGTTCACTGTTGCCTGAATCTCCAAAGATAACACTGTATAGACTAAAGAACAACTAATATAATAATCCCTCAATTAGATTTAATAACCTCAGAAGTTTTCAAAGCTTCAGTCAATCTTCATAAGGCCCGGTCGACCTGGACTATGGTCGGTCGACCTACCAATGTAATTAAAACCAGAAAACAAATCTCATCAGAAGCTTTTCCAGAGGGTTCACCCCTGTGTGGCCGGTCGACCGAGCTGCACTCTGCAACTCTGCAAAGTGTAGAATTCCGTTTCAGAATTCTGTGTCAACTTCTCACCTGCAAAACGTTTGGAACCTCCTGTTCCCTTCTTCAAATACTCTATAAACACAAACTAACACTTCTATTCCACCAAGCAACTATTAAAACATCAATCAACTGATTCCATCTAAACCATTCAACCAAATCAAGCAACATCTATTTCTCACACACAAATTAACTAAACTCTCAAACAATCAACATATCATCATACACAATTGTTTATACTTGCCTTTTACTGTGATTTAACACAACCCCTTTGTTCTTTGAAATCACCAACTAAGAAAACCCACTTAATGAATGATAAAGAAGATGATGAAACTCTTGAAAACCACTTGAAATCCTCAAAGTTGATCACACACAAGAAGAAGAACGAAGAAGAACAGCTCTCTATCTCTCTCTTTCTCTCTTGCTGTAAGTGTTGGAATGACTCATCGTTGAGATGAATCATCTCATAACATGCAACTTAGATGTTTGACACATAACACATGCATTTTGCATATTAACCCCACAATTTATACATATTTCTAACTTAAGTCACTTTAAGCCTCATTTGCTTCATATTAAGCTAAATGTAAGTGTGTCTTTTATGACAGTTAGTGTACTCATCGAGATACACACGATGGTATCAAATTTCACCTCATTCGACGAAATACGCATAAATTCATATTTAAGGGAAATCCTTCATATCATCACTTTGAGTGTCATTTTACCTCAATCAAGTGCATTCCTTGCAAATCCAATCCATTATGTATAATTCCCTCAATTGAAACTAATTAGATCCATTTTAGTCCTTAATCACTCTTAATTTGATTAATTATGTTTAAACCATGTTAAACCTTGATTAATTAGAGTTAATCTTGATTAACTCGGGATGTAACATAACACAAGCCCCCCCCCCCCCCCGAGAGTCCAGAGGGAAGGGAAACCCCGACCGAAGCGGGGCCTTCTCAAACCGAGGCCGAAGTTGCTGCCAGAACTGAGGCTTCTTCTCCCGAGCCTGAGCCGGAAGGCACACCTCTCGTGAGGCGCCCACGACTTTCTTCACCGAGGCTGGAGGAGATGACTTGCAACATAACCTACCTCGACCTGGAGGCGCTCGCATTTGGAGATGAGGCCCCCGAGTCTCCGGCGACCGTGCCCCCGAGAGTCATCGGGACCCCTGAGGCCATCGAAGTTGTTACGGCCCACGCTGATAAGGGAGAAGGGGCTGCCATAAACTATCGTCATCAGGGAGTCCGGCCCCTCTCTCCCGAGGTGGTTCCAGGGGAGAGCACCCCAAGAAAGAGGCAGAGGGACGAGGGTACAAGTTCGAGCTCTTCCTTGCTTCCGGCACCTTGGGAGCCGACTTTCACCCTTAGCACTGGCGAGCGGGTGACGGTCGAGGACTGTGTTCACTTGAAGCCGAACTCCCTCGTCCTCGAGGCTTTTGCCCGAGGATGCACCTTGCCCCGGGACCTGGCGCTCTATGAGGGGTACAGCGACCCAAGACTCCTCCCCTCGTTGCTGCAGTCCGGCCTTCAGGTAAGCCGCTCGATTTTTCTATAAACTTCCTGCGTCGATGATTCAGCTTAGCTAACCTCCTTGCCATTTTCGTTGTTGCAGACCCTACAGAAGTCGATGGTGGTCATCGACAGATACAATAAGCGGACCCTAGTGATCGCTGAGCTGGAGACAAAGAAGCTAGAATTGGAAGAAGCACTGGGCGCCACCACCCAGAGGGCGGATCAACTGGAAGCTCAGGGAGTCGAGCTCATCGCTGAGCTGGGAGGTGCCAGGGCTGAGACAGAAGCTGAGAAGAACAAGGTCACTGAGCTCGAGGCCGTCGTGGATAAACTGAGAGGTGACATGCAGGCCGAGTCAAAGAAGGTGTCCGAAGTTGAGGCTAAAGCCCAATCCACCCAAGCCGAGGTCGACGTCATCTTCGCTTATGCGATAAAGCAGGCCACCGCGCATTACGAGACCCGGGTGCTGCGTGTCAGGGATAAATCATGGGATAAAGGGTGGCGTGTTGCCTTGAGGAAGGTCGAGATCAACGAGGGCCATCCGTCCTTCACGGAGCCTCCCCCTTTTCCTGGCCCTACCACTCCCAAGGCAAATATCGTCATCGAGCCTGCGGTTCAGCCCGAGGCCGGGGCCTCTGCCTCCGTTTCTGCTTGGGCTCCTCCCACTTAGTAATGCACCTTGTATATACATTTTTGTAAAGACTTTATTGTACAAAGAAACGCAATCAATAAAATCAAACTTTTGTTTCATTGTGGTCTTTTCTTGTGATGGGTTGAAACGTTATGTGACTGAACTTTTGTCTTCAAATCGTGGACTTCGTTGTGACGATTACCCTCACTCTAGTATTTTGCTTTCACTCCCCTCATATAAATACGAGTGTGCGATTCGGCACGGTGTGGGCCGAGTTGGAAGCAAAGCCCAACTTAACAGAGCGCCTCCATAGATAACCACACCTGACAGGGTTCCGTCCCTTCCGTTAGCCGCAACGGATCCAAGTCAATCGGGCCAGCGCCGCAGGCGGTGAGAAGCTTGGTGCT
Source organism: Cinnamomum chago (assembly GCA_038049695.1). Classification (NCBI taxonomy): domain Eukaryota; kingdom Viridiplantae; phylum Streptophyta; class Magnoliopsida; order Laurales; family Lauraceae; genus Cinnamomum; species Cinnamomum chago. Next base: position 34,339,396 of record CP142462.1, on the reverse strand, counting down.
GGAATGGAGCTTTATCCATTCCCATGACGATTCGGTCAATGGCTGTGACGGCTTCACGCCCGGGTGGCGCATAGGCCGACCCGAGGCGATCTCATCGTTGGCCGTAATGGCTTCACGCCTGGGTGGCGCATAGGGCGACCCGAGGCGATCACATCGTTGGCCGTAATGGCTTCACGCCCAGGTGGCGCATAGGCCGACCCGAGGCGATCTCGTAGTTGGTCGTAATGGCTTCACACCTGGGTGGCGCATAGGCCAACCCGAGGCGATGTCATCGTTGGCCGTAATGGCTTCACGCCTGATGGTCCCGGCTTTTCTCTTTTTCCAAAGCTGCCTCCGCCCCGGGGCTGACGGGGTACGGTGGAGGGAAAGAAAGGAAAAGCGGGCATCAGTTTTTTTTGTACGGGTATGCCAATTTCTCTTTTATACTTGGAATTTAGAAATGGTGATTCGGAGATTCACCTTCACAAGTAAAAAGGGAAATGAAACTTTTTTCTAGTTTTCCACTGCAAATATACTTTAATGAAAGAGACAATTTTTTGAATGCCATGAGAGGCGTTTTCATCTGTTTGCCGTGAAAGACATATTTTGTGCCGTGAAAGGCGGTTTGATGCCGAAAAAGGCATTCTTTGTGCCGTGAAAGGCATTTTTGTGCCGTGAAAGGCGATTTACAAATCTCATCAAAATGAAAAGACAAGAATTGTGATTTTTTGTCTCTAAAAACATACAATTTACAACAGAAAAGTAAGAAAAAGGAATCTAACTTCTCATGCGATTGTGGGAGGGCTCGTTCAGATCGACGGTCGCGAGTCATGTATGGACTCCGCCATCGTCCTTCAGATGAGAACTTTGATGCTTGATTTCTTGGCTTGGCGCCAACCTCAGATTTTTAGAGGATAAGGACCAAGGTAAGGTCATATATCCGGTAAAAAGCTGAGTAGACGGGCTGAAAAGCCGCATCTAGCCATGTTGGATAGAAGGAGAGGTGGCCTTGGGGGGGTGGCCCCCCAAGGGGCTTTGATCACCTTGTAGTGCTTGTTGTAGCAAAGTTTTCTTGAAGGAGCAGAGTTGTAGAGATTTCTCCGAGGATTTTTGAATGATTTTCTGGCGATTTTTCTGGGTCTGTTTCCCTTGGAATGACCCTCCTATTTATAGGCCTTTGGTAGCCATTTAGGAGAGTTTATGAGCATTTATGGTATTAATACTCATGATGGGAGGAGTTACAAGTTTTTATTTACTTGTTTTGTAACTCCTTTTTCCTTGAATTTGATTGGTCGATGGAGAGTGATGGGCATTTAATCGCCTTTAATCTCCATGATGATGGGAGTTTCATGATTTTAATGTCATGATTACTTGGACTTGTAACTCCCATTTGCTTGCTTTTGATTGGGCCGTTCGAAATAATGAGTTAATGACCACATTAACTTGCCATAAACAGGTCATTTTGAAAGTCCTTGAGGATCCTAACCCTAGAGGGGGGGGTGAATAGGGTGAGCTACAATTATGACTAATTAAGACCAATTTTAAAATCTTAAACTAAACTAGTCACATGTGATGATAAATCAATCAATATGCGGAAGCTAAAACAAAAACAATCACCACAAAGCAATCACCACAACACAATATTTATAGTGGTTCGGCCAACGTGCCTACATCCACTACCGGCTTGTGCATCCAACACCCCACCGGATTTCCACTATGTATGCTTTTTACTAGGCTAAGCAATAACCCTTACAATGTTGTTTTTCTAGGCTAAACAACAACCTCTCAATGTGCTTTTATAGGCTAAGCAATAACCTTTACAAAATGCTTTTCTTAGGCTAAGCAATAACCTTACAAGATGCTTTTCTTAGGCTAAGCAATAACCTTACACAATTCAAGATTTCTCTAAGAAAGTGTCTTCACAAAAGATCACTCTAATAGATACAATTTAAGCTCAATGAAATTGCCTCTTAATTAGGCGGATTTGAAAGTTTAAAACAAACTCACACAAACACTATATGAATGCAAAGATGAATGCTCATGATGTGTGTGTGTGATGACTTCAATCAAGTTTAAAAAGAAAGCTTAATCAAATATATGCTTGAAGCATTTCAAAGTTCAAAGCTCATGAAAGATTTGATTGAAGTCTAATGCAAATCACATGTATGAAAAATAACTTGTTAATGATATGAAAATCAAAGAATCACAAGTTGTATGAAAATGACTAACTTAGAACATGTGATGCATGTGCAATGTTGTTTTCAAAACCAAATTAATTTTACTAAAGTTCAAATGAATGAAAACAACAAATTAGGTCTCAACCAAGAAAATGAATCATGCCATAAAAAGGAAATCAAAGATTTATACTAAGCATGATTAAGAAGGTTTTAGAAACTACTTGGATTGAAACCAAAGTGAAGAATCCAATCTTAATTAGATCAAAGATTAGGAGAAGAATGGATTCAACACATCATAGTTATCATGTACAAAATCATTTACCAATAGCTTAAATAAAACATGAAAACTATGATTAACAAAGGTAGAGCTTACTTGGTGGTTTAACTCATTGATCCAAGCTTTAGCTCTCCTAATGACCTTCTAGCCTTTCCAACTTCATCCCCTTTCAATGGCTCCAAAATGCTCTCAAAGGTTCATGAGTCAAGCCTTGAAAAAGGTTGGAAATGAATGGACTTTATAGCCAAAAAGTGTCCAACGGCTAGTCCTCGGTCGACCGGCAAAGGGGTCTCGGTCGACCGAGAAAGCACAACGGTCATATTTCTGACCGTTGGCATGTTACAGTTCAGGTCCTGAAAAACTGACTTCCAGTTGTCTCGGTCGACCGAGACCTGTGTCTCGGTCGACCGGCGACACTGCCGGGACACCCCCTTTTTGCAAAAAAATGCAACTTTTGCATATTTGAAGGTTTTTCTTTGGGGGACCTTTTGGCCACTAAATCAAGCTTGGAAAACATGTTTTAAAGATTCTAATGGTTTTTAAAACATGAACATAAAAAGCCTAAAAAGATTTAAAAGATTAAAACCAAAGGCTAGCTTGATTTGATAAAACTCTTTACAAATGAAAATGCATACAAAAATGATTCTTTTTGTGAAGAATGTATGCAAGGCTCAAACCTAAATTCTCAACAAGATTTACCAAACATAATGCACAAAGAATTAGGTTTTCAAAAGAGTTTGGGTTTCAAAACCAATGCATCCAAGTTTTGAACCAAAACATGCATAAAACAAATACTTTTCCAAATCTTAAAAGCTATGCAAGTATAAAACTAGATTTCAAGGTTTTCTAAAACAATGCAAGTGTGAAAATTCAAATGATGCTAAAGTGCAAATGCATCCATCAAATTGCAAATACAAAATACCTAACACATTTAACTTCATTAATTGATTGCCCGGGCGCTTGAAGAGTCGCGGGCCATGCCGCATCCTTTGGGATTCTTCTTGCGATGATCACCAATGGACCCACATACCATTTGATGTCGGATGGTGATCCAATTTCAGACATTGGTTGATGTCAGTGGGCCAGCAACATCTGTCCAGTCGATTTCGCGATCGGGCGGGCAGAAAGTGTGCTTTCTTGGTCAGCCGTTTGACGATCTTGAGGCGTCCGATGATGATCTAATGATTCCAGTGATGGATCCATGATGTTAATGAAGATCGACGGATATCATGCACAAAAAATCAGATTTTGGAAAAATCACAGGGGCCAATCAACTCGAAACGCGAAAAGTACCCGAAAAACGGGGTTTTTGGGCGAGGTCCGGCGGCCCGGACCTCCATGGTCGCGGGCGACCATGGGGTTTGTGCCCCATGGTCGGCCGTCTTCCGGTCGCCTTTTCTTCGCCGTTTTTCGTCCGTTTTCACTTCTGTTTTCTCCTGCATTTTTCTTGGAGTTTCCTCTCATTTATTGGCTGGATTTCCCTCAAGAAAACCTGACGAGAAGCCGTGCAAATCGGATCGCAAAGTTTCCCATTTTCTTAAAAGCCGAAGACTTTGCGGTGGAGAACTGCCGATTTTTTGTCAAGCGTCGAAACTAGGTCAAACGATGTCGGAATAACCTGAAATTCGATGTGTAGCTTCTTGAGCAGTAGACGAGACCAACCATAGGCTTTTGTTCAGGTTTTGAAGCCGTTTGGGGGCCCACAAATGCTTGACTTGATTTCACCGCGAGGGAAATGCTGAGCTTTGACTTTCGGTCAAACGATGTCCGATTGACCAGAAATTTGACATGTGACTCCCTCATCAGTAGATAAGACCAACCATAGGCTTTCGTTTGATTTTTGAAGCCATTTGGAGTCATGCAAACGCTTGCCTTTATTTCACCGCGAGGGAAATGCCGAGCTTTGACTTTCGGTCAAACGATGTCCGATTGACCTGAAATTTGACGTGTGACTCCCTCATCAGTAGATAAGACCAACCATAGGCTTTCGTTTGAGTTTTGAAGCCATTTGGAGTCATGCAAATGCTCGCCTTTATTTCACCGCGAGGGAAATGCCGAGCTTTGACTTCTGGTCAAACGATGTCCGATTGACCTGAAATTTGTTGTGCAGCCCTTTGGAGGTATGTAGAAGCCGCCCATGTGCTTTGTTTGATGAGTGACGACCTCGGTAGTTCTCGCTACCTAAGGGCTTGATTTTGCTGCTCGAGAGTTGATGGAGGGTCAAACGGTGTCGGTTTGACTTGAAATTTGACATGTAGCCTTTCGGAGGTATTTTGAGACCATCCGTAGGCTCTGATCGAAGATTTGGAGTCTTCGACACTGTCACCGCCGGGAGCTGCTGCTCAGCTGTTGGAGAAGTGAAGTTAGGCCGAATGATGTCGGAACGGCCCAAAACTTCATGTGTACCTCTCTTTTGGCTGTTTTGAATGACCTTGCAATTTTTGTTTGATTCTGACAAGATCTGATGCTTGAAGTAGCGCCTACCTATTTTTGGTAGGATGCGGCTCCATGTAGCTTTTGATGTGAAGAGGCAAAGTGACATTTTTGGTGTCAACAAATGCCCCCTCGAGGTACAGCGACGATATAGCTTTTGCAGTCAATGTGCCTCGAAGAGAAATCTTGAAGAAGAGCTTCTGACTTGACCAAGAGTCTTTGAGCATTTCTTTTTTTGTTTAGAGTAGCCTTTTGAGCTTCCAGGGGATTTTATGGTAGTGAGAGGGATCACGTACCATCTCAAGGCAAGATTTTGAGAATGACATTTGGATTTGGATTTGGTTTTGGTTTTTTGGTTTTGATTTTGACCCTGTGACCTAACAAGCTGTATGTGGCAGGTTAGGGGGTCAGGTTTTTGGTTTTGGTCTTGACCTTGTGACCTAACAGGCTGTATGTGGCAAGTTAGGGGGCCGGGTTTTGATTTTTGGTTTTGGTCTTGTGACCTAACAAGCTGTATGTGGCAAGTTAGGGGACCATGGTTTGGTTTTTTTTTTGTTTTTTTTTTTTTTGTTCACTCTTTAGGACAATTTTGGGTCCATTGGAGTGGTTTGGGCTTTTGTGGAATGTCAATTTCAAGATTTTGGCTTAATTTGGTTCATGAGGTGGGATGGTTTGGATTTTTGGAAACTCATGAAGCTTGGATTTTTGTATGGTATTGTCCAATCAACTCAAAAGAGGCATGGAACCATTTTTGCATGCTCTTGGTAAGAGAAATTTTGACTAAAAGCCACTTTTAGTGCCTAGGTGGTCAAACCTGGCTCATATGGGCTAACCCATGGGACCTTAAGCTTTGATGGATGGCTTAGATCTCAATTGGTGTCATTTTCGTAAAGAATATCTAAAGATATCTCCTTTGGGTGGAGAATATCTAAAAATATCTTTACTTTGAGAGATTTTCTCAAGTTTTCTTGATTTTGGGAGAGATTCTTTCAAAATATCTTTCTTTGGGAGAGAATTTCTCAAAGAATCTTTGTTTTGGGAGAGAATATCCCCAGTTTCTTTTTCTTTTGGGAAGGTTGCTAATTTTTTAGCACTTACCTTCTTACTTTTCTCCTCTTTCCTCTTTTGGTTTTGCTTTCTTCTATAAAACCAAGCGAGGTGGGATCTCTTGCTCCTATTGCTTTCTTTTTGCAAAAGTCTTCAAGAGTTGCTCTAAGATCAAGAATCCTCCTTCTTCAAGAGTCTTCAAGTTCTTCTTTCTTCTCCAATCATGGCTTCAAGTAAGTTTTTTTTTTTTACAAGAAATTCCATGTAAAGAAAGTTTCATCATTTTTTTTTTTCTCTTTTTTTTTTTTTTTTTAAAGTGTTCTTTTCCTTTTTTTTTTTTTTCTTCTTCTCTCTTTCTTCTCTTTTTTTTTTTTGCTGCTGTACGGACATGTCCGTACAGCCTGGGCCGTACGGCCATGTGGCCCATGGGCCACGGCCTGTGGGCCTCGGCTTATGGGCCAGCCCAGAATTTTTCTTCTCTTTTTTTTTTCTCTCTATTTTTTTTCTCTCTTTCTTTTTAAGAAAGAAAACTTTCTTTTCCCCCCTTTTTGCTCTCCATGATAATGAGATTTATGCAATCCAAGATGCTCATCCATTCCTTTTTTTTTTTATGCATCAAGATAGAAGGCTAGAATTTCTATGCTAAGCCAACATGAATTTTGACTTAGACAAAGTTTGATTTTGACCAAATTGGGTTGGAATTGGTCAAATTTTGTCAAGGTTTTCCTAGCATCTAGTGCATGATGATTTTCTTTTATGCATGATTTTTGTAAATTGGATTGGGAGCATGATGATGCACACCTGAAAATCTTTTGGAGTGGAAGTCCTGACTTTGACAGCGAGGCAGGTACTTCAAGTAGACCGGCTCGTAGAAAAAAGAGGAGGAGAGGACAGCGTCGCACTGAGAGACGCCACGAAGACTCTCTTGATCTGGAAGTCCCTTCTACCATCGCTGAGGAGGTATCAGGAGATGTTGATGAGCCTCCAGAGAAGAGGAGTCGTGAAGAAGAGACCGCCGATGTTGGTATGATTCTCCTTCTTCTCTATTTCCGCTTCTTTCCTTTTATGAGGGATTTTTTTTTTTTTGATCTGTTGTTTTCTTTCTTTTGCAGAAGATGAAAACTTGGTGATGCCCGAGGTTCCTGTTGATGAGGCGGTGATGGATCCAGTTGCGGCATCTGAAGAATTGAGGGACTCTGGGGAGGACCCAGAATCTCCACCTGGTATGAGGATGATTTTTTATTTTTTTTTTCGAATTTGCAGACATTTTTTTTTTTAGCTGACTTGCTAGAGGATTCAGACTTCGAGCCATCTATGGATATGGCTTTCGACGATGCCTCGGATGAGCAAATGGAGACAGAAAGTACTCCACCCATCATGGAAGAAGGTATTTCATAGTGATAATCTTGACATTGATTTTTTTTTTTTTTGACAAGATCATATTCATACATTTTCTTGTGTTTCTGCCAGCAGGTTGTGAAGCAACAGGAGAAGTTCCTTCGTCTTCCTCAGGGCCAGAGCAGGAGATGCCAGCAACCGATCCAGAAGTAGGGGCTTCTTCTACCAGTCCCGTCATGGCAGAAGCGGGACTTTGTGGTGATATTGCTTCTTCAGTGGCTCCGATTGGAAAGAGCCTTTTGATTTCTTCTCCACCACGACCTGACATGGGCAGTCAGCCAACAGATCGTGGTGAATCTTCATCTAGGCCATCCCTCCAATATGCAAAGAAGGTGTTGAAGAGTGTATTGAGCTCATGGGTTGAAACTCTCTCTTATGGCCATTTGGAAGCTGGTTTTGGCATGGTCAAGCATGTACAGGACATCCTTGCTGACAGTGCAGAGGTCGGTCTGGACGTTGCAAGTGCCAAGGCCTTTGTTGATGAAGTCATTGCTTTGGGTGACAAATGGACTGAGACCAAGAATTTCCCAAGCGGTGACTTCTTCAATGAGATGTTTTTGCAGCCATCCGGTAAGATCAAATCTGAAATCGATGAGATCTCACGGGCTTGGAAGCAATTCGTTCGGGAGAGGAACGTTACCGAGTTGGCTATCGTCGAGCTAACACAGGACCTGCACTGTCTTGATATGGAGGTCACAGAAGCTAGGAAGCATCTTGAGCAATTGCAAGAACAAAGTGCTGCCAAATGGACTGCCATTGTAGAAGCCCGTGCTAAAGAGGGAACTCTGATTCGCCAAGTTGAAGAAGCCGGTAGCAGCCTTCAGAGAAAGACTCAGGAGTATTAGCAGTGGCAAATTCTCTGGGAAGAGCTTCCTCGTGCCGAAGATGGGTCGCGGCGTTCTGCCGTATTTTATGGCAAGATCTTGAAGAAGCGCGGCCTGGAAGCTTTAGAGGCTAAGGCCAAGAGTCTGCTTGAGGAACTGGATCTTTGGTTGAAGACCATGCTAGACTGAGCTCTTTATAACAAACTCTTTTATTCTTTTCTCTCCTTTTTTTTTTTTTGGTACCTCTATGTAAAACATTTTTAGTACTCTATGTACCTTTTACTTAAATTCTTTTTGATGAAAATAAGCAAAGGTTGGATGAGAATGTTTGTTTGAAAAAGGTTATCATTTTGTGAAAATCCTTTGTCAAAAGGGTTGTTTTGGCATGAAAGCCAGATTTTGCGGCAAAAGCCAGGTTTTTTGATGGCTTGAAAAGCCGAATTTTGAGATGGCATGAAAGCCGAGTTTATGGCATGAAAGCCAAAATTTTGGATGGCGTGGAAGCCGGAATTTTGAGGTGGCATGAAAGCCGATTTTGGTGGCGTGAAAGCCAAATTTTGGGATGGCATGAGAGCCAAAAAAAAAATTTTGAGATGGCATGAAAGCCGAATTTTGAGGTGGCATGAAAGCCGATTTTTTTGGGTTTATGGCATGAGAGCCAAAATTTTGGATGGAGTGGAAGCCGAAATTTTGAGGTGGCATGAAAGCCGATTTTTTTGGGGTGGCATGACAGCCGAGTTTGAGATGGCATGGGAGCCAAAGATTTTTTTGTGGCATGAGAGCCGGTTTTTTTTTTGGTGTAAGAACCAGATTTTGTTTTTGGCATGAAAGCCGAAATTTCTTTTCGGCATGAAAGACAGATTTTTTTTTGTTTTGAAAACCGAGTTTTGTTTTGTTGGCATGGAAGCCGAATTTTGATTTTTGGCATGAAAGCCGGATTTTTGATTTTTTGGCGTGAAAGCCGGATTTTTGGCATGGAAGCCGGGTTTTTTGGCGTGAAAGCCAGGTTTTTGGTTTTCAAAAATGCAAGTATCGACTAAAAGTCGCCTCCCTGCTGAATGGTATTGCAAGTATCGATAGAATGTCGCCTCCTTGCTCATTCGGTTGCGAGTATCGATGGAATGTCGCCTCCTCGCGGATTTGGGCGTAAGTATCGACTAAGCGTCGCTTCCCTGCTTTTGTCTTCAAAAATTTTGTTTTGTGGGTATCGATGGAATGTCGCTTCCCCATGATTTTTGAAGTTTGAGGTTTTTTCGAACCTTTGTTTTGTTTTTTGTTTGTTTTGAAATTTGGGTTGTGGATATCAACTGGAACGTTACGTCTCCACGATTTTTGAAATTTTGGGGTTTTGGAAGTATCGAATGGGGTTCGCATCCTTCCGATTTTGGGTTTTGCAAGTATCGACTGAACGTCGCTTCCCTGCGGTTTTTGAAAAACCATTTTTTTTTTGTTTAAAGACACAAGGGTCGTAAATTTTGACTCAAAACCATTTTGGTGGTAAAAGTCGGGGTGGACTAGGGCTGAAATCCCTAGGTCCTGATTTTGTTTCAAACCATGAATTTTGGGTTCAAGGATCGAAAATTTTGGTCAAGTTTGGGAAGAGGCTCCTAAACTTGGATTTTTGGATTTGCTTTTTTTTTTTAACAATGAAACGATGAAAGAGACATTGTTTTGAGGGGTTTTTTTAGAAATTTCAACAAGAGGATGAAAATTCCAAAAGGAGTGGGTTTGACGAGCAGATACCTAGGAATAGGCTTTGGCCGTGCAGGCGTCGCTCTGACCCGATGGAAGAAGCCTTCAAGGGTAGTACCGCTTCAAGAACTTTCCATTGATGGGCAGCATACATCTGTCACCCTCCATGTTTAGAAGAGCGTATGCGCCGTTGGAGAAGACTATGTCGATGACGAAAGGTCCCTCCCATTTTGCTTCAAATTGGCCTTTGGATTTGTTAGCAAAAACCATTGGTCTTTTTACTGTAAGAACCAAGTCTCCCTTTTTGTAGGCGCGTTGCCTGACCTTCTTGTCAAAAGATCCTGCCATGCGTGCTTGGTAGAGTTCAATGCTTTGTAGAGCTTCGAGCCGTCTCTCATCGAGGTTATCCAGCTCTTGGAGTCTCAATTTGACATTACTTTCTTGCGTCATGTCCTTTTGCAGAGATACCCTTAAGGAAGGAATTTGAACTTCCAAAGGGACAACAGCTTCGCATCCATAGACCAAGGAGAATGGTGTGCTATGGGTTGGTCCTCGAACGGTGGTTCGATAGGCCCACAAAGCTTCAGGCAGTTTGTCGCCCCAATCTCTTTTGTGACTAGAGACCATTTTCTTGAGGATTTTGCAGAGCGTCTTGTTGAAGGCCTCTGCTAGTCCATTCGCTGCCGGATTGTACGGAGTTGAAGGACAACTTTGGATTTTGTATTTGTCGCAGAACCTGTAGAATCTGTGATCCCGAAGTTGCGGTCCGTTATCATGAACGAATCTTTTAGGTATGCCGAAGCGACAAAAGATGTTGGTGCGCAAGAACTGAAGGACTGATGAGGTCTTCATTTCACTAAGCGCGAATGCTTCTGACCACTTGGAGAAATAATCCGTAGCGGCGAAGATGAAGCGATGACCTTTGCTCGATGGAGGGGAGATAGGACCTATGATGTCCATACCCCAATCTTCAAAAGGCCATGAGATCGCTGTAGGATGCAGCCATTTTGGAGGCATGTGGACATAGTCTCCATGAATTTGGCATTGTTGGCAGCGCTTAGCAAATTGCATTGCATCAGCCACCATGGTAGGCCAATAATAACCTAACCTTTTTATCTGATCGTAGAGCTTAGGGTCAGCCTGATGGGCTCCACAAAGACCAGCATGTACTTCTTTGAGTGTTTCTTCAGCTTCTTGTTGTGACAAGCAGCGTAGAATACTCCGTTGTAGGATTTTCTATACAGCATTTTTGAAGGAATATCCAAATGAAAGTTCGGGGCTCGTCTTTGGATGCTTGCCCGTTCTTTTGGATCTTCAGGTAGGATTCCGAACATTATGTAATCAATGAACGGATCCCTCCAGTCGCCGATCAGAGGTTTAAGGACGGAGATCCGACTTCCAACCACTTGGTGGCATTCAGCAACTGCTTGATGTGTGTTGAGAGGAGGGAGAATCCTTTTTTGACACAATGTAACTTGCATGTTTTCCCCTTCTTGGATTACCATAGACGCGGCAAGTCCAGCCAGGGCATCTGCACGAATGTTTTCACCTCTGAGGATGTGGGTGATGTGACAGATGTCGAACTTTTGTCGAAGCGATTGTGCCTTGTTGTAGTAAGGCAACAGATCGGGCTTCCTGACTTCAAATTTCTGATTCATCTGGTTGACGATCAGTTGAGAGTCTCCAAAAGCTTCCAGCGTAGCGATGCCGGATTCGAGGGCGAGTTCCAATCCTATGATCAGGGCTTGGTACTCAGCTGCATTGTTTGAACATGGTTCCAGTAGCGAGAATGCATGCGGAATCATGTATTTTTCGGGACTAACAAAGAGAATGCCAATTCCCGATATTTGATTTCCCTTTTCATTTGTCCTGGTTGCGCCATATAAGTACATGTGCCAGGAAGCATTTGATAAGGAAGTCTCCACACTGTAGACCGGTTCGTCTGGGAGGTCATCCCTGAGTGGAGAATCTTTAGGCAATGGATGCTCCGCGAGGAAGTCTGCTAGAGCTTGGCCTTTGATTGCTTTTTGTGGTACATACCTAATGTCAAATTGTGACAGGAGGATGGACCATTTTGCTAGTCGGGCATTGAGAGAACCTGCTTTTGTGATAAGGACCTTTAGGAGGTTGATCCTCGAAATCAGGTACACTGTGTTGGCTAGCAGGTAGTGACGCAGTTTTTGTATGGCGAACATCACTGCCAAGCATTCTTTTTCGACTGGAGAGTAGCGATGCTCAGCACCTACCAACATGCGGCTAAGGTAATATAAAGCAGCTTCTTTTCCCTCGTCATTCTTTTGTGCGAGTAGAGCGCCTAAAGAACAGTCAAGGGCTCTTGTGTACAAGAGGAATGGTTTTCCAGTTGTGGGGGCAGCCAACACTGGAGGTTTAGTCAGGTAATACATGATGTCCTGGAACGTGGCTTCACATTCAGCATCCCAGACAAAATCGACACCTTTCTTCATTAACCAAGAGAATAGACGGCACTTCCTTGATAGGTTGGAGATGAACCGTCGAATGTATGCCAATCTTCCTTGGAGCCCTTTTAATTGTCTTAGGGTTCTTGGAGATGGCATTTATAGGATAGCCTTGACTTTGGTGGGGTCAAGCTCTATGCCAGCTTTCCGTACTATGAATCCGAGAAACTTACCCGATGAAACACCGAAGAAGCATTTGAGGGGATTCATTCGCAATTTGTGTTTGCGAAGTCGGAGGAAGACTTCTCGAAGATCTTTGAGATGGTCTTCTTTTCTTTTGCTTTTCACGGCGAGGTCATCAACGTAACATTCGACCGTCTTGTGCTGCATATCTTGGAATATCTTCATCATAGCCCTCTGATATGTAGCGCCGGCATTCTTCAAACCGAATGGCATGACAGTGTAGCAATACACGCCAAACGGGGTCCGAAATGCTGTGTGTTTTTCATCTTCAGGATGCATCTTTATCTGATTGTAGCCAGAGAAGCCATCCATGAATGTCATTCGCTCGAACCCACAGGTGTTGTCGATCATCACCTCCGGTATAGGGAGCGGGAATTCATCTTTTGGGCATGCATTGTTTAGGTCTCTGTAATCAATGCAGACCCTGATTTGCCCATTTTTCTTTGTCACGGGGACGATATTGGCCAACCATTCAGGATGCTGTTCCTCACGGATGAAGCCAACGCTTTTGAGTTTTTGAGCTTCTTGTTCAATTTTGTCCATCACGTCAGGACGGAACCTTCTTTGGCCTTGTTTGACAGGCTTGATATCTTTTTGAAGATTGAGTTTGTGGACTGCTATTTTGGGGTCTAAGTCAGGCATCTCAGCGTAAGACCATGCAAAACAATCAACGAACTCATGAAGAAACACGATATACTCGGGTAACTCATCATCCTTTATATTCTTGCTTATGAATACAGGACGTGGGTTATCAGGTGTTCCCAAGTCTATCTTTTGAACAGAATCTTCAGTTGGAAGGTTTGAAGGTGGTTCCTCCACAGTATTTTCGGAGGCTTCCAACCCAACAAAGCCTTCTGGAGTTCCAAAGGTATCTACAGACCACGGATCTGCTTTTGTCCATGGGTCTTCTTGATTGGTACTTTTCTCAAGATTTTCTATGAGATGGTCCCAATCACCTGTTGAAACTAGGTCGAAGTAGGGAACTTCTTTTGGAGACAGTGGTTCTTCTGGGTCAGAGAACCGTGTGTCTGTATTATCGGACAATTCCTCTTCATCATCCAAGAAATCATACCAATTGGGTGAGCTTCCTAAATCTTCGACGGGTGACTCTTCAAAGAGATATCCGGGGAGATCGATGTCTTCATTAATATGAGATGTTGAGGCTTGGTCGGCAAGACGACTTTGCAGCCTTTGTGTCAACTGTCTCAAGGGAGCGTCAGGATCATACCCCAGCCCATGTAAAGACTTTTTTATGTGGCGGTGGGGTTTCCAACCTTCCAGTTGACTTTTGGTCAGGGTTGGTTCCAATGGCGTGATAATACCACGGCCACCTCCCAAACCGATTGGGTTCTGAGCGTCGTAGCCCATTTTCTTCATGATAGCTTGTGCCATTGGACTATACAGGGATAGTTGCGACATACCTTCATTTTGGAAAGGTTCAAGCGAAGAATTTGATGAAGAAACTCCCGATTTATGGAAGAAGATTGGTTTTTCTTCTGCTGATGTTGCTGGAACAACGAAGGAAGCAGATGCCGAATCTTCTATGTCAACGGTTGTCTCCATCGGAGTGCGAGCGGGCTGGACTTGTTGATCATCAGCTTGGCTTGGCGATGTGTCGTCTTCTGGCTCTGAGTCCGAATCCGTGTCTTGCAAGATAGACACGAAGGAGACAGCAAACTTGCCCCCAGCCTTTTGTTTTGTCTTCTTTGCTTTGGTGGTGATCACCAGAGGCTTTGAAGACTTGAGGGAGACCATGAAGGGAGATTGATTATTCTCTTCGGTTTTGATAGAGGGTTTGTTTTCTTCCGGTGATTGCTGAGGAGCCTTGCCTTTGTCTTTCTGGAGATTTTCGGCAAAGGGTGTTGTTTCTTCCTCCCTTTCTTCTTTTTCATCTTTGTACATCTGAGCATCTGCGAAATAGACTTCTTTGCCTTTGAAGGGCTTTTTGTCTGCAAACACTCGATGTATCAAGCCGTCATTGCCAACGAATTTGATGCACTGATGTAAAGTCGAAGGGACAAGACCATTCTTGTGTATCCAGGGGCGTCCGAGAAGGATGTTGTAGCATGAAGGGGTCTTTATTGCATAGACAGTGACCTCGGAGATAAGATCACCGATTTGCAACTTGAACCTGATTTTGCCGATCGGCCTTTGAGCGCTGCCATCATATCCAAAGATGGACACAGACGTGTGATTCAGCTTGCTAGGCGGAATGCCCAGTTCTTCGAGTGCCGAAGTGGAGATGAGGTTGAGTGCAGAACCTGGATCGATCTGGATTCTGCGTACTGGCACCTCTTTGATGTACCCGGTGAAGTACAGGGGTCGGTTGTGCTTTGTCTCGCCTAGCAGGAGGTCTTCCTTGGTGAAGGCGATGGTTGCACTTGCTGCTTTTTGAACTAAGAGGCATTCGATGCATGATCCCTCAGTTTTCTTCTTTTCTCCTTTTGAGGGAGTTTTTGATTTGTTAACCCTATAGTCCATTTCAATTTGTAGGACTTGTGGGGCATGTTTGTCGACATACGCATCCAGCATTTGTAGTTCTGAAATGAGACTATCACGAGTCTGTGGTGACATTCGTAATAAGTCTAGGATGTGCAGACGTGCAGGTATGTGTTTGAAGTGCTGAATCAAGTCATACTTGAAAGCCTCCTTGGGGCCTGCATTTTCATTATTCTTGCCACTAGGGGCGTTTACAGCTTGTTTTCCCGAAGGATTTACATAAGAAGCAGAAGGTTGGTTGTAGTTTTTGTGGTAATCCCGGCCAGAACGGGTACCTCTACCAACTTCAAGAGCTTCTGGAGAAGGGTCTTTGTTTGGAAGATCACCCTCGAGATCGAGGGGTTGTTCCTTCTCATTTGCTGAAGATGTCTCTGTGTCAGCATTGCCATCTTCAGTAATTGTGTTGCATGGAGCATTTTCCGGGAGCAAGTCCTGAACAGCATCCAGCAACTTTCCTTCTTTATCGAATATTTTGTTGGTCCAGACATCACCGATGAGATCGGGCATTTGGGACCAATTGACCGGATTTTCTCTGAAGAAGATTTCACCGGCTGGAATTTCTTCAAGGTGATCAATCGGAAGAGGTTTGAGTTCCGATGTCACTGTTCCAGGAGACGAAGCCTGAGAAGGTGTGGTTCCGGAGGAATTATCATCCTGAGCTACTGCATTGCAAGTAACTTTGACGGAAGATGCCTCCAAGATGAACTGTTGGGAATCAGATTCGTCCTCAGATGTAAGAGGATCATCGATCCAACAGCTTTCTTTGTTTTCCGGGGTTACCAGAGGAGATTCCTATAGATTTTCAGGAACTTCCGGTGCTGGGTTGGGATGAAGCTGGTTGATGCGACCTTGTTCTTGCTCTATAGCAAGGTGCTGCAAGATCCTTGCGTATTCATCGAGATCAGGCATGGGGGCCAAATCTTCTTCTTCGTCTGCTCCTTGCGGTTCAACATGGTTGGGTTCCACTGGAGTATTTTCTTGGACAGCCTCTTGGTCTTCTTCATCATCAAACCAGGATCCTTGCGGCTATAATGGGTTATACCATATTACTGGCATAAGATGAGATTCAGGGATCCATTCCTCGTCGGAGAGATATTCTCCTGTTTCGAGGGATTCCTCCCACTCATCGATGTCGCTAGCGGTGTCACTGGACTCGTATCCATCCATGGGGAATCCGACCACCGAGTTGCAAGAGTATGATGCCCCCTGCGTAGTTTCATCTTTGAGGTGCGGTGGCATGAAATCACCAAGAGTGAATCTTCTTGCCGCCTTTGAAGTCTTGGGAGGAGACTCTTCTGTTGCCCCCAGTGAAGCGGTAGAGGAGGTCTCTGCTTTTTCAGCGACTTCTTGCTTTTTCGGAGCTTTCTCCTGCTGTTTGAGTTTGCGGAGTTGTCTCCTGGCTTGCCTTCGCTGTTGAGCGGTTGGCTTTGTTTTGACGACCTCCCAATTTTCATCTTCTAGGAGATCGGGGTGTACCCATATGGGTTGTCCGTCTGATGTTGGATATGGAACCAACTCTTGGGACGTTTGGGTCATCTTTATCACCTTGAAGGAAGTAGTGATCTTCTCTTTTGGTGATTTTTGTTTTTGTCCACACGACACCATGTTGACGAAGGCAGACCCATAGTTCTTGTCGAAGGTGATGACTCCGTTTTTCCACATCTCATTTATCTTCTCTCTCACAACAAAGCATTGATTGAGAGGATGCGAGACCATCTGATGGTATGGACAGTACCGAGGATCGTTGGTTTTGCCAACATCGCCCGGTCTTTTGGGGTCAGGCAAGGTGAGTTTACCGTTTGCGAGAAGTGCCCCAAAAATTTCTTCAACATCTTCATCGAACGGGTATTTCTTCTCTACTCGTTCTTTGAAGGCATCAAAGAGTTCAGGCTTTTTACCTGCAGCTTTGTTTTCAGCTTTCTTTGGCGGCTGAGGAGCTGACTTGGTTTGCACATTGAGAACCTCTATTTTCTTTAGCTTTGAGGTTGTAATGGTGGTCGGCTCTTTCTTTGATGATTTCTGACTGTTGAGGTCTTTGATCACTGTTTCAGCCTCCATAGAAGCTTCTAGGAGTTCACCTAGGTTTTTTGATTTGTTGCCGATGATCATGGAGCGGATTCTTGCTCTCATGTTGTTATGGCAGATGTCGACTAGCGACACTTGTGGCAATACATCTGAGCATTTGTACGCCATTGCCTTCCACTTGTGAATGAAGTCATATGTTGACTCACTCTCTCCCTGTTTTAGGCTGCAGAGCTGCGCCATAGTAACAGGGTGATCCTCACCTTTGAAGTGGGTTAGGAAGCGTGTCTCCAGCATGGCCCAATTTTGAATGGAGTCCTCCGGCAGAGTGGAGTACCAATCAAAGGCCGTACCTTTTAGGGTACTTGCAAAGAGGCGGATTTTGAGGGCATCTTGATCCGCAATAGCTCCCGTCAGGATCTTGAAATGGATGACGTGTTGTCTGGCTGAACCTTTCCCCGTATATGTTTGGAGAGTAGGTTGCTTGAATTTTGTAGGGAACGGGACCGAGTCCATCCACAAGGGATATGGTGGCTTGATCCCATGCTCCTTTAGTGTATCCTCTTCTTTTGCTTTGGCGAGGATATCGTCAACGTCTTTTTTGGTAAGCGCACGTGACTCACTGTTTTCCGCATTTTCCCCGTCGCCTTGATGGCTCGGAGGAGCTTCATTGTTTAGCGGACGTTGGATAGTGAGAAGGAGGTTTTCTATTAGGGCCTCTATTCTCTGTTGTCCTTGTTCCAGCTGCTGGATGCTTGCAGCTACGTCATCATGTGGCGGAGGTTGCTCAGTATTTGTGACCAAGATGTTCATTCTTCGAGAGTCGAAAGAGGATACAGTCTTGGTGACTGAGCTGGAGCTCATTCTTTTAGATGAAGAGCTCGAGGAGTGATTACTCCGGTGTCCTTGAGTTGAAGGAGCGGGAGAATCTTCTCGATGTCTTCTTGTTCGAGTGACGCTGCGAGTCACCGGTCGTCTGACATGGATTTTAGTTGCCGACTTTTGATGTCTTCTGGTTTTTCCAACCATATGGACAACAGCAACTTGATTGGGTCTTTCTTTTTCAACCCATTTTTTGGAGACCTGAAGTGCAGAATGCTGGGTTCTTTGCTTCTCTAGTCTCTTTTGTCGATATGCCACGCGGCGGCGCATACGACGAGTAATTTGAGCTTCGGTTAGCTCTGGCTGCGCTCTGGCAATGAAGGACATAGTCCCTGGTGCGCAGCAGCCGAGCTTGTCTTCTTTGAAGATTGGCAGGGACGGGATCCGGACGCGGTCCTTTGCCTGTCGCAGCGAAGCCTTGAATTTGGCAAGTTCGGCCCCTATTGAGAGGAAGGGTCAACTCGCAGGAGTGCAGGCCTTTGCAGGTTCTTGCGGAGGCCTTACGATGCACGATTTGATTTTGGGCTTGTAGGAGCAAGCCGGCTCGTGCTGAGTTGGTTTTGTTTGGCGGAGGGTAGGTTTCTCCTCTTTCATGTAAGCAAGAGGGTAGAACCGGTTCTCCTTGAGAGGGGCCAGGTATACTGGCTTTGCAAGTGTTTGTGACCTTCTTTGTTTGGGTGAAGGTCTTAGGGACCAAGTCTTTGAGCAGACCTGGTTTCTTGTAGGTTGAGGCTTTGCAGGAGCGCTACGGGCCTCAGGCTTCTTGATGATCGCCCTTGGTATCACTGTAGTGATACGTTGAGGGGCGGTTCTCTGCTTCTTGGCAGGTGCAGTTTCTTCTGCGGGTAGTGGGAATGGTCCCAATGACCCGAAGACGATGGTCCGGGGAGTTGAGGTCGACCCGGTGTTCTAGGAGTCGCCAAGGGTGGTGATGCTTTGGCAACTGGCAGGGCGCTTGTAAGTGCGCTTGGTTTGTTTGTCTTGGAGCATGAGTTGGTACTTGTTCTCATCGAAGGAGATGGTTAACGAAGCTGCCATTGTTAGTTTTTTGGAAAACTTCTGAAACAAGACCATATCCATTAGTAATCACAAGAATACGGTGATCATAAATGGAGAATACTATGGTTTCGCCTCTTCAAGTCGCCCGAGGGGTCATGGTCCAGCCCAAGCAACATGAGGAAGGCAGAAAAACCATAGAGGGCACAATTGTTCTAAACGCAGGTAGGGTCAGCTCAGAATGAGCGTCCCAGTGACTGCTAGAAGCAATTGTGAACCCTAATTCAAACTACCGAGAAGCAAAGCTCACTCAAGGTAAAATGATATAAGGTTGAGATACAAATGTGTCGGTTGCGAATACAGTAGACCCGAAAGGGCGTACTAGCACCGCTACGCACAAATGTTGCAAATCGCATCCTTGGAAAGGACACGAGATGGGATTTTCGAAAGGTCAAGATTGGATTCATAAAAGAGAGCAAATGGTATTCCAATCCGAAAATGAGCTCAACATTTCTGCGAGCTCGAAAGTCCGAAAAGGAAGGGACCAGGATTTCTCAAATGTGAATCCAAAAGTGACGGAAGTTTTTTTTTTTTTGAAAGTGTCAAGATTGGACTTTATAGAAGAGAGCAAATGGTGTTCCAATCCGAAAATGAGTTCAACATTTCTGCAATCTCAAAGTCCGAAAAGGAAGGAACCAGGATTTCTCAAATATGAATCCAAAAATGACAGAAGTTTTTTTTTTTGTTCTTTTTTTTTTTAATTTTTTTTTAAGAGTCCACATAGATCTCCAATTCGATCTTATGAAACCTCAGTTGATAGATCAGCCCCCAGGTAAGGGTAGGTTTACTTAATGAACCCGTTTGGAGGACCCTTGCTTAGAACAGTCTAGCTGTCTCCACACTCTGGACAAGGCTTTTCTTAGATCCACTTTGGTCAAAGAACACAATTGGTGCAACCTTAGTGGTTTTTTTTTTTTTGAAAGATTTTTTTTTATGGATTCATAGAAGAGAGCGAATGGTGTTCCATTCCGAAAATGAGTTCAACATTTCTGCGATCTCGAAGTCCGAAAAGGAAGAAGCCAAAGTATCTCAACTTAAACCCAAAAGGGAGAAATCTGAATTAATTTTTCTTTTTTAAATCGATTTTTTTTTTGTGGATTCATAGAAGAGAGCGAATGGTGTTCCATTCCGAAAATGAGTTCAACATTTCTGCGATCTCGAAGTCCGAAAAGGAAGAAACCAAAGTTTCTCAACTTAAACCCAAAAGAGAGAAATCTGAAGTTTTTTTTTTAAATCGATTTTTTTTTTGTGGATTCATAGAAGAGAGCGAATGGTGTTCCATTCCGAAAATGAGTTCAACATTTCTACGATCTCGAAGTCCGAAAAGGAAGAAACCAAAGTTTCTCAACTTAAACCCAAAAGAGAGAATATTCTAAAGTTTTTTTTTTCATTTTTTTTTTGTGGATTCATAGAAGAGAGCGAATGGTGTTCCATTCCGAAAATGAGTTCAACATTTCTGCGATCTCGAAGTCCGAAAAGGAAGAAACCAAAGTTTCTCAACTTAAACCCAAAATAGAGAAATCTGAAGTTTTGTTTTTTATAAATCAGATTTTGTTTCTTTTTGAGAATTTTTTTTTTTTAGAAACAAGAAAGACTGGAAATAAACTCAAAAGAAGAAATTTCCAAGAATCCCATCTCATGTGTTTTTTTTTTTAGATGCAAGATCCAACATAGGCCACCAACTAAAAAGGAGCCAAAGAATCCAAGCATCGTGTTCTCAAATGAACAAGGTCCCACCGGGTATGCCAGCTTGATGGTCCCGGCTTTTCTCTTTTTCCAAAGCTGCCTCCGCCCCAGGGCTGACGGGGCACGGTGGAGGGAAAGAAAGGAAAAGCGGGCATCAGTTTTTGTTGTACGGGTATGCCAATTTCTCTTTTATACTTGGAATTTAGAAATGGTGATTCGGAGATTCACCTTCACAAGTAAAAAGGGAAATGAAACTTTTTTCTAGTTTTCCATTGCAAATATACTTTAATGAAAGAGACAATTTTTTGAATGCCATGAGAGGCGTTTTCATTTGTTTGCCGTGAAAGACATATTTTGTGCCGTCAAAGGCGGTTTGATGCCGTAAAAGGCATTTTTTGTGCCGTGAAAGGCATTTTTGTGCCGTGAAAGGCGATTTACAAATCTCATCAAAATGAAAAGACAAGAATTGTGATTTTTTTTTCTCTAAAAAAAATACAATTTACAACAGAAAAGTAAGAAAAATGAATCTAACTTCTCATGCGATTGTGGGAGGGCTCGTTCAGATCGACGGTCGCGAGTCATGTATGGACTCCGCCATCGTCCTTCAGATGAGAACTTTGATGCTTGATTTCTTGGCTTGGCGCCAATCTTAGATTTTTAGAGGATAAGGACCAAGGTAAGGTCATATATCCGGTAAAAAGCTGAGTAGACGGGCTGAAAAGCCGCATCTAGCCATGTTGGATAGAAGGAGAGGTGGCCTTGGGGGGGGGGGGTGGCCCCCCAAGGGGCTTTGATCACCTTGTAGTGCTTGTTGTAGCAGAGTTTTCTTGAAGGAGCAGAGTTGTAGAGATTTCTCCGAGGATTTTTGAATGATTTTCTGGCGATTTTTCTGGGTCTGTTTCCCTTGGAATGACCCTCCTATTTATAGGCCTTTGGTAGCCATTTAGGAGAGTTTATGAGCATTTATGGTATTAATACTCATGATGGGACGAGTTACAAGTTTTTATTTACTTATTTTGTAACTCCTTTTTCCTTGAATTTGATTGGCCGATGGAGAGTGATGGGCATTTAATCGCCTTTAATCTCCATGATGATGGGAGTTTCATGATTTTAATGTCATGATTACTTGGACTTGTAACTCCCATTTGCTTGCTTTTGATTGGGCCGTTCGAAATAATGAGTTAATGACCACATTAACTTGCCATAAACGGGTCATTTAACTTCATTAATTGATTGCCCGGGCGCTTGAAGAGTCGCGGGCCATGCCGCATCCTTTGGGATTCTTCTTGCGATGATCACCAATGGACCCACATACCATTTGATGTCGGATGGTGATCCAATTTCAGACATTGGTTGATGTCAGCGGGCCAGCAACATCTGTCCAGTCGATTTCGCGATCGGGCGGGCAGAAAGTGTGCTTTCTTGGTCAGCCGTTTGACGATCTTGAGGCGTCCGATAATGATCTAATGATTCCAGTGATGGATCCGTGATGTTGATGAAGATCGACAGATATCATGCACAAAAAATCAGATTTTGGAAAAATCACATGGGCCAATCAACTCGAAACGCGAAAAGTACCCGAAAAACGGGGTTTTTGGGCGAGGTCCGGCGGCCCGGACCTCCATGGTCGCCGGCGACCATGGGGTTTATGCCCCATGGTCGGCCGTCTTCCGGTCGCCTTTTCTTCGCCATTTTTCGTCCGTTTTCGCTTCTGTTTTCTCCTGGATTTTTCTTGGAATTTCCTCTCATTTATTGGCTGGATTTCCCTCGAGAAAACCTGACGAGAAGCCGTGCAAATCGGATCTCAAAGTTTCCCATTTTCTTAAAAGCCGAAGACTTTGCTGTGGAGAACTGCCGATTTTTTGTCAAGCGTCGAAACTAGGTCAAACGATGTCGGAATGACCTGAAATTCGACGTGTAGCTTCTTGAGCAGTAGAAGAGACCAACCATAGGCTTTTGTTCAGGTTTTGAAGCCGTTTGGGGGGCCGCAAATGCTTGACTTGATTTCACCGCGAGGGAAAAGCCGAGCTTTGACTTTCGGTCAAACGATGTCCGATTGACCTGAAATTTGACGTGTGACTCCCTCATCAGTAGATAAGACCAACCATAGGCTTTCGTTTGAGTTTTGAAGCCATTTGGAGTCATGCAAACGCTTGCCTTTATTTCACCGCGAGGGAAATGCCGAGCTTTGACTTTCGGTCAAACGATGTCCGATTGACCTGAAATTTGACGTGTGACTCCCTCATCAGTAGATAAGACCAACCATAGGCTTTCGTTTGAGTTTTGAAGCCATTTGGAGTCATGAAAATGCTCGCCTTTATTTCACCGCGAGGGAAATGCCGAGCTTTGACTTCTGGTCAAACGATGTCCGATTGACCTTAAATTTGTTGTGCAGCCCTTTGGAGGTATGTAGAAGCCGCCCATGTGCTTTGTTTGATGAGTGCCGACCTCGGTAGTTCTCGCTACCTAAGGGCTTGATTTTGCTGCTCGAGAGTTGATGGAGGGTCAAACGGTATCGGTTTGACTTGAAATTTGACATGTAGCCTTTCGGAGGTATTTTGAGACCATCCGTAGGCTCTGATCGAAGATTTGGAGTCTTTGACACTGTCGCCGCCGGGAGCTGCTGCTCAGCTGTTGGAGAAGTGAAGTTAGGCCGAATGATGTCGGAACGGCCCGAAACTTCATGTGTACCTCTCTTTTGGCTGTTTTGAATGACCTTGCAGTTTTTGTTTGATTCTGACAAGATCTGATGCTTGAAGTAGCGCCTGCCTATTTCTGGTAGGATGCGGCTCCATGTAGCTTTTGATGTGAAGAGGTAAAGTGACATTTTTGGTGTCAACAACGCCCTGGTGGCGCATAGGCCGACCCGAGGCGATCTCATCGTTGGCCATAGCCGGACTGCTTGCGAATGACGTTATTCCTTGAATAAACTCTTTTCATTGAAATCTTCCAAGTACAGAATACATATGTTTTTCAGAAGAATTACTTCTTGAGATGCGACGTGTTCCAAGGCCGAGGTAGCTATCGGCCCTCTATATCTTCGAGTCTGTAGGCTGACCGTCCGGCAGTAGAGGTCACCTTGAAGGGTCCGAGATCAAAGCTCTAGGAATGCTGAACCTTGTGACAATGTTTTTCCACACGAAGTTCTTGGAATCCTGCTCCATGATAGAAGACAGTGGCTCCGCCTCAATCCATTTGGTAAAATAGTCGGTGGCCACGATTAGCCACCTCCTGTTCCCTGAAGTTCGGTGAAGTGGTCCCACAATGTCGAGACCCCATTGGGCGAATGGCCACGGGCTGAAGAGCGGACTGAGATCCTGCGCTGGTTGATGGAGGGAGTGGGAAAATTTCTGGCACTTCTCACACTTTCTGGCGTATACCTGCGCGTCCTTCTGCATATATGGCCACCAGTAGCCTTGGCTGATAGTTCGGTATGCTAGGGACCTTCCTCCAATGTGGCTCCCGTAGATCCCTTCATGTATTTCAAAGAGGAAATCATCGACCCTGGTAGGGTGAACACACTGGAGGTACGGCCCTGTGAACGACTTCCTGTAGAACTTGCCTTCTGGAGACAGCCAAAATCGGGCTGCTTTGAGCCTGATTCGGTGAGCTCGCTTCTGTCTTCGGGGAGTTTGTCATCCTTTAGGTAGGCTATGATGGGGTCCATCTAGCTCGGGCCGAGATCAAGGCACAATACTTCTCGAGGTTGATGGAGCTCTATGCTGGGCGCAGCCAACGATCCCACTTCAATGATTCTCTTATTTCTTGCTTCGATAGCAGAGGCCAAGTTAGCAAGGGCGTCGGCGTGAGAATTCGACTCTCTGTCGATCTGTCTGATTTTGGCTGTCTGGAACTGGGAGAGCGTCTTCTTTGCAAGGGCTAGATAAGCGGTCATCCTGTCATCGCGAGCTTGGTAGTCTCCAGTTAGCTGGTTCGTCACCAACTGTGAGTCGCTGAAGACCACGAGCTGCTGAGCTCCTAGGATTTTCGCGTTGTTCAGTCCTGCTAACAGAGCTTCGTACTCAGCTTCGTTGTTTGACGCTTTAAAGTCCAGGGTCAAGGCTTGCTCGATGACCAGCCCTTCTGGAGATTGGAGGACGACACCTGCACCAGCTCTCCTTGAAGTGGAGGATCCATCGACGAATACCCTCCAAGGGGCCTGGCCTTGTTCATCCGAGACTGTCGGTGCTTCCTGCCCTGTGCCCCCCAATTAGGTGCCGAACTAGGTTGGTGCCGAACTCGTACAGAATTCAACAAGAAAGTCTGTCAACACTTGGGCCTTGATGGCGGTCCTGGGCCGATACTGGATGTCGTACTACCCTAGTTCGACGGCCCATTTAGAGATCCTCCCTGAAAAGTCAGCTTTTTGGAAAACAGATTTAAGTGGATGTTCCGTAATAACCACTATTGTGTGAGTCTGGAAGTAGTGTGAGAGCTTCCGTGAGGCGCTGACGAGTGCCAGTGCGAGCTTTTCTACGGGTAAGTATCTGGTCTCGGCATCGATGAGGATCTTGCTCGTATAGTATATTGGCTTTTGAAGCTTGTCCTCTTCCCTAAGGAGGACCGAGCTCACCGCATGATCCGAGACCGCTAAATATAAGTACAAAATTTCTCCCTGTATGGGAGTTGAGAGCAGAGGGGGTGAAGAGAGGTAGGCCTTAACTTCCTGCAAGGCCTGGTCACATTCCGAAGTCCATTCAAATTTTAAATTCTTCCTAAGAAGTTGAAAGAAAGGCCGGCACTTATCTGAAGATCTGCTGATGAAGCGATTCAATGCGGCAGCCATGCCAGTGAGCTTTTGGACTTCCCTTGCCGAAGTGGGACTCAGCACTCCGAGGATAGCCGAGATCTGGTCTGGATTCGCCTCGATCCCTTTGCGAGTGACCAAACTCCCCAGGAACTTGCCGGAACCAACACCAAATGCGCACTTAGAAGCATTAAGCCTGAGCTGGAACTTCTCCAGAACATTAAAGACCCGAGTCAAATCTTTCAAATGGCTCTGCGCTTGTTTGGACTTGATGACCATATCATCAATGTAAACCTCAACGGTCTTACTGAGCTGAGCCCGGAACATTCTGGTGACGAGACGCTAGTAGGTGGCTCCTGCGTTTTTCAGTCCGAAGGGCATCACTTTGTAACAATAAGTGCCCCTGGGTGTTATGAAAGTTGTCTTCTCTTCGTCCGGCCCGTACATGGGTATCTGGTGATAACCTCGGTATGCGTCGAGGAAGCTCATTCTGTCGTGGCCAGCAGTGGCGTCAATCATTCGGTCGATCTTAGGGAGAGGGAAGTTGTCCTTAGGGCAAGCCTTGTTGAGGTCGGTGAAGTCGACACACACCCTCCATTTTCCTGTCTTCTTCTTGACCACCATTGTGTTAGCTAACCAGGACAGGTATTGGACTTCCCTGATCACCCCGGCTTCTAGTAGCCTGTCCACCTCCTCGATCACGGCCTCTGTCTACGGCGCCCCAATTCGGCGAGCCTTCTGTACTACTGGCTTGTGGTTTGGGTCTACCCTCAGCTTGTGGCACATGACCTCGGGGTCGATGCCAGGTATCTCTTTGGGCGTCCAGGCGAAGACCTCTTTGTTCCGGACCAAGAATTGGACCAACTCTGACTTCTCTGGCTCTGTAAGCTGGCTTCCGAGCAGGAAGAACCGCTCCGGATCACTTAGGTCAATCCTGACTTCTGTCAGGTCCTCCACGCTCTTCGCCTCTGGGGCCTGGCCGACCTCGTCCAGTTTCTATTCCATCTCGGCCATGGTGACTTGCTTGGGCTCCCATTCTGCTGACACTACGGCCATCAGACACTGCTTGGTCATCTGCTGATTTCCTCGGACTGTAACTATCTCCACTTTGCCGTTCTTCCCCGCTAGTGGAAATTTCAGCTTCTGGTGATGAGTAGAAGGGACTGCCTCCATGCTGTGGAGCCAGATCCTGCCCATTATGGTGTTGTAAGGCGAGGGCGCGTCAACGACCAGGAAGTCTGTAACAACGGATGCTCCGCCGACCTTGACTTTTAGGGTCACCTTTCCCTTGGGGTATACAGGCTTGGCTCTGAAGCCTATGAGGGGTGTCCAAGCTTCCTGCAGGTCCTTCTCCGTCAGGCCCATCCTCCTAAAGCAATCGAAATAGAGGACCTTGGATGAACTGCCGGAGTCAATGAGGATCCGGTGCACAGTGCAGTCGCTCAACTTCAAAGTGACGATGAGTGGGTCGTAGTGGGGGAGCTGAACCCCCTCCAGGTCCGTGTCCGAGAACCAGATCTTGGGTCGCTCCCTTTGGGCCCTTTTAGGAGTGGAGCCGAGCTCGGCAGCCATGACCTGCTCACCGTGGGAGGCTCGTCTGAACTCGGCACGGGCCCGGTTACTCCCTTTGGGAGGGGGAGCTAGATGGATGACGTTAATGATCTTCTCAGACCCATCACTGTCCTGGCTTCTTTCATCTCGGCGCCAGGCCCGGTTGTCATCATCAGCGCTGGTCTTGATGTACTCCCGCAGGTGCCCGTCCTGGGCAAGCTTCTCCAAGTGTGACTTGAGGATCCTGCACTCCTCAGTCTTGTGCCCGCTCTGCTTGTGATAGGCGCAAAATCTGCTCTGATCCCGGGAGGACGAGTCTCCTCTCATGGGCTGAGGCCAGCTAAAGAACAGCTTGGACTTGACCTTATTCATGATCTTGTGAATGGGCTCCTTGAAGATAGTGTTGACCACTTGGTATGGGTCCGCTGACAGCCTGGGCCTCTAGCCTCCCCCCAAAGTGAATATAAGGGCCTTTGCCGAACTGGCCGGAGTCCAGCGTCTGTTCGACTCCTCTCTTCGGGACGATCCCTTGTCCTTCTTCGAGGGCTTGCTATCCCGGCCTCTTGGCATCGTCCCTAAGCTTTCCCGAGCTCGGATCTGGTCGTCCTCTTGGGCAATGTAGCGATTGACTATGGACATCAGCGCTGCTATGGAAGACACCGGGTTCCGAGCTAGATCCTTACGAAGATCGCTGTCCGGGAGCAGGGCATTCTGGAATGAAAAGATTGCAACTTTGTCCTTTGAGTTTTCGATTTGACTGTAGATCGTCCAGAACCGCTTGGCGAAGTGGGTGATGTTCTCTTCGCGTTTCATCTTCAGGGCCATGATGTTTGCATCTGTCTTCGGCATGATCCTGTAAGCCTGTAATTTCTTCATGAAAGACTGCTGAAGCTGCTGCCAACTCGAAATAAACCCCTCTGGAAGCGTACAGAACCACTTCAAGGGGAGGTCACCCAAACTGGAGGAGAAGACTCGATAGTTCAGGTGGCCTTCGTCCCCCCAAACGGACATTCTCTGGGAGAAGTGTCGCAGGTGGGCAGCCGGATCCGAGGTCCCGTCGTAAGTGACGAACCTCGGGACGGTGAACTTCCTCGGAAGGGGATAACTCTTGATGTCGTGGGAGAAGGGGGACGCGCCGAGATCAATAGAATCGCATACGTCTCGTTGGTCTCGGGCGAGACCGGCCACCTCCAGGTTGCGCCGAACCGTCCGCCTGATGCGCTCGTCCAACCACTCCTGGCTATCATACATGTTCTCTCGAATAGTTTCTGACACCTTCCTAGAGTGGTTGCGGCTAGTGCTCGAGCCTTCATCGCGAGCTCGGTCACGTCTCTTCTCATTCAGATGAATCCTCAAGTCTCTATCAGTGTGCCTGCTGTGAAAGATCCTTCCTTCATCTTGTCGCTACGACTGCTGCTGCCTGGTCGAGCCTGTCGCTCTCTTTAGCTGCTGCTGGAGCTGACTGATCAGAACGTCCTTCTCTTTGATGGTGGCATTCTGCGTTCGAATCTCCTCAAGGGTGGAATCAAAATCATCGTCAGGATTATAATCTTCATCATCATCGTCCTCTGGATGATCAGAGAAGACTGATCCGTCCACCATTGGAGACTTTCTTCGTTGGACTCGACCCAGCGAAAGACCAACTCCAAACTGCTGTCGAGAGTCCCTCCGTCGAAGAGACACCGTTGCTCCCCTGGAATGCGACTCCGAACGAAGGTTGTGCTCTTAAACGTCGATTTGGACAAAATCGCGCTCATCGTAGTCGTCTGTAACAACAGCAGCTTTCTTCCCAGACCTCTTCTTGGCAGGAAAGAGGTCAAAAGACGGTCCAGCCCGTTGTGCCTTGGATGTTTCTCCACCTTTCGCAGCTCTCCTGGTCATGGTGTTAGGGAAGACTCTGAACACCGTTTCCCACAGACGGCGCCAATTGTAAGTGCTGGAAAATAACTCACAAGATCAAGGGAGGTGCCTCGAGGGACTTATCCAAACGACCGGAGAGAGCTGGTCAATCTTCGGACCTGAAAGAGGAAAGAGGAGAAGAAAACAGTCAGAGGACCCTGGCTGTGGGCAGCACAGGGCTCTCCGATGCTTAAGTTAGTGCCTGGCAGCTAGTCGGAGAAGAGAGGATGGTGTATGGTTGCATGCATGTGAGTGTGCGTACCTCTCTCTGGGTCATGGAGCCTCTTATATGAGAAAGCCTTAGGGGATATCAGCTAGTGGGCTTCTTGATTTGACTGCTAGGGATCCATTAGCCCGTAGGGTAATTAATGAGGATCCATCATAACCCATATTGCATTAAATGAGGGTCCGATCAACCCATACTGCATTTAATGCCAGTTAATCCTGCCCTGGCTTGCTGGCGGCTAAGGTCCCATCGAACCCTCTCTAGGGCCATGCCCTGATACGGCCGCAGCCATGGGATATGGCTGTCAGAGATTTGGTAAGGATGGACGGCCTGGATGATGTCCGTCATACCAGCACGTGTCTCCATCTTGCCACATGTCCAAATGTCGGGCGTTGTGCTATATGCCCGCCTCGGTCGATTGCCTCCACCTCGGCTGTAGCCGAGACGCATATTGCTTTGGACGGGACGGGGAGTACAGCTGAGATGGTGCTTGTTAGTATTGGTCTCGGCCAACGCTCCAGGGCTTGTGCCGAGACGCAAGTATCCGGGATGAGTACGGATTTGCATTATTGTTAATTTTGCGCATTTAGGAGCTGGCCCACACAGTCACTTACATGCAACTGACATTACCACGTTCCCACTCCTTGACACATTACACCAACTACTCTACCCACATTAGATCACATCACCCATTTCTCATAACAGACTCCTACTCCTAGGGAAACTACCCAGCCGAATGTCTTCCTTAAGCCCGCCCACGAAGCAACTAATCATGAAGGCTTCATTGAGGCCGTTGGTACGATTAGCTAAAGCTTCAAATTCAGCCTGGTACTCTTGGACGCTTGAGATTTGTCGTAGCTTTGTTAAGGCGGCTGTCGGATCTTCATACTCAGTGGGGTCGAACCGCACCTCCAAAGCTCGGAAAAATTCACTCCATTCCGGGAATGCACCTAACTTCTCCATCCAACGGTGCCATTGCAAGGCCTTGCCTTCAAGGTGAAAAGATGCTATTACCATTCTCTGAGTAATTGGAGTTCGATGATAAGCAAAAAATTGCTCTGCTCGATAGATCCACCCAGATGGGTCCTGACCTTCGAATCGAGGGAAATCCAAATGGAGGGCTCTGGTTTGGATCGTCCCACCTTGTCCTGGATGCGAATGATTGAACGAGGACTCTGCCTTGTGAGATAATTGATCATACTTGGCATCCATTGCTGAGATTTTGTGAAGGAGTTCATTCAAAATCTGTTTCTGCTGATTGAAGTTGTCATGCAGTGCACTCAACATTTGTTTATATTGATCAGATGTTTCCCTTAGCTGGTGAATAGCCTCATCGTGTTTGGCCATCCGAGTGCCTTCGGCCATACCAAAACCGCCAAGCGCTGATACCAAAGATGTTGCATGCGATTTCCGGAGGCGCAGAATGATGTGAAAAATGGCTTGTCCGAGGCAGCCAACCTCCTCAAGAAGAAGATGAAGAAGAATTATATTTTTCTATTCCCCTTCTTTTTTACATCACATTTAAATAAGTCACTTACATACAACTTACACTACCACGTTCCCACTCCTTGACACATTACACCAACTACTCTACCCACATTAGATCACATCACCCATTTCTCATAACAGACTCATACTCCTGGGGAAACTACCCAGCCACTACACCAACTCCAACTAGTTGGACTTGGTAAACAACACATGACTCACACTTGACATTTAGACCACTACGATTTATTGGACACCTGGCAATAAAGCCCATGAACATATCAGTGTAGTATGTTGATTTTTTTACTACTACCATTTGGCCGTTCTTTATCAGTTCTAAAGATCTTGTATGCTTGATAGTCAATGTAGCGCGTGTACTCACGTGTGCATTTATATTTTACATGAGAAACTATGCTTGTCTCAAGATTTCCTCATTTTAGTTTTACATTATTTGACAGGAACTAAGAGTTAATGCTTTGTGATTTGATAGAACCTCCGATCCAACTTTTGACGGACAGATCTGAATTATAAATGTCTCACAAAACTTCAGCTTTTCTTTTCACATGGTTTGATAGGAACTAAGAGTCATTGAGCTGTGAGATTTGATAAAACCCCAAATCCAAAAACCTTCGACTTTTGCATTACTGATCAATCCTAGAACAGGGTTGCAATTATAAATTATTCTCCGCTATTATCTCCGCTTGCAAAAGCAGAGATGTTAACCGAGTATCGTATCCACTGGGACAAAAATGCTAAGTTGCGTTGTTTCTTAAATTCCTAAACTAATCCTATTGGAAAACAAAGTTCTGATTATTAAACTAATCCTATTAGAAAATGAAGTAATGGGTTGATTGGTTTTTATTTCTAAATTAACAAATTAAAAGACAAGTTTTGATCCAATTAGAGAAAAGTCTTAGGGTATGAATCCACCCTAGCCTGTGCAATGGCGAATATAGGTCTAGGGTTTCACTGTCAATACTTTCCAGACTTGTTCTTGTTACAAACCTTCACAGAGTCACCAAATAAGTGTAATGGATGCAAATCAGGGCATAACCTATCTCTATGGCATAGATTATCCTAGATCTAACAAACACATTCATTCAAGCATCATGTTATATGACTTGGTATTCTAAACTACAAGAATAAAACACCAAAAGAGATATTGCATTAATAAACGAATCCAATCAATGTCATATAATCAAAGCATTTAAAATAAAACCCTAGAACCTATACATTGCCATAAACATAAAACTAAAGTTTCATCACAACCCTAAGATGGAGATTTAGTTACTCATGGAAGACGATTGACGAAGAAGTCTTGACGAAATCCCCATTGATGCTCTTCCCCAAGCCCCAAGAAAGCCTCCAGAACTTCTCCCCAAGATGTGAATATCCCCAAAAACGAGTTTGGGCTCTTATTTATAAGTTTTGGGGTGAAAAAGGTCTTCAATTCGTGCAGGAGTCGGATTCCCGTCGGGTCCGGGCCCACTGGTCATCACAACGAACTTCGCGAGGTCATATCTCCCTCGATATAGCTCCGATTTATACAATCTTAGACTCCACGGATATCTACTCGAAAAGAGCTTTCCAACGGTATGTAGATTTCACGAATCCGACACTCGAGTTGAAAGTTATGACCATTTCAAGTTGCTGCCCCTGAAAATTCCGAGAATCATGGTACAATTAGAAGACCTTCCATGTTGGCATGTTATGGAGTGAGTGGGACCCATGTTGGATGTCCAAGGCATGTTTGGACTCTTGCTTTGCTTTCTTATTTGGGTCTCCTCCCCTATTTGGCAGCTTTCTTACTTGCAACTCCGGTTTGTCATGCTTTGTGGGATTTCTTCCATTTTAGCTCTGAATTTCGGTCCTTGCATTTTGTAATACCTACAAACAATAAAATAACATAATTAAGCTAATTAATCTCTATCGACGGTATAACCAAGTCCTCATTAAGGGGCCTAAAATGTATCTTTTAGGCTCTCATCACACCCCCCAACTTACACTTTGCTAGACCTCGAGCAAAGCTAAAATAAAAAGAAAACTAACTAATGCCACTTTCGTATGGAGCACGGCTGCACTTAGCATGTGCAGCAAGCCTTTAAACCTCTAAGTTCCCCTTAGAGGACAAGTTATAGTCTCGTGAGGGTTTGCAGTGAATCTACCCACAAATTTCCTAAAACATAAAAGAAAAACAGGGAGAATTTTCCTCCAAGGTATCGACGAACAGCGGATATTCCTGATTTTTGGGGTTTTCCATACACACTCAAACGTGGTTCACCAATCCTATCTGTGAGAACCCGACCCCTAATCTCTTGGATTAGTGTTGTTTTGTGGTGGATTAGTTTCTTTTAGTGGGTTTAGTATTTGTTGGGTTGAGTTTGTGAGCTAGAATGGTTTCTCTCTAGTTTTGGGGAATTTTGAGTGCCTTTGTGATTAGTGGGACCCTTTGGGGGTTCTTTTAGTGACTTTGCGCGAGATTGGGAGATTATTCGAATTCCTGATAATTCTTGTTTTAGCCTCATTTGACTTGTTTTGTTATTCTCTACAACTTTCGTGTTCACTCCGTGCCCATTCGAAGTTCCGAAAATCAGTTTTTCCGGCCC
Source organism: Cinnamomum chago (assembly GCA_038049695.1). NCBI lineage: Eukaryota > Viridiplantae > Streptophyta > Magnoliopsida > Laurales > Lauraceae > Cinnamomum > Cinnamomum chago. The sequence continues at coordinate 34,306,250 of CP142462.1, read as the reverse complement.
GGAGGGCAAAACAGTCTTTTCACACCAAATCTGGACCCAAATTTCGAGATCCCAGAACCATGCCAAAGTTATACTTTTTGGAAACTAGATTTTTTGAGAAACATCTTTCTATCCTTCGTCGATCGCATCCGAGGCCCACAAATAGATGTTTTACCCTTTGCAAGCTTTGAGTGTAGTGGGACCCACACCCACCCATTATATAAGTGACTCCACTCTCTTTCTCCCTCATTTTCCACTCCCCACCGGCTGCAACTCCCAGCTACAGTGCCAGCAGCCCCTCTTCCTCATTTCTTCCATTTCTTCTTGCTTTCTCCTCTCATTCTTGGAAGAAACTCTTGCCATTTGGAAACCTAACTATACCATCTTCTTCCCCATCTCTTTAGCTTCCCATGGATGTGATTCTTGTGCAAAACCAAGGTGGGCAGCCCCTATTGCAAGCTCCTTCTTGTTCATTCATGGCCTTAGAGGTAAAGACTCCTTCCCATTTTCCTTGTATGTGCTATGGCTCTCCCTTAGGTGCTATTTTCTAGTTGGGTTTGAGCCCATTCATTGTCTTTCTTTGTTTAACCCATTTTAGGGTTTGTTTTGGGGGTTTTTGTAGAGATTGTTGATCTTGAGCTTGAGAGGTGATTAGGAGCTTGGTTTGCTTGATTAGAGTCTAAGGCAAGTGGATGAATGGATGGTTTGAATGTTATCAAAGTTTTATGAGAAAATCCTAAATTTTATTACTTGTCCTTGATCATTGGATACATGGTTTCACATGTGCTTCTTGCCATATATATATATTGATTTCGAAATTTGCATATCAATGGTTGTTTCTCCCTTGTTAATTTCTTGGAAAGATATGCTTTCAAATTGTCAAAGTTGCTCACATGGTCTTGAAATGAATGGGGTTGGTTTCCCCACCCATGTTATGTTTACTAGCTTGTATGGATTTGAAATAGAAGCTCATTTAAAGAGTTTGGCCAACTAATCTATTGTCTTGGAAATGGGATCAATGGTTTTTAATTACCCCTTGATTATGGCAAATGGACCCTTGTATACAATGGGGATTCTTCCCTTTTAGTTTGGTTTTAAGTGAGAAGAAAGGAGATGTTTAGTTTTACTTTTTCCTTGGGGTTTTCATGAGGAATGTGGTTGGCTAAGTCATTTAATGTTTTGTAAACATGTTGGTTTAGCATGTATTGTCCCTTGGTTATATCCTATATGAATGCTTGTGAAATGGTTTCCTTCTTTCTTTAATTGCATTGGATTTGATATTGATGGAAGAAGTGATGGAATGAACACATGATGGAGTAATGGAGAAGTGTAGATGGATGCATTGGAGGAGCTCTTAGCTCAATTTTCTTGTAGGGACTCAGTAAAAGTGGGGAGAATGGTTTTAAGGAGGAGAAATGGCTGAAAATCTGATTACAGTGGGTGTTCCCGCACCTGGCGGTCAGCCTGCGGTCACCTTGCGGCTAGCCGCCTGGTGACTGGCGGCTAACCGCCAGCTAGCCGAAATGTCACGGTGGCTTTTCCAGAGAGCACACTTCTTCTCCTCAAAACTTAGTCAGCTCCACGGTTGGCCAGCGGCTAACCGCCGAACAGATCGGCGGCTAACCGCCAGCTAACCGCACTTGGCGGTCAGCTTTCCAGTAAGCTGCATTTCTGCAGCCCAGCCGCGGTCAGCTGTGCGGTCAGCCAGCGGCTAGCCGCCTGCCCCAACGGCGGCTAACCGCCAGCTGACCGCCAGGTAACCGAAATTCCCCAGATTTCGAAAAGCTCCCCGCTCGAATCGAGCGTTGAGCTTTGTCGATCAAAGGAGATTCACTAAGCATCGTATGAGGCCATTCGAGAAAGGAACCATATCACAAGGATGTCATTCGAAGTTTTGAAAAGTGTAAAAGTGCATAAGGAGCCCGGAATGTCTTCAAACTCAAGGAGTACCAAGTCATTTCAATAATCGACATACGGGACCCCTATTCACTTAAATAGATCTTGAAACCGATATTTTTACCCGAAATTGTTATAGTTCATTGTTTCACCTCTTTTCCCGAGATGTGCATTACATGACTTGTTTTCCCGAAAGCATTGAAGTTACTTTAGTAACAGTTATTTGTCCCGAGATGTATTCCCGATATGAAGTGACTGTGTGCCCTTGAGCACCCCCGGTTTACCCGTTTATTTACTGTACTTGATTTACTTGCATATGTCTCGATTGGTTTTGACCTATGAGTCGGCATCACTAAGCTTGGATACCTTGTCGGTTTGATCCACCGACTTGGAGATCCCTCTCCCGTCCCGCCAGCTGCAGTTTGGATCCCGATACCCGGTTATTACCGTGGTCCTGTCCCGATACCCGGTTCGCTACCGTGGTCCCGTTCCCGTTCCCGTATATTTATTATTGTATATATGATTTACGTTGAGTCTCCTCACCTTGTGTGACTGAGACCAACGTCCCGCTCTTGTCACTTCGGTGATAGAGGACTTAGCTTCTTGTGATTGTCATCTTGCCAGTTCCCGATTCCTTGGACACCCGACATGGTTTATATTGCTTACTTGTTTTCAGATAAATGATTCATTGCTTTTATGAAAGTTGTTATTTAGATAAGTGTTAATGCTCTCTATTGTAAATTCAGTCACTATTATATTGTTTTATGTCCTTTGCACACGTATATGTTTTAAATGGATACCGGTTGGGCGAATACCCATGCTTTTACATATGTTTCAAACGATCGATGGTTTTACTAGAATTATGTGATTACACATGTTTCAAATGAATATCCGATTTGTTAAATGTCCCTGCTTTGAGATATGTTTTAAATGAACACCCAGTTTTATTAAATATCTGTATTTTCACATATCTTTCAAATGGACTTTGGTTTTGCCAGACTGCTATGGATACCCGATTTGTTGTATACTTGTGTTTTTACTTAAGTTTCAAATGAACGTTTGTTTTGTCAAACCACTATATTTATACATGTTTTAGACGAACACCCGATTGTCAAATATCTATGTTTATAGATGATGTAAATGAACACATGTTTTGTTAGATATTCATGTTTTACCCATGCTTGAAATGAATACAGGTTTTCCCCGAGATTCCCGACTTTTGCACCCGTTTAATTATATGCAGCATTTGATCGAATAGCATGATTTATCATATGTTTTATTCTGCAGTATATTTGTTATCTTTTCATCCACCTGCCAGACCGTCGTGTCTGACCCACTACTTTTGGTACTCAGGTTCAGATTTCTTCGTCCCGAGTTGAGTGTTTTGTTGGTTGTGGAGCCATGCCTTGCAGGTTGGTTTGTCGGCTATGTCATGTAGACATTGAGCTTGACATCGGAGCTACGTCACATTTGGGTAGTGGTTTATAGCTTCTTGTTGTATGGCTTTTGTTAGCCTTTTTCTTGGGATTCTTAATCAATGTACATTGATAATTGTAACTTGAATATATTTGGGAATGTAATATCCTGCTACTGTCAGCTCTGTAATTTATTGTGTTGGTTACTCCAGTCTGATATGACTCCTGATATAATAGCGATATGCTAAAGGTTTAGTGCGACGCGGAATCCGATGGCCACGGACTTCGGGTCGCAACGCCACAAATGCTTCCGCAAAATATTCAGAATGTGTTGTCTTCACACACGCGGATCCTGGGAGAAGTAAAATACATTTATGCCTTAATCCCATTTCCCGCCCCCGAGGTTTCGGTTCGGGGGCGTGACACTATCTTTTGGTCCGAAATCCTCAAAATCATGCTGGAAAAATTGATCGTGCACGGTGAAAATTGTGTACATATAGAGGCATGAAAGCATAAAACGATCCACTAACAATTTCCGTGAAAACACATCTTGTTCTTTCGAAATGTTGGGCCACCGAACCTCAGTAAAAGTTCACATGATTCCTCTCAAGGCATTTGTGGTGGCTTTCACACTATTGTTTTTCAAGGGACAACACTATTTTGATTTTTTTTTATTTATTTATTTTTTCTTTTCTTTTTTTATTTTTTTTATTTTTTTTTTAAGAAATGACTGTGCAATGCCTAGGTCTCTTAGGCTTTCTAATTAACCCATGTAACGAGCATTCAGCCAATGACTCCCAAGACAGATGTCCTTAGGGCACTAGGTATGGCAATACCCCTATGGGCTTACTGGCTCGAGTTAAAAAGGCTACGAACCCAAACTAGTCACAACTTTTTTTTTTTTTTTTTATTTTTATGGTCCCCAACAATAGGTAGCCCTTTCCATATGCCTGACTTCAGTATGACCGAGGGTCAGCTTTCCATCATAATTGCTCTGAAGTTTTCACTGGTATGGAAATCATAGTTTCATATTTCAAATTTTCTATATGATACGTGTCAAGTGAAAGATCAATAATTCAACAATTTCTCAAAAACTCTTTCCTAAAACAAGATAGTGAACCATTTCTCTCTTTTTCCTCACAAAAAGTTCAAAAAACAGGGTATCTTCGTTTCATAAAAACCCGGTTAGAAATCTCCCGAAAGACTACCAACACTGGAAAAAACTCTTTTTTTTTTTTTTTTTTTCGGAATTTCCGGCGTCCAGACGCCCGGATGGGGCGTCCGGACACCCCAAGGCAGAGAGCAGAGTCTTTTAAAAATTTTCGGACGTCCATTCCAGATAGCAGCATGTTTAGTAAAAAGTCTCCGGCGTCCGGAAGCCGGAGAATTTTTTTTTTTTTTTTTTTTAACTATGGTAAAGACAACAAAAACTAAAGGAAGGAAAAGATAACAAATAAAAAAAACACTAAAAACAAAGAAAAAAACTACTCCTAGACTACTCCAAAGGTTAATACCCCACCCCCCCAACTTAAGCTAACATTGTCCATAATGTGAAACACAAAATAAATGATAAAGGACAACGAAAGTAAAAGAAAAGGAGGGATATCACCTGGGTACTGCTTAACAAGAAGTGGAAGGGAGGAAAACGGGGAGGACGCCCCCCAACTCAGACCAAAGTACCTGCGGAGTGTTAGCGGCAAGCACAATAAACAGAAACAAAGAAAACCTAAGAAATACAAACCAAACTTGCAAAAAGACATGACTCAGCACTTCCTTCATATCTACCTCCTCTAGGTTAGGAACTAAAAATCTCTGCATATCTCGAGAAAGTGTAAAATCAGCAATGCAAGGGGAACAAGCTATGCAAATGGAGGAATCAATATCTTTCAACTCGGCAATTGAACAGCCGAGTGCACTCTTGTGCATTTCCAACACATTCAAAATGTGACCTTCCTGACCATCAGACAGATCAGGAGCAATGACAGCTGGCAAAGTATCCTCAGGGTGAGGAGCGTTTTCGACAATCTCATCAACAACATTGACTGCAAAGCAGTCATCTTGGTCTGAAGGTTGATGAGAGGCCCTAAAAGCATTCAGCCTCACTTTCATATTCCCAAAGGAAACATCCATAACTCCGGTTCGACAATTAATGTTCGCATTGGCCGTGGCCAAAAAGGGCCGTCCAAGAATGACAGTAGTGTGCTTCCTTGAATTTTGCACTGGTTCAGTGTCAAGGACGATGAAATCGACAGGGAAAAAGAACTTGTCGACCTTGACCAAAACATCCTCAATTATTCCCCGGGGCACCCTGACAGATCTATCAGCAAGTTGCAAGGTAACCGGAGTGGGCTTTAAGTCCCCTAGCCCAATCTGCTCATACACCGAGTAAGGCAAGAGATTGACACTCGCTCCTAGATCCAACAATGCATGATCAATTACGTGACTCCCAATTGTGCAGGTAATGGTGGGAGTGCCAGGATCTTTCAACTTGGGAGGTGTGTCATTATGGAGAATTGAGCTCACTTGCTCGGTAAGTAAAACCTTCTTTGGCACATGAGATTTAGATTTGCGTTTTTGAGTGCACAAATCTTTCAGAAATTTAGCATAAGAAGGGACCTGCTTGATAGCATCTAGCAAAGGCAAATTAATCTTTACTTGCTTAAACACCTCCAACATTTCATCCATGGTTGCTTTCTTTTTACTAAAGGGAGATGGTGTGTCAAGACAAGTGGGAAAAGGGACTTTAGGCACATATGGGGGTGCCTCATTTCCCTTAGAAACCATGTCAGCCCGAGAGCTCTTGGGATTGGCTGTGGGCTCTTTCACATCTTGCCTAGGCTCCTCAGGCCTAGTCTCAACCTCACGCCCATTCTGTAATGTGACAACCATTTTTGCTTGCTCATGATAGGTATCATTATGTTGCGAGCCACTACCCACATCAAAAGAATTCTTAGGGTTAACTGTGGGTTGGCTAGGCAAGCGTCCCTCCTCTCTTTTGTTAAGAGTATTAGCTATTTGCCCGATCTGGACCTCTAGCTTAGCTATGGATTGAGAGTGGGAATGGACCAGCTGAGTGGTTGCTTTGAGCTCTTTGAGCTCTTGCAACACTGTCTCCTCAAATGATGGAGTTCCTTGAGGTGGTTGAGGATTGGGTTGCTGGTAGGATTGTTGGGAACGATAAGCCGCAGGATTGTATTGAAAATTTGGCTCATTTCCCGGTTGAGAGAATGAAGTGCCTTGACTGGGCGACTTCCATGAAAAGTTGGGGTGATTGCGCCATCCCGGGTTAAAAGTATTCGAAAATAGATCATTACCCGGTTTGGAGAACCCCTATGCAGCATTCACTTGCTCTTGCACAAACTCAGGAAATTGGGGTGCTGCAGGACAATTGCTCACAAAATGAGCGGGACTAGAGCACAAAGCACAACCACCGGGTGGGGATTGGAGAGATTGTCCCCCAGAAATCAGCTGATCTAACTTTTGGGTCAAGGCAGCCACTTGGGTTGTGAGCTCATTAGAGGGCTGAATTTCAAATACCCCCTTAGGTTTCTGCAAAATCGAGGCTGCTGGCCTCTCTAATCTAGCAGTGGAGGCATGGTGCTGAAATGTCTCACTCATATTCTCAAAAAGTTCCCATGCCTCATCCTCATTTTTCAGCATGATTGATCCCCCACTGGCGGTTACTACCATGTTTCGCCATTCGGGTGATAGCCCATCATAAAAGAATTGCACCAATTGCCATTTGGCAATTTGGTGATGAGGACACTTTCTAAGGAGATCCTTGAATCTATACCACGCCTCATGAAATTGTTCATTATCAGTTTGGGCAAAGGATGTGATAGATCTCCTGTACTGATTTGTTTTACCCACAGAGAAATATTTATCCAAGAATTTTTGTTGCAGTTGGGCCCAAGAAGTGATGGAGTTTGCAGGTAAAGTACTCAGCCAATACTTGGCTTTGTCCTTCAATGAAAACGGAAAGAGAAACATTTTTAAGGCCTCATTACTGAAATTGTTTATCCGCACTGTGGAGCAAATAACCAAGAACTCATCAATATGATTGTATGGGTCCTCATTGTTCAAGCCATAGAAAGAAGGAATAAGATTGATTGTGCTAGGCTTGATTTCATATTGAGCTGCCTGTACAGTAGGCAGCTGAATACACGATGGTGACGCGTATTCTGAAGGAGTATAGTGCTCCTTCAAGGGCCGAAGAGGTGGAGCCACAGGAGCCCCATCTTCTTTTCTTGCCTCAGCCATTAGTGAACTTGTGTGTGAGCCAACAGAAGGGTGTTTAGATGATCTAATTTGTCTAAGGGCTCGCTCTAAATTTTGATCTAAAGAAACCAAATTTTGATGACGAGCGACGACCAAGCATACACACACAAAACTTACTGCAATTATAAGAAAAGAATTAAAAAGTCTAAGCTTTACCTTGCCTTGGAAAGAGAAGAGAGATTTCTTTTGAGTCAAACTTTGTCCTTTGTGAACTCTCTTAGATCCCTACACAAATTTTAGAAATCTGTGTTAAAATCAATGCCCTGCAGTAAGGATAATAAACAATGTGAATAAAGCTAAAAAAGGCAAAATTAAAAAAATTAACTAAACTAAACTAATATCAGAATTAAAAGAAACAAACAACCGTGCTAATTGTCCCCGGCAACGGCGCCAAAATTATGATCAATCCTAGAACAGGGTTGCAATTATAAATTATTCTCCACTATTATCTCCGCTTGCAAAAGCAGAGATGTTAACCGAGTATCGTATCCACTGGGACAAAAAGGCTAAGTTGCGTTGTTTCCTAAATTCCTAAACTAATCCTATTGGAAAACAAAGTTCTGATTATTAAACTAATCCTATTAGAAAATGAAGTAATGGGTTGATTGGTTTTGATTTCTAAATTAACAAATTAAAAGACAAGTTTTGATCCAATTAGAGAAAAGTCTTAGGGTATGAATCCACCCTAGCCTGTGCAATGGCGAATATAGGTCTAGGGTTTCACTGTCAATGCTTTCCAGACTTGTTCTTGTTACAAACCTTCACAGAGTCACCAAATAAGGGTAATGGATGCAAATCAGGGCATAACCTATCTCTATGGCATAGATTATCCTAGATCTAACAAACACATTCATTCAAGCATCATGTTATATGACTTGGTATTCTAAACTACAAGAATAAAACACCAAAAGAGATATTGCATTAATAAACGAATCCAATCAATGGATTAAATCAATGTCATATAATCAAAGCATTTAAAATAAAACCCTAGAACCTATACATTGCCATAAACACAAAACTAAAGTTTCATCACAACCCTAAGATGGAGATTTAGTTACTCATGGAAGACGATTGACGAAGAAGTCTTGACGAAATCCCCATTGATGCTCTTCCCCAAGCTCCAAGAAAGCCTCCAGAACTTCTCCCCAAGATGTGAATATCCCCAAAAACGAGTTTGGGCTCTTATTTATAAGTTTTGGGGTGAAAAAGGTCTTCAATTCGTGCAGGAGTTGGATTCCCGTCGGGTCCGGGCCCACTGGTCATCACAACGAACTTCGCGAGGTCATATCTCCCTCGATATAGCTCCGATTTATACAATCTTAGACTCCACGGATATCTACTCGAAAAGAGCTTTCCAACGGTATGTAGATTTCACGAATCCGACACTCGAGTTGAAAGTTATGACCATTTCAAGTTGCTGCCCCTGAAAATTCCGAGAATCATGGTACAATTAGAAGACCTTCCATGTTGGCATGTTATGGAGTGAGTGGGACCCATGTGGGATGTCCAAGGCATGTTTGGACTCTTTCTTTGCTTTCTTATTTGGGTCTCCTCCCCTATTTGGCAGCTTTCTTACTTGCAACTCCGGTTTGTCATGCTTTGTGGGATTTCTTCCATTTTAGCTCTGAATTTCGCTCCTTGCATTTTGTAATACCTACAAACAATAAAATAACATAATTAAGCTAATTAATCTCTATCGACGGTATAACCAAGTCCTCATTAAGGGGCCTAAAATGTATCTTTTAGGCTCTCATCAATTACCGACACAATGACTGATGTGAAGTGACTGGCACATGTTAAAGAAGATGTGGAGGATGTGTATAAAAAGACATTATAAAGTGAATATCATGATTGGAGAAGAAACCAAGAGATAAGAGATAAGCCAATTGAGGCATTTCCATAAAAACAATGAAAATTTCTGTTCAAGTCAAGCATTTTCATAAAAACAATCAAAATGCATATGTCTACAATGCCTAAATGTAGGCTTGTTAAGCAGTTTCTCAAACAGGTTTAGTGCATAAGAAAGCATTCATATCGATAGTTGAAAACGAATTGATAAGAAGGCATAGCCATTTTCTCAAACAGGTTTAGTGCATCACAAAGAATACATATTCACAATAGAAATAGGAACGAGAAGCGTGTGAGAGGGAGACGTTCTTCCAAGGGGAAAAGGAGATGAGAGAGAAAGAGAAACTGAAGAGGCAGAAGAGATAGAAAGAGATGGGGCAGATGAGTAACCAGTCCTAAAACAGGGTGACAATTATAATTTATTTTCCGCTATTATCTCTGCTTGAAAAAGCAAAGATGCTAACCGAGTATCGTATCCACTGGGATAAAAATGCTAAGTTGCGTTGTTTTCTAAATTCCTAAACTAATCCTATTAGAAGACAAAGGTTTGATTATTAAACTAATTCTATTAGAGAACGAAGTGTTGGGTTGATTGGTTTTGATTTCTAGATTAACAAATTAAAGACAGCTTTGATTCAATCAGAGAAAAGATCTAAGGGTACGAATCCACTCTAACCTCGCACAATGGCAAGTATAGGCCTTAGGGTTTCACTATCAACGCTATTGAGACTCATCTTGGTTACAAACCTTCAGAGTCAACAAATAAAGGGTGTGGATGTAAATCGGGGCATAACCTATCTCTATGGCATAGATTATCCTAAATCTAACAAATACATTCATTCAAGCATCATTATATGACTTAGTATTCAAATCTACAAGATTAAAATACCAAAGAAGAGAAATTGCATTAATAAAATCCAATCAATGGATTAACATCTTGTCATATAACCAAAAGCATTTAAAATAAAACCCTAAGCCTATACATCACCATAAACAAAAGATTAGAGCTTCATCGCAACCCAAAGATAAAGATTTAGTTACGCATGGCAGGAGGTTGACGATGAATCTCTGACGAAATCCCCATTGACGCTCTTCCAAAAGCTCCAAAACCTTGCTCCAGACCTTCTCCCAAGATGTGTATATCCCCAAAAACGAGTTTGGGCTCTTATTTATAAACTTTTGGATGAAAAACTACTTAGAAACGCACATGAGACGGACTCCCAGACGGTCCGGGCGTCCGGACGCCAGGAATTTCATTCCTGCGAGCAACTCTCTGTGACCGGGCGTCCGGACGCCCGGAGGCAGTAACTTTGGGGTTTTTTCTGTGGCCGGGTGTCCGGACGCCCGGAGGCAGTGTCCTCCGGGTCATCTCTGCAAACTTCCTAAGGTCGTATCTCCCTCGATATAGCTCCGATTTATACAATCTTGGACTCCACAGATATCTACTCGAAAAGAGCTTTCCAACGGTACATAGATTACACTAATCCGACACTCGAGTTGAAAGTTATGACCATTTCAAGTTGCTGCCCCTGAAAATTTCGAGAATAATGGTGCAATTAAAAGAACTTTCATGTTGGCATGCTATTGGGTGAGTGGGACCCATGTTGGACGTCCAATGCATGTTTGGACTCTTGCTTTGCTTTCTTATTTGAGTCTCTTCCCATATTTGGCACGCTTTCTTACTTGCAACTCCGGTTTGTCATGCTTTGTGAGATTTCTTCCATTTTAGGTCTGAATTTCGCTCCTTGCATCTGTAATACCTACAAACAATAAAGTAACATAATTAAGCTAATTAATCCCTTCCGACGGTATAACCAAGTCCTCATTGAGGGGCCTAAAATGTATCTTTTAGGCTCTCATCACACCCCCCAACTTACACTTTGCTAAACCTCGAGCAAAGCTAAAACAAAAGAAAGACTAACTAAGGCAACTTTCGTAGGGAGCACAACTGCACTTAGCATGTGCAGCAAGCCTTTAAACCTCTAAGTTCCCCCTAGAGGACGAGTTATAGTCTCATGAGGGTTTGCAGTGAATCTACCCACAAAATTCCTGAAACATAAAAGAAAAAACAGGGAGTATTTTCCACCAAGGTATCTACGAACACTGGATATTCTTGATTTTGGGGTTTTCAATACACAACTCAAATGTGGTTCACAAATCCTATCTTTTGGTCAGAAATCCTCAAAATCATGCTGGAAAAATTGATCGTGCACGGTGAAAATTGTGTATATATACTAACAATTTCCGTGAAAACACATCTTATTCTTTCAAAATGCTGGGCCACCAAACCTCAGTAAAAGTTAACATGATTCCTCTCAAGGCATTTGTGGTGGCTTTCACACTATTTTTTTTCAAAGGACGTGACAACACTATTTTGATTTTTTTTTCTCTTTTTTTTTTTTTTAAGAAATGATTGTGCAGTGCCTAGGTCCCTTAAGCTTTCTAATTAACTCATGTAACGAGCATTCAGCCAATGACTCCCAAGACAGATGTCTTTAGGGCACTAGGTATGGCAATACCCCTATGGGCTTACTGGCTCGGGTTAAAAAGGCTACGAACCCAAACTAGTCACAATTTTTTTTTTTAAACGGTCCCTAACAATAGGTAGCCCTTTCCATATGCCCGACTTAAGTATAACCGAGGGTCAGCTTTCCATCATAATTGTTCTGAAGTTTTCACTAGTATGGAAATCATAGTTTCACATTTCAAATTTTCTATATAATACATGTTGAGTGAGAGATCAATAATTCAACACTTTCTCAAAAACTCTTTCCTAAAACAAGATAGTGAACCATTTTTCTCTTTTTCCTTACAAAAAGTTCCAAAAACAGGGTATCTTCGTTTCATAAAAACCCGGTTAGAAATCTTCTGAACGACTAGCAAAACTAGCAAAAATAGCAAAAAAAAACTCTTTTTTTTTTTTTAGAATACCAAAGGAAAAGACGACAAGTAAAAAAAACTAAAAACAACCCCTAGACTACTCCAAAGGCTAATACCCCCCCCCCCCCCCCAACTTAACCTAACATTGTCCACAATGTGAAACACAAAATAAAAGATAAAGGACAAGGAAAGTAAAGGAAAATGAGGGATATCACCTGGGTACCGCTTAACAAGAAGTGGAAGGGAGGAAAACGGGGAGGACGCCCCCCAACTCAGACCAAAGTACCTGCGGAATGTTAGCGGCAAGCATAACAAACAAAATCAAAGAAAACCTACGAAGTACGTACAAACCAATCCTGCATAAAGACATGAATCAGCACTTCTTTCATGTCTACCTCTTCCAGGTTAGGAACTAAAAATCTCTGCATATCTTGAGAAAGTGTAAAATCAGCAATGCAAGGGGGACAAGATCTGTAGATGGAGAGACCAATATCTTTCAACTCGGCAACTGAACAACCGAGTGCATTCTTGCGCAAGTCCAACACATTCAAAATGTGAGCTTCCAGACCATCAGACAGATCAGGAGCAATGACAGCCTGTAAAGTATCCTCAGGGTGAAGAACGTTTTCTGCGATCTCATCAACAACATCGACTGCAAAGCAGTCATCCTGGTCTGGAGGGTGATGAGAGGCCTTAAAAGCATTCAGCCTTACTTTCATATTCCCGAAGGAAACATCCATAACTCCGGTTCGACAATTAATGTTCGCATTGGCCGTGGCCAAAAAGGGTCGTCCAAGAATGACAGTAGTATGTTTCCGTGAATTCTGCACTGGTTCAGTGTCAATGACGATGAGATCGACAAGGAAAAAAACTTGTCGACCTTACCAGAACATCCTCAATTATTCCCTGGGGCACCCTGACAGATCTATCAGTAAGTTGCAAGGTAACCGGAGTGAGCTTTAAGTCCCCTAGCCCAATTTGCTCATACACCGAGTAAGGCAAGAGATTGACACTCGCTCCCAGATCCAACAATGCATGATCAATAACGTGACTCCCAATTGTGCAAATAATGGTGGGAGTGCCAGGATCTTTCAGCTTAGGAGGAGTGTCATTATGGAGAATTGAGCTCACTTGCTCGGTGAGTAAAACCTTCTTTGGCACATGAGATTTAGATTTGCGCTTTTGAGTGCACAAATCTTTCAGAAATTTAGCATAAGAAGGGACCTGCTTGATAGCATCTAGCAAAGGCTGGTTAATCTTTACTTGCTTAAACACCTCTAACATCTCATCCATGGTAGCTTTCTTTTTACTAAAGGGAGAGGGTGTGTCAAGACAAGTGGGGCACATATGGGGGTGCCATAGCCGGGTTGGATGAAAAATTGGACGAGTTGACCTCATGTCCCTTAGAAACCATTTCAGCCTGAGAGCTCTTGGGATTTGTTATGGGCTCTTTCACACCTTGCTTAGGCTCCTCAGGCCTAGTCTCAACCTCACGCCCATTCCGTAATGCGACAACCATTTTCGCTTGCTCATGATAGGTATCATTATGTTGCGAGCCACTACCCACCTCAAAAGAATTCTTAGGGTTAACCGTGGGTTGGCTAGGCAAGCGTCCCTCCTCTCTTTTGTTAAGAGCATTAGTTATTTGTCCGATCTGGACCTCTAGCTTAACTATGGACTGAGAGTGGGAATGGACCAGCTGAGTGGTTGCTTTGAGCTCTTTGAGCTCTTGCAGCACTGTCTCCTCAAATGATGGAGTTCTTTGAGGTGGTTGAGGGTTGGGTTGCTGGTAGGATTGTTGGGAACGATAGGCCGCAAGATTGTATTGAAAATTAGGCCCATTTCCCGGTTGGGAGAATGAAGTGCCTTAACCGGGCGACTTCCATGAAAAGTTGGGGTGATTGCACCATCCCGGGTTAAAAGTATTCGAAAAAGTATCATTACCCGGTTTGGAGAACCCCTGTGCAGTATTCACTTGCTCTTGCACAAATTCAGGGAATTGGGGTGCTGCAGGACAATTGCTCACAAAATGAACGGGACTAGAGCACAAAGCACAACCACCTTGAGAGGGTGGGGATTGGAGAGTTTGACCCACAGATAATAGTTGATCCAATTTTTGGGTCAAGGCCGCCACTTGAGTGGTGAGTTCAATAGAAGGTTGAATTTCAAACACACCTCTAGGTTTTTGCAAATTAGAGGCTGTCGGCCTCTCTAATCTAGCAGTGGAGGCATGGTGCTGAAAGGTCTCACTCATATTCTCGAAAAGCTCCCATGCCTCATCCTCATTTTTCAGCATAATTGATCCCCCACTGGCGGTGACTACCATATTCCGCCATCAGGAGACAATCCATCATAAAAGAACTGAACCAATTGCCACTTGGCAATTTGGTGATGAGGACATTTTCTAATGAGATCCTTGAATCTATTCCACGCCTCATGAAATTGTTCATTATCAGTTTGGGCAAAAGATGTGATAGATCTCTTATACTGATTTGTTTTACCCATAGAGAAATATTTATCCAAGAATTTTTGCTGCAGTTGGGCCCAAGTAGTGATAGAGTTTGCAGGTAAAGTACTCAGCCAATACTTGGCTTTGTCCTTCAATGAAAACGGAAAGAGAAACATTTTCAAGGCCTCACTACTGAAATTGTTTATTCGCACCGTGGAGCAAATGACCAAGAACTCATCAATGTGATTGTACGGGTTCTCATTGTTCAAGCCATAGAAAGAAGGAATACGATTGATTGTGCTAGGCTTGATTTCATATTGAGTTGCCTGTACAGTAGGCAGCTGAATACACGATGGTGACGCGTATTTTAAAGGAGTATAGTGCTCCTTCAAGGGTCGAAGAGGTGGAGGAGGGGGTGTACCGGGTGGGGTCTCCTCTTTTTCCTCTGCCATTGGTAAAGTTGTGTGTGAGGAATTAGTAGAGTGTTTAGATGATCTAACCTTCCTAAGGACTCGCTCTAAATTTTGGTATATAGAAACCAAATATGGATGACAAGAGCGACGACTAAGCATGCACACACAATTCTTATTGCAGTTATATAAACAGAATTAGAAGGTCTGGGACTTACATTGCCTTGGGAAGAGAAGAGAGATTTCTTTGGAGTAAAACTTTGTCCTTTGCGAACTCTCTTGGATCCCTGCACAAATTCTAGGATTCTATATTAAAATAATTGCTCTGCAGTAAGGATAGTAAACAATGTGAATAAAGCTGGAAAAAAAATAGAAGCTAGAAAAAGAGAAACTAAAATTAGAATTAAAAGAAACAAACAACCGTGCTAATTGTCTCCGGCAACGGCGCCAAAATTCTGACCAGTCCTAAAACAGGGTGGCAATTATAATTTATTCTCAGCTATTATCTCTGCTTGAAAAGGCAAAGATGCTAACCGAGTATCGTATCCACTGGGACAAAAAGGCTAAGTTGCGTTGTTTCCTAAATTCCTAAACTAATCCTATTAGAAGACAAAGGTCTGATTATTAAACTAATTCTATTAGAGAACGAAGTGTTGGCTTGATTGGTTTTGATTTCTAGATTAACAAATTAAAGACAGCTTTGATTCAATCAGAGAAAAGATCTAAGGGTACGAATCCACTCTAACCTCGCACAATGGCAAGTATAGGCCTTATGATTTCACTATCAACGCTATTGAGACTCATCTTGGTTACAAACCTTCAGAGTCAACAAATAAAGGGTGTGGATGTAAATCGGGGCATAACCTATCTCTATGGCATAGATTATCCTAGATCTAACAAACACATTCATTCAAGCATCATTATATGACTTAGTATTCAAATCTACAATATTAAAATACCAAAGAAGAGAAATTGCATTAATAAAATCCAATCAATGGATTAACATCTTGTCATATAACCAAAAGCATTTAAAATAAAACCCTAAGCCTATACATCACCATAAACAAAAGATTAGAGCTTCATCGCAACCTAAAGATAAGGATTTAGTTACGCATGGCAGGAGGTTGACGATGAATCTCTGACGAAATCCCCATTGACGCTCTTCCAAAAGCTCCAAAACCTTGCTCCAGACCTTCTCCCAAGATGTGTATATCCCCAAAAACGAGTTTGGGCTCTTATTTATAAGTTTTTGGATGAAAAACTACTTAGAAACGCACATAAGATGGACTCCCAGACGGTCCGGGCGTCCGAACGCCCGGAGGCAGTAACTTTGGGGTTTTTTCTGTGGCCGGGCGTCCGAACGCCCGGAGGCAGTGTCCTCTAGGTCATCTCTACAAACTTCCTGAGGTCGTATCTCCCTCGATATAGCTCCGATTTATACAATCTTGAACTCCACAGATATCTACTCGAACAGAGCTTTCCAACGGTACGTAGATTACACTAATTCGACACTCGAGTTGAAAGTTATGACCATTTCAAGTTGCTGCCCCTGAAAATTCCGAGAATAATGGTGCAATTAAAAGAACTTTCATGTTGGCATGCTATGGGGTGAGTGGGACCCATGTTGGACGTCCAATGCATGTTTGGACTCTTGCTTTGCTTTCTTATTTGAGTTTCTTCCCATATTTGGCACGCTTTCTTACTTGCAACTCCGGTTTGTCATGCTTTGTGAGATTTCTTCCATTTTAGCTCTCTGTAATACCTACAAACAATAAAATAACATAATTAAGCTAATTAATCCCTTCCGACGGTATAAGCAAGTCCTCATTAAGGGGCCTAAAATGTATCTTTTAGGCTTTCATCAATGAGATAAATGAAAGGGGAGAAGAGACGTGTTGGAGAGAAACTGTAATATTGCTGTGTTGAGGAAATATATTCATGAGATATTGAGACGTTGCTGCATTTCCAACTGACAACCATGGACTCACAACTGTTGAGGAAGGGGAATGACCGTTTACTTGGAGAGAAATAGAAACCATTGAATAAGGAAGAAGATTATTGGATGTACGTTTCCTACATGTGCAAAGAAAAATGATGAGAGAAACTATGTGGTGCTTTATAAGGAAGGAGAAAGATGTTACTCTAGGAGAGAGTCGTTACAGTAGGAGATGTTACTTTAGAATTGTGCCTCTTGGGCTTACCAGTAACCTGGCTCAAGAGAGAGGAGAGAACCTGTCAGTTTTTTCCCCAAATCATAAAAAGTGCTGAGGTGGCTCATCGAGAGGAGAGAAAAAGACCATTTTTCCCAACTTTTTCCCAACGTTTTTCACCTTTCAAGAGAAAGAATAATTATTATTAATACATCATGGGAATTTTGACAATATATATATTAACTCAACATGGGAATTTTGACAATGTTGCTAGCATTGACTTCATTGTCCTTAACGGTGGGTCCTCTAAAACTATAAATTTGTCATTAGTTAATTTCTAAAAGGTGGGCCCCAATTACCAAAATTCCTAAAGGCGGGTCCTATATTCACAATCATATAAGGTGTGAGTCACAAGTTTCCAATAACAGATTATGGGCCCACACTGTAAATCTTATAAGGTGGCCTACATTGTAAATCTTAAAAAGGTAAACCCAATGTTTTAGTTTCTAAAGGTGGGTCTAAGTTTACAAGTTTAAAAGTGAGATCTGTGCAACGATTCCTAAATTTGTTATAAGTCCCTTAGGTGGGCCCACATTATAATACCTAGACCTTGGCCTATTAGAGTGGGCCCTTTGTAGACACCTCATTTTGGCACCCTAAGGGGTAATCCAGTCCGCCCTATTTAATGATATCATTTCTAGACCTCTTATCGCCCTGGGAATTTATTTATTGTGATCTGCTAGTTTAGAGATTTCCATCCATACGAAGAACTCCAAGATCGGGCGGATCGAAAATAGCAACAGCGGGTCACGTACTCTCCAAGCGCCCCCTGAAAAGTCACATATCGTCTTTAGACCCCTGATCACCCTGGAAGTTGGCTCGTTGTAATCTACTCGTCAAGGGCTTTCCGTCCATATGTAGAACTTTGAGATCCGACAGGCGAATTAAAAAATCATAACAACGGGTCCCACACTCCAAAGGCGCCAACATGAAAAATCACCAACCGTTTCTAGACCTCCGATCGCCCTGAAAATTGATTCATCATGACCTGCTCGTTGAGAGCTTTCCGCCGATGTGTAGAATGTCGAAATCCGGGGAGCAGATCAAAATCTGCAGAGCCTGGGCCCCGGTAATGATGGCCCGAACCAATTCCTTTAATCCAAACCGAGCCAAACCCAAACCTAAACCTGACTCGATCCAACCCATTAAAACCAAGCCAAATCCACCTGAACACACGCCGAATCCAAACCCACCAAGCTTGGCCCATCAAGCCCACATCCAAATCCATCTAAACTCTAGCTCAAACCCAAACTCCAATCCAAATCCAAACCCGAACCTGAACCAAACCCAGGCCCTCAACCCGGGCTGCATGGCCCGTCGCCGGATAAGGGATGGAGAGTGCACGAGATCTGGACTCTCCCCTCGCCCCTAAGATCTCTCTCTTCCTCTTTATCTCTAACTCCCCCTCCTCTCTATCTCAATCCGAGGCGCAAATCTCAACCCATCTTCATCTCCCCAGCGTGCAAACGGCCCATCATCATCTCCATCTCACGGCGCCAAAATGACGATCCTCCATCAACCATCCATCACTTCCCATTCTCGCAGCGCCAGCCCTCTCCATCATTCCGATCTCCATCATCCTACGTCCTGCGCAGAACCCATCTTGGATCATCCTCTCTTCTCATCTCTCCCACCTCTCCCGTCTCTTCTTCCCATCCTCTCCCATCTCACGCGCCTATCATCTCCCCCCTGGTCCTCTCATCGTTTCTCCACTCCATTCCAGCCTCACGCAGAACATCCCACCTCTCATCATCTCTCCGTCTCCACCAACTTCTCCTCTTTTTTTCCATCTGCGCAGAACCCCTCTTCCATTAAGAACCCATATGCAGCAGCCCATCATCTCTCAACCCATCGTCTCAGGCAGTACCTCCGAACGCTGCCCTCCGCAGCAGCACCGCAGGTCCGCAGCACCTCTGGACACCTCCTCGCCAGGTACACCTCCCTCCCCTCTCACTGTCACCGGCACCCACTCACACACCCCTGTCTCTACCACCCCCATCCTCTTCTTCCTCACTGCACCCCTCTCTTACTTCTTCTTTCTTTTTCTTTCTCTTCTTCTTCTCACTTTTTCTCTCTTTCTCTTTCTCTTTCTTTTCTTCCTCCTTCCCACCTGCACATCTGCACCCACTGCACCTCTCCCTTTTTTTCTTTCTTTCTTCGCTTCCTCTTCTTCCCCATCTTCTTCTTTCCCTTCTCCATCTCCTTGTTGCACCTGCACACACCCACTCCGCTGCACCACTGCCGCCATCGCCCCTGCAACCGCACCACCTTCACTTGTCCGCACCTACTTCACTGCCTCTACACTCATTCCACCAGCACCTCCCTATTTCTTTCTTTCTTTCTTCTCTCTCTCCCCCACTGAGCCATCTCTATTTTCTTTCATTCTTTTTCTTTTTTTTCTTGGGGGCTTTGGTCTGAGGTCCCTCAAACTGTGACTTTAATGCAAACAGTCCACAAAAAAAAAGTCATGCAACCAAAGATCCCTCACACACATTCTCATACCTGAAATGTCCAATTTGCCCTTTCTTTAACTCATATCCCATCATTAGTGGGATATCCCATTAATAATGGCCAACTACCATTTAATTGCCCACGATTAATGGAAAATTCCATTAATGAGATTTTCAAATAAATTATGAAAAAACACAAGTAAATATCAAAATAACGCAAAAATTTTTAAAAAAACACAATAAGTTTAAAAAAAAGCAATAATTTAAAAAAAAATTCAAAAGAACACAGATAAATTTTAAAAGATGCAAATAAGTTCCAAAAGATCAAAATAAATGTCATAAAATGTAAATAACTTTCAAAAGACTCAAATAAATCTCAAAAGATCCAAAGAAAATTCAAGAAATGCAAGTAAATTTCAAAAGACGCATATGAATTTCAAAACACGCAAATAAAATTCAAAAACGCAAACACATTTGCCAAAACGAAGATAAATCATTTTCAAAATTTTTGAAAATTTTTCCAAAAACTCAAGTATTTTTGTCAAAACTCAGTTAAATTTATTATAAAAAATGCAAATAAATTTCAAAAGACACAAATAAAATTAAAAACGCAAATAGATTTCAAAAAACGTAAATAAAATTAAAAAATGCAAATAAATTTAAAAAAACGCAAATACATTTGCCAAAACTAAGATAAACCAATTTTCCAAATTTCATAACTCAGATAAATTTATTCCAGAAATCAGAAAAATTAGCCAAAAACTCAGATAGATTTGTCCATAACTCAGAGAAATTTGTTTCAGAACTCAAATAAATTTGCACAAAACTCAAATAAATTTAATAAAAAATGAAAAAAATTAGATAATTTTGACAAAAACTCATAAAATTTGTTAAAAGCTCAGATAAACTTGACCAAAACTTAAATAAATTTCATAAAAACTCAGATAAATTAAGACTGTTTTCTGCTTCGCGGGTCAGGTGAAACTGACCCAAACCCAGAATTGAACCCAACGAACCTAGGTTGTCTTCCTCTCCTCTCCACATTTTGCATTGTCCAGATTCATAAGGCTTCTCAAGCAGGTCAGGTGAACTTAGAACTAGAACAAAAACTGAACCAAGAAGGTCGTCTTCTTCCTCCTCTTCTCCTTCTGCAACTGGGAAGACGACTCCCTGTTGTCTTCTCCTCCTTCCACGGCAACAACGCAGCAGCGCTTCTTCTACGGTGACGCCCAGCGGCGACAGAGACTCCGACGATGGACGCAGAATCCTAGTGATGTGGGGCCCAGCCGAAAAACAGACTCCCAGCGTTCTTCGTCGGTCTGCAAACAGAGAATATAGAACCCAAACTGCCCCCCTTCCTGCTGTCTTCTTCCACTCTGGCCACGCACGACGCTTCTCCGGTGAGATTTTTACAGTCTGAGATCGATCAACAGGGATCTGGGCCATCTTCTGCGAAGAACCAGAAGGCTTTCTCTGCTGGACTACCTTCAGCTTCGGCGAGACCAGATCACCAGATCTTCTTCGGCGACGTCCAGAAAACAGTGCCCTGTCACCTCTTCTTCCTCGTTCTGTTTCAGAAAATGAAACAACACAACTTTCCAGTGCCTCCTCTGGTTCTTCGATCTATGTGGCCCACTAAAAGACTGATCTTCTACGATCTTGGACCAGTTCTCTGCAACGATCTGATCCGGAATCCTTCTTCTTCGATCTCTCTTTTCTACAAGGAATAACCATGCGCTAGGATTGCCCAAGCCCAACGAGGGAGAATGTAAATTTTGAAATTTTAAATTTCAAAATTTTATGCCTAAAATGGTTGAAAGGGCAAATTAGTCCTGAAAAATGAAACCGTGTGGATATAAGGATCTCTGGCTGCAAACAGTCTAGTTGTTTAGACCAGAGCCCTTAAAAAGAATTTGCCTGGAGTGGAGGTTGGATAGATTCCATTCTAGGGACCTTTCGCTAATTATCTCTTTTTTTCTTCTTCTCCCCCATCTTCTTCTTCCTCCACTAGCATTGCTCTCTTCTTCTTTTTTTCTTTTTCCTTCCCTCTCCTTCTCCTTTCCTCTCCATTATTTTCCTTCTCTTCTTCCCCACCACACCTGCTCACTACTGCACTCCACACACCTACAACCCCCCCCCCCCCCCACACACACACACACACACCCCTGCACTCCACCCGTACACCCCTTCATCTCCTTTCTTCCCCATCTTTCCTCATTCTCTTCACCTGCACTCACTCCTCCCTCTCTTCACTCCGCCCCACTCTCTCTCTCCTCCTCTCTCTATTCCCTCTCTTCCCTTGTTCCTCTCCTCCTCTCTCTATTCCCTCTCTTCCCTTGTTCCTCTCCTCCCATCTGCCTTGCACAACCGCCTCTTTCTTCTCCTCTTCTGTCTTCTTTCTTTCTCCCTTCTCTTCTTCCTTCCTTTCGTTCCTCTTTCTCTACCTGCACCCGCCTCCTTCTTTGTCCTCCACCCCCTCTCTCCCTATGCTCTGTCTCTCTGTCTTCTTCCTTTCTCTTCCTTCTCTCCCTCTCTTCCCTTTCTCCTCCTCTCCCTCTCCTTCCCTGCTCTCCTTCTCCCTTGCTTCCTCCTCTCTTTCTCTCTTCCCTCCTTCCTCCCTACGCACCCCAGCCACCTGCGCCCACTGTTACTGTTGCCATTTCCTTCTCCTTCACCTTCTTCCTCTCCTTTCCCGCTCCCCATCTCCTTGCACAATCCCTCTCTCCCTCACTCCACCCCACACTCTCTCTCTGCCCATTCCCTCTCTCTCCCTACCACTCTCTCTCTCTACTTGTTCTCTCTCTTTCTCTCTTTCCCTCTCTATCTCCCCGCTCTCCATCTCTCTGCTCTCCCTCTCCATGCCGCTACACCTTCCCCATTTCCATGTCTCCCTGCATCATTCCCTCTCTTTCCCTCTCCATTGTTGCTCTCTCCCTCACTCCGCCACCACTCCCTCTCCTCATTTTGCCACTCTCTCTGTTCCATCTCTCTCTGCCACTCTCACTCCTCCCTCTCCTCACTCCGCCCCACTCTCTCTCTCTCCCCCTGCGCACCCATCTCCTCTAACCTAGCCCAGCCCACCTGCACTCCTTCACCGCACACCACTGCACCCACCTACCTATCCAAGCCCAATCCAACCCATGCATGCATAGCCAAATTTCTTTTTTTCTTCTATTTATTTTGTGCGTTTAATTCTCTATTTATTGTGTGTTGCCCTTATTTATTCATGCATCTCAACATAATCATGCATTTAAGCTAGTATCTCAGGCCTTTATTTATTTGAAATTAATTCTATTTTCTTCCATCTAATAGGCCTATGCATCCACTACTAGAAAATGGACTTTTAGCGGCCGCCAAAAGCCGTCGCTAAAAGTAGACTGGCGGTCGCTAATACTCATTAGCAACCGCTCCGCAACCGCCGCGAAAAATTCGTCGCTAAAAGTATTAGCGACCGCCAGTGGCGGTCGCTAATGCTCTTTTGCGGCCGCAGTGTTGCGGTCGCAAAAAATTCAAAAAAAAAAATTGGACTATTAGCGACCGCCGTAGCGGTCGCTAATACTCAATATGGCGGTCGCTAATACATTATTTTTTGAATTTTTTCTCTTTTTTTTTTTAATTTTTATAGTATTGGCGGTCGCTAAAAGTGCCAGTGGCGGCCGCTAAAGCTAGTTAATTTTTTTTTTTTAAAAATCCGTATTTTCTCAAATTTTTTCCCACTTTTTGTACCTGTATCTGTACCTGAGTATATACGACTACTACCATCATTTAAAATTACAAATAAAAAAACCTGAATATATATAACTACTACCATCAATTAAAATTACAAATAACAAAAGAAAGTCATATATTAATTACATTCAAAACATTACAAAAGTTTCAAAAAATTATATCCATTACAATTATAGGAAAAAAAAATTCCGTGCAGGGTGCCGTGGTATATCCGAGGCTCTCAAACCTGAACAGAAAAAGAAAAATAAATATTGATAGATAAGTATAAAAATTGGCAATTTATACTAATTATAAGAAAATTAAGAATTAAAATTAAAATTTTAACCAACGTTTCCACATTACGAGCAATCCGGGAGTCGGAATCTCGTTCCGTCAGTTCCTGCAAGTCATGAATAACTACGGGCCCGTGCCCGTCAAGTTTCACCGGCAAGGGAGCCCGTTTGCTCGTTTTGGGCGCCCGGAGGCTCGTTTTTTAATTTTTAAATTATAGTTCTAACTTAAACCTACGTTTCTACTGTACGAGTAATCCAGGAGTCGGAATCTTGTTCCGTCAGTTCCTGCAAGTCATGTATGACTAGGGGCCCGTGCCGGTCAAGTTTCAAAGGCAACGGAGCCCGTTTACTCATTTTGGACGCCTGGATGCTCTTTTTCTAAGTTTTAAGTTAACGTTATAACTTAAACCTACATTCCAACTTCACGAGCAATCCGGGAGTCGGATTTTTGTTCCGTCAGTTTCTACAAGTCAGGAATGACTAGGGGCCCGTGCCCGTCAAGTTTCACGAGCAACGGAGCCCGTTTGCTCGTTCTGGGCGTCCGGAGGCTCGATTTCTAAGTTTTAAGTTAAGGTTTCAACTTAAACCTACGTTTCAACATTACGAGCAATCCGGGAGTCGGAATCTCGTTCCGTCAGTTCCTGCAAGTCATGAATGACAAGGGACCCGTGCCCGTCAAGTTTCACGGGCAACGAAGCCCGTTTACTCATTTTGGGCGCCCGGAGGCTCAATTTCTAAGTTTTAAGTTAGTGTTTTAACTTAAACCTACATTTCAACATTACGAGCAATCCGGGAGTCGGAATCCTGTTCCGTCAGTTCCTACAAGTTATGAATGACTAGGGGCCCATGCCCGTCAAGTTTCACGGGCAACGGAGTCCGTTTGCTCATTTTGGGCGCTCGGAGGCTCGATTTCTAAGTTTTAAGTTAACGTTCTAACTTAAACCTATGTTTCAACATTACGAGCAATCCGGGAGTCGGAATCTCGTTCCGTCAGTTCCTACAAGTCATGAACGACTAGGGGCCCGTACCCGTCAAGTTTCACAGGCAACGGAGCCCATTTACTCATTCTGGGCGCCCGGAGGCTCAATTTCTAAGTTTTAAGTTAACGTTCTAACTTAAACCTACGTTTCCACATTACGAGCAATCCGGGAGTCGGAAATCCGTTTCGTAAGTTCCTACAAGTCATGAATGACTAGGGGCCCATGCCCGTCAAGTTTCACAGGCAACGGAGCCCGTTTGCTCATTTTGGGCTCCCGGATGCTCGATTTCTAAGTTTTAAGTTAACGTTCTAACTTAAACCTACATTTCAACATTACGAACAATCCGGGAGTTGAAATCTCGTTCCGTCAGTTCCTGCAAGTCATGAATGACTAGGGGCCCGTGCCCGTCAAGTTTCATTGGCAACGGAGCTCGTTTGCTCATTTTGGGCGACCAGAGACTCAATTTCTAAGTTTTAAGTTAACGTTCTAACTTAAACCTACGTTTCAACATTACGAGCAATCCGGGAGTCGGAAACCCGTTTCGTCAGTTCCTACAAGTCATGAATGACTAAGGGCCCATGCCCGTCAAGTTTCACGGGCAACGGAGCCCGTTTTGCTCGTTTTGGGCGCCCGGAGGCTCGATTTCTAAGTTTTAAGTTAACGTTCTAACTTAAACCTACGTTTCAACATTACGAGCAATCCGGGAGTCGGAATCCTGTTCCGTCAGTTCCTACAAGTCATGAATGACTAGGGGCCCATGCCCGTCAAGTTTCAAGGGCAACGGAGCCCGTTTGCAAGTTTTGGGCTTCCGGAGGCTCGATTTCTAAGTTTTAAATTAACGTTCTAACTTAAACCTACGTTTCAACTTTACGAGCAATCCGAGATTCGGAATCTTATTCCGTCAGTTCCTGCAAGTCATGAATGACTAGGGAACCGTGCCCGTCAAGTTTCACGAGCAACGGAGCCCGTTTGCTCGTTTTGGGCGCCCGGATGCTCGATTTCTAAGTTTTAAGTTAACGTTCTAAGTTTTACAAATAATTGAATTGCCTATCATCAATTATTAGATTCCATGATTCAAGAAAATCAATGTTAAAATTACTTCAGTCCAAATAAACCGAGCTTCAATAACAAATGTTTGAATTGCTTATCATTCAATTGAAGACATGGGTTCTAATAGTTGGTGACAATATTTTATACTATATTTTTCAAGTTTGTCCATACCTAATCATGTGAAGCCATGTTTCTTCCCTTGTGCTTGGTCTTGACTGTTGGGTTCTCCATGCTTCTATAACTGCAACCCATAACCATACATACATACTCAGAACCCAAGACTTCTTGCACTTATCTGCAATTGGTAGAGAAAAACATTTAAATGACAAAATCAATTATCAATGTCATCAAGGATGACATGTATCAATTATCAAGTGAGAACAGCAAATAAAACACAATGCCTAATAACAAAAGAAGGATTAAGAGATAGGATGCTCATCATCATAAAAACAAAATAAAGTCACCTCACCTGCAGTTGAAAAAGTCCTGCACTGACCAAAAATGATAAATTTAAAGCAAGATCATATTTTTATACTTGAAATCTTTATATGCAGATAGCTATGATAGCCTCATCTAATCCATCAATAGAGCATCTCAGAGAGAGAGAGAGAGACAGAGACAGAGAAATCTTACCAGAAAATCAAAGAGGAAGGCCAGGAAAATCAAAGAGGATGTTCCCAATGAAACTGAAACTGTCAATCAACAAAATTCCATGAAGAAAAAAATGATAAGTTGCAGTTTCAATCTAAAAAAATACAATTACATTCGTCCAAACATTGAAGGATAATCTCAAAAACGAAACAAAAGAATGAACACCATCTACATTATATCATAGCCATCTCAAAAGGCCAAAACGGATGCATCTCAACACAAGTTCCTATGATAGGAACTGAAACACGTATAGTGCACTTTGAAACCAAACATAGGAACACAAACTTGTTAGTTGGGGAAAAGCTCCTGGAGGTTCAAAGAATCCTGTAGCTAGAACAACTATGAAATCAAAGCTCCTGGATTGCTCATATAAAATCACATAAACAGAAGTTGCTTCATCCAAAAGTTGAAAATTGTACGACTATGAAGTTATCAAATGAAGGATTCGAAAGTTGAAAATTGTACGACTATGAAGTTATCAAATGAAGGTTCCATATGAGTAGGAATGATGATGACAGGACAAGAAAAGAAATAAATTAATAATAATATAATGGGGCCCTTCTAGTAAGCACATGAGCTCACTTCCTTGTGGGGCTGGCATTGTCCATGCCTGACCTGGAAAAATTATGCCAAGACTGGCCCTTGGGCTTTTTAGATTAAAATAGGAGATCTCATAGGACAACAAATAAATGTACTAAGGAAAGATCCATAGAAACAGTCTTGTGTTTCTAATAGTAGTGGCAATAATTGGTCCCTCTATAGACAAGAAAGAGAGGAGGAAAAGAATGAGAAAACAAATGGATTCTGCACTTTTTTCAAGCTAAGAACTTGAGATTAGTGCAGAATCTGGTAGTCCAAGTCGTTTGCCTGTATTGACATATCGAATTCATTGGAATATGGCAGCTGAAGATTCATATCATCAACCTAAATTGTCTCATCTTGATGCTTCCTCGTTCCACACATAACCCTTTTCTCCTTTGACAATAAAAATGTAGGAATAAGTTTTATATATTTTCTCTTTTCAAAGAAAACAGGCTAATAACTATTGTCTTTGAGACACCCAACACAATATGTAGGAACCTTTGACATAGAATATAGATAGGCACCATTATAGGGCACAAAAATATATATTACTATAGGCATGTTGAAAGTAGCCCATGCCTTGAACCAAGAAACATAGATAAATTCATTGGTTGCATCATGCATGATCTCAGAGACTCCAAACCTGTGTGTGTGTGTGTGTGTGTGGGTGTGTGTGTGTGTGTGTGTGTGTGTGGGTGGGTGTGGGTGTGTGTGGGTGTGTGTGTGTGTGTGTGTGTGAGAGAGAGAGAGAGAGAGAGAGAGGAGCACTTGATTGCTCTCAAACATAGGAACAAACCTATGGCATTGGACCCTTTGATCTCATGTACCCCCCCACATCAAAGAAAAAGGAATAGGAATCTCAGCATTATCTGGTTTATGGGGTTTTGGGATATCCTTTAGTTGAGGGCATGAAAGGGAAATCCCACTAGGAGGAGGAATCTATGGTTGATGAGGAGGTGGAATCCACTCAGGGCCATGACCCCTGATGTAAAGAACAAAGATGCATTTGAAGGAAGACAGGAACTTCCAATACTGTATGCATATATATGCTAACAGTGAGTGAAATGACAAATTCCATTATATGTAATTTAGGTATCCAAGCCCACTCCAAATTCTGCCAGGCATCAAAATCAAGATTTAAGCCTGAGCCCCGACGGGCCAAGTCTGAACTACATTCTGGCTCAGGCATAGACTAGCCAAAGTTTGTACCCCTTAGCCTGGCCTAGTTTTACAAATTCATCATTTTCTATGTAATTTGAATATAAGCATAGTTTAAGAAAACAATAATGAATTGCACCCATAACAATATATAAATCAAGTAAAGAGAGGCAAAACTTGCCGGGCCTTCATATGTCATTTCAGGTATAAAGGATTTGAGATAGAAGCCTCAAGCACACCCCTACAAAAAGTCTTGAATCTTGGAACTGAACACAGCCTGTGAAAGAGATGCTCCACCTCAGCAAAAAGATGGCCATATTGATTTGTCACTGTTAGCATATATATGCATACAGTATTGGGTAGATAACTATTAGATACTTCCAGAAAACATAGACTTAAAGCATATAGTTTCACAAAACTGTTGCTTGACTTGGTCGTTTGATCACATTGTTTATATAGACATGAATGGTTCTTTACTCAATATGAACCAAATCCTATTTTAATTACAAGGGAAATGATAGATGAATGGTGCAATGCATACCATAGAATATGAGACAGTGTGGGGGAGGGGATGACGTTGGGAGCTGGTAGGAGCTGGTCACTATTCTGATGTGCTTCCAGGTTCTCAATACTCAGGCTCTTAGGCATTAGATATTTATTAGCACGTTTTGAGGTTCTTGAAGAAAATAGAAAATTGTTTCTAAGATATTTTCTATTTTTATTTTTTCCAGCATACATGCTGCCAGTAAATATCAAAACCCAAATGAAAATAGATTAAAAGAAGGACTTCATTAATATGAATAAACTTTTCCAAATCATAAAAAAGGAAAGAGATGAGATGGAACAAGGGGAGAGAAGCAGCACAACTTCAGCAGCATTTTATCAAACAATTGGTGTCCATGGTAATTAAAAAGAAAAAAAGAAAAACCCATCAATCAAAACTAACTTCTACCCAATCAACTTGGTTAGAAAAAAAAATTAATGAATACACATAAAATTTTACAAGGACAACTTGAGTAGCATATAATCAAAGAGTTGGTATTCATGCTAATGAATAACAAAAGAAACTTATAAATGAAAACTAAAATCCACCCAACTAACATGCATAAGCTCCCCGTTACAATTAAGAAGAAAAGGAAACTCATCAATCAAAATTGAATTTTCTCTTACCCAGCCAACATGCATTAGTGAGTTTCATTCTACTCAGCCAAGCTCCCATTACAACACAAAAAAATCAAACACCTACCTTGATGAACCGAAAGTTCCGAGAATAATTCAAACGAGATGGTGTTCCCAAAGTCTTCAATGCGGATTCCATGGAGGTTGAAAACAGTTCATACAAAATAGGGTGCTTCCCAAAATTCCTCTTAGGAAGATGACACTTGCTTCTTTTTCTTTTTTTTTTCCCCCTTTTGCCATACAAGTAGACTCTGAATTAACTGTGCGTACTAAAATGAAGTCTCCTTAGACCATGATATAATGAAAATGAAATAGATGCGAAGGCTTTGAACAACAATCGAAAGGAATGAATAATCTTCTACTTAGAATAAGAGATTACACAGTTTTACACTTCATGAGAATAATCTGTAGAGATAATATTTTACACTTCATAAGAGATACACAAGAACATACACCCTACACTCCAAAGAGTATCTTTGAAGAGACGATTTCAAAGATGAGATAGTGGGGGCAGGCTAAGATCCACTTTCACTCCAAAGCATGTCAGAAAGTTAGGATTCCTGGAAACTATAAGTCAAGAAAATTACCATTGCTGATACCCCTTTTCAAGTGCATTTGCAAGTACCTTCTTTCTATATTTTCCTTGTTTGCTATAACCCGAATAAGGAAATGGGGTTTAGAGAGAAACCATGTAGCCTCAAAAGACCAAGAGATTTTGAGCAAACAAATCAAGAGACCAAGAAAGGGGAAAAGAAGAGAAAAAGAGGAGAAAAGGGGGGGGTACCTGGACAGTGATTGGCGTCGAAAGCGATGACGGAGAAAGGGCAGTCGGGATCGTGGATGAGGACGGATTGGCGGCACCGGCGACGGGAGGGCACAGCGCAGAGCAAGAGGTAGAGGGAGGAGGAAGGGAGAGAGAGAGAGAAATAGGGAGAGGGAGAGGGAGAGGGAGGAAGAGCACCGGTGGCGGCTCCAGCGCAGGTGGGTTCCGGCGATGTCGTCGCTGGTGCGGCGGGAGGGCAGGGAGCGGGAGGGAGGGGAAAAATTTGGGAATGAAAAATTGAAGGATAGTGATGGGTTTCGTGGGGTGGGTTTTAACGGTCTGGCGGTCGCCCGCGTTTTGATGAGCTAAAGCTCAATTTTCTAGTAGTGATCAGAATATATATGCCCATGCATTATAATCATGTTGCATTCCATTTCTTTATTTTGTTCTCTTTGTAATAATTAGGATTGCGTTTCACTTGTCTGTTCATTTTGTTTTCTTTATAAATATTAAAATTGCATAATTCATTAAAAAAAAGAAAAAAAATTCTACGTATTAGATTAATTAAAATAATTAGGTTGGGTTTAATAATTAATTTCTTCTCCTCCTCCCCTCTCCTTAGGTTTAGGGAATTTACTTAGAAAAGTCTAAATTAGTTAGGTAGATTAATAAATAAAAATTAGTAAATTCATATTCCTTCTCCTCCTCCCCTTCTAGTAGGATTCGAACATTAGTTTAGTAGATTTTAGGCTTTACAAATAAAATAAAAATAAAACAAATAAAAAATAAATAAATAAATAAAACTAAACAACAAAACACAAAAATAATAAAAACCAAAAGACCAAAAAAAAAGTAAAAGATATTAAAAACCCAAAAATATTAATAAACAAGAGTTAGAAATTAAGTAATAGTTTACACTGATTAGGTCAGACCCCAGACCCAGATCTAGGTCTCCCCCAAACCAGGTCAGACTACTTTTACTTTCTTTCATTCTAATAACTTAGGTCTCACTCTCTCTCCAAGCCCCGCTAAGGAACCGGGAGTGTGGATGAGGGCGGTTAGGACCCTAGGATAGGGTAGAGACCTTTCGCGACCCTGGGACGGATCCCGGGCCCGCGACATTGTTTTGTTGTTTTCCCATAGGTTCCCGCGGTGAGGATTCCCGAAACACGCTGAATCTGTCTCACACAATCAAGTTTGCGGAAGCGTGTAGCAAATCACATCAAGATAAGCACCAATAAAATTTCAAGTGCCATAACAAAATAATATCAAGACAGAGTATCATATCACAAGAAAGGAGTTAACATGGCATTCCCAACATAACTTAAGTTATGAGATTAACACAAAAGGTAGTTAAGTTTAGTTACATCTCATAAAAGGCCAATAAAGGCCAATACAATTCTCAAAATAACAAAAGAACGCATGACAAAATGAAGCGCAACTCAAGAACCCGCCCGATGTCTAGTTGACATCGTCGGGTTGCTACTCTCTGACTGGGGGTGGCTCAAGAGCCTCCTCCGGACGTTCCTCCTCAAAGGCAACGTCACCTGCACCTGGGCACCAACATACAAGGGTCAAACACGACAGTTTGGCAGGTAATCAATTTAGGCAAGAGCTTGTAAGAAGTAAATGTTTAAAGAAACATATTAAGACATTTTACTGAATTGGAAACAGTTACATGACTAAGGTACATTCCAAAATACAAGCAAAGCTAACATGAATATTTATAATATCATGAATAGTTACAATCCACAATGAACTCATCCTTTCTCTATCATTTATAATGAAAAGAGCAAGCACGCAAGCACGATATACATAATATAATCACGACACGATTCCCACATATACGGGGATTTCGGCCGCGGAACCGAACACGCACGATGTGTAATAAAATACACGACCAATCTGCAGATAGTCCACAAGTTTAAGGACCCCCAGACAGTGAATCAAACTGAAAGGGCAATCCAAGCTCAGTGGTGTTCACTTAAATTCATGAATGCACAAAACACGGCGAAACACGTCTTAAACCAAATCAAGCTTGAAGGGGGAAATCACTTATCAGAACTAAACAAGACATGACTAGCAAGAGGCATAAGTATATATATGCATAACACGCTTAAGAAGTGATCCCCTTTTTATCCTTGAAACAATTTTCAAATGAGCTTATACTTAACTACAAAATGAGTACACAATAATACTTGTTGCATCAAAACTAAAGTTCGAAAGCAAAGTCTATCAAACGTATGTAAGGACCTTTGGTTGACCCTTGTGTAATTGAAACCCAAATGTTGAAATTGCAAAGAGAATTGGGTGCCCCCAAAGTTAAAGACATCTCAGGTTTCAATCACACAATGTTAGGCTAAAAGCCCCATAACATATTCTAGTTTTCATTCCTGTAGAAATCCTTCCAAAACAGCTCATATTAAAATTTCGATTACCTCTCGGTCACCTGTCGGTTGACTGAGACGGGGTATGTCGGTGAGCCGACAGCTGACCGACAGATTTACCCAGAAAAATATCAGCTCTCGAGAAATGGAACTGAACTAATTTCGGTTGGCTGTCGGTCGACCGAAGTGGAAAATGTCGGTTAGCCGACAGCTGACCGAAATCTTTCCTGACAAAATGCAGTTCTCGAGAACTGGAGCCAAACTGAGTTCGGTTGGTTGTCGATCGACCGAAGTGGAAATTTCGGTTAGCCGACAGCTGACCGACGCTGCGCGGACAGTGCATTTCAAGTCAGATTTTTATATTTCTTCTTCCCTTCTTCTTATTTCTCCTTCAACCTGCACTTCCCTGAGCCTACAAGCTCTCCAAGGGATTAAACATACACATTCAAGGACAATTTAAAACATCTCATTCTCATTCTCCAATCTAAAACAAAAGCCCCAAAATTTACATTCAAGACATAGATTTCCAATGAAATGAATAGAATGAAAAAGAAAACAAACCAATTGCACACATGCTAACATCCATCCTAGATTGTTTACTTGCCTTAGTCCAAGATGCCACAAACCTTCTTCAAGCACTTCCACTCAAGCTAAGCCAAAGACTACAAAAATCCCCATGAAAACCATTCAAAACTCAACCAAACTTGAAAACAAGAAACCCATTTTCACAAAGAGTAATGCTACTTGGACAAACTTTTTGGCCAGAATTTTGGCCAACCCATATGGTTTCCATTGAATATCACTATGATATTCAATGGAAACCATATGGGTTGGCCAAAATTCTGGCCAAAAAGTTTCTCCAAGTAGACTTTTTGTTTCACAAAAGGGTTTGCAAATATGAAAAACAAGATCTTTAGGAACCAAAAAGGCTCCATTAGAAAGATGGGTTGGAGCTCTTACCTAGAGATCCACAAACAAGAGAGAAGGAAGAAAATGGAGAACTTGCCCAACTAGAAACTTCAAAAAACTTGTATCAATGGAAAGCTTGGGATGAGACAAAGAAATTGATGGTCTTGAAATTTCATTTGGAGCCTTCTAGCTTGTGCATTCAAGAGAAATAAAGTGGAAAGAAAAATGGTTTTCTCTTCTTGGTTCTCTAGGGTTAGGGTTTGAGAGTGAAAAGAGGGAAGGAGAAAGAGTTGACTTAAAACCCTAGCAAATGGGGCCCAATGAGCATAAACCTTGCATTGACAAAAACATGATCTTGCGGGCCTCGAATGAACTCGATGAAGAAGGATAAAATGATCATCGAAATATCTAGTTTTCAAAAGGTATATTTTTTACATGGTTTTATGATTTCGAAATTTGTGTCCAGATTTGTGTATAAAAGACAATTTTACCCCTTTTTGGGCCAAAACTTGGGTTTTGGGCTTCAAACATGAACGGGCTGAAAACGAAAGTTATAACAAATAATAAAACCATTCAAATGAAATACAAAATCACAGTTAAAAACGGAAAACCAATACGTTCCTCCTAAGCATACACGTGCACTCAGGCCCTCCTAAGCGTATCTGACTAACACTAAACGTTCTCAAAATTCCCAAAGCTATATCCAGGACTAAAACTAATATTTCTAACCAAACGATAACTTAACCCACTTAAAACTAAACACACACTAATCGAATTAGTCTCGGTCGGGGTCTAACAAGACCCATTTAGGAAAATGGATTAGTTAAATTAAATCCAAGTAGGAAAAGTCCCCTAGTTAGGCCCTTCTAGCCCCAATTATTAAAACAAAAAAAATCATAAAACCAAAAAATTAACCCCAAAAAGATCTTCTTCTATTTTTCTCCACCTCCGGTCATCCCAAATATTCATTTGAATTCAAAAATTAAAAGGGAATAGAGCTTGATTCCGAGAATCCGAATTAATGAGAATGACGAGACGAGACGAGTGATTTCACACACCCCAATATCATTTTATTTGCTTTCGGCCCATCATCGGCCACCCCAATATCAGTTTATTTACTTTCGGCCCATCATCGGCCACCCTCAATCAACCCCGGCCCATCATCAGCCATGCACTTCTATCACTTGCGTATCGCACACTAACCCACAGAAATCACAACTCAAAGTCTCGTTTGCATCGTTCTTTCGATTTGAAGAATCAGCCTTTAAAACCTAGGTCGTCAAAGGACATTGAAAGGGGTACCCGAGAACGAGGCTGATCATCTTCTAAATATTTGGCACATTCCCCCTAGTTTTCTTAGTTTATTTCCATTTTATTTCATTTATCCCTAGAATACTTGATTTAATTTTAATTAGTCTGTATGGCCCTGAATGTTGATTTCCCCTGCCTAGTTCACTATGACCCTATTTTGAGACCCAAATTAAGTGACAAGACAACCGTTGTGTGTCGCCGGTGGCACATTAGACGAGAGAAATCCTTAACCGATTTCTCCCGCTCTCTTTTGACTTTCGTCAAAGGACGGTGTTACGGCCGTATCCGTAACTGGCGAATCGTGATCCATCGATTTTGAGGATAGTCGAAATCCTCATTCTCGATGTAATTTTTTTTAATATCGCATATAGTTGAATGGTGATTTCCATCCCCGGGGTAATCAAAATTCACTTCCGACACCCTCATATTTTTTTTTAATATTTAAGATGGGTTTATGAATATTTTTAATAGATCTAAGTTTAACAATGTTATATTGTTACCAAATAAGTTCTTCACAGCATATTCTCAAGGGAACAATTTAACCAAATGTTGCTAAACAAGTTTTCCACAGATCAATTACAGTAGAACTCGATCTCAGCACAAAATCAAAATCAATATAGAAACGATGCCAAACGGGGCCTTAGTATCCTTACAATATACCTTGTTTTCTAAGGATACAAGGTATTTTTGGAGACAATACAAGGTGAAGTTGAAGAGAATTGAACGGAAAAAGAATAGTGTCCAAATCTAAAGATTATTTATTAAAAAGTGGGGCTTGTCATTCCCAACTTTGATTGACAACCCAAGTTGAAGAATGGGATCCTACGTTTGCACCTCTAATTTTCTTGGACCCACAATTGAGAGAAGAATTAAAAGAAGCAACTCACCACTTTTATATTTCAGTTTTTTTTTATCACCTTTGATTTATGCACATCACCTTTATTTTCCGCACTTCATTTTTATTTCCATCACATTTTACAATTATATGTCGCACAAATTTTGTTTGTTAGCTGTTGAAAGTTACATATTCATCATTCATGCACCATAAAGCAAGTTAGAAAACTTGGGTTTAGATTTGCATTCATATTTTTAGAAAGTCTATCATGCATGTAAACTTAGATTTGATGCAATCATGGTTTAGTAAGTTGCATTGCTTAGCTCATATGCATAGCATAGTTGAGTTTTAGAAATTATTTAACTTAGGATAGTTTTCCAATTTTTAAACCCTGCCTTTCTAACTTTCTAAAGATAAATAAATCTGAAAATCTTTTGTTTTAGAAAGTGAATCTTTTAGGCTGTTAACCTAATCTAGTATTTAACTTAGGGAAGTTAATTGTCTAACTTAGTTTCTAATGTGGTGTCGCGTCTTGGTTTAGGAGAGTTTCTAAATTTAGGGTGTTTGATTTGTTTTCTAATTTAAATTGATTTGATTTGATTTTTTTAGAATTGAATGTTTTTAACATAGTTAGTTTTAGTTTCCAATTTTAATGTTTACTTTTATTTAGTGAGATTTATTTTTAGTAAGTATCTAATTGAAAGTTCTAATTTGTGTTTTCTTTTTGCAGCAGGGAATCTTTTTAGATTTAGGTTTCCAATTTAAAAAAAAAAAATTGTTTCATTGGATTGTAATTAAATATTTTTAATTAAAATGTGAATAATTTTAATTAGGCTAGTTTTAAATTTTATTTAAAACAGGTTATAAGTTGGAAAATCTTGTTTCAGTTGCCCCGTATCTAGTATCACCAATATTATTACTATAATTGAGGCTATGCACGTGGGGTTCACGATCAGTACCGTTGGATGGTAGGGGAGATTTCAATACCGTTCGTGAAAAATTGAGGTTATGTTCCGCGTGCCCTGACGGTTACTAAATTTAATGATTTATTAATGGGGCTTCTCTAGATGATCCCGCACTTCTTATACTTGGACAAATTTGGCAAAAGCTTCTCTAGATGATCTTGCAATTCTTATACTCGGTCAAATTTGGCAAAAGGTAAATGTCGTATTCATTGCATGCTAGCCTATTCCTCATTAATCTATGAGTTTCTCTCATCTATTCCTTTCCATGGTAATGTACTGCCTAGTCTTTCAAATCATTCTCCTATCACGGTACATGTCTCTTTTTTTTCCTTAAAAAAAAATTGTTTTCGTAAAACGGTACATGCTGTTGATAATCCATATGTCAGAACTCCTTTTAAATATTTTAATTGCTGGGCTTGATGTGATGGTTTTTCTGAAACTGTGTATCAAGCACGGAATGTGACCATTGAAGGTACTACACGCTTTCAAGCAGTTTCAAAGCTTAAGCGTGTTAAAAATGCCCTGAAGTCTTGGAGAAAATCTCAAACGTCCATCAATGTTCAGATAAATGTAGCACGGCAAGCTCTTGACTAATCACAAAATGCTTTATTGCAAGATCCTACGAATTCAAATTTATAGAAAGTTGAAAGAAATGTCAGGGATAAACTTTCTTCGTTATTATCTTTGGAAGAGAGTATGCTCAAGCAAAGGTCAAGCGACAAGAATCTTAACCTATTTTTATGGTCTAATGAAATGCCACCAAAATCAACATTATATAATGAAGTGCCACCAAAATCAACATTATATTGATAAGAT
Organism: Cinnamomum chago; assembly: GCA_038049695.1. Lineage (NCBI taxonomy): Eukaryota > Viridiplantae > Streptophyta > Magnoliopsida > Laurales > Lauraceae > Cinnamomum > Cinnamomum chago. The sequence continues at coordinate 34,268,848 of CP142462.1, read as the reverse complement.
TGCTGATAATGGAGTTCTTTCACTTCTTACCAATGATATCAAGAAGATTCTTAGCTCGAAGCAAAATGACGAAGAAATAGAGTTTGCAGTAAAAAAAAAAAGGGGGCAAGTTCCCACAAGGCTCCAATACATGGGTTAATTATACTGGCCAGGTGTGGGTTTGGATGTCTGCCATGCCGTGTCGGGCCATTTCTGGTTTTTTGGGATCTTCTTCAATCTCAAGGTGGAGAGAGAGGGAAATCTTCATCATTCTCAAGGTAGAGTGAGATTGAGGGAAAATGAACACCTCGACCTACGGGCAGTGCAGTTCAGCATTAAGGTGTCAGCCCCTTCCATGACATCAAGTCCAAACTTACAGTTTATGGGATCTGGCTGACATTAAGTCCAGTTTTACGCTCACTGTGAAATTGAATCTTAAGAAAACTTATGGTTAATATGACATTAAACTTTAAAACTGTTAAATCAATTACTAGTAGTCTAGTATAATCAAATGTGGTTGGTTCCCTCTAGTCCATGACCAGACCTTTCATCGCCCTCCTCCCATTTGGTAAACTTATATTTTATAGGACCCAACTAGTTGGATTGCATATTAGTTGTACTAGCATGAAGCCCTTGTGGATCACACAAGTCCTGAATAATATATTAAAACTAACATCCCATTCTTATAAATTTATTTATAACAAATTAATTAAAAAATTCAAATCAATTAAAAAATTATGAAAACCAAATCTTTCATCGCTTAATCCACGCCAACATACACATAATAAAGGATTCATATGCATTTATGCTCATTTTAAATACTAAATAAAAACTTTAAAAATAAATTTAATTTATAGAGTTGGAAGGCGTCCCTTTGAATTGGATTACATCCACACAAATGAGCCCAAGAGACATTTTATTGAAAATGCACATATTTTGCCCAAAAAACACCTTTTATTGAAAAGGCACATGTTATGTGCTTTTGAAAGGACATATGCACAAATGGGCCCCAATAAGCCAGTGTGACTTCTCCTAAAGCCATAATTAAAGGTTTTTTTTGAGGTTTTTTATGCAACCAACATTCTGCTTTAAAGAGAGAATAAGTTGAATGGCTTATGCTCGTAGAACATTTCCCCACGGTACAAAGGACCTTACTCGCTCGAACATGTTTCACAGCCTAAAACAAAAGGTTTCTAGACACTCAACAGTAGAAACTAAAACCATCAAACACAAAATAATGATCACTGTAGAAATAAAATATCTTGGAAAAGTCATCCTTCACAAAAATACCCTTGTTAGTGCCAAAGTCGGTTTTAACCATACTTTGGTGGATTCTTCACCCCCAACGATTATGATGTCAAGTTTAGAATTCCCTCCACAATCTTATGATATTATGGTAAATCCCAATGTCATGATTTTAGGTGTCATACATTGTATCATCCTACCAACCATTTATGGCAATGTGGTAAAACCATTGTTTGAGTTTGGATCACCTATCGCATTTGTTATACCTTCACTGTGGTGGACTAATAACACTCTGCCACATCATCCAAAATTTTAGGTGATTTTGAAGTTAAAAAAATTTAAATAAGATGAAAGAGAATCACCTAAATTTTTGAATGATGTGGCTGAGTAATATTGGTCCACTCACGGTAAAGGTATAACAAATGCGATAGGTGATCCAGACTCTGTTTGTTTTTGTTTTTTTGCTAACGCATGACAATGTGATAAAACCAAACCCAATAAACACCTTGCCAACTCAACCTGCGAGCTCAATTTTAGGCCTCAATGCCACAACTATTGAAAATCTGAACTATTTAAAATAAATGCCATCTCCTTGTATGGAATGTCCCTAAATTTTACTCTAAGCGTTTGTCCCACCATACCATTTGACTGATCATAGAATAGCACAAACTCACTCATTGTTAATCATATGCATCTTACTATGGAATCAAATCTTATTGGAGTAAACTTTGAAAACATCCCATAAATGGGAGGGCATTCACTTTGCACCATTTAGATTTTTAATGGGCAAGCTCCACCACGGAGCCACTCCTTCAACTCTTATGAAGCGTGAACATTTGCAATGAAGCCTCAAAGGCTGACCATTGTAAATGAGAGCTTAGAAAACAAAAGAAAACAAGACATGGAAACTAATCAAGAAACTGAGACTGTTTTCAAAAGAACAAAACCATATAAATCTCAAAAACTAGAGTCGGAACACACCCCCATAATCGTATCACCTACTTCCCAGTTTCAAAAAACATTACCAAAAGAAAGAAAGATGATGGAATAAACGGATGAGCATTTGAGAAGCCAAACTAGAATAGAGAAGTCCCCTTTCCCTTCTTATCTCCACCAATTTCGAAGTGCTTGCACCTCTGCCAAACCAGGACATTACTATCAGAGAGGGTCAAAGAAAGAAAAGATTTACATAATGTTTGCATAAAGTTAGCCCCTCCAGCTCATCATCTTTGTCAAAATCCTCCACCATCTGGTATTCTACTTCTCCATTCTCATCAAGTTCAGTAATGTTCCAAAGCCAGATTGTCTACCTAATGCAAATGCCTACAGGGAAGACAGATTTATAAACCACCCTTTCATACTATCTGCAAATGCCAATGGGTCTACAGGTGACACATACAAACTGCAGCATTAAGTGAGCCCCAATGTTAGATAGCCAAGGCAAGGAATGATCATGGCCCACCTTGCAAATGGATCAAACTTCCTCTTAGGGGCAGCTGATTCACAAATGGTTCATCTCATTATTTACGATAGACACTCATGTGGCATCTTTGGATGATGATATGGAGAGGAGATGCATGTAGAATTAGATATCCAATTCAGGGTAGCATCTGACAATGGACAGAATCAGGGCATTTTCTGTTGAGACTACTATTCTAAACATATGGGATCACATTAAAGAGACCAAGATTGTTCATCAGATGGACCCTCATCATCTGAATGATGAACCAACAGAATAATCCCAACCACTGAACTTGGAGCCAATTTTATTACATTGTTGGTTATGTTTTATGTTAGCCATTAATGTTAAGTGTAACTGAAGGGATCACCAGATGAACAGTTCAGGCTTCTCCAAAGTGATCCCTATTCCCAGATCCCAGTGTATTAACCCTGGATGAGAATTCTATGTAGAAACATTAATATATATACCCCTTTCTGAAACTAACCTTGATTGGATGTTGAGACACATGCTTGCAGCTCTGGCACTGCAGCCTCAGCACAATCTTTTTTGTCGTTTTAGCCTACAAAAGGAAAAATAAGGCTAAATCAGTGATGGAAAATTAAAGAAATTTAGCTAGTTAAAACTACAAAGACCACAACATCAAAATTTTCGAGTTGGAAATTATTTGAAAGACAAAAAGGGAGAATGGAGAGAGTTACCTTCTTATGGAAGACAGGTTTCGTCTGTCCTCCATAACCAGATTGTTTTCGGTCATAACGACGCTTCCCTTGAACTGCCAAACTGTCCTTACCTTTCTTGTACTGAGTAACCTTATGCAGGGTGTGCTTCTTGCATTCCTTGTTTTTGCAATATGTCTTCTTTGTTTTTGGAACGTTAACCTATTTTAATATACATGGCCATTTAAGTCCTCTAAATGAAATTAAAACAAAAAAATATTAAAAAATTGACGCACCCTGAATATTCACTCTCTTAATCCATTTCAGGAACATGGAATGTTGGAGAAATTTGATAGCAGAACTAAATGCATATGGGTGTATTACCTAATAATCCTTGCATCTTATTTTTTCCAGGGCGTAGGAAAGAAATCAGTCCGGTCTTGCGGTGCATTCACTCCCATTATGAGAATGAAATGACACCACAGCTTGACTCGAGACCAAGACTCCTTACTTATCGCACCAATAGTGGCACTAAGCGGCCAGAGATTGATTGAAAAGCAGCCCAGCCAGCTCACCCCTTTAGTGATAGTGATAAAGAAAATACCGGAAAATATTAACACTCAGATTGAACCCACACGCCTCGTAAAAAAAAAAAAAGAAACACAAATGAATGGAATAAAAATTGCCCTTTATTGATGGTCCCTCTTGTTTAATGGCCCCTTATTAATATATTCTCATCCCAAGGATGTGCTTCTCCTTTAATGGCCCCTTATTTTGGCCCCTTCTTCAAACAAAAGATTGCATTTGACCCTCCTGTACCCCTTTTCATTACCATCCTATTGACCTGATTTTGCTCATTTCCCACTATGTATCAAGCATTGGAATGTGCCAAACCCAATCCAATAAAAGAAAAAAAAAATGGTGTCAGACTATCAAATAAGCTATAAGATAAATTCCCAAACCAATTTTAAATCTACTTTGAAAAAGGTAGCACTTGAAAAGCCCAGTTGGGAAATGATGAAATAACTCAAATTGAAATATGGCACATTGCTTTTACTTCAAACGGAATTTCATTGCAAGAGTAATATTTTGCACAGAAATCAGATGCCAAACAAAGAATATGATTGAAAAGAAAACAATAAAGAACAGGACCCAGCAGTTACATATGAAGCAAAAAAGAACAGCACAAAAGTCTAAAAAAAAAAAAAAAATTTCTTGTTCTTCTGGTTTGACCCCAACTGTGTAGAAGGTGAAAGTCATATTTGTGTGTGTAGAGAGAGAGAGAGAGAGTCGGTCATGTTAGGTGTTCCCTAGAAAAACCATTAAGGAACCCAAAATTGTCCAAGAGCCTTTTAGGTCTAGTTTCATTATCTTTATAAGTAGGTGCCCAAATGTATCACTCCAATATAGTTTTGGTTAACTTCAATTAGGAAACAGAAGTCCTGGCCGATTGTGCATAATTAGGAATTTTAAAAACTGATGTATGCTACAAATAAAAAGCAAATCTCCATATGATGTTTGACCATGTCATGAACAATCGAATACTGTGTTCTTGCATTTTTTTTTTTTTTTTTAAACATGTTCTTGCATTGTTTCCCTATAATAATACAAGTAGTCTAACTCCTTATTGCCGCCTCCCAATGCAACTCAATGAGTGCTATACTATAGCAATGTAAACACCAAAATGCAACTATGATGTGCCCCTGTTGTTGAAGAGAGTTATCTATGCATTTGTGTTTTCTTTTGGACTTGCATTTTTTGGACACTGGAACATTCGATTCCAGTAGAAAAATTGACACTAACCAAAATGGTACCAAAAACTCTGTACTTAGCCTATAGAGAGGGTAGTGACTAGATGCAACAATGAAATGCCTCTTAACTATAAGTCAACATCAACAAAATATATATATATCTAAAATATGTGGCAGTGTCTGGCTATGTATTTGCATAAAAAAGTTCTTGCTACATTACATGGAATAGGATATCAATCAAAAAATGCATTGGTAAAACCGTAAAAGAACATTTCTCCCCCTTTTTTCCTTCTATTTCTCTTCCTAAAGAAAAAAGTGGAAACATTGAAAAGAGTATCAGACGAGATAGAGACGGGTGAGGGGGGTCTGTTGTAGTTAGGTTGAATCCAAGGGCTGTGGGTTAAACCCACAGCATCCAATGGTTGGTATTTTTTAAATAAAATAAAATTAAAAAATATCTTGTATTTTAAAACCTTTTCTCTCTCTTCAACTCACTTTCTTCAACCTTTTCTCTCATCCAATGGCTGATATTTTCTAATGTGTGTGGTGGAGATTTAATGTGTGTGATGGAGATCTGATGGCCGGCGAAGTTGGATGGATGGTGGGGATGAATGTGAGCCAAGTGGATGAACCCACAGCCCTTGGACGCCTTGGATTCAACCTACAGCAGGGTCTGCTGTAGTTTAACTACAGCAGACCCCCCTCACCCGATAGAGACAGGATATGTATCAAATTGAGATTATAGCATCCAAGTACTTTTACTTTTTTCTTTTCCTCTGTAAATAAAGTACAATTATATGAAAAAAAAAAACAGATGGCCAAGCGGAGCCCACCACACAAAACATATATTAACATAAAAAATGATAAAGAAAGGATGGAATATTATAAAATTCCAACAATACAACAACTAAAGAGCAAATCAGCATGTCTTGGTGCATCATTGGATCAAAAGCCCCCTTTTTACTTTATTGGGATTAAGGTGCAGTTTGCCAATCCACAATAGCATGCAAGATTTCCTTGTCATGAAGATCATCTGATGGTAGATTTTACTCCTATCATTCTCATCTGAGTTATATTACTCCTATCATTCTATGTAAATCAAATTAGTGGGACATTTTAATGTGGAAGATGCTAGTAGGAAATCATTTGCACTGGAGAATCTTCTTTGGCTGTTTGGTTGCTTATTTTCCTTTTTGGGGTTGGGGTCTTTCCATTTGCTAGTGAAAAAAAAAGAAACCAAGAGGAAAACACTTCTTTCCAACTTCTAATCTTTGAATACTTTCCCACCCACATTATTCTCAAGATCTTAACAAACAAGTAATGGGTTTTCTCCACGTCCAGGTTTTCTCCCACAAGGAATCCAACCCTCTTCACTTTCTCCACTACCAAATATTCCCTAAGAATCAAGCTTGACTCCAGCGGTCTACCTCAAAACAAGTGGGCAGCACATCATCATCAAAGCTTTGTCCCAACTATGTTGGGGTCTTAGCTTGTGACAAATTTTTACTCTGGCTGTCAACCTACCTAAGGCAACCCTTCTCCTATACCCAGGCGGCTTGGGACCGGCAGTAAAAAACTGGGCAAGCACAAATGCAGCAAATTAGCTCGACATTGAAAGTACTCAAATCATCCATAAAATCTTAGCATTCTATCGAATCGGACGAAACTGCTCTTTCAAGATTTTCAATTTCAAAAATCGTATCTATACCCCAAAGGCAATACGTATTTATGCCCAACCGATTCTTAGGGAGAAATGAAAAATATCAATAATTCTTCATCTTAACTTGCCTTGATTACAATAACAGGCAAATGCTTCTCGCCCCCAAAAACATCCCAGAAGCAACAAAATTCATGGACTTCTTTCAATTGCAGATGAAAAAAAAAAAAAAAGAGAGCAATCTAGAGAAAGAGAGAAAGCTATGATCCATATAAGAAAAGAAAAATACTTTCTTCGTATTGGGTTGCAAACATGAGATCTTTAATCGATTCGATCGACGTCTAAAACCAAAAACGTGAAATGAAAAGGTGAGGAATCGAAGGAGAAAGTATGAGAATTCGAATACGAGTTCGCTTACCATGGTTGCCGATTTGGGGGAGATGATTGGAATACGCTGCTCTATCTTCCGCTACAACCAGAGCACAAACCCTAATCAGGTTTGAGTAGGCTTTTATAGTGTAGGAACAATGAAGTTAGCGATGGGTAGGGTCTTGAGTTTTCTTTTGGAGATTGGCCACACACTGGGATTTGCTCTCCACACACTGCAATAAATTGAGACTAAGATACCCACTTGTAAATTTACCGAAATGACTGCACTTCACCCCTCCTAGAATCTTTTTCCCTCCCAAATAAAAATATGAGAAGGGTTTCTACTTCCTGCATTCACTCCTCTTTACTTGCTTCCCTCTTCTTCAGCTTAAATGATGTGCCATGCATCATGAAGAAAAGGTTTCTACTCCCTGCATTCAATCTTCTCTACTTCCCCTCTCTTTCATCTTCTCTCCCAGTTTAAAGCTTCACCTCATTCTCTATTTGACTGCAACGATTTTAATCTTGATTTCATTCAAAGTTGATACCCACTTAACTAGCATTCTTAAGCAATGGACGAGCGAAAGGACAAGCAGATGATAACTCCCGATCATTCTAGCAGTGTCGAGGTAAGCAAATTCATCACGATTTGTTTTGTAGTCTGATACGAACTACTCGGCCCTGCATTTCCGATCGGATGTCTTTTGAGTGGCAATTTAATATCGACCAATTTACAATTGAACGGCACTACAATGTCGTACAAAACAATTAGTTGCGGACATTCTTGACCGAACATAAGCAAACTGTGCAATGCTTTTGGTTCAAACAATTTAATTATGTACGGATATTCAGTGCCGTGCAGTTGTGTCATTTACATACTCTAACAAAAATGGTTCCATAGCAGTTTCATGCACCTACTGAATGCAGCAAGGTTGGCTCGGAATGTGTGGTTGACTATAGTAATGAGTTTATCACCCAAGAGGTAATAAAAGTAGATGAATCATTTGATATTTAAATTGATGTAATCACTTGGTTCAATATAATTTTGTTTGGTTATGTGTAGATATTCACAAGCCGAGAAGCCCTAATTAATTGGGCTCGTGACGTTGGGAGGAGAAATGGTTTCATTATTTTGATTAAGACATCAGCAGCCACCAATAGGAGAAATAAAAAACTAAGGCTGACCCTTGGGTGTGAGAGGAGTGGGTCTTATAGAGACATGAGGATAACTAAAGATGGGACCGTTGGGAAGAAATTGAAGCTGATTGGTTCGAAAAAAATGTGGATGCCCATTCACGTTACAAGGCAAAGTGGTTGGCTCAAATGAGGAATGGATGTTGCATGTGGTGTGTGGTGTGCATAATCATCCAACTGCAGACTTTCTAGAAGGGCACTCATTTGCAGGGAGATTAACAAAGAAGGAAACTTCATTGCTGGTAGACATGTCCAAGAATATGGTTCGGCCAAAGGGTATCTTGGTGACACTGAAACATAAAAATGAGTTAAATGTAAGCACAATGAAGACCATTTACAATGCATGTCATAGGCATAAAGTTGTGGAGAGGCCTGGACGGAGTCAGATGCTGCAACTGTTGAAATTATTGGTGGAGCATAAGTACATTGAGTGGCATAGGAATTGTCCTGAAACAGATACTGTCATTGACTTGTTCTTCACACACCCTACCAGCCTAGACCTATTGCGTGCACTTCCTCATGTGTTGATAATGGACTGCACCTACAAGATCAATCGGTATCGAATGCCCTTATTAGAGATTGTTGGGGTTACATCCACAGAGAAGACTTTTTCGGTATGCATTGTATATCTCCAGAATGAATGTGAAGACTGTTACTCATGGGCATTGGATATTTTGCGAAAAGTTATTGGCAATGGTGTTCTTCCTAGTGTTATTGTCATTGACAGAGAGATGGCTTTAATGAACGCCATATCTATTGTTTTCCCCAGCACCAAACATCTTTTATATAGATAGCATATCAACAGAAATATTTTGGCTAAATGCAAGAAGTTGTTTGAGACGAAGGAAAAGTGGGACCGGTTTATATGAGCTGGAACATGTTGGTCTCCTCGTCCACAGAGGAGCATTATAATCTACAATTCAACTTATTTTTAAAGGAGATCATCACCTATCCGGCAGTACTTTATTATGTTAGAGCGTCTTGGTTAGATGCGTACAAGGACAGATTTGTGGCTGCTTGGACGGACAAGGTCATGCATTTTGGGAACACTACGACAAACAGGGTTGAGAGTTCACATGCACAATTGAAGCAGCAACTTGGATCAAGCCAAGGGACTTTTGAAGACTCTTGGACGAAGATTCACAACCTACTGCTGCTGCAACATACAAATATAAAATCATCATTTGAAAAAAGTAAGACGGTTGTGCAACACAATTTCAAGCCTTCCGAATTTAAGGAACTTCGTGGGAATATTTTTATAAGTGCATTAGAGAAAATCTTGGCCAAGATGAAACGAGCCTCGTCAGTTGGTATTGATCGAGATGCTTGTGGCTGTGTACTTCGACACACACATGGTTTACCTTGTTCTCATGAGATTGCAGAATATATAAGTGATGGGCGCCCTATTCCTCTAGATTGCACGCATACGCATTGGGGCAAGCTTGACTTGCTATTTACCGCTTCTGCCCAGGACTCTAGTGCCAATTTGGATTGCATGCCAGAGATAGATTTAATTGTTGCACAGTTCAGAAGCTATGATTCATGTAAGAAGTTACAAATCTTGAATAAGCGTAGGGAGCTAGCAAGCTTGAGACCACCTCATTAATCAAGCCAAATGTGAAAACTAAAGTTAGGGGGCGCCCAAAATTGAAATTGTATAATTCTACTAAACGGGAACCATCTTCCTTTGAATTTGTCGAATCAGCTCAGGACAGTTACTCTCCTTTCTTGAAGATTGAAGAGACTATTGTCAGTAGTGGCGCCTCCTTGGTGCCCGTGAAGAGGCTGATGCCTAAGCAAAAGGTCAGTCACACCCGAAATTTGAAGCCAGTTTCTTATATTAACACACTCCCAGATGGTTTAAGGCCTTCTATTTATCATGTTAAAGATGTCACTGCGGATGGCAATTGTGGCTTTAGAGCCATTGCAGGGTTGATGGGACTTGGTGAGGATTCGTGGCAACAGGTATGGAAAGATCTTTCTAGACCGTTGGTGACTCATGCTGAACACTACAAACAATTATAGGGATCACACCGAAGGGTTGATGAACTTCTCTACATCATATCGTACAAAGGGGATTGCCCTCCTTATGATCGGTGGATGACGATGCCTGACATGGGACATCTAATTGCATCGCACTATAACGTTGTCCTATACCACCTGTCAGTTGAACAATGCCTGACTTTTCTTCCTCTTCGATCGGTGCATATTCCTAGTGCTGCTAGGCAGGAGATCGCAATCGGTTTTGTCAATCAGAACCACTTTGTTCAAGTGATAATAGTAAATGCATAGATGTACCTATCTTATTTTGCTTGAAATGCTAATGTGACTCACTTGAACTCCTTGTCCTGTGTAGGTTTTCCTCGTACAAGGTCATCCAATTTCACCCATTGCTACTAATTGGATTCGTCACCATCACCCTTTTGCAGATGGTTGGGTAACAGCTTATCAATCTCGAATCCAATATTTCAGAGAAATTATCAGTCCATCAGTTGCCACATGCAAAACCATCGAGTTAGAATGATTGTTTTATTTTATAAAGATGTACAATGATGCAATTTTTTTATTTCTCAGATGAAATTAAGGCTTGTTGTAACTTTTTTCCACTTTTTTTTATTTATAAAAGAACCTTCCATATATCTTCACGATGCATTTAAGCTGAATTTGCTAATTCCTTGTCCTGAATGGTCGTGATTGTCGCGACCCCGGACCGGGAATCCGGGGTCGGGACACAATGATGATGTGTGTGACCATTTATTTAATTTTCCACAGGTGTCCGTGGTGAGGATATCACATCAATATAATAAATGTTTCTGTTTAAATGCGGAAGCATGTAGCAAATCAAATGATAATTCATTTCTAATCACAAGAGAAATCACATGTATAATCAAGTATCAGAATGAGCAATGATCATTAGTGCTTTCCCAAAAGAATAGTTAAAGGTATACAAAAGATCATTTAATTACATTCTAAAAAATAGAGGCCAACAAAGGCCAATATAAACAAAATACCAATCCCCAAAGGAATGGTTAAAAGTTTTCCCAAAATGTTATCTCTCTCTAGCAATCCAATGTCTAAATGATATCATCAGCATGCCACTCGACTAGGCGTTTCGGTTCACCGACCGCATCCTCAAGCTCCGTCTAGGGATAGACAATGTCGGGACCTGAGTACCAAAGAGTGGGTCAAACACGACGGTTTGACAAATGAGTAAAATACAATGACAATATAATAATAAATGAATTTACCTTCAAAAGCATTAAAACTTGTTTAAATAACAATTTCTATAAACAAGATAAAACATGTATTCAAATACAAGTAGGCATTGTAAAACATGTAAAGGTAACCAAGGAATCGGGAAACAAGCAAGATGACAACCACACGAAGCTAACTCCTCTATTACTAAAGTGACAGAGCAATAACTAAACACTGATCTCAGTCACTCAAGGTGATGAGAAACAATGGATCTTATAAATACATATACATATACTATACATGACCACGATAGCGAGCCGGGCATCGGGAACCACAGTAGCAATCTGCGGCATCGGAACAAGACCACGGTAATAATCGGGTAGCGGGATCCAAACTATAGCTGGCGGGACAGAGGGGGATCTCCAAGTCGGTGGATCAGACCAACAGGGTTATCCAAGCTTAGTGGTGCCGACTCATAGGTCAAATGACAAGATTAAAACATGTATGAAATACATCAATTGCACGTACATAAATAAACGGGACGGGGGTGCTCAAAGGCACAACTGTCACTTCATGTTGGGCAATGCATTTCGAGGCTAGCAATTAATACAAGTACAATTTCAATGCTTTCGGGAATAATAAATCATGTAGTATGAATCTCGGGAACAGTGAAATACAATAAACAAATTGAAATTTTGGGTAAAGTATCGGGTTCAAGATTTATTTGAAGTGAATAGGGATCCCGTATGTCGATCTAATAACAATTTGGTACTCTTTGAGTTTAGGGGCATTCCGGGCTCCTTATACATTTTGAATTTTCAAAACTTCAAATGAAATCTTCGTGATGTGGTTTCTTTCTCAAATGGCCTCATACATTGCTTAGTAAATCCCCCTGACATAGAGGGGTTCTTAATGAATAGTCCCAAAACATTTAAACAACTCATCACTGTCCCAAACATAGCCTTTCACCTACAAAACTCATCGCTCGAGCGAACCGGAGAGTTCGCTCGAGCGAGGAGCTCTTTGGAATGGTTGTCTGCGTGGGTTCACTAGAGCGAAGTTGAGGTCGCTCGAGCGAACTCATCCAGTAGGTGGTTGGCTCGAGCAAAGTATTGGTTCGCTCGAACTAACCGCTCTCTAGAACGAGTTCTGGGAGGTTTGCTTGAGCGACCAAGGGGGTCCGCTCGAGCGAACTGCCTACTGGAATGCTCCGAACCCTTTTCTGGACACTTCGCTCGAGCGAAGTGTCATGTTTGCTCGAGCGAACTGTCCAGAAACTGATTTCGAAACAGTTCTTCTCCTCTCTTTCTTTTCCTTTTTAAATCCTTTGTATACACCAAGAGAGGGGTTCAAAACTTCATCAAAATCAACATAGATTTCCCAACCACATCCATTCTAACCTCCTCCAACAAGATCACAACCAAACACAATGAATAGAGGGAAGGAAATCACTACACATAAGAGTACATTTGAATAAAATAAGGGAAAATTAAATGCTATGAACCAATATATCTCTATGACCATAAATGCATTAAAAAGGCTCTTCATGAGTATTCATTTCAAGTCAAAGTAATAAATAAGCACGTATGGGAAAACACTGAAATCAACCACACTTCTATAAAACCATTGAAAACTCAAAAAACCAATTCATCCACTTGCCTTAGGTCTCTATTCAAGAAAATCAAGCTCTAACAAGCCTTCCAAGTCAATGGTCCAAGCTACAAGCAAAAACCCCAAAATAAAACCCTAAAAGAGTCAAAACATAGCATGGGGAGGAAGAAGCTTCAATAATAGAGATGGAGATTCCCATAGGCTAGGAGAACACAACATCAAAAGAAGGGAAGGATTACTCACATGGGAGTTCTTCAAAATGCTAGGTTAGTACCAAAGGAAGCCTTGGAGTAGGTGGTTTTCTCCACAAATGCTATTAAGAGAAAGCCCTCAAAGAGATAAAGGAGATGATGGCCTCAAGTCTCCTATAGGTGCAAGTTGGGAGTGGATTGAGGATGTAGAAGAAAGAAGAAGAAGAAAGAAGGGAAACCCTAGCTTGGTGTTTGGTTTGGGCTGGAAAAAGGGAAATGAGGAATATGAGTTTCCTTATAAAGCAAGTGGGGAGTGGGCTCCACTAGTGAGATCTTTGTGGGCTGAAATCACGACTTCCGGGACTTTGAATGAATTCGACGAAGAAGAGAAAAGTGATCGTTGAAATATTTATTTTCCAAAAAGTATATGTTTCGCGGGTTTCGAGGATATCAAGTTTTGGGTACAGATTTAGTGTAAAAGGACTGTTTTGCCCTCAATGTTAGGAAATCAGGTTTCGGGATCTCGGACGGGTACGGGATCAACATAAAAGTTGTAGGGATTAATAATACAATTAAAACGGGATTAAAATAATGAATGCAAGAATCTCCGATAAATCCTCAAGCATATGCAAAGTCATAAAAAGGAACCCCCAAAGGGCCCCACTAATCACAAAGCAATCAAAATTCCCCAAAACTATATCAAAAGCTATTCCAAACCCAACTTAGTAAAAAACTACTAATCACGCTTAAGATTAACACACGACTTAATTAACACTAATCGGGTTCACTCGGGTCAGGGTCTTACATTGATATTTCGGAAATTATAAGTTTGCACGGCCCTGCATGACTGAGAAAATTTTTAATTATCGAACTTTCAGGACCGAGTGAAAGACGCCGAGCAATTAATATAATGTCAGCCTTGATATGCCAAACACATATTCAATGTTTGGCACCAACAGTGACAAATTGGACACTATCAGTTTACAACACTACATCATCCATTTCATCTAGATGCCATGCAAATAAGCTAACTACAACTTTCAAATTCCAAAGTATACCATAAATTGCACAACAAAAAGAGATCCATAAAGAGGCCAAAGTATATCGAAAAATTTACATGTACCATCCTTGGTACCCAAAAAATTGAATAATATCAATTTACAATATTTCAAAATCAGTACTTCAAAATCCAGAACATTTGCTAAGTCCACATCCTAGACCCCACGTCTCCCTCTGCAGCTATAAGTGCGTGTCTCACTGCGATGCGGTCTATGAACTAGTTCTTCCGAATCAGCTCCATCTAACAACCTGTTGATGTCCTCTAGGGCCTCGTACAAGGCATCAGGATCTTGGACACTCAGACTATGCCCTCTCCTTAGAATCAACTAAATAATACTTTGAGCGTTCACGATGCGTTGTTCATTGATCACATAATGCACAAATTAGTCAGTTTGTTCAGTTGACTAGACATAAATAATATAATAGTTAAGTTGTTAGGCACCATACCAATCGTGGGTCTATTGAAGAGCTGCCTTGAGAATCTTGAACACGCGGATTAAATGTGGAGCGATGTGCAGGGTTTTGAATGATTGAGTGCGACACTCGGAGGAACCATTCCATATAATTGGGTGCGCAGTCCCATGGATGCGCCACAAGCACACCACGCTCCATCGGAGACAGCAGGTGATTATACCACCTCTCCCATATTTGGTCCAAGTAATGGTATGCGATCTGATATTGATTTGCGGTGGCACCCCTAGTGGCGCGCTATGGAGCTAGTGGAGTGTGGGGAATGCGTTGGACCCTACCAAACTACCTAAGCACCCGATCAGGATGACATGGTTCAATGATGTCCATGTACTTAAGATAGCCAGTATAATAAGTAACCTCGTGCAAGGGATGATCTGCCATGTGCTCTCGATAGGTGTCCCACACCACCTGCGACATTAATCAACAAATGCATTAGTTAAAAGATGCGGAACTCATTTACTCAATTTGGTTTTTTTTTTTATAAATTGTAAGACCTTACCTCATGGGCACCAAGATCGTCAAGTGCCTCTCGTAATGACTGCAGGTTGGACACTTGGTCCCTAGACTCTCTTTGTGGCACTGATGCACCCGCGGTAAATTTTTTGTGTATGTGCGGTTAGGGTTAAACCTACACCTAGGGAAATGCTCGTAAATCCATGCCTCTAGAAGAGTCAGACATCTAGTAATCTTCCTGACTCCACTCCAGGTAGCAAACCCCAACTGTTGGTATAGGTACGCAAGCGCAGCTGCTCCCCAAGCATATGTGCGTGCCTCATCGAAGTTCATTAGCAGCCTTTGATAGATCACTGGGACCCTAGAGCCACTCTTATCTATGAAGAGTGTACAACCCAAGATATACAATAGGTATGCTCTAGCGGCATGCCTAATGTGCTCTTCTGGATCCGCATCGGTCACTTCTCCAAATAGGTCCCTGAGCCACTCTAGTCTAACTGACGAGCCTTGCACACCTGCTAACTCTTCGTGTGCCTGCTAGGATGTGACCCTAAGACCATGCTCTACAAGTGTCATTGCTCACTCAAATGACAGTTGCTCCACTGATACAAATTTTCCTGTCACCGGGATCCCTAGAATGGTGCTTACGTCATCAAGGGTAATCGTCATTTCGTCAAAAGGCATGTGGAATGTGTTTGTCTCAGGCTGCCATCTTTCCACAAAGGTTGACACCATGTTCTTGTTTATGAAATGATAAGATGTTGCCACCAGTGGAGCCAACCCTGAACAGCCAATGAGTCCACTAAAAACAGTATTCTGCCTTCCTTCTGAATTCTATTCCCATGCACTGATTTTTTGGGCATGGCTTAGGAATTTAAGTAGTGGTCTATCCTACAAAACGTAATAAAAAAAAATTAGTGAAGGTAATAAATATTTAAAACACGTTTACCAAGATTAATCACAAACCTACTGCTGGCAAATACTTGCAGCAATATGCGTCCGAAAACTGGGTAGTAGGCTCAAACTTGTAGCCCCCCCCCCCCCCCCCCCCCCGAGAATTTCTCCAGTCCTATCATGAGCATCGGTTGAAGCTCGTTGACGTACTTCTTCTGGCTATTCGTGGATTTCGGTTTGCTCTTGGGCTTCGGGTTGTTCTTCAAATACTTCTTCATCATCCTCGCCCACATCTGCAACAAACCTTTGACGGAGTCTCCTGTTCGACGATGTGGGTCAAATCTTAGAGGAACTGGGCACATCCATATCTGGAAAAAGAAAACAAAAGAAAACCAGTCCTAAATCAGTATATGAAATTAGACAGTTTCACTGTTCAGCACTGAGTCACAGCCCCAAAACACTATTCGGCCCTGACTATTTGTGTGGGGAATATAGTTTCGGCATTACCTGACCGTGGAAATGTCACTCTTTCGGTCATGTAGTGTCGTCAAATTACAATATGCTCGGACTTACGATGTCGTAAAGAATCTTATTACTCATAACCACAATGCCGAGAAGATAAGACCTTTACAGTACATCGAGGCCGCAAAGATTAGTCTTTTTCGGACCCATAGTGCTGAATAGTGTCTGATACGAAAACAATGACAATGGCTGGAAATGGGGGAGAGAGAGGCATATGAGGGAGGAGAAAACTGTAAATAAACCAAATACTTGATCTTAAAAGAACACTACAAGCATTTCTAAGCAAGCAAAAGGTATCAAAATCACTCACAGAGATTGGAAAGTTAACGATTCATAGTAATGCACTTTGAAGAAGAAGGCACAGAGAGCACAGAGATATGGCTAAACAGGAGGAGGTGTGGCGAAAACGTCCGGATGGGGAAGCTCGTCGAGATCGCTTTCGACGTGGAGGGTGCAGCGAAACGTCGGTTTATAAAGTGAAATGCGAGGGAAGAAGGCAGAGTGTAGGGAGAAGTTTCTTCGAGTCCAACAATGGGTGTTTTAGGGAAAATGCAGAGTGTAGAGAGAAAAAGATGGAATATTCTTCACTGAAGATCACTGTGTAAAGAGATGCAGTGTGTGGAGAGCAAATCCCAGTGTGCAGATAGCAGCACTCTTTCTTTTGAGCGTTAATGACTAAAATGCCTTTTTGTGATTTTTAGTAAAAGAAATGGTATAGGCTCTAAATAATAATGCGAATCATATAGGCCACTGGGGCACGTGAGTTGGATCGTTACAAGCTAGGAGTCGTCTGATCACAGTCATTTACATATGTAAATGATTCAGGTGCATAATCACATTTATTTGGGGCTCTTTTACATAATCACATTTATTTGGGCTCTTTTAGATGCGTCTAATCATCTAACCATATAGATATAAGGAAGGTGGTGTTCAGTTTGCACCCGTGAAAATCTGTCTATCTATCTATCTATCTACCCTTATAAAAGGGAAGAAGTTGCTCAATTTTTTCACTACACCACTATGGAGCCCACTTGAAGAAATGACTTGTTTTACCCTTATAAAAGAGAAGAATTTGCTCAATTTTTTCACTGCATCACTATGGGGCCCACTTGAAGAAATGACCTGTTTTTCTATCTATCTACCCTTATAAAAGGGAAGAAGTTGCTCAATTTTTTCACTACACCACTATGGGGCCACTTGAAGAAATGACCTATTTTACCCTTATAAAAGAGAAGAAGTTGCTCAATTTTTTCACTACACCACTATGGGGCCCACTTGAAGAAACGGCCTATTTTTTTTTTATGAAAGAGAAGAAATGACCAGCTTGACCGTGACCTTCTTATCTTCCCTTTTACAAGGGCAGTTCATCTACACCACCGTGGGGCCCACATACTTCGTGTCATGTCAAAAGATTTTCTCTACACTACCATGGGGCCCACTTACATTATTTATCAACTACCCTTATAAAAAAGAATAAATGACCTGCTCTAAATTTTCTCTACACCACTATGTGGCCCACTTGAAGAATTGACCCGATTCTCCATCTACTTCTACTCTTATAAAAGAAAGAAAGATGATGTACTTTTTTCAATACACACATGCCCAAATGTATTTTTTTCACTACACACATGCCCAATAAAATGCAAATTATGGGGCCCACCCTTATATATATTTATTATGTATAGATATTTTATATATGGATAAAGATTGGGACACAATGGGAATTTTTCAATTTTTTACTCTTATAAAATGTCTAAAAAGGAGAGAAAGATGATGTACTTTTTCACTACACACATGCCCAATAAAATGCAAGTTGTGGGGCCCACCCTTATATATATATTTATTATGTATATGTATTTTATATATTGATAAAGATGGGGACATAATGGGAATTTCCCAATTTGTCTAAAATAGACTTTGGGTCTGACTTGGATTTAGAGGGGTTTTAAGGATCTGGATTAAGATGATCTAGAAGACTAAAGTTTAGGAATTAAAAATATCTACCCAACGGTACCATAATCTCAAAAATCTGAATTTACGAAAAAGCCCCCTAAATTCTCTAGAAAATTGCTAACTACCCCCTACTATACCCAAATGAACTCGGATATAGACCAAACTTGGCACACACGATCCTAATAATTTTTTTAATCTCTTATATTGAGTAGATACTGATAATTTAAATGTAATAAAATTTCGTTTTAATACATTCCAATAAATCGAGTAATTTTTTTTCGATTTCTTTGGTTTTTTTTTTAAGTGGTGGAGAAAAGACAAGGAAAATGTGGATAAGATTGGAATCTATCTCAAATCAATATCTCAAATGTTGTTTTTTCCCTCTTTTTTTTTTAATTTTCTTTTAACATTATTCTTATTCAGATACTACAAGATTTTCAATGCAGGGAATTTTATGGGTATGAGGTTTTTCCTCTATGAGTAATTGTGTAAGGAAGAACATGATATTTTAACACATTCTTCATTGACGCTTAGCTTCTTTTGGAATGGATGGAGCTTTCATACATGTAAGTGAGCACTGTCTACTAAAATCATTATTGTTTGATTGTGTCTTCTTCTTTAATTTTTTTTAATGTTGCATTAAAATCTTCATTCTAATAAAAATGGGTGCAACCAGAGTTAAGAAAATGATGATGAAGAGTTGGCTTTTTCTTTCTCATTCCTATTTGTGCCAAAGTTAGGCCCATTGATAGCCTTCGTGCTCTGATAGTTTTAATTTTTTGTCTGTTTTATTTCTTGAATCTTAACTACAGGCTTCCAAATTGTGCCTGTTTCATGTTTCCTTATGGTAGAACTTTGTATTTAGTTCTCACTCTATGTTTGGAATATGAATTTGTGCATAGCATTTAAAATGTAAAATTGATATTGTTTTGTTATGTGAGATAGGAAAATGGAAAACTCAAATAGAAAGTGTCCTGGTTGAAAAAAGCAAAGTAGACAATAACTAAAAGGACGATGCTATGAGGCATGGAAAATCTGTCAGAATCTGTTTTCATTCTCCATAGAGTCAAGTGGGAAAGGCATTTTTTTAAAGCAGTACATGTGCTAATATTCAAAAGGCCAAAAACTTAATCCATATTTGTATAAGAATCTGACATTTTATTTTGTTTATTTTTCCTGTTTTAGTTTATATTATTAAATTCTTACATTTTATACCAATGCCTTTTCAATCGCCACCCTCCAAACCCCTCAAGAGTGGGATAAGACCAATAAGCATTTATTTGTGGTTCTCATTAAACCATTTTGTTCACTAATTTCCAAATTTTTATTCAGTTGTGTTTTTTTTTTTTTTTGTAAAATTAATTGTGAGATATGATGCAATTAAATAATCATTTCAAAGGAAAAATATTTCAGATTTTATCATTCAAAAAGTTTTTTTAGTCTTTCTTGGCACTATTTTTTGGAAGAGTAATCACAAGTTGGATAATGTGATAACTACTACTAAATATTGGTTCTCTTCTGATATTAGTGATTGCTAAAGATAATTCCATAAATGTAATTTAGTGGTAGGTCTTATAGATTGTTATCGTAAAATTGTTGTTGTTTAGTACAATTTTTAGTTTCTTAATATACAACTTTTGTGAATTTTTTTTATTATAAAAGGGCATTTCAAGGGCATGAATATATTTATTTATTATTGCTCTTACTCATGAGGCTTAAATTGAAAAACTTTGATCATTTTCTAACACATTTATTTCTTTCATCATTGCAAGCTTCTTCTTCTTCTTCTTGTTCCTCTTATTCTTTTCATATATTTCAATGAAACATCATGCCTTTCCTTAAAGGGAAAATGAGAATTTCATAGAAACTGCTTGTTATGCTAGCGTTATTACTAACTTTAGAGTCAATGAATGAAGTAGTTGTTTTAAGTGTAAACAACTAAAATAAGTATTTGATGCTGAGCTGCAACACATTCAATTTTTTTTTGTTCGTTTTGAATTTTTCTTACTTTGATTAGCACTCCCGTCCTCTATACAGAACAGAGCAAAAGAGTTGATCTAGAATACCTGGATTACATTCTTACGTATTTCTTAAGAGGAAGGTCCAATTGTTTTGGCAGATTTGTATTTGTAGTTTTTTGTTTTTTGATATTTTTTTCCCTATGGATATCTCTATTTGTGAGTTTCCATTTAACTGAACTTCTATGATTACTTTGTATTATCCTTCTTTTACAGGGTATAAAATATAGCACTTTGTATCAAGCAAAAAAAGATGCTGACTCTTGGAGAGGTATTGTCTCTTTTTACCTGATAGTGGTCCGTCTTAGAAAATAAAACAAAGCACATGTTAAATACTAATATTGATCAACAAGTGCTCTGCAAATCTTACCCATCAGAGTTCAATCATAGTTCCACTATTGTTGATCCCTGTCACTCGAGGACAAGCCGGATTACTTCATTATTCTTGACGGTTGGTGTGAGATGTTTTTCTTCTTTGTAAGTTAAGACTAAAACGACCATCTTTTTGTTATTTTGATGTCCTTATGTAAGATATAATTAAAAAAAATTTCTTAATAGAATCTGATTTTGTAGTGAACATATCATGTTCATGGTAATTGGTTAGAACAGTAAGCTCTTATGGTTCTTAATTTTAATTTTAATTTTTTATAAAATTGCAGGTTATCAATTTGACTATGCTTTCGACTGGACTCCAACTTTAGCAGGTCAAGTCTACCAGGAAACTGATAAGTCGACCTGATATGTTAAATAAAGTAAATTGAAATTTCTTTGTACACATTCATGATAAAATATCTAGAAATATGTGATTTATATCCTCAAAAAGTTATATAAATTTCATATCGATTGTACCTCCAAAACCCATATGAAAATTTTGGGTACATCCCCAAAACTCACATGTAAATCTTAGGTCACAAAATCCAACTACCAATTTGGCTCCCCTCCCAACCAAAAATCTTGAGTCTGTCATTGGTGGGGCTTAAAGCATTTTCACTTGCGTACGATGCGCATATCCACCATGAGTCAGGACCAACCAAGATAGACTTTAAAGGTGTACCCCACGTATTGGATGTTCCAGATGTACGGTGCTCATAGCACTATGGGCAAGTGAATAAATTCCGGCGGGGGCCCATTATTTATCTTAAACTTTAAGATCTATTATTAGGGTTGAATCCCCAAGGCATGGATCTATTACAACCACATCATGAATCAAATCTGAATGAGCCCCTATTGAAATAGGATACACAAAAATAATGAGAAAGGCTCGTGCATGACTGAATGTATGGTTGAGATTTGATACATATGGACAACTAGAAATATAGTATGCTAAAATCAATTGGACTCCTAGCAATAGAAATTTAAGGGGCAAATTTGAAAATATAATAGGCCATAAATGACACTTTAAGGCCCCATCAAAAACTTGGTCGTATCTTATCAAGAGAATTATTATGGGGCCTTATATTTTGGGGAGAAAAAAAAGGGATGGCAGTTGATAAGTTTGCTTTTTTGGAATTTCAAAACATATCAGCTTGCTATCATGGGGCCCTTTTTTGGTCTTATTTTTTTGGGGCCAAAGCAATGGCTTTGTTGGCCTTATGGTACATCCGGCCCCGCACATAAACACTAAAAAATGACTTTTCACCTACTAGTCTTTTAGCTATATGTACTGGTCAACTATATTTTCTGTAAACCTAAGAATAGGGGTGTTTATGGGCTGGGTTGGGCCAAGCTAACGCATATCCAAGCCCAGCCTAACTTTAGAAACATTGACCCAAGCCCAACACAAACCGCAAAAGTCAAGCCCAAGCCCTCCCATTTAATCAATCAGGCTAGGCCAAACCAGGCTTTTTATAAGTTTTGTGGGCACTTGAGCAATTGTTTGAACTAATTAAATTTTACTACAACAGTCTCCCTCGGGTCAACTACCGGTCTTAAAAAAGTTGGTTCATTTGAGGCCACATTGACACTAAGGTCTTGAAAATTGGCTGCCTCAAATTTCTGAGTATTGACAATTAATCCACTTTGGCAGTAACAAACTTCAAATTCATCAGCCTAAGTAATTCTTTCACATGCGTGCATCACTGTATCTTTCCACTGGGCAAAGATGCTGGTAGTGAGTGGTGCAATTAAAGAGAATTATTTGTTTACTGAGGACAGGGTTCTAAACTATATAACTAAAAATAATTATGCCCAAGTTAAATCTTTAGACGATGACTTAACGTACATTTTACTGGGATCAATAACTAGATGGTTAAATGGAAAATGGTGATTTATGGAGATGTATCATCAACCATGATGTGTTTTTTTTTTTTTCCTTTTCTGGTAACCCAGAATGCCCAAATAAATAGGTAAAAGTGACGTGCACAAGATTCTGACCTTGCACGCCTAGGTGAGAACTACCACCACTTACCAGAGAGGTAAGTCGTCACTCTCATCTGGCACCATGTTTTATGTTCTTTTCTCATCTTCACTTTTAACATATGCCCAAGATGTGAGGGTAATTACATCCCCTATGTAATTAATGTGGTAGAAAGGTCAAAATTAAATTCGAACAAATCTGTAACTTCTATATCAAAATAACCCTTTTTGAAATTTTTTTTTTATTAGTCTAACACATGAATCAAACCATAAGAAAACATCATTACTCATATTAGAAATTGATCACATCCAAATCCGTTTGAAAATGTCCAAAATTGAATTCAGAAACTGGCATAGATCTAAATAAAAAGATATACTTGATCCAATCAATCTAATCACGATTCTTCATTTCTAGATCCCAAAGCTTCGGTACCAAATGTTAGAAAACAGGCAAGCCATGGATTTATCTTGAACTACATCAATCAACGGTCAGCATTAAAAAAAAATATATAGTTGAACAGGGCTTAAGGCATACCTGTCACCTTGATGAAATGCAAGATGAGTGGTCTGGGTCTTTAATCATGTACTTGGATGGCCCAGATAACCTATGAGATCGTCACCTCCATTTCTCCTTCAGACACTGGGTGTGAAAACTTTGTGTGTTATGTGCGAGGCTAGAGAAAGGACCATATCCATTATATAATATTGGATGGATTTCTATTTTCTTCTATCATACAAATCCTGCCCCTGAATGGGTATAGATTCGATGATTCAAGGATATGCTAATTTTTAAAGGCAAAAATCAAGAAATATCCTGCAAGGCCACCTCATGTGAGTATTGATTCTTGTTGCAAAAATGGGTTGACTCACTTGTCTCAGTTCAACTCATGATCATTTGAGTTTCTAATCTTGTTGGAAAAATGGGTTGCCTCACTTGTCTCTGTTCAAATTATGATATTGTGAGTTGCATGGAGATATCTCACCATATGGTGAGATTTTTAACATGTGATATATCAAGATATGGGGAATTTTGTCAAAAAGGAAAATATATCTAGGTCAAAATACATGGTCATGTTAGGGATTTTGTGTATTGCAATTTGATGGATGCATTATCATATTAGCATCATTTGAATTTTCACACATGCATTGATTTAGAAAATCTTGAAATCTTGATTTATACATGCATTGTTTTTAAGACTTGTAAAAATATTGAATTATGCATGTTTTGGTTTTAACCTTGGATGCATTTTAAATTTGAAAAGAAGTTTTATCAAATCAAGCTAGCCTATGTTTTAAATCTTTCAAATCATCTTAGGCTTTTTATGTTTCATGTTTTTAAACCTCTTAGTTTGATTTAAATCATGATTCCAAACTTGATTCAGTGGCCCAAAAGTTCCCACAAAGAAAAACCTTGAAATATGCAATTTTAGGGGAATTTGGTCCCTGGGCCCGGGTCGACCTGCAATGTGCTCGGTTGACCGAGCCCATGGACCCGGTCGACCGAGCACACAACAAGTCGACCGGGTAAAAAGCCGTTGGAGCTTCAAACAGTCAGATTTATGACCGTTGATGCCCAGGTTGACCGGGGAGATGCAGGAACTCAATTTTTTAGTATAAATACAAGTTCATTCTTTTGTAAAAAATGTTGAAAAAGAGAGGAACCAAGAGTCACTCTTGAGGTGTTTGGAAACAAGAAAAAGGGGATGAACTAAGAGAGACCAAGGGGTCATTAGTGAAGGTAAACCTTGGATCAATGAAATTAAATCTCTAAGTAAGCTTTAGTTTTATTAATCATATGTTATATGCTTTGCTTAAATGATTGGTAAATGAATTTTAGCATTATAACTATGATGTGTTGAATCCATTCTTCTTTTAATCTTTGATCTAAGTTGGATTGGATTCTTCACCTTGATTTCAAACCAAGTTTGTTTTAAAATCTTTTTTAATCATGCTTAGCCTAAATCTTTGATTTCTTTTATAGCATGATTCATTTACTTGGATGAATCTTTATTTGTTGTTTTCATTCATTTAAACTTTAGTTAAATTAGTTTGGTTTTGAAAACAACATTACACATGCATCACATGTTTAGAGTTAATTAGTTTCATACAACTTGTGAGCCTTTGATTTTTCATATCATTAACAAGTTTGTATTCATACATGTGATTGGCATTTCACTTCAATCAAATCTTTTTATGTTCCTTAAACTTTTTAATGTTTTGAGCATATATTGATTGAGCTTAGTTTTTAACTTGATTGAAGTTATCACACACACACACATCATGATTGAAGTTATCACACACACACATCATGAGCATACACCTTTGCATTCATATAGTGTTTGTGTGAGTTAGATTTTCAATTTTATATCCGCCTATTTTAGAGGCATTGTAATTGAGCTTTAATTGTTTCTCTTAAAGTGTTTGTGTAGACACTACATTGAGAGAAAATATTCTTCTTGTAAAGGTTATTGTTTAGCCTAAGAAAAGCATAGTGTAAAGGTTATTGCTTAGCCTAGAAAAGCACATTGATAGGTTGTTGTTTAGCCTAAAAAAACAACATTGTAGAGGTTATTGCTTAGCCTTGGAAAGCATATTGTAAAGGTTATTGCTTAGCCTATTGAAAATCATAGTTAGTGGAAATCCGGTGGGGTGTTGGATCACAAGCCGGTAGTGGATGTAGGCATTGAGGCCGAACCACTATAAATCCTTGTGTGATGGTGCATGCTTTGTGGTGATTATTTTTGTTTAGTTTCCACATTTATTTACTTAATCACCACTTGTGACTAAATAACTTAAAGAAGTTAAAATTTGGCATTATTGGTCACTAAGTTGTAGCTCACCCTATTCACCCCTCTCCTAGGGTTAGGATCCCGGACTTTCAATTGGTATCAGAGCCTCGTGCTCTAAATTAGGATCAAGTATTTTGGAACTCTTGATTAGGTGTAAAAACCTTGAGTCAAAACCCTAGTTTTTTTTTGAATGAATACTATTAGTATGGATTCCACTATGTTAGATTGTTTAGATTCTTGTGTAGATTCTTCTAGACCCCTCTTTCTTCCATCTATTGGAGATTCAAACCTTCAAATTAATGAATCTCAATTTGATTTAAAAGAAGAAGAAATTGATGAAAATGAAGATGACATTCAACAAGCTTATAATGATTTATATACATTTTCCTTGGAGCTTGTTAAGAAAAATAAAAAATTAAAAGAAGAATCTAAAAAGCTAAATAAAGAATTAGTTTCTTCAAAAGATGAACTTAGAGAAAAAGAAGAAGTTATACAATGTTTAGACTCTAAGTTTATAATCTCTTTGCATAACCTATCTAATATTAAAGAAGATCTAAATGAATTAAAGATAGGAAATGATGATCTTATTAAAGAAAATTCAAAACTAAGAGATCAATTACAAAGGCAAGACAAACATATTAACAACTTAGATTCCAATTGACTAATTCTAAAGAAAATTTATCTAATGCTCAATATAAGATAAAAAATCTAGAACTTGAATCTAATGTTAATAATGAACTTAAATTTGATTTAAAACTTGCCTAAGAAGAACTAAACAACTATGAGGAAATTGAATATGATTTATCAAAAGTAAAAAATGAAAATTCAATTCTTATAAACCAAGTCACTCAACTTGAAAGTTATAAACAAAGCTATGAGTGCAAATTTACCCAAGGTGATGAGAGATTTGAAAAGTTATTTAAATTGGGTAAATCTCAAAGAGATAGGACGGGTCTTGGATTTGATAGGAATATTTCACATGACCCTAGCTTCACCAACACTTTTGTGAAAGGTGAGTCCTCATTCTCTAGTACTCATTCTTCCTTGCCCATGACTAAATGTAATTATTGTGGCATTAAAGAGAATTTTAGGTTTGAGTGCAAACCAAGAAGAAGTCATGTGTCTAATTAAACCCATCTAT
The DNA here is from genome assembly GCA_038049695.1 of Cinnamomum chago. Classification (NCBI taxonomy): domain Eukaryota; kingdom Viridiplantae; phylum Streptophyta; class Magnoliopsida; order Laurales; family Lauraceae; genus Cinnamomum; species Cinnamomum chago. The sequence goes on along the minus strand of CP142462.1, from coordinate 34,241,883 downwards.
GAACCCAAAAAGGTAGAATCAAAATCTATGAAGGGTAAGACACTAAAAATCAAGGAAGACTCCAAAAAGATCAAACAAGTTAAATCAATTAAAAAGGAGTCTCCTAAGAAAGATTCTAAAAAGGTTAAACAAGTTAAACCAAGTATAAAAGAATCTATCAACAAAAAGCTTCTCAACCTATCTCCCTTAAATCAACACATGAAAGAACTTTTAAAGAAAGTAGCTAAGTTAAATTTAAAATTCAATAGTCAAATAAACGGAGAAAATAAGAAGAAAAGGAAAAATGAATCAATCCCCTAAGAAACAAACTCACCAACCCCAAAAGACTAATCACCAATCTAAGCTAAATTTAGTCAAATCTAAATATCTTGGTGATAAGTTCAAATTACAAATTTATCAAGTCAATTCTCCTATAGTTGGTGGGACTTCTAAACTAGACCTCAAAGATCAACCTTCTCAAGACCTTAGGTAGATTCCTAAAGTTAGATACTTAGACAAACCTTAAGGCCTTGAACCTCCTTGACCAACCTATCCTTTATAGTTAAATCTTTTTGTTGGTCATTATTACATTTGCATTTTTTTCTTTCTTAGTTACATTTCTTAAAATGCAATGTTTATTTGTGATCAATTGATTTTGTCTTCATGCACCATTCTAGTTACATACCATGGTTTTTAAAATCATTTGATTATAATTTCATCATGTTAGATTTGCTTTTTGCTCACATTGAGTTATATCTCTTGCATTGCATTTCTATATATGATCAATTGATTGTGATTTCAAAAGCTTTCATAGCTAGATTATTCATGATCGATTGTTGTTATAAGCCATTTACATCTTTGCTCTTATAGTTGCATTCTTTTTATATGCAAATGTCAATTGGTTCCATGTATGGTTGTGATCTTAGTTATATTTGTAGATTCCATACTAGAACTCAAAAATCCATCCTTTATGCTTTCTAGTCATTTTTTTTAAATGGATGGTTATGATGTTGATTCATATATATTCTCTAAGTGATGTCATTCTTATACATGTTTCAACTTCATAGTAGTGTTTTGATCATATGAACCTCTTTAAAATCCATTCATTGTATTTTGTAGTTATAACTATTGTTTGATGGATATCTTTTAGATGTTGAATTCATATGATTTTGTCACTTTGAAAATTGCATGTATTACCAAGTTATATCCTTTTATGCAATTTCTCTTGTTCATCACTATGCTCATTAGTTAAATCATTAAAAGTGATGAATATTCATTTATGATGCTTGATGGAATTTTGTGTTTGTCACATCCTTGCTATTAATCATGTTGTCATATTCAATTGGTTTCAATTAGTATCATTTTCGATTGTTGTCATATCCAATTGATGTCATTTATTGAGAATGTGATAGACCTTGTGTACATTGGATTGAACTTGAGGGTAATATATTTTTGTTCCATGTCACATTCCATTAGCATCATAATTTTCATGTTTGCCACCTCTTTTGCTTTTATAGGAAAATCTCATGACCACCATGTTTATGTAATCATAATCTTGGTTGGTTATTAGTTGAGGTTGGCTTCATGTTTGAATTTCATTTCACTCATCTTGCACTTGATAGTCATATTTAATGATTGGATGAAACGATTTCAAAACATTCATAGCATATGATTTTCATAGTTAAATTGATTGATGCTATGTTTTAGTAAACCCCATATCACCATGAATACCTCTAATTTGGATTTTTCCTAATAGTTATATTCTTTTTAACTCCATTTTAGAGTGGTTGTTTTAATAGTCTTATCCTTGAATCTCAATTGGTATTCTTTATTCCAATTGATATCCATGATCGCTTTTCTCCTTGACCTTGCTCTTTATATTGGTAATTTGATCATATTAAGCTTTATAGTTAAACATGTCTAATCCTTTCCTTGAAGTTTTTCCTCAATTAGTAAAACCATCTTCTTCTTGCTCTACATAGTTATATCTTTGTCAAAGGGTTGACAAAAGGAGATAATGGATTGAGGGGGAGTGTAAACCTTCATACGAAGTATTAGTTTTGATCAAATTGACCTTTATATTGGCTTTGAACCCTTTTAGCTTGCTAACCATACATGATAACCTGTTATGTATTTCATTTTCGATTTCTTTTGTTAACAGATGCTACTAAAAGGTATTTTCCTTATTTCATGTGTGTAGGTACCTTTACAATTTAATGTCAAAGGGGGAGAGAGTAATCAAGTTGTCTAAAGGGGAGAGAATGCCCAAGCTTCCTAAGGGGAGATATTGTATGATATTCTACAGGGGGAGAGAATGCATATCTTGCCAAAGGGAGAGAGTGCATAGTCAAAAGGGGAGAGTTGAAAGAAGAGAAAGCTTGGGAGTTAAAGAAGATGCTTGGCTAATGAAAGAAAGATGAAAAGAAAGCTTGAAGAATGATCAAGCTCCAAGCATCAAGAAGAATGAAGAAAAAGACTTAGAGCCCAAGCTAAGTGAAGCAAGCAACCAAGAGATTTCAAGACTTGTCCAGCTTAGGGGGAGCTGAAGACTTAGTGTGTAAATTTGGTGTTGAGTAAGTTGCCATCAAATTGCAAAGGGGGAGATTGTTAGGGATTTTGTGCATTGCAATTTGATGGATGCATTATCATATTAGCGTCATTTGAATTTTCACACGTGCATTGATTTAGAAAATCTTGAAATCTTGATTTATACATGCATTGTTTTTAAGACTTGTAAAAATATTGAATTAGGCATATTTTGGTTTTAACCTTGGATGCATTTTAAATTTGAAAAGAAGTTTTATCAATCAAGCTAGCCTGTGTTTTAAATCTTTCAAATCATCTTAGGCTTTTTATGTTTCATGTTTTTAAACCTCTTACTTTGATTTAAATCATGATTCCAAGCTTGATTCAATGGCCCAAAAGTCCCCACAAAGAAAAACCTTGAAATATGCAATTTTAGGGGAATTTGGTCCCTGGGCCCTGGTCGACCTGCAATGTGCTCGGTCGACCGAGCCCATGGACCCGGTCCAAAGAAGAACACAGCAGGTCGACCGGGTAAAGAGCCGTTGGAGCTCTTTTCAAACGGTCAGATTTAAGACCGTTGAAGCCCAGGTCGATCGGGAAGGGTGCAGGTCGACCGGGGAAACGCAAGAACTCAAATTTTGAGTATAAATACAAGTTCATTCCTTTGTAAAAAATGTTGAAAAAGAGAGGAACCAAGAGCCACTCTTGAGGTGTTTGGAAACAAGAAAAAGCGGATGAACTAAGAGAGACCAAGGGGTCATTGGTGAAGTTAAAGCTTGGATCAATGAAGTTAAATCTCTAAGTAAGCTTTACTTTTATTAATCATATGTTATATGCTTTGCTTAAACTATTGGTAAATGAATTTTAGCATTATAACTATGATGTGTTGAATCCATTCTTCTTTTAATCTTTGATCTAAGTTGGATTGGATTCTTCACCTTGATTTCAAACCAAGTTTGTTTTAAAATCTTCTTTAATCATGCTTAGCCTAAATCTTTGATTTCTTTTATAGCATGATTCATTTACTTGGATGAATCTTTATTTGTTGTTTTCATTCATTTAAACCTTAGTTAAATTAGTTTGGTTTTAAAAACAACATTACACATGCATCACATGTTTAGAGTTAATTAGTTTCATACAACTTGTGAGCCTTTGATTTTCATATCATTAACAAGTTTGTATTCATACATGTGATTGGCATTTCGCTTCAATCAAATCTTTTTATGTTCTTTAAACTTTTAAATGCCTTGAGCATATATTGATTGAGCTTAGTTTTTAACTTGATTGAAGTTATTACGCACACACACATCATGATCATACACCTTTGCATTCATATAGTGTTTGTGTAAGTTAGATTTTTAATTTCATATCCGCCTATTTTAGAGGCATTGTAATTGAGCTTGAATTGTTTCTCTTAAAGTGTTTGTGTAGACACAACATTGAGAGACAATATTCTTCTTGTAAAGGTTATTGCTTAGCCTAGAAAAGCACATTGATAGGTTGTTGTTTAGCCTAGAAAAACAACATTGTAGAGGTTATTGCTTAGCCTTGGAAAGCATATTGTAAAGGTTATTTGTGAGAACCCGACCCCTAATCTCTTGGATTAGTGTTGTTTTATTTGTGGATTAGTTTCTTTTAGTGGGATTAGTAGTTGTTGGGTTGAGTTTGTGAGCTAGAATGGTTTTTCTTCTAGTTTTGGGCTTTTGAGTGCTTTAGTAGCTAGTGGGGCCCTTTGGGGGTTCCCTTTTCGGCTTTGCATTTACTTGTGAGATTTTCCCGATTTGTTTCGTATTGTGTTTTTGGCCCGTTGCATTCATCTTGAGGAATCCTACAACTTTCATGTTGATCCCATATCCATTTGAGAACCCAAAACCCGATTTCTTGGCCTTGAGGGCAAAACAGTCTTTTCACACCAAATCTGTACCCAAAACTCGATATTCCCGAAACCCGCGAAACATATACTTTTTGGAAACTAGATATTTCGACGATCATTTCTTCCTTCTTTGTCGAATCCATCCGAGGTCCCGAATTAGATGATTTCAGCCACCCAAGTTCTTTAAGTTGTGGGACCCAAACCTCACTTGCTTATAAGAGGAACCCATCTCCTTCATTCATTTCATTCACCATTGTTCCAGCTGAACCTAGGGTTTTTCCCTTGTGCTTCTCTCCTTCTTCTTGCTTCTTCATCTCCAAGCCACACCAAGAGTTCATCAATCAAGAAATGGAGACCACCTTCTTCTTCCTCATCTTGCAAGCTTTCCATTGATACCATTTGTGAAGAGAACCCTCCATCACAAGACTTCCTTTGAGCTTACCTTGTCCATTAGAGGACCTTCCAAGTAAGTGATTCTTCCCATCTCCTAGATTTGTAATCTTCTAGCCTTAGAGAAGCTCCACCTTGATTATTGAAAGGTTTCATGGTCATTTCATTGTTTAACCCATTTTAGGGTTTGTTTTGGGGGTTTTTGTAGAGATTGTGGATCTTGAGCTTGAGAGGTGATTAGGAGCTTGATTTGTTTGATTAGAGTCAAAGGCAAGTGGATGAATGGATTGTTTTGATTATTAACATGTTTTGTGAGAAAAATCTTGTTTCATTAAGGGTTTTGGTGATTTTAGTAGTTGTCTTTACTATGATTAATATTGATTTCGAAATGTGCTTATTGATGAGTTATTTTCCCTCTTGTTCATGCTTGGAAAATGTATGCGTCATATTGTCAAGGTTTCAAATGGTTTCACATGAATGAGTTTTCTCCACCTTGAGATTTATTGTGAATGGAAAGAATGGAAAAGGAGAAACTTGAAATGAGGAGCTCTTTAGCTCATTTTAATGTCTTGGAAACATATATTTAAACCATCTTGTTTATAGTTCTATGTGATTGTGTAAGTGTTGGAAAGGAAAGGAAAAAGAGGAGGAAAAATCAGTGTCCCGGACCTGCTGCACGCCCAGGTCCGATCGATCGGACCTACAGGCCGATCGATCGGCCTGTCTTTTAACAGTAAGGCTTTTTGGGGCGATCGATCGGCCGATCGATCGGACCCTGTGCATTTCTGGTACAGAAATTTCGGCCGATCGATCGGACCTTCGATCCGATAGATCGGAGGACTCAGTTTGAGTCCGGTGAAATTTGATATTTGTTTTTTTTGGAAACCTTTGGGCCTTCTATGAGTCCTAGGGGTGTATACCTTAGTGTTAAGACCAATTATACCCTAATCTAAGGTCTCTAAGACTAGGGAACTAAAAGAAAGAATGGTGATGATATAGGCACTAATTCTCGGTTTTAGGTGGGACCCTGGCTACCCTCTTTGGACTGTTTGGACCATGTGTGAGAATGTCTTGAGCCGACACACCTCACGGTTGGTTCGGTGGCATCGGAGTTAATCCATTTCAATCTTGAACGGGATGGAACGACGCGATATCTTCTTTATATCTAAACACAAGTCTATTTCCTTGGTTATCGCTAATTCTATTCCTTTCGATGACTGAGTAGGTTGCTCGATGTTTCCGGATTAATGTCATGCCTAGGATGGACCGTTTATAATCTTGATTCTTGCTATTGTAACATCTAGTACTACCCATAAGCTCATTTTAAGTTTTGAAAGTAGTAAAAGTGCATAAGGAGCCCGGAATGTCTTCAAACTCAAGGAGTACCAAGAAATTGTTATAATCGACATACGGGACCCCTATTCACTTAAATAGATCTTGAAACCGATATTTTTACCCGAAATTGTTATAGTTCATTGTTTCACCTCTTTTCCCGAGATTTGCATTACATGACTGGTTTTCCCGAAAGCATTGGAGTTACTCTAGTAACAGTCATTTGTCCCGAAGTGCATTGCATCACATGATACGACAGTGTGCCCTTGAGCACCCCGTTTTACCCGTTTATTTATTGTACTTGATTTACTTGTTTCTCCGAAAGCATTGAAGTTACACTAGTAACAGTTATTTGTCCCGAATGTATTGCCCGATATGAAGTGACAGTGTGCCCTTGAGCACCCCCGTTTTACCTGTTTATTTACTGTACTTGATTTACTTGCATATGTCTCAATTGGTTTTGACCTATGAGTCGGCATCACTAAGCTTGGATACCTTGTCGGTTTGATCCACCGACTTGGAAATCCCTCTCCCGTCCCGCCAGCTGCAGTTTGGATCCCGATACCCGGTTATTGCCGTGGTCCCGTCCCGATACCCGGTTCGCTACCGTGGTCCCGTTCCCGTATATTTATATTGTATATATGATTTGCGTTGAGTCTCCTCACCTTGTGTGACTGAGACCAACGTCCCGTTATACTCTTGTCACTTCGGTGATAGAGGACTTAGCTTCTTGTGATTGCCATCTTGCCAGTTCCCGATTCCTTGGATACCCGACATGTTTTATATTGCTTACTTGCTTTCCGATAAATGATTCGTTTCCTTTATGAAAGTTGTTATTTAAACAAGTGTTAATATTCTCCAATGTAAATTCAGTTATTATTATATTGTCTTCTGTTCTTTGTACCCGCACATGTTTTAAATGAATGCCGGTTGGGCGAATACCCATGCTCTTACATATGTATCAAACGATCGATGGTTTTACTAGATTTATGTGATTACACATGTTTTAAATGAATACCCGAATTGTTAAATATCCGTGCTTTGTTTTAAATGACATTTGGGTTGTGAGATTCCTATGTTTATACCTGTTTTAAATGATTACCCGATTGTTAAATATCCATGCTTTGAAATATGTTTCAAATGACACTTGTTTGCCAGATCCCTACGTTTATACCTATTTTAAACGATATCCGGTTTGTTAAATATCCATTCGCTGAAATATGTTTAAATGGACACTAGTTTTGTCAGATTTCTTTGGTTACACCTGTTTAAATGAACACCCGGTTTGTTAAATATCCGTATTTCTACGTAGGTTTCAAATGTACATTGGTTTTGCTAGACTGCTATGAATACCTGGTTTGTTGTATACTTGTGTTTTTACTTAAGCTTCAAATGAACGTTGTTTTGACATACCACTATATTTATACACGTTTTAGACGAACACCCGATTGTCAAATATCTATGTTTATAGATGATGTAAATGAACACATGTTTTATTAGATATTCATGTTTTACCCATGCATGAAATGAATACAGGTTTTCCCCGAGATTCCCGACTTTGCACCCGTTTAATTATATGCAGCATTTGATCGAGTATCATGATTTATCTTATGTTTTATTCTTCAGTATATTTGTTATCTTTTCATCCACCTGCCAGACCGTCGTGTCTGACCCACTACTTTTGGTACTCAGGTTCAGATTTCTTCGCCCCGGGCTGAGTGTTTTTGTTGGCTGTGGAGCCATGCCTTGCAGGTTGTTTTGTCGGCTATGTCATGTAGACATTGAGCTTGACATCGGAGCTACCTCACATTTGGGTAGTAGTTTATAGCTTATTGTTGTATGGCTTTTATTAGCCTTTTTCTTGGGGTTCTTAATTAATGTACATTGATAATTGTAACTTGAACATATTTGGGAATGTAATATCCTGTTACTGTCAGCTCTGTAATTTATTGTGATGGTTACTCCAGTCTGATATGATTCTTGATATAATAGCTATGTGCTAAAGGTTGAGTGCGACGCGGAATCCGATGGCCACGGACTTCGGGTCGCAACGCCACAAATGCTTCCGCAAAATATTCAGAATGTGTTGTCTTCACACACGCGGATCCTGGGAGAAGTAAAATATATTTTATGCTTAATCCCATTTCCCGCCCCCGAAGTTTCGGTTCGGGGGCGTGACATTATTGCTTAGCCTATTGAAAAGCATAGTCAGTGGAAATCCGGTGGGGTGTTGGATCACAAGCCGGTAGTGGATGTAGGCATTGAGGCCGAACCACTATAAATCCTTGTGTGATGGTGCATGCTTTGTGGTGATTGTTTTTGTTTAGTTTCTGCATTTATTTACTTAATCACCACTTGTGACTAATTAATTTAAAGAAGTTAAAATTTGGCATTATTGGTCACTAAGTTGTAGCTCACCCTATTCACCCCCCTCTAGGGTTAGGATCCCGGACTTTCAGGTCATATTTTTTATTTCATTTTATTTTTGGTTTTTCTATGCACGACAATGGTTTTGAGATTGAAGATGTATGTTTCCATAGCAGGTGCCATATATAATAAAGCGAAAGGGGCATTATTCAGCCAAAAGAAAAGGGAGAATGGGGCATTGATAAAAATGATTGTTACGTAGAAGGAACCTGTCATTCTCATTATTTTGAGGATTTCATCAGAAAAACCCCTTTAAATTCACAATATACCAAAAAGGACCAAAGATAAGTATCTACTGTAGTAGTCTTAGGGCCATTTTGGGTTTTTTTCCTCCCGAGTAGCAATATCCCCACTCACCTACATATACAAGTAGGACAACTCATTTTTTCTTTTTCTTTTTTCACAATTAAGCGACAAAATTGCCGCCCAAGTCAGATTAAAAAAAAATCTTTTTCCTTTTGGATGGTGGTTGCCTGGTGATTGGAGGCTGGAGGACGATTATGGGTGAAGTTTAAGATAATGGTGAAAGGGATATGCGAGATAGGTCTTAGTCGCAGATATAGAGCTAGTTAAAGTGTTGTGAATTGGATTAGTGAGGAATGAGGATGAAGAGGGAAACCAGCACAATGATCTAAAGTGTTACACTCTGATGATCGAGACATATCACATTATCTCATAGTGATCACAGTGCTGCAACCTTATCAGATGAGATGCCCAATCTCATCACTGGTTGTGAATCATCTTAAGTATAAGATTTGTAATCTATGTCTCCTGTATGTGGCTTCCATCCACACATATAGATCACATCTAATATACTTGTGGGCTCCGGCCGATTCATCTCATGAACCATCATCTCATTTTGTATTGGTCATGTGCAAACATAGAATAAAATACCATTTATCTCATGAATAAAGCATGAAAATATAAATTAATTAATGAAACAAATCAATTTATCCGGATTATCCATTGGATTGAGATCATACAATCTAACAACTTTCTTATATCCTTCACTCCTTACCTCAAATAAGTCACTCTTCACCTATTTAATAATCATTTTTGGGAGCTCATTTCAGCATGAGTTCCAATCTATTCAATTCATATATATTCTATTATAAAAATCAGGCCTAAGTGATATTTTTCTAAGATTCCTTTATTCATTTCACTCCATCAATAGTTCTCGGCAAGTGAGCGCTACAAAACTTTGGGGGAGTTTTTTTTTTTTTTGACAAAATATAGTATTCCTTTTAGTTGGGTCCACTATGGTATATGACAACTATGAAATGCCACGAGATGGAATACCTTTAACTCCATCTCTAGATGAGATCAACCTATGTCAAAATCTTCAACTCCATTAGATTATCTTAACCCCTTGATCCACGGCCCCAAAGTTTTATGGTTTTAGAGACATCACTTTCTTGTGATTTCAATCCAACGGTGAGTAAAAGTTGGATGAGTGTCAAATTTGGGCTTTATACCAATTCATGGAGGGAAGTATGTGAAATGATTGGATTGGTTCAAGGTGGGCTCCATGCCCTAAAAACATATGGGAGAAAAAGGGGAGTTTTTGAGAATTCCGCATAAAACTCCCAGTTTTGCTACCCATTTTTTTAGGATGTGGAGCCTACCTTAAGCCAATCCAACCCCTTCACACATACTCCCCCCCACCCCCGTGAATTGGTATAAAGCCCAAACTAAGTACGGGCCAAAACATTTTTTTACATAAATTCATGAGATACCAAAATTAATTATAAAAACATAAAATATATTCATACATATTTATATTGAAATAAAAAATGGTTGATGTGATAACAATGCTTAGTCATTTATCTTGTATTCCTTTTGCTATTTTCTAATGAAAGTCTTTGTTACCAATATAAGAAAAGAAAAGAAATTAGAGTATAATCATGTGATTAACACACGATCAATCTAATAAAGGGCCCAACTCATATAGATTTCAAATTTAGACTATTACCACAGCACACAATATAACTGTGATTTGAACAGTTTAAAATTTTCATGTAGGCTCCATTTATGGGTTTATAGGTCGGCGTCTAAAGATTTAGATTCACAAGTTGGTTGCAATAATTTGGTGCATAACATGTTTAGTGGCTCATAGATATTCTCAACACTTTGAATTTGAATGATTGGGAGATATTTTTTGTTATAATCATTTACAATGAAGAGAGACTCTCATTCAAAATTCTCTCTTTAAAGCTTAATAGTGGTTAGAAAGCAGTTACAAAAAAAAAAAAGAAAAAAGAAAGCTCAAATCTCTCTTTCCTTGAGCCACATCAGCAATTGGGCCCCATTTATTACTTCAAAAGACAAGCCCAAAGGACATGCCAACTTTTTATCTCTCTTTGAATGAATGGTTGCATCTCTTAGAAAAAGGAAACACCTCTTTCATATCTTTAAACCATTTCTCCCTTAAAACTCTCCATCACACCACCACTGAAGATTTCTTTTCAACATATATCCCACCCAACCTCCCTCTCTGTGTCCCAGAGATGGATAAGACCTAAACAAGGCAAATGCAGTGTAGAATCTATAAGGCACGAGATTATAATATGTTTACAAAAATTCAACAAAGCTGAGAAAGAGGCAACTCTTTTTTTTATGTGTTTCATATAAATGGATTTATATGAAAGAAATATTAATTTTAATATACTATATATTCAGATTACATGAGACTTAACTTGTGCATCGCACAGGGCCTTCATGCTAGCATTGTTGATAGACATCCAAGTTCAATGGAGCAGTCACTGATAAAAGCATAAAAAAGTATACCCTTTCCACCTGCACTTATTGAATTACCATGAGTGAAGCTCATTGCAACCATTTGAAGGAGGATAATGTAAGAAGTCCTCTGGGTTGCTTTATTTTACCTATATATAGCATGCTTCACCTCTTCTCTAAGGAAGCGACTAACTTTCGTAAACATTGTTAAAGTTAATTAACATGACCTTTTTTCTCCTGTAAATGATGGGTCCCATTTTTTGTCATCCTACCTGTCCATTATAACTGTAAAAATTTCAGTCCAATAGAATTGTATTCAGTTTGATCATCTATGAAGCTAAATACTGAGATAAGGATGCATATCGTGAGGGATTTAAAGAGAGAGAATTCAAGGGCAAGATCTTATGGGGATTTGAAAGGCATTGAGTAGGTAATTAAGATCCAATCTTTCTAATTTTGAAAGAAGCTAATTTAGCCCTCATTATGAAGGATGAGGATTTATAGAGAAGACATCGTATTGAGATATCTACAATGGTTAGAAGTGGGGGCATTAAGGAGAGAGAAGAAAGAAATAACAACCGCATCAGATACATTTGCAACCAAATCAACATGAGGATCATCAATAGGCTTGAGCATAATCCTCGTGCTTGTTCAAAATAGTCCTAAAAAAAGGATCACAGAGCACACTTCCCAAATAATAGGTTATATGTGTTAGAAACGAGTAAAAACCAGGATCTCTAGATATTGCGTACAGATCACTGCAGAAATAAGCTTGAACTAATATGATGAAATCATACATGTGAGATCTCTTTGATTTGATCTCGATCTTACAGCAACCCGAAAACCTCAATATCTTCTACTGTATTCCTATATGCTAGGACTCGCACAAGGGAGTGGGCCTCTTTTGTGAATTCTCCTCTGCTCTCTAAAACCGAGATTTCTCTCTTGTTATTCTTGTATATTAACCTTGAGAGCAATAACGCATATTTATAGGCTACAATAGGGACCTTAAGAAGGAAATAAGGATAGGCTCCTTATGGAAATAGGAAACCCTAATTCGACCCAAATTAGAATCCTAGTTTCATAAATTACAATTCAGTCCACTAAAGAATTGTAATTGCACTCCAGTCCTTATTCTCAAAATAATATTTCGAGCTTCTTGTTATTAAATGCTTATTAATCTCCCCATGTTAAGATTTCAGATATCCATCAATTAAATAACTACTGACATCTATATTTAATCGATATCTTTATAATTCCTTGAGACCTTACACTTAACTTATTTGATATGTCGGACACAAAGTCCACTTGCAGGGTTTGACATAATCAAAACTTAAAAGCTTCATCAAGGGGATATCATCAATCCCTATTACGGGACGTGGATTCCGTCAATAAATTAATATCCACCATACACGTAGTGTAGCCATCCAATTCACTGAGATTATTGACCCATAAAAGATCTCACTCCTTCGTAAATCAAAATACCAAACACTAAATGTATGTGTCTATTATTTATGTCGGGATTAAGAGTACAAGCACTCATAATAACCATTTGGACGTTCTTCATCTTATATAGTCAGTATAAAGAAAATAAACCCAAAAGCATGGTCCTGTTCAATACACATATAGTGTACTAGCATAATGAGTTGAAACTATACTATTTCCTACAACCAAGACAAGCCCGCTGAAACAACATGCTACAATCGTACCGATGGTGTGTCCAAATCCATCTAGATTGTGAACAACAACTTATATTCCATAAGAACTGACAAATAAGTCTTCCGTGTGTAAGTAAAACTCTACACACCAATTTGTCTACTTTATAGAATAAAGGACACTCACATACATAATAATTAATAATGCAACCATTTGCCCATATAAAATCTCAATTAGATGAGAAGACAAAATATACTAAAAATGAATCAGTCAAAGACAAATACATAAAGTATGTTTTTAGTATAAATTTCCAACAATATGAAGATTTTAACATCCTACATTGTCACACAAATTTGTAAGATGCTAGCTCACTACTGCAAATAACTGATCCATTTTCCAAAAAAATGCAAATAATTCATTTCAAATAATAAGTTAAAAAATAATTGGAAAAAATTATTGACTTATTGACAAATAATAATGAACATTTGGAAGAAGGAATAAAAGTTACCCAACACATATAAGGAATAAATTTACCTCATAAAAATAGTTCTCATGGGGTTGAATCGCTAATTGTTCTCTTCACTGTTAACATTGCCAAGGTGTCTAAGGCACTGCCCTCGTCACGAAAATATAACATAAAAAATGAAAACTAATTATGCAAAATATTGATAAGAATATACAACTTGAGGTGATGGAGAAACATAGCAAATCAACATAATAACATGGTTTCCCGTGTTAATAGCATGAGAAGAAAGAAACCCAGATGGAATCATTCTTCTTCCATTTGAAATTCTAAAAACTACCAACCAAACAAGAAAACCCAAAATGCAGAACTCTAGATATAATGAATATCTGAAAGTGCTGAAAATCCTGAAAACCAAGACTGCAACATTAAAATCCCAATAAATATAATATGGGTTTTCCACGTTAAGCACAAACAAGCATATGGGTGTTCTTATTCTAATTATATAATCAACAGAGAAATGAATACATGCGAAAAAATATCAATAATGATGAGAAATGAGCACAAATGCCATATATTACCACAACACAATTGTTACGACCCCGGACCGGGCCCACGGGACTGATTCGAGATCGGGACACTAATGGTGGTGTGATGAGGTGTAGTACACATTTATTTAATTTCCCACAGGTGTCCGCGGTGAGGATATCACAACTACAAATGAATATTTCTTTTAAGTGTGGAAGCGTGTAGCAAATCAAATAGTCAAACCATCTCTAGTCATGAAGGCAATATCACAAGTATAAAATACTGTATCAGAATGAGCAATGATCATTAGCATGTTTCCCAAAAGTAAGTTAAAGTTTATATAACAGACCATTTAGTTACATTTCCCAAAAATAGAGACCAACAAAGGCCAATATAAACAAAACAATAACCCAAAAAGAATGGTTAAACTGTTTCCCAAAATGTTACGTCTCTCGTAGCAACCAGATATCTAAATGACGTCATCAGCATGCCACTCAACTAGGGGTTGCGGTTCATCGACCGCCTCCTCCTCAAGGTAACCGGCAACGGGACCTGAGTACCAAAGAAAATGGGTCAGACACGACGGTCTGGCAAGAGGGTGAAAATATACAACAACATATAATAAACGAAATACCTTGGAAAGCATAAAAATCTTTTTAAGCAATAACTTTCATAAAAGAGCTAAATCATTTACTGGAAAACAAATAAGCAATATAAAACATGTAAGGTATCCAAGGAATCAGGAACTAGCAAGATGGCAATCACACAAAGTTAAGTCCTCTATCACCGAAGTGACAAGAGTATAACGGGACGTTGGTCTCAATCACACAAGGTGAGGAGATTCAACGAAACATATATAGACAATATAAATATACGGGACGGGACCACGGTAATAAACCGGGCATCGAGATCCAAACTGCAGCTGGTGGGACGGGAGGGGGATCTCCAAGTCGGTGGATCAAACTGACAAGGTTATCCAGGCTTAGTGATGTCAACTCATAGGTCAAATAATAAATCGAGACATGAACAAGTAAATCAAGTGCAAGTAAATGAACAGGCGGGACAAGGATGCTCAAGGAATAATTTCCATTTCATGTGGTGCAATACATTTCGGGACAAGTAACTGTTACTAGTGTAACTTCAATGCTTTTGGGAAAACAAGTCATGTAATGTAAATCTCGGAAATGAGGGAATACAATGAACTATTACAATTTCGGGTAAAATATTGGTTTCAAGATTTATTTAAGGTGAATAGGGGTCCTGTATGTCGATTGTAATAATGACTTGGTACTCCTTGAGTTGGAAGACATTCCGGGCTCCTTATACACTTTACGATTTTCAAAACCTTAAATGAGCTTATAGATAGTACTAGACGGTATGATTAAAAATCAATACTATAGACAATCTAATCCTATGCACCATGTTAATCCTGAAGCATCGTATAACCTATTCAGTCACCGAAAGGGATAGGATTCACGACACCTAAGGAAACGGACTTCGCGCATAGATATATGGAAGTTTTTTTGTTGTCCCGTACCGTTCAAGATTGAATTAGATTGGTTTCCGATGCAACCAGACTAATTGTGAAGAATGTCGGATCAAGACATGCTCACATATAGTCAAATGAGTAAAAAAAGGAGTAGCCAAGTCCCACCTAAGTCCATCCAAAAATAGGGTAAAAATCCCATCCAGCAAGGATTTCTCAGTTGGCCCAATCGGCCTGGTCAAGGCCCGGTCGACCCCGTACACAGCAGCCTCGGTCAACCTGGTCCCTGTATGCCCGGCCTACCGAGCCAATGGCCGGTCGACCGAAAATTGTAACTGAAATGGGTAAATAGTGTTTTGGTCAGGCTCCCAGGGAACCTGACCTTGTGTCGCCGGTCGACGGAGCCCCCGTGCGGTCGACCGCGTACACTGCGGAACAGAACCCAGTTTCTGTTCTGCAGTGGGCTGGGTCCTTCTCTTTTTCCCTCCTTTCAACACTTATACAACCACCACAAGACTAGAGATAAAGAAAGCTATAAACCCATGTTTCCAAGGCATTAAATGAGCTAGCAAGATGCATTATGAGCATCTATTTCAACAATGCAAATCAATAAAAGCATGAGTAAATCATTAATATTTCACCAAATCATTTAAAACTCAAAACACCTAATCATCCACTTGCTTTAGGTCCAAGCTAGCAAAACCAAGCCTCTAATCACCTCTTAAGCTTAATTCCAAGCTACAAGCAAAACCCCCCAAAACAAACCCTAAAATGGGTCAAACAATGAATGAAGAAGATAAAACTCACAATAATGAAAGTGGAGCTTCTCAAGGACTAGAAGAACACAAATCTAGAAGATGGAGAAGATTGCTTACTTAGATGACCTTCAAATGGCAAGAGTTGGCCCAAAGAAGATCTTGGAATGAGAGGTTTCCTTCACAATTGGTATCAATAGGTAGCCTTCAAGATGAGGAAGAGAATGGTGAAGTCTATTTTGATGTTGGTGCAAGTTTGGTGGGAGATTGAGATGGAGAGAGCAAGAAGAAGAAGAGAAAGTTGCCAAAGCAAACCCTAGACTCTCTTTTGTGCTGGAAAAGGGAAATGGAAGGTGGGTTTCTCCTTAAATAAGCAATGAGAATGGGTCCCACTACTCAAGAACTCTTTGGGCTGAAATCATGTCTTTCGGGACTTCAAATGAATTCGACGAAGAAGGAAGAAATGATCGCCGTAAAAAGTATATGTTTCGCGTGTTTCGGGGAAATCAAGTTTTGGATACAGGTTTAGTGTAAAATTACTGTCTTGCCCTCAAGGCTAGGAAATCGGGTTTCGGGGTCTCGAATGGGAACGGGATCAACATGAAAGTTGTAGGGATTAACGAGATAAATGAAACAGGATAAGAACCCAAATAAAAAAAATTCCGGAAAATCCTCTAAGAAAACGCAAATCGAAAAGGGAACCCCCAAAGGGCCCACTAGTCACCAAAACACTCGAAATTCCCCAAAACTATAACAAAAGCTATTCCAAACCCAACTTAGCCAAAATCACTAATCAAGCTTAGAACTAACACACGACTTAATTAACACTAATCGGGTTCACTCGGGTCGGGGTCTTACATCCTCCACCCCTTAGGGCATTTGGTCCTCCAAATGAAATATAAGACTCACCTCTGGTAGAAGATGTGGGTACTTCTTCTGCTCTTGATCTCGTAATTCCCATGTTGCCTCTTCCGTTCCATGATTCTCCCATAATACCTTTACCCACTGAATAGACCGTGTCCTCAACTCTTGTTCCTTTGTATCGATGATCTGAACGGGCTTCTCAACATAGGTAACATCCTCTTGAATCTCTAATGGCTCATGCCGGAGCACATAGGACGGATCGTGGACATACTTCTTCAACATAGACACATGGAAAACGTTGTGTACGCCGGATAGCTCAGGTGGTAAGGCTAATCTATAAGCCATGTCACCGATCTTACTCACAATGTCGTAGGGTCCAATGTATCTCCGTGATAGCTTGCCCTTCTGCCCAAATCTCAATGTTCCCCTTGTAGGTGACACTTTCAAGAAGACCTTGTCTCCTTCTTTGAACTGTAAATCCATTCTATGAGAATCTACTTAGCTTTTCTGTCTACTCCGGGCTACTTTCAGACGTTCTTGAATCAACTTGATTTTGTCGCTGGTCTCACTTACAATAGTTGGTCTATGGAAACTACGAATGCCGACTTCTTCCCAACATACAGGTGTCCTACACCTTCTGCCATACAATGCCTCAAAAGGCGCCATGCAAATGCTCGAATGGTAGCTATTGTTGTAAGCAAACTCAAACAACGGTAATGTCTCATCCCATTGAGTCTTGAAGTCTAACACACAAGCACGGAGCATATCCTCGAGAGTTTGAATTGTTCTCTCTGACTGGCTATCTGTCTGAGGGTGATAAGCTGTGCTGAACTGTAATCTCATACCCATGGACTCATGTAGCGTCTTTCAGAACCTCGAGACGAATCTGCTGTCTCTGTCGGATGTGATAGAAACTGGCTGTCCATGTCGACTAACAATCTCGTTGACAAACGGCTCTGCCAAAGGTAGCATGTGCATCTTCTTCCCTGTCCTCATAGCAATGAAATGAGTTGACTTGGTGAGATGGTCCACAATGACCCATATCGCATCGTTGCCTCTGCTGGTCCTCGGTAATCCCGAAATAAAATCCATGGTAATATGCTCCCATTTTTATTCCGAGATCTCTAACGACTGCAACAATCTTGGAGGCCTCTGATGTTCTGCCTTAATCAACTGACAGGTCATGCAATGGGAGACAAACGTTGCAATCTCTCTCTTCATATTGTTCCACCAAAGTCTGCCCTTCAAATTTTGATGCATCTTTGTGATGCCTGGATGCATAGAGTATTTCGTGCCGTGAGCCTCGGTCATGATGTCATTTCTCAAATCTTCAATGTTGGGTACACACAGACGGTCACGGTAGTACAAAACTCCTTCAACAATACGGAAATCAGGACGGTCTGCTATATGCTCTGAAATCTTGGCCAACTCTGGATCTTGCAACTGACTATCCTTGATCTTTTGAATGAAGGAAGGCTCTGACACTGACATGTTAGATAATAGGACTCCCTTCCTTAGTGGCTATATGTCTATGCTCAACTCTTCAAATTGCTCAAAAATACAAGTGCCACTTAAATTTGCCAAGCCTATTGATTTTCTGCTCAAGGCATTGGCAACTACATTAGCTTTCCCCGAGTGGTACTTGATTGAAAAATCGTAATCCTTGATATATTCCATCCATCTTCTCTGCCTCATGTTCAATTCCTTCTGAGAAAACAAATACTGTAAGCTGCGGTGATTGGAGTGGACTTCAAACTGCTCTCCATAGAGGTAATGTCTCCACTCTCCAAAGAGGTAATGTCTCCACTTTTCAACGCGAAAACAACCGCTGCTAACTCAAGATCATGGGTGGCATAGTTCTTCTCGTGATCTTTCAACTGTCGAGATCCATAAGCAATCACTTTTCCTTCTTGCATCAACACACAACCAAATCCCACATTCGAAGCATCGGTAAAAATGGTGAAACCGTCGCTCCCGGATGGCAAAGTAAGGACTGGTGCTGTAGTCAATCTCTTCTTTAGCTCTTGGAAACTCACTTCACACTGATCTGTCCATACATGTGGTACATTCTTCTTTGTCAACTTCGTCAATGGTGACGCAATCAACGAAAATCCTTGCACAAACCTCCGATAATAGCCTGCCAATCCCAGAAAACTTCTAATTTCTGTCACATTCTTCGGCCTTTCCCAATTCACTACTGCTTCAATCGTGGATGGATCCGCTGACAATCCTTCTTTGGAAATGATGTGCCCCAAAAATGCTACTTGGTCTAACTAGAATTCACACTTGTTGAGCTTCGCATATAGCTGATTCTCTCTCAAGAGTTGCAGTGCTATTCTCAAGTGCTCTTCATGCTTTTATTTGGTCTTGGAGTACACTAAGATGTCGTCAAATACTACCACAAATTGATCTAGATACTCTGCAAATATCTTGTTAATCAATGCCATGAACACTGTTGGTGCATTTGTCAACCCAAATGGTATCACTAGGAACTCATAGTGGCCATATCTTGTCCGGAAAGCTGTTTTCAACACATCTGATTCTCTGAATCTCAGCTGATGGTAACCGGATCTCAAGTCAATCTTCGAAAAGTATGAAGCACCTTGCAATTGATCAAACAATTCATCTATCCTTGGCAATGGGTATTTGTTCTTGATGGTCACTTGATTCAATCTTCTGTAATCTATACACATTCTCATTGAACCATCATTCTTCTTAACAAACAAGACTGGAGCTCCCCATGGTGAAATACTCGGTCTCAAAAAACCTTTGTCTAACAATTCTTGCAACTGAGTCTTCAATTCTCCCAACTCTGCCGGAGCCATTCTATATGGTGCAATAGATATTGGAGCGGTCCATGGTAACAACTCAATAGCGAAATCAATCTCTCTGATGGGTGGTAAACCTGGAATCTCCTCCGGAAAAACATCCGGAAATTCACAAACAATTGGGATCTCCTCCACCCCTTGGGACCGTTTATCCTCTGTGATAAATGCCAAATAGGCTTCACATCCACTTCTCAATAGTCTATCAGCCTTCAACGCTGAGACAAACCCTGCACGAGGATTCCTCCTCTCTCCCTGAAACAACACCCCTACTGGTGTCTCCTCTAACTTGAAAGTAAGGGTCTTATGGAAACAATCCATCGTGGCATGGTACCCTGCCAGCCAATCCATCCCTAGGATGACATCATAACCATACATCTCCAATGAAATGAGATCCGCGGTTAAAACCACTTCTCCTATCTGGACTGTGCAACTAGGATAAAAGGTTTTACATATAACTTGTTTACCTACTGGGGTTGCCACAGTCAAAATGAACTCAAGTTCTCTAGCATGCATATCAATCAACTCAGAAAATTTATGGGATACGAATGAATGTGTAGGGCCAGGGTCAAATAAAATCTTACTTTAATCCCACAAACAAGGAGTGTACCTTCCACGACGTTGCCTGCTGCCTATGCATCAACTCTATTAATAACATAGATTTGTCCTCAATGCTGTGGCCTGCCTTGTTGTGCATTCCTATTCTATTGCGGTGCACGCTGATTTTGGTTCTGTCCTTGCTGATAACGAGCCTGCTGCTGTGGTTGTTGTTGTCTATGTTGCAGCTGCTGTGGTGCTTGTTGCTGGAGTGGCCTTGCCTGATTTTGGACAACCATTGCATTCTGTGGTGGTGTTAGACGCTGTGGTCCTTGCTGTTGCTGATTCTGCCTATTCGGTCTTGGACAATCTCTCATTTGATGGTTCATCGCACCACACCTGAAGCATGCTCCTGTAATGGTACGACATTCAGCACTCACATGATTCTTTCCACAGTGGATGCAAACCACTGGATTCTGAACATTCTGCTCTGGCTTCTGCCTGTTGTTCTGCTGATTTCTCTGGTGCTGGTGGTTCTGGTGGTTAGCTGGACCCTTTCCCTGAACTCTGAGGATCTTGTTAAGGAAGTTCTCAAACTTATAGGCCCTCTTGACGACTTCTTCGAAAGTGGCAGGTGGAACTACTCCGATAGCATCCCTATCAATGAAAGGGTTAAGTTCCTCTAGGAACTTAGCAATCTTCTTCTCCACCGTGTCCACTAGTTCTGGAGCATATCTAGACAATCTTTCAAATTTTGTGAGGTATTCGAGGACTGTCATGTTCCCTTGAACAAGCTGCTGGAATTCCACTGCTTTCTGTCGCTTGATGTGAGCGGATACATATTTATCATGGAACTGCCTATTGAAGTTTGTCCAAACCTCTGCATCAGTCATAGTCCTGTATTCTTCCCTAACCGTCTTCCACCATCTGTCCGCTATACCGCTAAAGAGGGAGGATGCTAGTTTCACTCTTTCTCCTCCGGTGCATTGGAAAATCTCAAAGATGTTCTCCGTATGGTCTAACCAATCATCTGCCGCTAATGGATCCTCTATGCCTAGGAATTCCTTTGGAGCTCTCTTCCGAAACCGCTCAAACAAAGCGTTCGGGTCATGTTGCCTCTGATTGATGACAATAGCAGGTTGAGGTTGAACCGGCTCGGGCCCTCTCTGTAACACTTTTAACAGTTGCCTTTGCATCTCTGCCAATTCTCTAGCATGGTCCTCATCTTTCTCAAGTATCTGTTCTTGTAGCCTAGTTTGATTCTCATTGGCCTGATGCTGTTGGTCAAGCATTGCTTGCATCATCTGTTGGAATTGATTGGGCATGATGTTTTCAACTAGGTCTTCATCAGCCGACCCTGTATGATCACTATTGCTTATAGAAGGGTTGCCGTTTATCGGTCACTTACGAGGTGGCATGATACTGCAAAACAAGTTGTTAGCACATAATAATCAATTAAAGGGTCATATTCCTCACACGATACTATCTAATGAAGGGTCTAACGAATCCCTGCCACGTCCTTAGGATTTCTAGTTTCTTTTAATTGCTTGAAACACGTCTCGCTCTAATACTAGTCTATCACGACCCCGGACCGGGCCCATGGGACTGATCCGGGATTGGGACACTAATGGTGGTGTGACGAGGTGTAGTACATATTTATTTAATTTCCCACAGGTGTGCGCGGTGAGGATATCAAAACTATAAATGAATATTTCTTTTAAGTGCGGAAGCGTGTAGCAAATCAAATAGTCAAACCATCTCTAGTCATGAAGGCAATATCACAAGTATAAAATACTGTATCAGGATGAGCAATGATCATTAGCATGTTTCCCAAAAGTAAGTTAAAGTTTATACAAAATATCATTTAGTTACATTCCCCAAAAATAGAGACCAACAAAGGCCAATATAAGCAAAACAATAACCCAAAAAGAATGGTTAAACTGTTTCCCAAAATGTTACGTCTCTCATAGCAACCAGATATCTAAATGACATCATCAGCATGCCACTCAACTAGGGGCTGCGGTTCACCGACCGCCTCCTCCGCCTCCTCCTCAAGGTAACCGGCAATGGGACCTGAGTACCAAAGAAAATGGGTCAGACAAGACGGTCTGGCAAGATGGTGAAAAGATACAACAACATATAATAAATGAAATACCTTGCAAAGCATAAAATTCTGTTTAAGCAATAACTTTCATAAAAGAGATAAATCATTTACTGGAAAACAAATAAGCAATATAAAACATGTAAGGTATCCAAGGAATCGGGAACTAGTAAGATGACAATCACACAAAGCTAAGTCCTCTATCACCGAAGTGACAAGAGTATAACTGGACGTTGGTCTCTGTCACACAAGGTGAGGAGATTCAATGAAACATATATATACAATATAAATATACGGGACGGGACCACGGTAGCGAACCGGGTATCAGGACAGTACCACGGTAATAAACTGGTCATCGAGATCCAAACTGCAGCTGGCGGGACGGGAGAGGGATCTCCAAGTCGGTGGATCAAACCGACAAGGTTATCCAGGCTTAGTGATGCCGACTCATAGGTCAAATAACAAATCGAGACATGAACAAGTAAATCAAGTGCAAGTAAATGAACAGGCGAGACAAGGATGCTCAAGGAATAATTTTCATTTCATGTGGTGCAATACATTTCGGGACAAGTAACTGTTACTAGTGTAACTTCAATGCTTTTGGGAAAACAAGTCATGTAATGTAAATCTCGGAAATGAGGGAATACAATGAACTATTACAATTTCGGGTAAAATATTGGTTTCAAGATTTATTTAAGGTGAATAGGGGGTATGTCGATTGTAATAATGACTTGGTACTCCTTGAGTTGGAAGACACTCCGGGCTCCTTATACACTTCACGATTTTCAAAACTTTAAATGAACTTATAGATTGTACTAGACGGTATGATTAAAAATCAAAACTATAGACAATCTAATCCTATGCACCATGTTAATCCTGAAGCATCGTATAACCTATTCAGTCACCGAAAGGGATAGGATTCACGATACCCAAGGAAATGGACTTCGCGCATAGATATAAGGAAGGTATCGCGTTGTCCCGTACCGTTCAAGATTGAATTAGATTGGTTTTCGATACAACCGGACTAACCGTGAAGAACGTCGGCTCAAGACATCGTCACATATAGTCAAATGAGTCCAAAAAGGGGTAGCCAAGTCCCACCTAAGTCCATCAAAAAATAGGGTAAAAATCCCATCCAACAAGGATTTCTCAGTTGGCCCGGTCGACCCCGTACACAGCAGCCCCGGTTGACCTGAGAAAGTCAGGTCGACCAGGTCCCTGTATGCCCGGTTGACCGAGCCCATGGCCGGTCGACTGACAGTTGTAACTGAAATGGGTAAACAGTGTTTTGGTCAGGCTCCCAGGGAACCTGACTCTGTGGCGCTGGTCAACCGAGCCCCCGTGCGGTCGACCGCGTACACTGCGGAGCAGAACCCAGTTTCTTTTCAACAGTGGGTTGGGTCCTTCTCTTTTTCCCTCCTTTCAACACTTTTACAATCACCACAAGACTAGAGATAAAGAAAGCTATAAACCTATTGTTAGGGATTTTGTATTTGCAATTTGATGGATGCATTAACATATTCATATCATTTGAATTTACACTCATGCATTGTTTTAGAATATCTTGAAATCTGGTTTTATACATGCATTGCTTTTAAGTTTTGTAAAAGTTTTGTTTTATGCATGTTTTGGTTTTAAACTTGGATGCATTGGTTTTAGATTCCAAACTCTTTTGAAAACCTAATTCTTTGTGCATTACTTTTGAGAAATCATATTTAGAATTTAGGTTTGTGCCTTGCATACATTCATCACTTTCAGAATCATCTTTGTATGCATTTTCATTTGAAAAGAGTTTTTAGAAATCAAGCTAGCCTTTGGATTTAAAGTTTCAAATCATTTTAGGCTCTTTGTGTTTCATGTTTTTATACATCTTAGATTGATCTAAAACATGTTACCAAGCTTGGTTTAGTGGCCCAAAAACCCCCCCAAAGAAATACCTTCATCTATGCAAAATATGGATTTTTTGGTCCCAGGGGGTCAGTGGCCAGTGTCGCCGGTCGACCGGGACCACTGCAGCCTGACAGGGCCCTGAAGCACCAACGGTCAGAAATTTGCCCGTTGTGTGATCCCGGTCGACCGAGACCTCTTTGCAGGTCGACCGAGGACTAGCCGTTGGGCACTTTTTGGCTATAAAGTCCATTCATTTCCAACCTTTTTCAAGGCTTGATACATGAACTTTTGAGACCATATTGGAGCCAAAGAAAGGGGAAGAAGTTGGAAAGGTTAGAGGGCCATTTGGAAATCAAATACTTGAGATTTAAAAAGGTACACTTTACTTGTATTTTGATTTCCATTAAAATGAAATCCATGCCTGCTTAAATCTTTGTATTTTCACTTATGCATGATTTCTAGAGTTGTGTTGCAAACTCAATATCTTCTTTGGTAAATTAGTTTGGTTTGCAAACTCTCTTTTCCTAATCACATGTGTTCTTAGACTTTAACATTCATACAACTTGTTTGTTTCATTTCTTCAAAGTTGTTTGAATCTTTTATGTGATTAGTTTTATCTTCAATCATCATTTTATAAGCTTTGATTTTAAAATGCATCATGCATTCATTTAAGAGCTTCATTGTTGAAATTGATTGAAGAAAAGCATTCATACACTTGTGCACACACTTTAGCTTGTTTTTGTGTATGTTTGTAATTTGTTATTCACTTTCATATCCGCCTAGTTTAGAGGCAAATACATTGAGCTTAAAATTGTATCTCTTAGAGTGATCTTTTGTGAAGACACTTTCTTAGAGAAATCATCTCTTGTAAGGTTATTGCTTAGCCTAAGAAAAGCATTGTGTAAAGGTTATTGCTTAGCCTAAGAAAAGCATTTTGTAAAGGTTATTGCTTAGCCTAGAAAAGCACATTGAGAGGTTGTTGTTTAGCCTAGAAAAACAACTTTGTAAGGGTTATTGCTTAGCCTAGTAAAAAGCATAAATAGTGGAAACCCGGTGGGGTGATTGGATCACAAGCCGGTAGTGGACGTAGGCATTGAGGCCGAACCACTATAAACCTTGGTGTTGTGGTGTATGCTTGTGGTGATTCTTTAATTAGCTTCCGCATCTTGTTTGGTCAATATCATCACATGTGACTAGTTTATGTTAAGAATTAAAATTTGTTTAAAATTGGTTATATTTGTAGCACACCCTATTCACCTCCCCTCTAGGGTTAGGATCCCAAGGACTTTCAATTGGTATCAGAGCCTCGTGCTCTATCTTTTAGGATCAAGTGTTTGGAACTCTTGATTAGGTGTAAAAACCTAGAGTTAAAAACCCTAGAGTTGTCCTTGCATGAAAATCATTAGGATGGACTCCACTATGCTAGATCTTGTAGATTCTTCTAGACCCCTCATTCTTCCTTCTATTGGAGATTCAAACCCTCAATCTAATGAATCTCAATGTGACATAAAAGAAGAAGATCTTATTGAAAATGAAGGAGATATTCAACAAGCCTTTGAGGAATTATATGAATTATCCTTAAAGACTGAAAAGAAAAACAAAAAGTTAAGAGAAGAATCTAAAAGACTAAACAAAGAACTAGTCTCTTCAAAAGATGAACTTAGAGAGAAAGAAGAAGTAATAAATTGTTTAGAATCTAAGTTCATGATCTCTTTAAATAATCTATCTAACATTCAAGATGAACGAAAAGAATTAAAGATGGATTATGATAATGTCAATAAGGAAAATTTAAATCTAAGAGATCAAATAAAAAGGCAAGACAAAGACTTTAGCAATTTAGAAGCCAAGTTGATTAAAAGTAAGTTAAAAACCAAAGAACTTGGATCTAATGTTGTTAATGAACTAAAACTTGAATTAAAACTTGCCAATGAAGAGCTAAGCAAATATAAGGAAATTGAAAATGAACTTTCAAAAGTTAAAAATGAAAATTCAATCCTTATAACCAAAGTCACTCAACTTGAAAGCTATAAACAAAAGTATGAGTGCAAGTTTACCCAAAGTGAAGATAGACTTGAAAAATTATTTAAATTGGGTAAACCTCATGGAGATAGGACGGGTCTTGGATTTAATAGGAATATGTCATATGACCCTAAATTCACCAACACTTTTGTGAAAGGTGAGTCCTCTTTCTCTAGCACTCTTTCTCCAATGTCCAAAACTAAATGTCATTATTGTGGTAAAGAAGGACATTTCAAATTTGAGTGCAAACTAAGAAAAAGAAGCCATGTGTCTAAACCCATCTTTGAACTAAAAAATGTAGAATAAAAACCTATGAAGGGTAAGACACTAAAAATCAAGAAAGACTCCAAAAAGACTAAACAAGTTAAATCTATTAAAATGGAGTCTCCTAAAATAGATTCTAAAAAGTTTAAACAAGTTAAACCAAGCTTGAAAGAATCTATGAACAAAAAGCTTCTCAACCTATCTCCCTTATATAAACCCATGAAAGAACTTTTGAATAAAGTAACAAAGTTAAATCTAAAATTCAAAAGTCAAGTAAAGGGAGAAAATAAGAAGAAAAGAAAAGTGAAACAATCCCCTAAGAAACAAACCCACCAACTTCAAAGGACTAATCACCAATCTAAGCTAAATATAGTCAAATCAAAATATCATGGTGATAAGTTCAAATTGAAAATTTATCAAGCTAAATCTCCTCTAGTTGGTGAGAATTCCAAACTAGACCTCAAAGTTCAACCCTCTCAAGACCTTAGGTGGATTCCTAAAGTTATTTACCTAGCCAAACCTTAGGGCCTTGAACCTACTTGACCAACCTATTCTTTAATAGTTAAATCACTTTGTTGGTCATGTTGCATTTGCATTTTGTTTCTATATAGTTACATCTATTTAAATGCAATGTTTATTTATGATCATTTGATTTTGTTTTCATGCACCATTCTAGGTTACATATCATGGTTTTCAAAATCATTTGATTATAACTTCATCATGTTTGATTTGCTTTTTGCACTCATATGTCTTGCATTGCATTTCTACATGATTAATTGATTGTGTTTTTAAAAGCTTTCATAGCTAATTTATTCATGATCAATTGTTGTTGAATCATTTGTGTAGATGTCATAGTAAGATTATTTGAACAAATGATTTGAATCAATTCAAGTTTTTCCATGGATTCCTAAGTTATACTTTAATATGGAAAATCATTGTTTTGAAAAATCAACTTGTATGTGTTTCTTTTAAGTTATATCATTTAAAAAATACAATGTTGAAAATTGATCTTCAAATTCATTCTTTTTATGCTTATTGTTGGATTTTGTTTATTGAAATGATTTGAAGATTGTTTGAATGGAAATGCTCAATAACATCATTAGTTATATTCATCTAAGCATGTTCCATGTTTTCATTTCCTTTTCTTTTGGTTTCATTATCTTAGAAATGGAGATGTATGTTGTTTGCATCATTGCTTATTTGTTTACATTCTTTTGATATGCAAATGACTATTGGTTCCATGTATGGTTGTGATCTTAGTTATATTTGTAGAAACCATACTAGAACCCAAATCCATCCTCTATGCACTCTAGTCATATCTTTTTGGATGGTTATGATGTTGATTCATGGATATTTTCTTAGTGATGTCATTCTAATACATGTTTCAACTTCATAGTAGTGTTCTAAATCATATGAAACTCTTTGAAATCCATTCCTTGCATTTATGATGGTTGATGGATATCTTAGTAGTTGAATTCATATGATTTAGTCACTTTGGAAATTGCATGCTTTACCAAGTCATATCCTTTTGCATTGCAATTTGCCTTGTTCATCACTATGCTCATTAGTTATATCTTACAAAGTGATGAATATCCATTTATGATGCTTGTTGGGATTTTGGGTTTGTCACATCCTTGCTATTAATCATGTTGTCATTTTCAATTGGTTTCATTTGGTATAACTTTCCATTGTTTTCATATCCAATTGATATCTTTTCTTGTGAATGTGATAAACCTTGTGTGCATTGGATTGAACTTGATAAGTAATATGATTGTTCCATGTCACACACCATTAGCATCATAATGTTCATGTTGCCACCTCTTTTGCTCATATAGGTATATTTCATGACCACCATGTTTATGTGTTCATAATATTGGTTGGTTATTAGTTGAGGTTGGCTTCATGCTTGAATCTCATTTCACTCATTCTTGCACATTAATAGTCATATTTATTGTTTGAATGAAATGATTTCAAAACTTACATAGCATATGATTTTCATAGTTATATTGATTGATGCTATGTTTAGTTAACCCCATTTCATCATGGATAGCTCTAATTTGGATTTTTCCTAATAGTTATACTTTTAAATCCATTTTAGAGTGATTGATTTAATAGTCTTATCCTTAAATCTCAATTGGTATTCTTTGTTTTTCCAATTGATATCCATGATTGCTTTTCCCATTAGACCTTGCTTTCTTTTGGTAATTTGATCATAATGTGCTCTATAGTTAAATGAATCTAATCCTTTCCTTGAAGTTGACCCTCATTTGGTTGAACCATCTACTTTTTGAACCTAATAGTTAAATCCTTGTCAAAAGTTTGACAAAAGAAGAGAATGGATTGAGGGGGAGTGTAAACCTTCATAGGAAGTATTAGTGTTGATCAAATTGACCCTAGGATTGCCTTTGAGCCCTTAGAGATTAATTCCACACATGATAGCATGTTATGTAATTCACTTTCGATTTCTTTTGTTAACAGGTGCTACTAAAGGTATTTTCCTTGTTTCATGTGTGTAGGTACCTTTGCAATTTAATGGCAAAGGGGGAGAAAGTATTCAAGTTCTCAAAAGGGTGAAGAGAATGTCCAAGCTTCCTAAGGAGAGTTGTGTATGATCTTCTACAAGGGGAGAGAATGCATACCTTGCCAAAGGGAGAGAGAGGCATGGTCAAAGGGGGAGAGCAAATAGAAGAAAGAAAGCTTGGAGCTAAAGAAGATGCTTGGCCAAAGAGAGGAAGATGAATAGAAAGCTTGAAGATTGATCAAGCACCAAGCATCAAGAAGATTGAAGAAGAGAGCCCAAGAGCCCAAGCTAAGAGGAGGAGCATCCAAGAAGATTTCAAGACTTGTCCAGCTTAGGGGGAGCTGAAGACTTGTTGTGTTAATTCAATGATAAGTAAGTTGCCATCAAATTGCAAAGGGGGAGATTGTTAGGGATTTTGTATTTGCAATTTGATGGATGCATTAACATATTCATATCATTTGAATTTACACTCATGCATTGTTTTAGAATATCTTGAAATCTGGTTTTATACATGCATTGCTTTTAAGTTTTGTAAAAGTTTTGTTTTATGCATGTTTTGGTTTTAAACTTGGATGCATTGGTTTTAGATTCCAAACTCTTTTGAAAACCTAATTCTTTGTGCATTACTTTTGAGAAATCATATTTAGAATTTAGGTTTGTGCCTTGCATACATTCATCACTTTCAGAATCATCTTTGTATGCATTTTCATTTGAAAAGAGTTTTTAGAAATCAAGCTAGCCTTTGGATTTAAAGTTTCAAATCATTTTAGGCTCTTTGTGTTTCATGTTTTTATACATCTTAGATTGATCTAAAACATGTTACCAAGCTTGGTTTAGTGGCCCAAAAACCCCCCCAAAGAAATACCTTCATCTATGCAAAATATGGATTTTTTGGTCCCAGGGGGTCAGTGGCCAGTGTCGCCGGTCGACCGGGACCACTGCAGCCTGACAGGGCCCTGAAGCACCAACGGTCAGAAATTTGCCCGTTGTGTGATCCCGGTCGACCGAGACCTCTTTGCAGGTCGACCGAGGACTAGCCGTTGGGCACTTTTTGGCTATAAAGTCCATTCATTTCCAACCTTTTTCAAGGCTTGATACATGAACTTTTGAGACCATATTGGAGCCAAAGAAAGGGGAAGAAGTTGGAAAGGTTAGAGGGCCATTTGGAAATCAAATACTTGAGATTTAAAAAGGTACACTTTACTTGTATTTTGATTTCCATTAAAATGAAATCCATGCCTGCTTAAATCTTTGTATTTTCACTTATGCATGATTTCTAGAGTTGTGTTGCAAACTCAATATCTTCTTTGGTAAATTAGTTTGGTTTGCAAACTCTCTTTTCCTAATCACATGTGTTCTTAGACTTTAACATTCATACAACTTGTTTGTTTCATTTCTTCAAAGTTGTTTGAATCTTTTATGTGATTAGTTTTATCTTCAATCATCATTTTATAAGCTTTGATTTTAAAATGCATCATGCATTCATTTAAGAGCTTCATTGTTGAAATTGATTGAAGAAAAGCATTCATACACTTGTGCACACACTTTAGCTTGTTTTTGTGTATGTTTGTAATTTGTTATTCACTTTCATATCCGCCTAGTTTAGAGGCAAATACATTGAGCTTAAAATTGTATCTCTTAGAGTGATCTTTTGTGAAGACACTTTCTTAGAGAAATCATCTCTTGTAAGGTTATTGCATAGCCTAAGAAAAACATTGTGTAAAGGTTATTGCTTAGCCTAAGAAAAGCATTGTGTAAAGGTTATTATTGTGTAAAGGTTATTGCTTAGCCTAGAAAAGCACATTGAGAGATTGTTATTTAGCCTAGAAAAACAACTTTGTAAGGGTTATTGCTTAGCCTAGTAAAAAGCATAAATAGTGGAAATCCGGTGGGGTGATTGGATCACAAGCCGGTAGTGGACGTAGGCATTGAGGCCGAACCACTATAAACCTTGGTGTTGTGGTGTATGCTTGTGGTGATTCTTTAATTAGCTTCCGCATCTTGTTTGGTCAATATCATCACATGTGACTAGTTTATGTTAAGAATTAAAATTTGTTTAAAATTGGTCATATTTGTAGCACACCCTATTCACCCCCCCTCTAGGGTTAGGATCCCAAGGACTTTCACCTATGTTTCCAAGGCATTAAATGAGTTAGCAAGATGCATTATGAGCATTTATTTCAACAATGCAAATCAATAAAAGCATGAGTAAATCATTAATATTTCACCAAATCATTTAAAACTCAAAACACCTAATCATCCACTTGCCTTAGGTCCAAGCTAGCAAAACCAAGCCTCTAATCACCTCTTAAGCTTAATTCCAAGCTACAAGCAAAAACCCCCAAAACAAATCCTAAAATGGGTCAAACAATGAATGAAGAAGATAGAACTCACAATAATGAAAGTGGAGCTTCTCAAGGACTAGAAGAACACAAATCTAGAAGATGGGAAAGATTGCTTACTTGGATGACCTTCAAATGGCAAGAGTTGGCTCAAAGAAGATCTTGGAATGAGAGGTTTCCTTCACAATTGGATCAATAGGTAGCCTTCAAGATGAGGAAGAGAATGGTGAAGTCTATTTTGATGTTGGTGCAAGTTTGGTGGGAGATTGAGATGGAGAGAGCAAGAAGAAAAAGAGAAAGTTGCCAAAGCAAACCCTAGACTCTCTTTTGTGCTGGAAAAGGGAAATGGAAGGTGGGTTTCTCCTTAAATAAGCAATGAGAATGGGTCCCACTACTCAAGAACTCTTTGGGCTGAAATCATGTCTTTCGGGACTTCAAATGAATTCGACGAAAAAGGAAGAAATGATCGCCGAAATATCTAGATTCCAAAAAGTATATGTTTCGCGGGTTTCGGGGAAATCAAGTTTTGGATACAGGTTTAGTGTAAAATTGCTGTCTTGCCCTCAAGGCTAGGAAATCGGGTTTCGGGGTCTCGAATGGGAACGGGATCAACATGAAAGTTGTAGGGATTAACGAGATAAATGAAACAGGATAAGAACGCAAATAAAAACAATTTCGGAAAATCCTCTCAGCAAATATAAGTCGAAAAGGGAACCCCCAAAGGGCCCCACTAGTCACCAAAACACTCGAAATTCCCCAAAACTATAACAAAAGCAATTCCAAACCCAACTTAGCCAAAATCACTAATCAAGCTTAGAACTAACACACGACTTAATTAATACTAATCGGGTTCACTCGGGTCGGAGTCTTACAACAATGCAGATGAATAATACAATAATAGTGACAAGATAAGGAAAAGTTAAAAAAGATCAGAACCCTTTCTTTTCAATTGCATATTTCACCATCATTCATAGAGTAAACATGCAGCAAGCATTGTAAGATGGATAATCCAACAATGGAATCATCATTTAAGATTTCCAACAAGGATAGTAGGAAAGAGAAGCAGAGCAAACGCGACATGGAGGATATATATACATGGAAAATGGAACTTGCATTAGAATTGATAGAAAGATGTTGTTAGATGTGATTTATGGAGAGATTTTAGGGGCTAATAAGGATTTGAATAGTTGTTTACGTTATAAGATATAAGGAAAGGTTTATGAGAGATTTAATGATACTTTAAGAGGTCATTGCAGCAAACAGAGTCGGAATATTTTGGAGAAGATTAAGATGAAATCAAAGTTGAATACAGAATTGAAGATCTGGAGAGTAGTCACCCATGTCAAAGCCTAGGCTGGCCATTTTTTTTCTTCTCTACTAGCAACACCCTGTGCATAGCACGAACCAATCTGAACAGAATAGCACGAGGTGTTTAATATTCTGAGAAAAATATTCATAATCAAAATTTCAAAAATTGTGATTAATTTCAATTTTAATTAAAATAGTGTTCTTCATTGTATTCATAATCAATTAATTTCAAATTTTTATCTCATAGGTTTATTCATAATCAATAATTTTAATAATTAAATCAACTTATATTTTAATATTCATAATAAAAAATTGTATTTGGTTCATAATCAAAATTGTGTACTTGCATTACTTTTAGTCTGTGTTTCAGCCCACCACATCTATCTTGATTTTCTTGCGTTGATACCGGGACACAGGTGGGCCACCTGATGACCCATCTGATCCGTAGATCCGAAAGATGACCCACGGGCGACCCAGTAGGTGGTGGACCCATGCGAGGTGGGTCCTGTTTGGCCCACCATCCAGTGTCTGATCAGAGAGAGGGAGAGGACGTGTTTTAGGAACAAAATCAGTTTTGCAGAAGATTGTTGTGGGACCCACTAGTTGATCCGATCGCCGATCTAGTTGAGGACCCAAGTTGTTTGTTTAGGGGGATTTGAATTTATTTGGGTGTTTGGTTCTGATTATTCCAGGGTGTTTGGTTGGGAGGATTCAGTGAGGGCTTGATTTTCTTGCGTTGAAACCAGGATCCAGGTGGGCCACCCGATGACCCATCCGATCCGTGGATCCAAAGTTGGACCCACGGGCGACCCAATAGGTGGTGGTCTCGTACAAGGTGGGCCCTGTTTGACCCACTATCCAGCGTTTGATCAGAGAGAGGGAGAGGGCATGTTTTAGGAACAAAATCAGTTTTGCAGCATATTGTTGTGGGACCCACTGGTTGATCCTATCACGATCTGGTCGAGGACCTAAATTGTTTGTTTAGAGGGATTTGAATTTATTTGGGTGTTTGGTTCTGATTATTCCAGGGTGTTTGGTTAGGTGGATTCGATGAGGGCTTGATTTTCTTACGTTGATACCGGGACCCAGGTGGGCCACCCGATGACCCATCTGATCCATGGATCCGAAGGAGGACCCACGGGCGACCCAGCAGGTGGTGGACCCTGTGAGGTGGGCTGCCCTATTTGGCCCACCATCCAGCGTCTGATCAAAGAGGGAGAGGACGTGTTTTAGGAAGCAGTTAAGAAGTGAGATTTTTTTTAAAGTTTCAGTCATTGTTTGGGCAGATTTTAAACTCATTTAGTTTTACAGTTGTTCGTCTTGTTTGGATATGACGACCTAAGTTGTTTGTTTAGGGGGATTTGAATTTATTTGGGTGTTTGGTTCTTATTATTCCATGGTATTTGGTTGGGAGGATTCGGTGAGGGATCGATTTTCTTGCGTTGATACCGGGACCCAGGTGGGCCACCCGATGACCCATTTGATCCATGGATCCGAATGAAGACCCACGGGTGGCCCAGTAGGTGGTGGACCCGTGCGAGGTGGGCTCTGTTTG
Organism: Cinnamomum chago; assembly: GCA_038049695.1. Lineage (NCBI taxonomy): Eukaryota > Viridiplantae > Streptophyta > Magnoliopsida > Laurales > Lauraceae > Cinnamomum > Cinnamomum chago. The sequence goes on along the minus strand of CP142462.1, from coordinate 34,207,506 downwards.
GCCCACCATTTTTATTTGGGTGTTTGGTTTTGATTATTCCAGGGTGTTTGTTTGGAGGATTCGGTGAGGGCTTGATTTTCTTGCGTTGATACTGGGACCCAGGTGGGCCACCCGATGACCCATCTGATCCGTGGATCCGAAGGAGGACCCACGCATAACCCAGTAGGTGGTGGACCTGTGCGAGGTGGGCCAAACAGGGCCCACCATCCAGCATCTGATCAGAGAGAGGGAGAGGACGTGTTTTAGGAACAAGATCATTTTTGCAGCAGATTGTTGTGGGACCCACTGGTTGATCCGATCGCCGATCTAGTCCGACCACCACTCAATTCATAATTTCAAATTCTCGTTCAGAGTGCTTTGAATTTATTTGGGTGTTTGGTTATGATTATTCCAAGGTGTTTAGTTGGGAGGATTTGATGAGGGCTTGATTTTCTTGCATTGATACCGGGACCCAGGTGAGCCACCCGATGACCCATCTGATCTGTGGATCTGAAGGAGGAGGACCCACGGGCGACTCAGTAGGTGGTGAACCCGTTCAAGGTGGGCCCTGTTTGGCCCACCATCCAACGTCTGATCATAGAGACGTATTGGGTTATTATTATTATTAAAAAAATTTTGAGGAAGTTATGTGGGTCAGTTAGTGAGAGTGGAGAGTGGAGAGAGAGGAGAGTGGAGACAGGGGAGATACTGAAATGTGTCTTCATGTATGATATGAATTGAGGGATGGAACTTTGGAGGCCTTTGGTTAAACGAAGGGACACCACATTCCCTTAGAGATATAGATTTCTTAGAAAGGAGCGCAACTGATGGGTGACCTGGCACCCCTCACATCACCTTTTTCCTATTGCTTTAATATATATAACTAGCAACAAAGGCCCGTGCTAAGCCTGGGCAAAAAAGGCATTGATTTTTGAATTATAATTTTTCTATGAGAGCAATAAAAGTTGTGAAAAAGACCTGCTCCCAACCTAGGTAATTGTTTTAAAAAAAATCATGTCATTAAAAAAATATAAAATGGATTTAGTCTAAAAAAATGGTAAAAATAGAGATCACGTAACTATTATTCAAAGGTTTGTAAATGATGGAAATTAAAAGCAATTCTGATTATCTCAAAGAAATTTCATCAATTAATGTCATTGAAGTTCTGCATCATTAGAAGTTGATCTAATATTTTGTTCTTCTAATTCTCTAAAAGAAGTACTTGTTCCAACATTTGCAATGGTCTCATTATTCCGCCCTTGCAATACTATAGATAAAAGAATAGAATAATTTAGTAAAATGAATTGATGAAATTTAGATTTGATTCATTATAAATAAAAAAATTTCTAGGACTCACATTATTCTATATGCAATAATAAGAAACGGGCCTCATGATTAATGTTGATATCTTCTATCCTTTTAACTAGAAGGCCGTTATCCAAAGTTGATGCATTCATATTTGACCCTATCTTCAAATGGAAGAAATATTCTCGCCGCAAAGATTTGTGAAAGATAGGATGGTCAATCTAACACAAGTACTATTTGTTAGAAAAGAGAGAGAGAGAGAGAGAGAGAGAGAGAGAGAGAGAGAGAGAGAGAGAGAAATGAAAGAAGATTAGGGAGAGAAGAGAGAGCCTTGCTATTATCTCATTAATTAACCGTGTTCAATATAAAGGTAGAGAGGCCTATTTATAGGCAAAGTAACCCCCACAAGAGAGAAACTTTAATTCTAACCCTAACTCATCTCAAGTGGGCATCCACCCAAGATCCATATCATATAACACTCCCTCTTCGATGACCACCATTCAACGACAGTTGCCTCATTAAAAACCTTACTAAGGAAAACCCAGTGGGAAAAAACCAAAGCAAAAAGAGTACAACATTCTTCAAGATCATTAAACTTGTGTTGGACGTGCATAATGTTGCCTCGTTAAAACCTCAACTAGGAAAACCCAGTGGGATAAAACCTAGAGAAGGAAAAAGAATACAGCGCACAAATGTCCATGGGTAGTATACTTCAGGATGCTCCCTGATAAACCACTCCCCCTGATGATAGCAACCATTCACATAGTTTGATGATGAACTCTACGCATGCCAATCTCATATACAAACTTCTGGAATACTGTTTTTTGTAAAGATTTGGTAAACAGGTCAACCAAATTCGTACTCGAACGAAGTTGCTTGACTTCAATTTCATTGTTCTTCTGAAGTTCATGAGTGAAGAAGAACTTCGGTGCTATATGCTTAGTATTGTCTCCTTTAATGAAACCTTCTCGAATTTGGCTTATGCATGCTTCATTATCTTCGTAGATAATATTTGGGATACCTGCAATAGAAGGTAATTGACAAGAACTACGAACATGCTGAATTAAAGATTTTAGCCATACACATTCCCTACTGGCTTCATAAAGAGTCAAAATCTCAGCATGGTTGAAGGAAGTAGCTACCAAAGTTTGTTTAGTAGAACGCCAAGAAATGGCGGCATTACAATTTAGAAACACATAACCTGTCTGTGATCGACCCTTATGAGGATCAGAGAGATAACCTGAATCTGCATACCCTACTAAATTGGAATCTTTATGATCATAAGCATAAAATATTCTCAAATCAGTTGTTCCACGCAGATATCGTAGGATGTGTTTAATACCAATCCTGTGCCTTTGAGTTGGTGCGGAGCTATACCTGGCAAGTAAATTCACAGAAAATGTAATATCTGGTCTAGTGCATTGTGCCAAGTACATCAAAGCTCCAACAGCACTTAAGTATGGTACTTCGGGACCCAATACCTTTTCATTTTACTCGATGAGACGGTATGGATCTTTCTTTATATCAAGAGACCGGACAACCATAGGGGTGCTTAATGGATGTGCCTTGTCCATACCAAATCGTTTTAAAATCTTCTCGGTATAATTTGATTGATGGACCAACACCCCATTGGAATTTCTCTCGATTTGCAATCCGAGACAGAATCTTGTTTTTCCAAGGTCTTTCATTTCAAATTCTTTCTTTAAATAATTAGCAGTTTCTTCGAGCTCTTCTGGAGTCCCTATCAAATTTATATCATCAACATAAACTCCTAATATTGCAAATCCCTTCAAGAATTTCTTTATAAATAGACACGGGCAAATGAGATCGTTTTCATACCCCCTTTTAGACAAGTATTCACTAAGGCGATTGTACCACATTCTTACGGATTGCTTCAAGCCATACAATGATCACCTTAATTGGATTGAGTACGTACTCCTTAGCTTTGCTTCAGGCAAAGGAAATCCTTCCGGGATTTTCATGCGATTTTCTGTGTCTAAATCCCCATATAAGTAAGCAGTTACAACATCCATGAGTCTCATTTCTAGATTTTGAGAAGCTGCTAAACTTATCACATATCTGAATGTCGCTGTATCCATAACGGGGGAGTATGTTTCCTCATAATCAATCCCAGGTTTCTGCAAGAAACCTTGTGCCACTAATCGTGCCTTATATCTGGTAATTTCATTCAGCTCATTCCTTTTTCTTACAAACACCCATTTGTAACCTACAGGGTTAACATCTTTTGGGGTTTGTACTATAGGTCCGAACACACCATGTTTGTTGAGAGACTCTAACTCTGTTTTGATGGCACTTTCCCACTGTGGCCAATCATTTCTTTGTCGACATTCATTTATAGAACGTGGTTCTGTGTCCCAATCATCATCATCATTTTCCTTTAATATTTGTGTAGCTACTGCATATGCAAATGCGTTATCGATGATTTTCTATTCCATCTCTCTTTTGAATAATTACAAAGTATAGAGATCTCTTTATTTTCCGGTACCGGTGCCTCTTCAGGGGCTTCCAAAGTCTCACCGGGGACTTCTATTATTCTAAAGAGAATTGACTTTGCCATAACCTCTTCAGGAGCATTATGTGCCTCTTCGGGAGTAACCTCTTCAGAAGTGTTACATGCCTCTTCGAGAGGATATGATGATGATTGCTCATTTCTCATTTTCCACGGAGCTGAGTCCTTTGAACCTATAGGTCTGCCATGCTTCTGGCGTATCACAGATTCTTTTGCTGCCGTATTTTGACTTCGTCCTATAGGGACATTAATCCTGGCGGGTGCATTCATAGCTAGCACATGTGACTTCATCACTTTTGATGCATCGTTAAATGCATCAGGTAATCTGTTTGCAATTTCTTGCAAGTGCACAATTCTCCGAACTTCATTCGTACATTGCGAAGTCCGGGGATCCAGATGAGACAAAGTGGAAGTATTCCATGTTAATTCTTGTCGTTCTTCAGGAACAGATTGTTCTACATGAACAATACGTTCTTCAGGAACTATCTTATCTCCCCCTAACGACGGGAAGATTGTCTCATCAAATTGACAATCGGGAAAACGAGCAGTGAAGACATCTCATGTCCTTGGTTCTAGATATCGAATAATCGAAGGAGAGTCATAACCTGCATATATTCCTAATCTACGTTGTGGTCCCATCTTAGTACGCTTAGGAGGTGGTATTGGGACTTGAACTGCACAACCAAACTTGCGCAAGTGAGAAATATTGGGTTAATGTCCTGATATAAGTTGTACAGGAGAATATTGATGATAGGCCATGGGCCGAAGTCGAATTAACATTGCTGCATGCAACACAGTATGTCCCCAAGCACTAACTGGTAATTTGGATTGCATCAGCCGAGTCCTAGAAAAAAGTTGGATGCGCTTGATCATGGATTCAGCTAAGCCATTTTGGGTGTGGACATGGGGGATAGGATGTTCGACTACAATGCCTATAGACGAACAAAAATCATCAAAAACCTGTGATGTAAATTCGCATGCATTATCAAGTCTTATAGACTTAATGGGATAATTAGGGAAGTGAGCCCTCAGTTTAATTATTTGAGTTAATAGGCGGGCAAATGCTACGTTCCTAGTTGAAAGTAGGCAAACATTCGACCAACGGGTGGAGGCATCGATCAAAAACCATAAAATACTGAAAAGGTCCACTAGGTGGATTGATGGGTGCACAAATATCACCTTGAATCTTTTGTAGAAAGGATGGGGATTCGGATGCAACTTTAGTAGGAAAGGGTCAGGTGATCAGTTTCCCTTGTGAACATGGGGTACAGAAGTACCCACTAGGTATGGTCAATTGATGGTTCTCTAAGAAATGCCCAAAAGAGTTATCGATGATTTTTCTCAACATAGTAGCCCCAGGGTGACCTAACCTATCATGCCAAAGCTGTAAAGCCTTAGGATCACTGAGCTTCGGGCTTGACTTGTTGTTTTTCTCATAACAGAATGTGATTCAACATTGGAGATTGTCGTGTAATATAATCCTGAGGAGAGAGCACTTAGTTTTTCTAGTATTTGCTTCTGGCTTCCAATACTAGTAACGATGCATAAGTATTCCTTGTTACCTTCACTTACAGTTTCAATGTAGTACCCATTCATTCTGATGTCTTTGAAATTAATCAAGTTTCTTTGGGAACTTTTTGAGAACAAAGCATATTTGATAAATAGATGGGTACCATTATGTAACATCATATGGGCTCTTCCGGAGCCTTCAATTATCTGCACAGGTCCAGCTATGGTGGATACCTTTCGTGGAATGAACATCAATTCTGAGAAAAATTTCTGATTTTTCAGAATGGTGTGTGTTGTAGCACTATCTATCAAACAAAGATTGTCCTCAGTTCCATAATCCATACCTTAAACAAAAATAAAAAAAAACATCATAACTATCCAATCATATGATTACAATAATTTTAAAAAAAAAATTCACCATTAATTATGACATTAATGAAGTTTTCTATCAAAAGCAGAAAAGTCTAAAGGAACATGCATCTCAAAGGAACTAAAAAAATTTAACATCAGAAATAAGTAAGGAAGGAATTTTAAAAGAAATTGTCCAAAGAAAAGTTAGAACATCAGATTCACAACTTTGAGAACCAGAACTGCTGATTCTGTCAAGACTTCAGGCTTGATTCAGAACTTCAGGTTTATAACTTTGAGAATCAGAACTGCTGGTTCTGTCAAGACTTTAGGTTTGATTTAGAACTTCAGGTTCAGAACACATGGGATTAGAATTGCAGGTTCTATCAAATCTTTAGGTAAAACTTCTGGTCCTAATAAATGATCAGTACTTCTGGTTTTGTCAAAACTTCAGGTTTGAAGTAGAACTTCTAGTTCTAACAATTGATCAGAACTTCTGGTTCTATCAAAACTTCATGTTTGAAGTAGAACTTCTGGTTCTAATAATTGATCAGAACTTCTGGTTCTATCGAAACTTCATGTTTGATTACATGGCTTTATAATTTTATGGATATGACTCTGCAGGTTCATATCATTATTCCAACTTTTAGGACTTCTGGTCCATAGATCAATGAGCTTCAGGTTTAGATTTAGAACTTCTGGTTCTATTTTGTGATGATCCATTCATAGTATTGATAAAATTAAAAGAAAAATCATGCAAGACGATGAACAGTAACCAAACACTATAATTAATGTAAACAAGCATTATAACTAGTTGCATGCATTCTAATAAATTGATTTTGGTGAATGGCTTAGTTACTACTTACTGTATTTGAAGAAAAGCATTATCCTTTCTGAAATCCATGCTAGGAAGGATTCCGTGATGGGAATCCGCGCTGGGAAGGAATCTGTGCAGGGAATCCGCTATGAAAATCCGCATTGAGAAGGAATCTGTGATGGAAATCCTTGCTAGGAAGGAATCTGCGCCGGGAATCTATGATGGAAATCCACGCTGGGAAGGCTTTCGTGATGGAAATCTACGCAGGAAAGGATTTCGCCAATGAAAATATGTGCAGGGAAGGTTTCTCTTCTCTTTGGGTAAGAAGAAGGGTTTTTTTTCATTCTCTTAGATTTTCATGTTGATAACGTGTTAGAAAAGAGAGAGATGTTAGGAATTTTGTAGATTGCAATTTGATGGATGCATAATCATTCAAGCATCATTTGATTCACACACTTGCATTGTTTTAAATAAACTTGAAATCTTGTTTTATTCATGCATTGCTTTTAAGATTTATAAAAGTATTGATTTATGCATGATTTGTTTTTAAAACTTGGATGCATTTGTTTTAGAAAAGAGTTTTCAAGAAATCAAGCAAGCCTTTGTTTTAAAAGTTTTGAATCTTTTTAGGCTTTTTATGTTCATGTTTTAAAAACCATTAGAATCTTTAAAACATGTTTTTCCAGCTTGATTTAGTGGCCAAAAGGTCCCCCAAAGATATACCTTCAAATAGGCAAAAGTTGAATTTTTGCAAAAAGGGGGTGTCCCGGCACTGTCGGGCGAGTCAGCAGTTTCTGAGCTGAAACTTGCCAACGGTCAAAAATATGACCGTTGTGCTTTCCCGGTCGACCGAGACCTGTGTCTAGGTCGACCGAGGACTAGCCGTTGGCAACTTTTTGCTATAAATATGAGTTCTTTCCTTTGCCAAAAGTTGGGATTTTTAAGCCCCTTCTTGAGAGGTTTTGAGGCATATTCAAGGGAAAAGAACCAAGGGATGAAGGGGAGCATTAGGAAAGCTAAAGCTTGGATTAATGAAGTTAAATCACCAAGTAGTCTTTACTTTCCTTAATCATATGTTTTCATGCTTTGTTTTATTTTTGGTAAATCATTTCTAGCATGTTAAACTATGTTTGTGTTGTGTCCTTAACATGTTTTATGTTTTGAATTGATTTATTGTTTTGGATACAACACCATATGATTCAATCCAAGTAGTACTTAACTTTGGTAAATCTAAGTAGATCATGTTAATGGAAAAATCTTTGAAATCATATGTAACATGATCCATATACTTGGTTGAATCTTTGGTTGTTGTTTTCCATCATAAGAACATCTCTTTCAAAACTAACTTATGTTTTGGATTCAACTTCTTTACAAATCATATGTTTTCATGTTTTGTTTTATCATTGGTAAATCTTTAGTAACATGATAACCTATGATGTGTTGCATCCTTAGCATGTTTTATACTTTGAATAGATCTATTGTTTTGGATGCATCACCATTTGATTCAATACAAGTAGTACTTAATCTTTGGTAAATCTAAGTAGATCATGTTAATGAAATATGTAACATGATTCATATACTTGGTTGAATCTTTGGTTGTTGTTTTTCCATCATAAGAAAATCTCTTTCAAATATATCTTATGTTTTGGATTCAACATCTTTACAAATCATATGTGTATTATTGTTTTAAAGTTTCATAACTTGCCTTACTTTGATAGGTATATCATTTTCAAGTTGTCTTTATAATTACATATGATTTGTCCCCTAACTTCAATCAAATCTATTTTTATGTTTTGAGCTACATTGTTGATTTGATTGACATCCCTATGCATCACATGTTTAGAGCTAATCCATTTCATACAACTTGTGTAACTTTGATATCATTAACAAGTTGTTACTTTTAACATGTGATTGCATTCTATCCTCAATCACAAATGTTTTTGAGCTAAAACTTTCAAAAGCCTTAGGCATACATTTATGAGCTTTCATTTTCAAAATGATTGAGGACCACACACACACACTTCATATACTTTCATCTTTGCATTCATAGTGTGAGTGTGTATTAGTTTTACACTTCCATATCCGCCTAATTAAGAGGCATTGTAATGAGCTTAATTGAATCTCCATCAAGTGTTTATAGACACTATCTTAGTGAGATAACCAACCTTGTGGTTGAAGAGGTTATTGCTTAGCCTATAAAAGCATAATGTATAGGTTGATGTTAAGCCTTGAAAAACATCAATGTAAAGGTTATTGCTTAGCCTTGGAAAGCATATTGTAAAGGTTATTGCTTAGCCTATTGAAAAGCATAAATAGTGGAAATCCGGTGGGGTGTTGGTTCACAAGCCGGTAGTGGATGTAGGCATTGAGGCCGAACCACTATAAATCCTTGTGTGATGGTGATTGCTTTGTGGTGATTGTTTTTATTAGCTTCCGCATATTGTTTGATAATCATCACCTATGACTAGTTTGTTTTAAAGAAATTAAAATTTGTCATAATTGGTCATAATTGGAGCTCACCCTATTCACCCCCCCCTCTAGGGTTCGGATCCCCATAGACTTACAAGAGAGAGACAAATGAAAGAAGATTAGGAAGAGAAGAGAGAGCCTTGCTATTATCTCATTAACTGTGTTCAATATAAAGGTAGAGAGGCCTATTTATAGGGAAAGTAACCCCACAAGAAAGAAACTTTAATTCTAACCCTAACTCATCTCAAGTGGGCATCCACCCAACATCCATATCATATAACACTATTATTAAATGTGGACGTTCTACCATAGGGCCTACAATGCAGAATCATCTTTATTATTATTTATTATTTTGCAATTAATTCGCACATCTCTACATATCATGTTGTTATTTGTGGGCCCGGGCTAAGCACATGCTTGTGATGCTAGGAGGACTACAATTTTTGCAGACTATAACTTATTCATAAATTAAATTGCAGTGGTGGGAGATTAATAATTAGTGATAATGAATATGTCAAGAATTCATCTTAGAGTGGGGCATCTTCATTCTATTCCAACATAATACTGCTGTCTCCAACAACAGTACATATCATGATTTTTCCAAAATAAAAGAACAATACATTCAAAAATCACAAAAGTTGGTAATAAAAAAAATCTAAGAGGACTACAATTTTGGCAAACTATAACTTATTCATAAATTTGAACTTAATATTTGTTTATAATATGATAATAAAAATACATATATAATAAATAGTGATAAAGGCCCTGTTTTTAGAATTTAAATTTGTTGGATTGGTTTGATCCATCACTCTCATTTTTAAAAACATGGTGTCTCTCAATGATCTGAAATACAAGAAATGCATTAACAATTAAATCGAGAATAAAAACAGATTTGATCAAAGGGGGCTTTTATTGGCACCACAAATCTTGCTCTCCCCACCACACTAGAAGACAAAAAAAGTAAGTTTTTCCTAAACTACCCCTCCCCCCTTGTCGCGACCCCGGACCGAGAATCCGGGATCGGGACATTATCTACATCAACAACATACAATTTATTTAATTTCCCACAGGTGTCCGCGGTGAGGATATCACAACCTTGCATGAATATTTCTTTTTAGTGCGGAAGCGTGTAGCAAATCAAATAGTTAGACTATCTCTAATCATGCAAGCATTAACATCAAATATCAAAACTGTATCAGAATGAGCAATGATCTATAGCATGTTTCCCAAAAGTTGTTCAAGTTAGACAAAACATCATTTAACTACATTTCCCAAAATTAGAGGCCAACAAAGGCCAATATAAATAAAACAATAACCCAATGAATGGTTAATTAGTTCCCCTCAAAATGTTACGCCTCTCTTAGCAACCTGGTGTCTACATGACATCGTTAGCGCGCCACTCAACTAGAGGTTGCGGCTCACCTACCGCCTCCTCTGGCTCCTCCTCAAGGAAACCGACAACGGGACCTGAGTACCAAAGCAAATGTATCAGACACGACGGTCTGGCAAGAGAGTGAAAAGATACAACAACATATAATAGATGAAATATCTCGAAAAGCAAGGAAATCTGTTTAAACTAGAACTCTCATAGAGTAGATAAATCACTTGTTAGAAAATAGGTAAATAATGTAAAACCATATAAGGTAACCAAGGAATTGGGAACTAACAAGATGGCAATCACATAGAGCTAAGTCCTCTGTCACTAAAGTGACAACAGTATCACGGGATGTTGATCTCAGTCACACAAGGTGAGTGTTAGACCCCGACCCAGACCAAGTCGATTAGTGTGCGATTAGTATGCATTTAGTTCTAAGTGGGTTTAGTTATCGTTGGGATTAGAAGTAACTAGTTTTAGTCTTGGACATAGCTTTGGGAATTTTGAGAACGTTTAGTATTAATTAGACACACTCGGAAAGGTCCGAGTGCGCGTGTAAGTTTGGGAAGATCGTATTGATTTCCGTGTGAGTGTGATTTTGATTTCATTTGAATGATGTTTCGACGTGTTACAACTTTCGTTTTAAGGCCATTCTTGTTTGAAGTCCAAAAACCCATGTTTTGGCCCAAAGAGGGTAAAATTGTCTTTTATGCACAAATCTGGACACAATTTGCGAGACCTCAAAACCATGTCAAAAATATACTTTTTGGAAACTAGATATTTCGATGATCGTTTTATCCTTCTTCGTCGAAGTCATCCGAGGTCCACAAGATCATGTTCTGGCCATTTCAAAGTTCAACTAGTGGGGACCCATTATCTTCACTTAAGTCTCTTCTCCCTCTCATTCCATTCATTTCCCCCAAATCTCTGCAATCTCTTAAGCTAGGGCAAGGAAACCCTTTTTCTCTTCCACTTCATTCTCTTGCATGCTCCAGCTATAGATCTCCAAAGAAGATTTCAAGACCATCATCTTTCTCTTCTCCTTGCAAGTTTTCCATCCATACAAATCTCTTGGGGCTCTTGTGAGACAAGCTCTTCATCTTCTTCATCTCTTCTTGTTTGGCTATTGTTAGGTGAGAACTTCAATCCTTGTGTTTCATGAAGTCATTTGGTTCCTTAAAGATCATGTTTTTCAAGTATTCAAGCCCTTTTTGTTAAAATGGGTTCTTTGTTCCATTTTGTTGAGTTTTGTGTGGTTTTCTCTTGGGTTTTCTTGTAGTGCTGGATAGCTTGAGTAAAGTGCTTGGAGAAGTATTTTAGCATTTGGGCAAGGCAAGTGATCTCTATAGGAATGATGCATGTGTATTTGATTTCATTGTTATTTTTAGAAATTGTGCATAAAATTTGTTTACAAGCTTCATGGATATGTTTTATTTGGTTTTGATGCTTGATATTGTGAGAAATGAACCCTTGGTGAGCATGGAGGCTCAAGGGAGGATATGTGATTGATTGATGAGAAGAAGGAGAGAAATGTAGCAAAAGTTGTGAAAGAGGAAGGAAGCTTCTGCACTCAACGAGCAAGCAGCAGCTTGTTCGCTCGAGCGACCCCTGGGTCCGCTCGAGCGACCAAGCTTCTGTTTGGTCCGAGCGCAGACAGAGAGCTGGCGGTTCGAGCGCGCCTTATATTCGCTCGAGCTACCATCTCGCTCGAGCGAAGTGTCAACGCCTTATCAGGTCCGCTCGAGCGAAGTGTCTTAACCTTACGAAGTTCGCTCGAGCGAACCTGCCAGAGTCAGGAAGAAGAATTTATTTCTTTTCCGTATTTTTCTCAAGGTTGAAAACTAGACTATGTTAAGGGTTTTGACTTGACATTGTGTAAATGGGACTTCGAAATGCAACCCAACTTCGGGGACACCAATTCGCATATATTCCGACATTTGGAGTCGTAATTACACAAAGGTCAATTAGTAGCCTTAACACATGCTTGTCAGATTTCGTGTTTGAATTCCATTTTGGTACGATAAGTACCCTCTTGTACTAGTTTTGGAATGTCAAGTATAAGTTTGTTTTGAAATCTTGTTTCAAGAAAAAAGGGACCACTTCCTAAGCGTGTTATGCATAATTATTATGCCTCTTGCTAGTCGTGTTCGTCGTGTTTTGATAAGTGATTTCCCCCTTTTCATCTCGACATGCCTTGATCGGATTTCACGTGTTTTGTGCATTCATGAATTAAGTAAACACCATTGAGCCTAGACTGCCCTTTTGGTCTGATCCACTGTCTGGGGGTCTTTAAACATGTGGACTGTCTGCAGACTGGTCGTGTATTTATTACACATCGTGCGTGTCCGGTTCGGCGGCCGGAATTCCCGTCTTTGTGGGAAATCGTGTCGTGCTTATATTATGTATATCGTACTTGTCGTGCGTGCTTGCTCTTTTCATTATATAAATGATAGAGAAAGGATGGGCTCTTTGTGGATTGTAACTATTCATGATATATTATGTACTCATGCTAGTTTGTTTTGGTACCTCAGCTTTGTTCGTATTCTTGAAGATGTATCTCAGCTTTGATAGTACTTCATACCAAAGATTTGCTTACATGTTTTCTCTAAATGTTATTGTTCATGTTCATGCCTACATTGATTACCTGCCAAACCGTCGTGTTTGACCCTTGTTTGTTGGTGCCCAGGTGCAGGAGACGTTACCTTTGAGGAGGAGCGTCAGGAGGAGGCTTGTGAGCCAACCCCTGTGAGAGAGTGGCAGCCCGACGATGTCATGTAGACGTCGGGCGGGTTCTTGAGTCTCGTCACCTTTTGTCATGGGGTTTCTTTTGGTTATATTTTGAGAAGTGTATTAGCCTCTGTTGGCTTCTTATGGAACTGTAACTAAACTTAAATTACTTTCTTGTTCGTCTTGTAACTTGAACTATAATGGGAATGCCTTGTTAGCTTCTTTCTTTGATACTATGCCTTGTGATCATTTGTTATGGCACCTAAATGTTTTGTTGGTGCTCATCTTGATGTGTTTTGCTACACGCTTCCGCAAAGCTTGTACGTGTGAGTCAGATTCCGCGTGTCTTTGGGAATCCTCACCGCGGGAACCTGTGGGAAAGTATCATCTACTGCGTCGCGGGCCCGGGATCCGTTCCGGGGTCGCGACAGGACTGGTATCAGAGCGAGACATGTTTCAGGCACTTAAAAGAAACTAGAAAGGTCTTAGGAACGTGGCGAGGATTCGTGAGTTCGATAGAGTCGTTCGTATAGGATCTTAGGAACCCTTGTACCATGATTATTGTTTTCTAACTCTTTGTTTTACAGCAATATGCCTCCAAGAAAAGCTCCAAATCATAATGCTTCAGGCTGTAACCAGAATGAGTCAGATGCATCTGATACACCAACAACCACACAGTTTCAGGAACTTATGCAAGCAATGATAGCACAGCAAAGACAGGCTAATGAGAACCGGGCTAGATTCCAAGAACAGTTGTGATGGTCCCGGCTTTTGTCTTTTTCCAAAGCTGCCTCCGCCCCGGGGCTGACGGGGTATGGTGGAGGGAAAAAGGAAAAGCGGGCATCAGTTTTTTTGTACGGGTATGCCAATTTCTCTTTAATACTTGGAATTTAGAAATGGTGATCCGGAGATCCACCTTCACAAGTAAAAAGGGAAATGAAACTTTTTTCTAGTTTTCCATTGCATACATATTTTAATAAAAGAGACAGTTTTGTTTGAATGCCGTGAAAGGCGTTTTTGTGCCGTAGAAGGCGGTTTGGTGCCGTTGGAGGCGATTTTGCCATGAAAGGCGATTTACAAATCTTATCAATAATGAAAGACAAGAGATGTGATTTTTTGTCTCTTTAGAAAAAATACAATTTACAACAGAAAAGTAAGAAAAAGGAATCTAACTTCTCATGCGATTGTGGGAGGGCTCGTTCAGATCGATGGTCGCGAGTCATGTATGGGCTCCGCCATCGTCCTTCAGATGAGAACATAGTGCTTGATTTCTTGGCTTGGCTCCAACCTCAGATTTTTAGAGGATAAGGACCAAGATAAGGTCCTATATCCGGTAAAAAACTGAGTAGACGGGCTGAAAAGCCGCATCTAGCCATGTTGGATAGAAGGAGAGGTGGTCTTTGGGGGGGTGGCCCCCCAAGGGGCTTCAATCACCTTGTTGAACTTGTTGCAGCAGAGTTTTCTTGAAGGAGCAGGGTTGTAGAGATTTCTCCAAGGATTTTTGAATGATTTTCTGGCGATTTTTCCGGATCTGTGGCGATTTTCCCGGATCCTTCTGTGTGTGTCCCCCTCTGAAATGCTTGGAGGGGACTCCTATTTATAGGCCTTTAGGTAGCCTTTAGGAGTGATTTATGAGCCTTTATGGTAATAAAGCTCATTAAGGGAGGAGTTACGAGTTTAATTGCTTTTTGTTTTGTAACTCCTGACCCTTGGATTTCATTGGCCGGAGGAGAGTCATGGGCATTTAATCGCCTTTAATCTCCATTATGTTAGGAGTTTCATGGCTTGAATGCCATGATTGCTTGGACTTGTAACTCCTGAACGGAGGCTTCTGATTGGGCCGTTCAAGATAATGGGTTAATGACCGCATTAACTTGCCATAAACGGGCCAATTGATTGCACTAAGTGGCCACCTTGGTAGCTGAAGAGTCGCGGGCCATGTTGCGTCTCTTGGAATTCCCTTTGCGATGATCATCGATGGATCCTTATGTAAATCAACATCAGATGATCATGTAGTTTCAGACATTGGTTGATACCAGCGGGCCGGCAGCATCTGTCCAGTCGATTTCGCGATCGGGCGGGCAGAAAGTGCACTTTTTGGTTGTTCAGCTGGCGATCAACGAAGTTTTTGAAGTTCTTGGAAGGATTCCTGTGATCTTGGCGAATATCGGCGAATTTGGAGCCTCAAAAGTCTGAATCTGGAAAAATCACAGGGACAGAACAACTCGTCTCGCGAAAACGGACGAAACGGGGGGTCCCGGGGCGAAATCGGCGCCCCGGACCTCCCAGGGTCGCCGGCCCCATGGTCTCCGGCGACCATGGGCCACGGTCGCCGGCGACCATGGCCCAGGGTCGCAGGCCTGGCCCAGGGTCGCGGGGCTCTGCGACCCTGGGGGGAAAATTGCTTCCCGGGGCCCGTTTCTGGCCGTTTTTCGTCGTTTTTCACTTCCATTTTTTTTGTTTGTTTTCTATGACATTTCTCCACATTTTTGGCTTGATTTCCCTCTGAAAAACATGATGAGAATCCTTGCAAATTGGTTTGCAAAGTTTCCGATTTTCCGGGAAAAGCCGAGCGCAGAACTGCTGATTTTCCGCCAGAAGCTGAAACAGGGTCAAACGATGTCGGAATGACCTGAAATTTGAGGTGAAGCTTCTTGAGCATTAAATAAGACCAACCATGGGCTTTCTTTTGAGTTTTGAAGCCGTTTGGGGTCATGCAAATGCTTGCCTTTGATTTCACTGCGAGGGAAATGCCGAACTTTGACTTTCGGTCAAACGATGTCCGATTGACCTGAAAATCGACGTGTGACTCCCTCATCAGTAGTTAAGACCAACCATAGGCTTTCGTTTGAGTTTTGACGCCATTTGGGGTCATGCAAATGCTTGCCTTTGATGTCACCGCGAGGGAAATGTCGAGCTTTGACTTTTGGTCAAACGATGTCCGATTGACCTGAAATTTGATGGGTAGCTTCCTCATCAGTAGATAAGACCAACCATAAGCTTTCGTTTGAGTTTTGAAGCCGTTTGGGGTCATGCAAATGCTCGCCTTTATTTCACCGTGAGGGAAATGCCGAGCTTTGACTTTCGGTCAAACGATGTCCGATTGACCTGAAATTTGATGGGGAGCCTATTGGAGTTATTTTGAGATGATCCACAAGCTCCGAATTGGGTGCCATGGTCCCGGGGTGCTCAGCTGCCGAGAGCTGCTGCTTAGCTGTTGGAGAAGTGAAGCTAGGCCAAATGATATCGAAATGACCCGAAACTTCATGTGTACCTCTCTTTTGGTTCTTTTGAGTGACTTTGCAGTTTTTGTTTGATTCTGACAAGATCTGATGCTTGAAGTGGCGCCTGCCTATTTTGGTAGGATGCAGCTCCATGTAGCTTTTGGTGTGAAGAGGCAAAGTGACATTTTTGGTGTCAACATATGCCCCCTCGAGGTACAGCGACGATAAAGCTTTTGTAGTCGATGTGCCTCGAAGAGAATCTTGAAGAAGAGCTTCTGATTTGACCAAGAGTCTTTGAGCATTTTTTTTTATGGAGTAGCCTTTTGAGCTTCCAGGGGATTTTATGGTAGTGAGAGGGATCACGTACCACCTTAAGGCAAGATTTTGAGAATGACATTTGGATTTGGATTTGGTTTTGGTTTTTTGGTTTTGATTTTGACCTTGTGACCTAACAAGCTGTATGTGGCAGGTTAGGGGGTCAGGTTTTTGGTTTTGATTTTGACCTTGTGACCCAACAAGCTGTATGTGGCAAGTTAGGGGGTCGGGTTTTGATTTTTGGTTTTGGTCTTGTGACCTAACAGGCTGTATGTGGCGAGTTAGGGGACCATGGTTTGGTTTTTTGGTTCACTCTTTGGGACAATTTTGGGTCCATTGGAGTGGTTTGGGCTTTTGTGGAATGTCAATTTCAAGATTTTGGCTTAATTTGGTTCATGAGGTGGGATGGTTTGGATTTTTGGAAACTCATGAAGCTTGGATTTTTGTATGGTATGGTCCAATCAACTCAAAAGAGGCATGGGACCATTTTTGTACGCTCTTGGTAAGGGAAATTTTGACTAAAAGCCACTTTTAGTGCCTAGGTGGTCAAACCTGGCTCATATGGGCTAACCCATGGGACCTTAAGCTTTGAAGGATGGCTTAGATCTCATATGGTGTCACTTTGTAAAGAATATCTAAAGATATCTCCTTTGGGTGGAGAATATCTAAAAATATCCTTACTTTGAGAGATTTTCTCAAGTTTCCTTGATTTTGGGAGAGATTCTCTCAAAATATCTTTCTTTGGGAGAGAATATCTCTCATTCCCTTTCTTTTTGGAGAGAATTTCTCAAAGAATCTTTGTTTTGGGAGAGAATATCCCAAGTTTCCTTTTCTTTTGGGAAGGTTGCTAATTTTTAGCCCTTTCCTCCTTGCTTTTCTCTTGTTTCCTCTTTTGGTTTGCTCTCTTCTATAAAAGCAATTGAGGTGGGATCTCTTGCTCCTATTGCTTTCTTTTTGCAAAAGTCTTCAAGAGTTGCTCTAAGATCAAGAATCCTCCTTCTTCAAGAGTCTTCAAGTTCTTCTTTCTTCTCCATCCATGGCTTCAAGTAAGTTTTTTATTTCTTTTTACAAGAAATTCCATGTAAAGAAAGTTTCATCATTTTTTTCTTCTCTTTTTTTTTCTTTTGCACGTGTTCTTTTCTTTTTTTTTTTTTACACGCCCTTTTTTCCTTTTTTTTTTCTTTCTTCTTCCTTTTTTTTTTCTTTTCTCTCTTTTTTTTTTTTGCTGCTGTACGGACATGTCCGTACAGCTTTGGGCCGTACGCCCATGTGGCCCATGGGCCACGGCCTGTGGGCCAGCCCATAAATTTTTTTTTTCTTCTTTCTTTTTAAAAAAAAAAAAAGAACTTTCCTTTCTCCCCTTTTTGTATCATCATGATAATGAGGTTTCATGCATTTCAAGATGTTTATGCATTTTTTTTTTTTTTTTGTTTGATGCATCAAGATAGAAGGCTAGAGTTTCTATGTTAAGTCAACATGAATTTTGACTTAGACAAAGTTTGATTTTGACCAAGTTGGGTTGGAATTGGTCAAATTTTGTCAAGGTTTTCCTAGCATCTAGTGCATGATGATTTTCTTTTATGCATGATTTTTGGTAAATTGAATTGGGAGCATGATGATGATGCACACCTGGAAATCTTTTGCAAGTCTTGAGATTTGAAGCTCGCAGCAATGTTGAGCTCTTTCTTTAGTCTTGCGGGGGTTTCGAGGAGCTTTTTTTTTTTTTTTTTTTTTTTTGCAAGTTTTGGGATTTGAAGCTCGCAGCAATGTTGAGCTCTTTTCCGATTCTTGCGGAAATTTGAGAAGACTGTCTTGATCTCGCAGCAATGTTTGAGTTCGAGTCTTCTTTGAGAATCCTTCATTGATCATGAGCTCGCAGCGATGTTGAGCTCATCTTCAGGCTTCCTTTCTTTTCGGGGTGATTCCCTTTTCTTCGGAATTGCCCCGGAGTCATGCCAAAATTTCGCTAGGATTTTTTTTAGCAAAATTCTGTCATTCTATTGATTGATTTTTTTTTTCAATCTTTGCAGGTAGTTCCTCCAGAACGAACAAGGGTAAGAAGCCCGTTACCGATACACCTCGTCGATCTGCCAGATCTTCCAATGCTGCTGTACAGCAGGCTTGGGAGAAGGTCCAGTATGTGGAGAGAAACTTGGAAGAGTGTGACTCGCTCAACCGAGATGAGATGAGACAGCGACTGATCGGTCTCAAGGATGAGGAGTTTTACAAGATTATGGCAAGCAATCGTCCTTGGGTCATGGACGATCAGAGCGTTGTGCCCAAGCCTACCTTTTTCTTTGGTGATGCAGCTCCTGATGACTCGTCATATCAAAGGAGATGCTTTCAGTTCTCTTACACAGCCGATGGTGAGGAGAGAACCATTTCTACCCGGTCGCCTTTTGATCGTACTATTTCGATCATGAGTCTTTCTCCCACTTGCTCTAAGAGAGAAGATCCTCCAAGCTGGGTAAAGAGGACCACTGTGGTCAAGACGGGGGTTTTTGGTGGCGGTCCTTCTGGTTATGCAGAGAAGTCGTCTGTCCGTCTGGACATGTTGATGCCGGCCAGCGGCTACCAAGGATCTGATCATCCATCGGTTGATTTGAGACCGGTGGGCCTTGGCATTTTCAGGGGCGATGGCAGCAATTGGGTGAAGCCTTTTCGACTTCGTGGCCGTTTCAGTGTTGACTCGGGCTGGGAGTCGTGGACTGATCACATCCTGCAGATCGGCGGTGCCATTCTGAAGGAGGCCGAGATTTTTGATGCAGTTCGCGCTTTTAGGCAAACCGTATTTTTCTCCGATGAGGCTTTTATGGCCATGCTGGAGTCCTTCCTTCCACAAACCAACACCTTCATTGTTACGAATGGTGAGATTGGTTTTTCTTTGAAGGAGCTGAGTGCCATTACCGGGTTACCCATCCTCGGCAAACTCTATGAGGAATTTATGCCGATTGACAGCGTCCTTGAGGAGCAGTCTGAGGAGTTCAGGCTTTTGTACTTTCAGCTCGTCGCCTTCTACGATTTTTTGAGGGAGAAGGAGGGCTTGAAAGTCCGGTGTAGCAGTTGGAGGAGTTTCAGCTCTTTGTCTCCAAACTTTTTTGGCGACGAAGAATCTTCTGAGAGTATGACCCAGGAAGCCAAGACTAAGAATCCGGGGAAGAAGATTTCTGCCATGCGAGAGAATTTGAAGAACTTTCTCACAAGTACAGACGCCGTTTGCTCCGACATTGCGCTGCGGAGAGACGTTGCTGCGTACCTCACTTATTGGCTGGGTGAGGCTGTTTTTGCTGGAGGAGACGGAACACACATCAGGCCGCATTGTATATTTCCGGCTTGTCAGATGGCGTTCGGAGAGCAGTTGGCTTTGGTGCCTGCTCTTTACTCCTATTTGTGCACCGAACTGCAGGCTGCTGCTTTTCTGGTTCGGCTTGGGCTTCCTATGAATAGGGTATTTTCAGCCCATATTTTTTATTCGTGGTATGTGTACCACTGTCCCGGCTTCCACCGTTTGGGCGCTGCTCAGGATGATGACCCTTTTATGATTCGGTTGGCTAGGGGAAAAGCCGTTTCCGATTCACTTTTGTCTGCCCGCTTGAGAATCCGACGATTCAGGGATGTCGAGATTGGGCAATCTTCAGTAAAGCTTTCTCCAGATTTGCGGAAGAAGGCTTTTGATTTTGGTGTCTCCCGAGATTCTACCAGGGCGGGATCGGGAAGACACTATTCTTTGACCAACGCAGAGAAGAGGTGGCTTTTAAACATACGTGTTGGCACGATGGTGTACCGCAGAAATCTTTTTGTTGATATCCAGCCGTATGTCCCTTCGCGTTTTGCGTTGCAGTTAGGCTTCTCTCAAGGCGTTGTTGGAGCGCCTTCGAGCATGGTGAAGCGTTTTGGAGGTTTGCAGGACGGGAGAAATGCATGGGCTTTCTATAGTGCGGAGGACACTACTGCCATGATTTCCTATCCTGAGTTGCCCATTTTCCGGACTGCTGGCTTCACGAAGTGGTTCGTGGAGAGCTTTGCTGTGTACCGAGGGCTTTCCAAGAAGGAGCTGAATGTCAAACAATCTCCTGGGAAGGGTCTTGGTAGATCAGATGGCGTCCGTCGAGGGGAAGTTTTATTCTTCCTTTCTGGAGAGAAGCATAGGATAGGCTTTCTCGAGGAACAGGATGTCATTAGATCCGGAGCCGCACAAGAGATACCTGCTGAGGTCTTGAGACAGCTCGAGGAGGAGGAAGCCGAGATCGACACTTGGATGCAAGCAGAGCGAATGAAGGCTTCCATGGGGTCCACTGGTAGGAGCGGGTCGTCCAGTGAGGAGCCAAGTGGAAGTCCTGACTTTGACAGTGAGGCAGGTACTTCGAGTAGACCGGCTCGTAGAAAAAAGAGGAGGAGAGGACAGCGTCGCACAGAGAGACGCCACGAAGACTTTCCTGATCTGGAAGTCCCTCCTACCATTGCTGAGGAGGTATCAGGAGATGCTGATGAGCCTCCAGAGAAGAGGAGTCGTGAAGAAGAGTCCGCTGATGTTGGTATGATTTTCCTTCTTCTCTATTTTCGCTTCTTTCCTTTTATGAGGGATTTTTTTTGATCAGTTGTTTTTTTTCTTTTGCAGAAGATGAAAACTTGGTGATGCCCGAGGTTCCTGCCGATGAGGCGGTGATGGATCCAGTTGCGGCATCTGAAGAAAAGTTGAGGGACTCTGGGGAGGACCCAGAATCTCCACCTGGTATGAGGATGATGATTTTTTTTTTTTTTTTTTTTTTTTTTTTTTGAATTTGCTGACACATATTTTTGTTTTCTTGTCAGCTGACTTGCCAGAGGGTTCCGACTTCGAGCCATCTATGGATATGGCTTTCGACGATGCTTCGGATGAGCAAATGGAGATAGAAAGTACTCCGCCCATCATGGAAGAAGGTATTTCATAGTGATAATCTTGACATTGATTTTTTTTTGACAAGATCATATTCATACCTTTTTGTGTTTGGCAGATTTTGAAGTGACAGAAGAGAGTCCATCGCTTCCTTCAGAGCCAGAGCCAGGGATGCCAGAAGTTGACCCAGTAATTGGGACTTCTCCAGCCAATTCTGACGCGGCAGAGGCAAGACCTCATGTTGAGATTCCTTCTCCAGCGGCCCCGATTGGAAAGTGTTCTATTGTTACTCTTTCGATGGGACATGACTTGGGCAGCCAATCGACAGAGAAGGGTGAGTCTTCATCTGGCCCATCTCTTCAGTATGCGAAGAAGGTGGTGATGCGGGTTTTGAGTTCTTGGATTGAGACCCTCCTTTCTGGACACTTGGATGTTGCACGTAGCAAGATTTCGCATGTGAAAGAGATTCTCAAAGATGCTGAGGAAGATATTGGTCTGGATGTTACGGACGCCCGGGCGATCGTTGATAAGATCATTGCATTAGGCGACGGATGGTTTGAGACCATCAGCTATCCTGATGACCAGTTCTTCCAAGAAATGTTCCTGAACCCTGCTGCGAAGGCTCAATCGGATTTGAAAGAGACTACACAGGGCAGGAAGCAGCTGGTTCGGGAGAGGAACCGAGCGGAGTTAGACATCATCAGGCTGCAACATGACCTTAGCATCCTTGATGGAGAGGTTGAGGAGGCAAGGAAGCATCTCGAACTCCGAAAGGCCCAAGTCGCCAGTACGTGGTCCGCCATAACAGAGGCTCGTGACAGGGAGAGTGCTTTGATTCGCCAAGTTGCAGAGGCCGATCAGATTCTCAATAGGAAGGCTAGAGAGAATGAACGATGGCAGACTGCACGGGATAGTCTTCCTGGTGTAGCAGAAGGGATAGAGCCTTCTCCAGCTACTCATGGCAGATTCTTGAAGAAGCGTGCCTTGGAGACTCTAACGGATGAAGCCAAGAGTTTGCTTTGAGGAACTGAAAGCTTGGCTGGAGGGCATTTTTGGCTGAGACCCCTCTTTCTCTCTTTTTATATACCACATGTATTTTTTTTTGGTATACATTTTTGTAGTGCTTGTGAACACTTTTCTTTTCTTCTTCTTTTTTTTTTTGGTACCACATGTATTTTTTTTTGGTACTTTTTTTTTGTTTTCCCTACGCTCACTTAAATATTGTGATTAAAGTGATTGCTAAATGGGATGTGATCAAAAGTTTGTCATTTTGTGAGAAATCTTTTGACAAATGATTGTTTTGGCATGGGAGCCAGTTTTTGAGACATGTTTTGGCATGGGAGCCAGATTTTGTTCACGGCATGAAAGCCAAATTTCGGGTGGCATCTATAGCCGGATTTGGATGGCATCTATAGCCGGTTTGTTTTGAAAACTAGTTTGTTTTGAAAACCAGTTTGTTTTGTTGGCATGAAAGCCGGGTTTCTGTTTTGGTTGGCGTAAAAGCCAGGTTTTTTTTTTGATGGCATGAAAGCCGAATTTTGAGGTGGCATGAAAGCCAAATTTGGGTTTATGGCATGAGAGCCAAAATTTTTGAGATGGCATGAAAGCCAAGATTTGGTTTGTGGCATGAGAGCCAGTTTTGTTTTTGGTGTAAGAACCAGATTTTGTTTTTGGCATGAAAGCCGAAATTTCTTTTTTTTTTTGGCATGGAAGCCAGATTTTTTGTTTTTGGCATGAAAGCCAGATTTTTTTTTGAAAACCGAGTTTTGTTTTGTTGGCATGGAAGCCGAATTTTGATTTTTGGCATGAAAGCCGGATTTTTGATTTTTTGGCGTGAAAGCCGGATTTTTGGCATGGAAGCCGGGTTTTTTGGCGTGAAAGCCAGGTTTTTGGTTTTCAAAAATGCAAGTATCGACTAAAAGTCGCCTCCCTGCTGAATGGTATTGCAAGTATCGATGGAATGTCGCTTCCTTGCTCATTCGGTTGCGAGTATCGATGGAATGTCGCCTCCTCGCGGATTTGGGTGCAAGTATCGACTAAGCGTCGCTTCCCTGCTTTTGTCTTCAAAAATTTTGTTTTGTGGGTATCGATGGAATGTCGCTTCCCCACGATTTTTGAAGTTTAAGGTTTTTTCGAACCTTTGTTTTGTTTTTTTTTTGTTTGTTTTAAAATTTGGGTTGTGGATATCAACTGGAACGTTGCGTCTCCACGATTTTTGAAATTTTGGGGTTTTGGAAGTATCGAATGGGGTTCGCATCCTTCCGGTTTTGGGTTTTGCAAGTATCGACTGAACGTCGCTTCCTTGCGGTTTTTGAAAAACCATTTTTTTGTTTAAAGACACGAGGGTCGTAAATTTTGACTCAAAACCATTTTGGTGGTAAAAGTCGAGGTGGACTAGGGCTGAAATCCCTAGGTCCTGATTTTGTTTCAAACCATGAATTTTGGTTTCAAGGATCGAAAATTTTGGTCAAGTTTGGGAAGAAGCTCCTAAACTTGGATTTTTGGATTTGCTTTTTTTTTTTTTTTGAACAATGAAACGATGAAAGAAACATTGTTTTGAGGGGTTTTTTTGATGAAAATTCCAAAAGGAGTGGGTTTGACGAGCAGATACCTAGGAATAGGCTTTGGCCGTGCAGGCGTCGCTCTGACCCGATGGAAGAAGCCTTCAAGGGTAGTACCGCTTCAAGAACTTCCCATTGATGGGCAGCATACATCTGTCACCCTCCATGTTTAGAAGAGCGTATGCGCTGTTGGAGAAGACTTTGTCGATGACGAAAGGTCCCTCCCATTTTGGTTCAAATTTGCCTTTGGATTTGTTGGCAAAAACCATTGGTCTTTTTACTGTAAGAACCAAGTCTCCCTTTTTGTAGGCGCGTTGCCTGACCTTCTTGTCAAAAGATCCTGCCATGCGTGCTTGGTAGAGTTCAATGCTTTGTAGAGCTTCGAGCCATCTCTCATCGAGGTTATCCAGCTCTTGGAGTCTCAATTTGACATTGCTTTCTTGCGTCATGTCATTTTGTAGAGATACCCTTAAGGAAGGAATTTGAACCTCCAAAGGGACAACAGCTTCGCATCCATAGACCAAGGAGAATGGTGTGCTATGGGTTGGTCCTCGAACGGTGGTTCGATAGGCCCACAAAGCTTCAGGCAGTTTGTCGCCCCATTCTCTTTTGTGACTAGAGACCATTTTCTTGAGGATTTTGCAGAGCGTCTTGTTGAAGGCCTCTGCTAGTCCATTCGCTGCCGGATTGTACGGAGTTGAAGGACAACTTTGGATTTTGTATTTGTCGCAGAACCTGTAGAATCGGTGATCGCGGAACTGTGGTCCGTTATCATGGACGAATCTTTTAGGTATGCCGAAGCGACAAATGATGTTGGTGCGCAAGAAGTGAAGGACTGATGACGTCTTCATTTCACTAAGCGCGAATGCTTCTGACCACTTGGAGAAATAATCCGTAGCGGCGAAGATGAAGCGATGACCTTTGTTCGATGGAGGGGAGATAGGACCTATGATGTCCATACCCCAGGCTTCAAAAGGCCATGAGATTGCTGTAGGATGTAGCCATTCCGGAGGCATGTGGACATAATCTCCATGAACTTGGCATTGTTGGCAGCGCTTAGCAAATTGCATTGCATCAGCCACCATGGTAGGCCAATAATAACCTAACCTTTTTATCTGATCGTAGAGCTTAGGCCCAGCCTGATGGGCTCCACAAAGACCAGCATGTACTTCTTTGAGTGTTCCCTCAGCCTCTTGTTGTGACAAGCAGCGTAGAAGTACTCTATTGTAGGATTTTCTATACAGCATTTTTGAAGGAATATCCAAATGAAAGTTTGGGGCTCGTCTTTGGATGCTTACCCGTTCTTTTGGATCTTCAGGTAGGATTCCGAACATTATGTAATCAATGAACGGATCCTTCCAGTCGCTGATCAGAGGTTTAAGGACGGAGATCCGACTTCCAACCACTTGGTGGCATTCAGCAACTGCTTGATGTGTGTTGAGAGGAGGGAGAATCCTTTTTTGACACACTGTAATTTGCATGTTTTCCCCTTCTTGGATTGCCATAGACGCAGCAAGTCCAGCCAGGGCATCTGCACGAATGTTTCCACCTCTGAGGATGTGGGTGATATGACAGATGTCGAACTTTTGTCGAAGCGATTGTGCTTTGTTGTAGTAAGGCAACAGATCGGGCTTCCTGACTTCAAATTTCTGATTCATCTGGTTGACGATCAGTTGAGAGTCTCCAAAAGCTTCCAGCGTAGTGATGCCGGATTCAAGGGCGAGTTCCAATCCTATGATTAGGGCTTGGTACTCAGCTGCATTGTTTGAACATGGTTCCAGTAGCGAGAATGCGTGTGGAATCATGTATTTGTCGGGATTAACAAAGAGAATGCCAATTCCCGATATTTGATTTCCCTTTTCATTTGTCCTGGTTGCGCCATCGAAGTACATGTGCCAGGAAGCGTTTGATAAGGAAGTCTCCACACTGTAGACTGATTCGTCTGGGAGGTCATCCCTGAGTGGAGAATCTTTAGGCAATGGATGCTCCGCGAGGAAGTCTGCTAGAGCTTGGCCTTTGATTGCTTTTTGTGGTACATACCTAATATCAAATTGTGACAGGAGGATGGACCATTTTGCCAGTCGGGCATTGAGAGAACCTGCTTTTGTGACAAGGACCTTTAGGAGGTTGATCCTCGAAATCAGGTACACTGTGTTGGATAGCAGATAGTGACGCAGTTTTTGTACGGCGAACATCACTGCCAAGCATTCTTTTTCGACTGGAGAGTAGCGATGCTCTGCACCTACCAACATGCGGCTAAGGTAATATAGAGCAGCTTCTTTTCCCTGGTCATTCTTTTGTGCGAGTAGAGCGCCTAAAGAACAGTCAAGGGCTCTTGTGTACAAGAGGAATGGTTTTCCAGTTGTGGGGGCAGCCAACACTGGAGGTTTAGTCAGGTATGACTTGATGTCCTGGAACGCAGCTTCACATTCAGCATCCCAGACAAAATCGACACCTTTCTTCATTAACCGAGAGAATGGACGGCACTTTCCTGATAGGTTGGAGATGAATCGCCGAATGTATGCCAATCTTCCTTGGAGCCCTTTTAATTGTCTTAGGGTTCTTGGAGATGGCATTTCTAGGATAGCCTTGACTTTGGTGGGGTCAAGCTCTATGCCAGCTTTCCGTACTATGAATCCGAGAAACTTACCCGATGAAACACCGAAGAAGCATTTGAGGGGATTCATTCGCAGTTTGTGTTTGCGAAGTCGGAGGAAGACTTCTCGAAGATCTTTGAGATGGTCTTCTTTTCTTTTGCTTTTGACGGCGAGATCATCGACATAACATTCGACCGTCTTGTGCTGCATATCTTGGAATATCTTCATCATAGCCCTCTGATATGTAGCGCCGGCATTCTTCAGACCGAATGGCATGACAGTGTAGCAATACACGCCAAACGGGGTCCGAAATGCTGTGTGTTTTCCATCTTCAGGATGCATCTTTATCTGATTGTAGCCAGAGAAGCCATCCATGAATGTCATTCGCTCGAACCCACAGGTATTGTCGATCATCACCTCCGGTATAGGGAGCGGGAATTCATCTTTTGGGTATGCATTGGTCAGGTCTCTGTAATCAATGCAGACCCTGATTTGCCCATTTTTCTTTGTCACGGGGACGATGTTGGCCAACCATTCAGGATGCTGTTCCTCACGGATGAAGCCAACGCTTTTGAGTTTTTGAACTTCTTGTTCAATTTTGTCCATCACGTCAGGACGGAACCTTCTTTGGCCTTGTTTGACAGGCTTGATATCTTTTTGAAGATTGAGTTTATGGATTGCTATTTTGGGGTCTAAGCCAGGCATCTCAGCGTAAGACCATGCAAAACAATCAACGAACTCATGAAGAAACGCGATATACTCGGGTAACTCATCATCCTTTATATTCTTGCTTATGAATACAGGACGTGAGTTATCAGGTTTTCCCAAGTCTATCTTTTGAACAGAATCTTCTGTTGGAAGATTTGAAGGTGGTTCCTCCACAATATTTTCGGAGGCTTCCAACCCAACAAAGCCTTCTGGAGTTCCAAAGGTATCTACAGACCACGGCTCTGCTTTTGTCCATGGGTCTTCTTGATTGGTACTTTTCTCAAGATTTGCTATGAGATGGTCCCAATCACCTGTTGAAACTAGGTCGAAGTAGGGCACTTCCTTTGGAGACAGTGGTTCTTCTGGGTCAGAGAACCGTGTGTCTGTATCATCGGACAATTCCT
This sequence comes from Cinnamomum chago, assembly GCA_038049695.1. Lineage (NCBI taxonomy): Eukaryota > Viridiplantae > Streptophyta > Magnoliopsida > Laurales > Lauraceae > Cinnamomum > Cinnamomum chago. Next base: position 34,179,762 of record CP142462.1, on the reverse strand, counting down.
CTTCATCATCAAAGAAATCGTACCAATTGGATGAACTTCCTGGATCCTTGACGACCAACTCTTCAAAGAGATATCCAGGGAGATCGATGTCTTCATTAATATGAGATGTTGAGGCTTGGTTGGCAAGATGATTTTGCAGCCTTTGTGTCAACTGTCTCAAGGGGGTGTCAGGATCATACCCCAGCCCATATGAAGACTTTTCTATGTGGCGGTGGGGTTTCCAACCTTCCAGTTGACTTTTGGTCAGGGTTGGTTCCAATGGCGTGATAATACCACGGCCATCTCCCAAACCGATTGGGTTCTGAGCGTCGTAGCCCATTTTCTTCATGATAGCTTGCGCCATTGGACTATACAGGGATAGTTGAGGCATACCTTCATTTTGGAAAGGTTCAAGCGAAGAATTTGATGAAGAAACTCCCGATTTATGGAAGAAGATTGGCTTTTCTTCTGCTGATGTTGCTGGAACAACGAAGGAAGCAGATGCCGGATCTTTTATGTCAACGGTTGTCTCCATCGGAGTGAGAGCGGGCTGAACTTGTTGATCATCAGCTTGGCTTGACGATGTATCATCTTCTGGCTCTGAGTCCGAATCCGTGTCTTGCAAGATAGACACGAAGGAGACAGCAAACTTGCCCCCAGCCCTCTGTTTTGTCTTCTTTCCTTTGGTGGTGATCACCAGAGGCTTTGAAGACTTGAGGGAGACCATGAAGGGAGATTGATTATTCTCTTCGGTTTTGATAGAGGGTTTATTTTCTTCCGATGATTTCTGAGGAGCCTTGCCTTTGTCTTTCTGGAGATTTTCGGCAAAGGATGCTGTTTCTTCCTCCCTTTCTTCTTTTTCATCTTTGTACATCTGAGCATCTGCGAAATAGACTTCTTTGCCTTTGAAGGGCTTTTTGTCTGCAAACACTCGATGTATCAAGCCGTCATTGCCAACGAACTTGATGCACTGATGTAAAGTCGAAGGGACAACACCATTCTCGTGTATCCAGGGGCGTCCGAGAAGGATGTTGTAGCATGAAGGGGTCTTTATCGCATAGACAGTGACCTCGGAGATAAGATCACCGATTTGCAACTTGAACCTGATTTTGCCGATCGGCCTTTGAGCGCTGCCAACATATCCAAAGATGGACACAGACGTGTGGCTCAGCTTGCTAGGCGGAATGCCCAGTTCTTCGAGTGCCGAAGTGGAGATGAGGTTGAGTGCAGAACCTGGATCGATCTGGATTTTGCGTACTGGCACCTCTTTGATGTACCCGGTGAAGTACAGGGGTCGGTTGTGCTTTGTTTCGCCTAGCAGGAGGTCTTCCTTGGTGAAGGCGATGGTTGCACTTGCTGCTTTTTGAACCGAGAGGCATTCGATGCAGGATCCTTCAGTTTTCTTCTTTTCTCCTTTTGAGGGAGTTTTTGATTTTTTGACCCTATGGTCCATTTCAATTTGTAGGACTTGTGGGGCATGTTTGTCGACATCCGCATCCAGCATTTGTAGTTCTGAAATGAGACTATCACGAGTCTGTGGTGACATTCGTAACAAGTCTAGGATGTGCAGACGTGCAGGTATGTGTTTGAAGTGCTGAATCAAGTCGTACTTGAAAGCCTCCTTGGGGCCTGCATTTTCATTATTCTTGCCACTAGGGGCGTTTACAGCTTGTTTTCCCAAAGGATTTACATAAGAAGCAGAAGGTTGGTTGTAGTTTTTGTGGTAATCCCGGCCAGAACGGGTACCTCTACCAACTTCAAGAGCTTCTGGAGAAGGGTCTTTGTTTAGAAGATCACCCTCGAGATCGAGGGGTTGTTCCTTCTCATTTGCTGAAGATTTCTCTGTGTCAGCATTGCCATCTTCAGTAATTGTGTTGCATGGAGCATTTTCCGGGAGCAAGTCCTGAACAGCATCCAGCAACTTTCCTTCTTTGTCGAATATTTTGTTGGTCCAGACATCACCGATGAGATCGGGCATTTGGGACCAATTGACCGGATTTTCTCCGAAGAAGATTTCACCGGCTGGAATTTCTTCAAGGTGATCGGTCGGAAGAGGTTTGAGTTCCGATGTCACTGTTCCAGGAGACGAAGCCTGAGAAGGTGAGGAATTATCATCCTGAATTATTGCATTGCAAGTAACTTTGACGGAAGATGCCTCCAAGATGAACTGTTAGGAATCAAATTCGTCCTCAGATGTAAGAGGATCGTCGATCCAACAGCTTTCTTCATTTTCCGGGGTTACCGGAGGAGATTCCTGTAGATTTTCAGGAACTTCCGGTGCTGGGTTGTGACGAAGCTGATTGATGCGACCTTGTTCTTGCTCTATAGCAAGGTGCTGCAAGATCCTTGCGTATTCATCGAGATTAGGCACGGGAGCCAAATCTTCTTCTTCGTCTGCTCCTTGTGGTTCCACTAGAGTATTTTCTTGGACAGCCTCTTGGTCTTCTTCATCATCAGACCAGGATCCTTGCGGCTGTAATGGGTTATACCAGATTACTGGCATAAGATGAGATTCAGGGATCCATTCCTCGTCGGAGAGATATTCTCCTGTTTCGAGGGATTCTTCCCACTCATCGATGTCACTGGCGGTGTCACTGGACTCATATCCATCCATGGAGAATCCGACCACTGAGTTGCAAGAGTATGATGCCCCCTGTTTAGTTTCATCTTTGAGATGTGGTGGCATGAAATCACCAAGAGTGAATTTTCTTACCGCCTTTGAAGCCTTAGGAGAGGACTCTTCTGTTGCCCCCAGTGAAGCGGTAGAGGAGGTTTCTGCCTTTTCAGCGACTTCTTGCTTTTTCGGAGCTTTCTCCTGCTGTTTGAGCTTGCGGAGTTGTCTCCTGGCTTGCCTTCGCTGTTGAGCGGTTGGCTTTGTTTTGACGACCTCCCAATTTTCATCTTCTAGGAGATCGGGGTGTACCCATATGGGCTGTCCGTCTGATGTTGGATATGGAACCAACTCTCGGGACGTTTGGGTCATCTTTATCACCTTGAAGGAAGTAGTGATCTTCTCTTTTGGTGATTTTTGTTTTTGTCCACACGACACCATGTTGACGGAGGCAGACCCATAGTTCTTGTCGAAGGTAATGACTCCGTTTTTCCACATCTCATTTATCTTCTCTCTCACAACAAAGCATTGATTGAGAGGATGTGAGACCATCTGATGGTATGGGCAGTACCGAGGATCGTTGGTTTTGCCAACATCTCCTGGTCTTTTGGGGTCAGGCAATGTAAGTTTGCCGTTTGCTAGGAGTGCCCCAAAGATTTCTTCAACATCTTCATCGAACGGGTATTTCTTTTCTACTCATTCTTTGAAGGCATCAGAGAGTTCAGGCTTTTTACCTGCAGCTTTGTTTTCAGCTTTCTTTGGCTGCTGAGGAGCTGACTTGGTTTGCACATTGAGAACCTCCTTTTTCTTTGGTTTTGAGGTTGCAATGGCAGTCGGCTCTTTCTTTGATGACTTCTGACTGTTGAGGTCTTTGATCACCGTTTCAGCTTCCATAGATGCTTCCAGGAGTTCTCCCAGGTTCTTTGATTTGTTGCCGATGATCATGGAGCGGATTCTTGCTCTCATGTTGTTTCGGCAGATGTCGACCAGTGATGCTTGTGGCAGTACATCGGAGCATTTGTATGCCATTGCCTTCCACTTGTGAATAAAGTCATATGTTGACTCATTCTCTCCCTGTTTTAGGCTGCAGAGCTGAGCCATAGTAACAGGATGATCCTCACCTTTGAAGTGGGTTAGGAAGCGTGTCTCCATCATGGCCCAATTTTGAATGGAGTCCTCCGGCAGAGTGGAGTACCAATCAAAGGCCGTACCTTTTAGGGTACTTGCAAAGAGGCGGATTTTGAGGGCATCTTGATCTGCAATAGCTCCCGTCAGGATCTTGAAATGGATGACGTGCTGTCTGGCCGAACCCTTCCCCTTATATGTTTGGAGAGTAGGTTGCTTGAATTTTGTAGGGAACGGGACCGAGTCCATCCACAAGGGATATGGTGGCTTGATCCCATGCTCTTTTAGTGTATCCTCTTCTTTTGCTTTGGCGAGGATATCGTCAACGTCCTTCTTGGTAAGGGCGCGTGATTCACTGTTTTCCGCATTTTCCTCGTCGCCTTGATGGCTCGGAGGAGCTTCATTATTTTGTGGACGCTGAAGATTGAGAATTAGGTTCTCTATTAGAGTCTCTATCCTCTGCTGCCCTTGCTCCAGCTGCTGGATGCGTGCGGTTACGTCATCATGCGGCGGAGGTTGTTCAGTATTTGTGACCAAGACGTTCATTCTTCGAGAGTCGAAAGAGGATACAGTCTTGGTGACTGAGCTGGAGCTCATTCTTTTAGATGAAGAGCTCGAAGAGTGGTCACTCCGATGTCCTTGGCTTGAAGAAGCGGGAGAGTTTTCTTTATGTCTTCGTGTCCGGGAGACGCTGCGAGTCACCGGTCGTCTGACATGGATTTTAGTTGCTGACTTCTGGCGTTTTCTGGTTTTTCCAACCATATGAACAGCAACAAGTTGGTCGGGTCTTTCTTTTTCGACCCATTTTTGGGAGACTTGAAGTGCAGAATCCTGGGTTCTTTGCTTCTCTAGTCTCTTTTGTCGATATGCCGTTCGGCGACGCATACGACGAGCGATTTGAGCTTTGGTTAGCTCTGGCTGTGCCCTAGCAATGAAGGAAGTAGTCCCTGGTGCGCAGCAGCCAAGCTTGTCTTCTTTGAAGACGGGCAGGGACAGGATCTGGACGCGGTCCTTTGCCTGTCGCAGCGAAGCTTTGAATTTTGCGAGTTCGGCTCCCGTTGAGAGGAAGGGTCGACTAGCAGGTGTGAAGGCCTTGACAGGTTCTTGCGGAGGCCTTACGATGCACGATTTGATTTTGGGCTTGTATGAGCAAGCCGGCTCGTGCTGAGTTGGTTTTGTTTGGCGGAGGGTAGGCTTCTCCTCTTTCATGTAAGCAAGAGGGTAGAACCGGTTCTCCTTGAGAGGGGCCAGGTATACTGGCTTTGCTGATGTTTGTGACCTTCGCTGTTTGGGTGAAGGCCTTGGAGACCAAGTCTTTGAGCAGACCTGGTTTCTTGCTGGTTGAGGCTTTGCAGGAGCACTACGGGCCTCAGTTTTCTTGATGATCGCCCTTGGTATCACTGTAGTGATACGTTGAGGGGCGGTTCTCTGCTTCTTGGCAGGTGCGGTTTCTTCTGCGGGTAGTGGGAATGGTCCCAATGACCCGAAGACAATGGTCCGGGGAGTAGAGTTTGACCCGGTGTCTTCTGAGTTGCCGAGGGAAATGACGCTTCGGCAGCTGGCGGGGCGCTTGTAAGTGCGCTTGGTTTGTTTGTCTTGGAGCATGAGCTGGTACTTGTTCTCATCAAAGGTGATGGTTAATGAAGCTGCCATTGTTAGTTTTTGGAAAACTTCTGAAACAAGACCATATCCATTAGTAATCACAAGAATATGGTGATCATAAATGGAAAATACTATGGTTTCGCCTTTTCAAGTCGCCCGAGGGGACATGGCCCAGCCCAAGCAATATGAGGAAGGCAGAAAAGCCATAGAGGGCACAATTGTTCTGAACGCAGGTAGGGTCAGCTCAGAATGAGCGTCCCAGTGACTGCTAGAAGCAATTGTGAACCTTAATTCAAATTACCGAGAAGCAAAGCTCACTCAAGGTAAAATGATATAAGGTTGAGATACAAATGTGTCGGTTGCGAATACAGTAGACCCGAAAGGGCGTACTAGCACCGCTAGGCACAAATGTTGCAAATCGCATCCTTGGAAAGGACACGAGATGGGATTTTTGAAAGGCCAAGATTGGATTCATAGGAGAGAGCAAATGGTATTCCAATCCGAAAATGAGCTCAACATTTCTGCGAGCTCGAAAGTCCGAAAAGGAAGGAACCAGGATTTCTCAAATATGAATCCAAAAGTGACGGAAGTTTTTTTTTGAAAGTGTCAAGATTGGACTTTATAGAAGAGAGCAAATGGTATTCCAATCCGAAAATGAGTTCAACATTTCTGCGATCTCGAAGTCCGAAAAGGAAGGAACCAGGATTTCTCAAATATGAATCCAAAAATGACAGAAGTTTTTTTTCTTTTTTTTTTTTGAAGATTTTTTTTTTATTTTTTTTTGAAGAGTTCACATAGATCTCCAATTCGATCTTATGAAACCTCAGTTGATAGATCAGCCCCCAGGTAAGGGTAGGATTACTTAATGAACCCGTTTGGAGGACCCTTGCCTAGAATAGTCTAGCTGTCTCCACACTCTGGACAAGGCTTTTCTTAGATCCACTTTGGTCAAAGAACGCAATTGGTGCAACCTTAGTGGCTTTTTTTTTTGAAAGATTTTTTTTTATTATGGATTCATAGAAGAGAGCGAATGGTGTTCCATTCCGAAAATGGGTTCAACATTTCTGCGATCCCGAAGTCCGAAAAGGAAGAAACCAAAGTTTCTCAACTTAAACCCAAAAGAGGAAAATCTGAAAAAAAAAATTTTAAATCAGATTTTGTTTTTTGATTTTTTTTTTATGGATTCATAGAAGAGAGCGAATGGTGTTCCATTCCGAAAATGGGTTCAACATTTCTGCGATCCCGAAGTCCGAAAAGGAAGAAACCAAAGTTTCTCAACTTAAACCCAAAAGAGGAAAATCTGAAAAAATTTTGTAAATCAGATTTTGTTTTTTATTTTTTTTATGGATTCATAGAAGAGAGCGAATGGTGTTCCATTCCGAAAATGGGTTCAACATTTCTGCGATCCCGAAGTCCGAAAAGGAAGAAACCAAAGTTTCTCAACTTAAACCCAAAAGAGGAAAATCTGAAAAAAAAAAATTTAAATCAGATTTTGTTTTTGATTTTTTTTATGGATTCATAGAAGAGAGCGAATGGTGTTCCATTCCGAAAATGGGTTCAACATTTCTGCGATCCCGAAGTCCGAAAAGGAAGAAACCAAAGTTTCTCAACTTAAACCCAAAAGAGGAAAATCTGAAAATTTTTTGTAAATCAGATTTTGTTTTTGATTTTTTTTGAGAAAATTTTTTTTAGAAACAAGAAAGACTGGAAATAAACTCAAAAGAAGAAATTTCCAAGAATCCCATCTCATGTGTTTTTTTTTTTAGATGCAAGATCCAACATAGGCCACCAACTAAAAAGGAGCCAAAAGGAATCTAAGCACATGTTCATCAAATGAACGAGTCCCACCGGGTGTGACAGCTTGATGGTCCCGGCTTTTTTCTTTTTCCAAAGCTGCCTCCGCCCCGGGGCTGACGGGGTATGGTGGAGGGAAAAAGGAAAAGCGGGCATCAGTTTTTTTGTACGGGTATGCCAATTTCTCTTTAATACTTGGAATTTAGAAATGGTGATCCGGAGATCCACCTTCACAAGTAAAAAGGGAAATGAAACTTTTTTCTAGTTTTCCATTGCATACATATTTTAATAAAAGAGACAGTTTTGTTTGAATGCCGTGAAAGGCGTTTTTGTGCCGTAGAAGGCGGTTTGGTGCCGTTGGAGGCGATTTTGCCATGAAAGGCGATTTACAAATCTTATCAATAATGAAAGACAAGAGATGTGATTTTTTGTCTCTTTAGAAAAAATACAATTTACAACAGAAAAGTAAGAAAAAGGAATCTAACTTCTCATGCGATTGTGGGAGGGCTCGTTCAGATCGATGGTCGCGAGTCATGTATGGGCTCCGCCATCGTCCTTCAGATGAGAACATAGTGCTTGATTTCTTGGCTTGGCTCCAACCTCAGATTTTTAGAGGATAAGGACCAAGATAAGGTCCTATATCCGGTAAAAAACTGAGTAGACGGGCTGAAAAGCCGCATCTAGCCATGTTGGATAGAAGGAGAGGTGGTCTTTGGGGGGGTGGCCCCCCAAGGGGCTTCAATCACCTTGTTGAACTTGTTGCAGCAGAGTTTTCTTGAAGGAGCAGGGTTGTAGAGATTTCTCCAAGGATTTTTGAATGATTTTCTGGCGATTTTTCCGGATCTGTGGCGATTTTCCCGGATCCTTCTGTGTGTGTCCCCCTCTGAAATGCTTGGAGGGGACTCCTATTTATAGGCCTTTAGGTAGCCTTTAGGAGTGATTTATGAGCCTTTATGGTAATAAAGCTCATTAAGGGAGGAGTTACGAGTTTAATTGCTTTTTGTTTTGTAACTCCTGACCCTTGGATTTCATTGGCCGGAGGAGAGTCATGGGCATTTAATCGCCTTTAATCTCCATTATGTTAGGAGTTTCATGGCTTGAATGCCATGATTGCTTGGACTTGTAACTCCTGAACGGAGGCTTCTGATTGGGCCGTTCAAGATAATGGGTTAATGACCGCATTAACTTGCCATAAACGGGCCAATTGATTGCACTAAGTGGCCACCTTGGTAGCTGAAGAGTCGCGGGCCATGTTGCGTCTCTTGGAATTCCCTTTGCGATGATCATCGATGGATCCTTATGTAAATCAACATCAGATGATCATGTAGTTTCAGACATTGGTTGATACCAGCGGGCCGGCAGCATCTGTCCAGTCGATTTCGCGATCGGGCGGGCAGAAAGTGCACTTTTTGGTTGTTCAGCTGGCGATCAACGAAGTTTTTGAAGTTCTTGGAAGGATTCCTGTGATCTTGGCGAATATCGGCGAATTTGGAGCCTCAAAAGTCTGAATCTGGAAAAATCACAGGGACAGAACAACTCGTCTCGCGAAAACGGACGAAACGGGGGGTCCCGGGGCGAAATCGGCGCCCCGGACCTCCCAGGGTCGCCGGCCCCATGGTCTTCGGCGACCATGGCCCAGGGTCGCAGGCCTGGCCCAGGGTCGCGGGGCTCTGCGACCCTGGGGGGAAAATTGCTTCCCGGGGCCCGTTTCTAGCCGTTTTTCGTCGTTTTTCGCTTCCGTTTTTTTTGTTTGTTTTCTATGACATTTCTCCACATTTTTGGCTTGATTTCCCTCTGAAGAACATGATGAGAATCCTTGCAAATTGGTTTGCAAAGTTTCCGATTTTCCGGGAAAAGCCGAGCGCAGAACTGCTGATTTTCCGCCAGAAGCTGAAACAGGGTCAAACGATGTCGGAATGACCTGAAATTTGAGGTGAAGCTTCTTGAGCATTAAATAAGACCAACCATGGGCTTTCTTTTGAGTTTTGAAGCCGTTTGGGGTCATGCAAATGCTTGCCTTTGATTTCACTGCGAGGGAAATGCCGAACTTTGACTTTCGGTCAAACGATGTCCGATTGACCTGAAATTCGACGTGTGACTCCCTCATCAGTAGTTAAGACCAACCATAGGCTTTCGTTTGAGTTTTGAAGCCATTTGGGGTCATGCAAATGCTTGCCTTTGATGTCACCGCGAGGGAAATGTCGAGCTTTGACTTTTGGTCAAACGATGTCCGATTGACCTGAAATTTGATGGGTAGCTTCCTCATCAGTAGATAAGACCAACCATAAGCTTTCGTTTGAGTTTTGAAGCCGTTTGGGGTCATGCAAATGCTCGCCTTTATTTCACCGTGAGGGAAATGCCGAGCTTTGACTTTCAGTCAAACGATGTCCGATTGACCTGAAATTTGATGGGGAGCCTATTGGAGTTATTTTGAGATGATCCACAAGCTCCGAATTGGGTGCCATGGTCCCGGGGTGCTCAGCTGCCGGGAGCTGCTGCTTAGCTGTTGGAGAAGTGAAGCTAGGCCAAATGATATCGAAATGACCCGAAACTTCATGTGTACCTCTCTTTTGGTTCTTTTGAGTGACTTTGCAGTTTTTGTTTGATTCTGACAAGATCTGATGCTTGAAGTGGCGCCTGCCTATTTTGGTAGGATGCAGCTCCGTGTAGCTTTTGGTGTGAAGAGGCAAAGTGACATTTTTGGTGTCAACAAGTTGGCTAAGAAGGATGATAAATGGCTCAAGTTCAAAGGCAGTTGTTGGAAGTGCTTCAGAACAGGAATGTAGCACCACCCGCAGGTCCACAGATTGTTATTCAGAATAGGGATCCTGACCCTAATGCTCTATTTGAGAAGTTTAGGAAGAGAGCACCGAAGGAATTTTCGGGCAATGAGGACCCGTTGGTGGCAGATGACTGGCTAGTCAATACGGAGAAGATCTTTGATGTCTTCATGTGCACGGGTATACAGAAGGTCAACCTCACAGCTTCATTATTTTATGGGCTCGCAGATAGGTGGTGGCAAACAGTCAAGGATCCTTATGCAGTGATGGCAGATGATGAGGCATGGGCAGCATTCATGATACAGTTTCAAGACAAGTACATTCCCTCTCATGTCAAGAGGCAGAAGGCTATTGAGTTTCAGCAGCTCAAGCAAGGTAGCATGACAGTGTTGGATTATGTCACCAAATTTGAAAGATTGGCTAGGTATGCCACCGAGTTGATTGACACGGAAAGGAAAAAGATAACCAAGTTCTTAGAAGGGTTGAATCCGATTATTATGAGGGATGTCATAGGAGTAGTGCCTCCAGCTACATATGATGAGGCAGTCAAGCGGGCTTATACTTTTGAGGATATTAACAACATGATTGTTCAGGACAGGAAACAGCAGTATCAGCAGCAGAACCAGAGACAGCAGCAGGGCAAGAAACCAAGGCAAGAGCAAGCTCAAGTCAGGCAAGGGTGTGGACATTATGGCAAGAATCATGAGACACACGAATGTCGTAAGGCCATGGGTGCCTGTTTCAAGTGTGGGGCCATGAACCATGCAATCAAGGATTGCCCATTACTTCAGACTCAAGGGAACAGAAACCAGCAGCAGAGACAAGTAGCTCCTCAGAACCAAGCACCAGTACAGAATCAGATAAGACCACCTCAGTAGTAGCAGGCTAGGCAACCAGCACAGAATCAGAATGCTCGTCCTCCACAACAGAACAGACAGGGCCAAGGAAGGCAGAACCAAGTACCGAACAGACTACAGATGCATGGACGTTTGTACTATCTCAACCGTGCAGACACTGAAGCTGCAGGAGACGTGGTAGAAGGTAAACTTCTTGTTTGTGGGGTAGAAGCCCAGATTTTGTTTGATCCTGGATCCACGCATTCCTTTGCATCTCCTAGTTTTGCTAAGTTGATTGATGCACCATGTAGTGAGTTGGATTACATTTTGGTAGTGACCACTCCAGTAGGGAAGCAAGTTGTGTGTAGAAACCATTACCCTAGTTGTACAGTGTTGTTAGGAGGTGTTAATCTACCGGCCAACCTCATAGTTTTAGACATGCATGATTTTGATGTCATTTTAGGCATGGATTGGTTAGAAGCATATCATGCCACCATGGATTGTTTTAGTAAGACCATCACATTCAGATTCCAAGGACCACAGGCAGAGTTGATATTTCAGGGGAACAGGAGGAAATCTCAGGCAGGGTTTATTTCAGTGTTGAAGGCAAGCAGATTAGTGCAGAGTGGGTGTCAGGCATTTATTGCGTTTATCACGGAGGATAAACAGTCCCAAGGGGTGGAGGATATCCCCATTGTGTGTGAATTTTCGGACGTTTTTCCAGAAGAAATCATGGGTTTACCACCAATTAGAGAAGTTGAGTTCACAATTGAGCTCCTTCCAGGGACAGCTCCGATCTCGATTGCACCATACAGGATGGCTCCAGCAGAAATGGGTGAACTAAAGCTCCAATTGTAAGATTTGTTGAGCAAAGGTTTTATTAGGCCAAGTGTTTCACCGTGGGGAGCACCGGTGCTGTTTGTGAAGAAGAAGGATGGAAGCTTGAGAATGTGCATTGACTACCGAAAGTTGAACCATGTGACTGTGGAGAACAAGTATCCTTTGCCAATGATAGATGAATTGTTTGACCAATTGCAGGGAGCAGCCTATTTTTCCAAGATAGACTTGAGGTCAGGGTACCATCAGTTGAGAGTTAGAGACTCAGATGTTCAGAAGACAGCCTTTAGAACAAGATATGGGCACTATGAGTTCTTAGTGATGCCCTTTGGTTTGACGAATGCACCAGCAGTCTTTATGGCTTTGATGAACAAGGTCTTTGCACCCTATTTGGATCATTCCACAGTAGTGTTTATCGATGATGTCCTTGTGTATTCCAAGAGTAAGAAGGAGCATGAAGAACATTTGAGGACAGCGTTGCAGCTCTTGAGGGACAACCAGTTATATGCGAAACTCAGTAAGTGCGAATTCTGGTTAGAGCAAGTTGCTTTTCTAGGCCATATCATCTCCAGAGAAGGTTTAGCAGTTGATCCAGCCAAGATAGAAGCAGTTGTTAGTTGGGCAAGGCCAAGTAGTGTGACAGAGATTAGAAGCTTCTTGGGGTTAGCAGGTTACTACAGAAGATTTGTCCAAGGTTTTTCGTCCATTGCAGCCCCGTTGACAAAGTTGACTCGGAAGAATGTCCCATTTGTTTGGACCGATCAGTGTGAAACCAATTTTCAAGAGTTGAAAGGAAGGTTAACCACAGCTCCAATCCTTACATTACCATCGGGCAACGGTGGATTTATTGTTTATACAGATGCTTCGAATGTGGGACTGGGTTGTGTATTGATGCAAGATGGCAAGGTGATTGCTTATGGCTCGAGGCAGTTGAAGGACCACGAGAAGAACTATGCGACTCACGACTTGGAGTTGGCAGCGGTTGTTTTCGCATTGAAGATGTGGAGACACTATCTCTATGGAGAGAAGTTTGAAGTTCATTCCGACCACCGGAGTTTGCAATATTTGTTTTCACAGAAAGACTTGAATATGAGGCAGAGGAGGTGGATGGAATATATCAAAGATTATGACTTTCCAATCAAGTACCATCCAGGCAAGGTGAATGTGGTAGCAGATGCTTTGAGTAGGAAATCAGTGGCTATGGCCAATTTGAGAGGAATGGGTGTCTTACAACAGTTTGAAGAGTTGGGTGTAGAGGTACAAACCCTAAGATTGGGTGCGATGTTAGCAAACATGACAGTATCAGAACCAACCTTCATCCAGAAGATTAAGGAAAATCAGTTACAAGACCCAGACTTGGCCAAGATAGTAGATGTTATTGCAGAACGCCCCGATTTCAAGATGGTGAATGGAATATTGTATTTTCGTGACCGGTTGTGTGTGCCAAATGTGGAGGATTTGAAGAGTGAAATAATGGACGAAGCTCACAGTACGAGATATTCTATGCATCCGGGTAGCACGAAGATGTACCACAACTTGAAGAATAGATTTTGGTGGAACAACATGAAGAGAGAGATAGTAGCTTTTGTGTCTCGTTGTCTAACTTGTCAGTTGATCAAGGCAGAACATCAGAAGCCTCCAGGTTTGTTACAGCCTTTGGAAATTCCGGAGTGGAAATGGGAGCACATTACCATGGATTTCGTCTCCGGTTTGCCTAATACTAAGAAGGGAAATAATGCAATTTGGATCATTGTAGATCGTCTGACAAAGTCTGCTTACTTCATTCCGATGAAGACCGGGAATATGGTGCATATGGCACCACTTGCGAAGTTATTTGTTGATGAGATTGTCAGTAAGCATGGTCAACCCGTCTCCATTACTTCAGATAGAGACAGTAGATTTGTTTCAAAGTTTTGGAAAACTCTTCATGAGTCGATGGGTACCAAGCTCCAGTTCAGCACAGCTTATCATCCTCAGACCGATGGTCAGTCAGAAAGGACGATACAGACTCTCGAAGACATGTTGCGTGCTTGTGTATTGGATTTCAAGATTCAGTGGGATGAGTGCCTACCTCTTTGTGAATTTGCTTATAACAATAGTTACCACTCGAGCATTGGTATGGCACCTTTCGAGGCACTTTATGGTAGAAGATGCAGAACTCCGGTTTGCTGGGAAGAAGTCGGTGAACGTAGTTTCCATGGACCGGCGATCGTTGGAGAGACAAGTGACAAGGTCAAGTTAATTCAGGAACGGTTGAAAATAGCCCGAAGTAGGCAAAAGAGTCATGCAGATACTCGCCGAAGAGAATTGCAGTTTCAAGTGGGTGACAAGGTGTTTTTGAAAGTCTCACCAACTAGGGGAACCTTGAGGTTTGGACAGAAGGGCAAATTGTCTAGAAGGTTTATTGGTCCGTATGAGATTTTGAGCAAGATTGGAGATGTTGCTTATAGACTTGCGTTACCTCCGGAATTCTCCGGGGTACACAATGTTTTTCATGTTTCTATGCTCAAGAAATACGTCTCTAGTCCTGCACACATTCTACAGCATGAGCCTTTAGAGATTCGGGAATATGCCTCGTATGTGGAAAGACCGATCAAGATCATTGACACCAAAGAGCAAGAATTGAGAAACCGGACTATTCATTGGGTCAAGGTACTTTGGGAAAATCACGAACCAGAGGAAGCCACCTGGGAATTGAGAGAGCAAGTGCAGAGGAAGTATCCACAGCTTTTACCCGAGGTAATTGTTTGATTTATTTGGTGGACCAAATATCCTAAGGGGTGGAGGATGTTAGACCCCGACCCAGACCAAGTCGATTAGTGTGCGATTAGTATGCATTTAGTTCTAAGTGGGTTTAGTTATCGTTGGGATTAGAAGTAACTAGTTTTAGTCTTGGACATAGCTTTGGGAATTTTGAGAACGTTTAGTATTAATTAGACACACTCGGAAAGGTCCGAGTGTGCGTGTAAGTTTGGGAAGATCGTATTGATTTCCGTGTGAGTGTGATTTTGATTTCATTTGAATGATGTTTCGACGTGTTACAACTTTCGTTTTAAGGCCATTCTTGTTTGAAGTCCAAAAACCCATGTTTTGGCCCAAAGAGGGTAAAATTGTCTTTTATGCACAAATCTGGACACAATTTGCGAGACCTCAAAACCATGTCAAAAATATACTTTTTGGAAACTAGATATTTCGATGATCGTTTTATCCTTCTTCGTCGAAGTCATCCGAGGTCCACAAGATCATGTTCTGGCCATTTCAAAGTTCAACTAGTGGGGACCCATTATCTTCACTTAAGTCTCTTCTCCCTCTCATTCCATTCATTTCCCCCAAATCTCTGCAATCTCTTAAGCTAGGGCAAGGAAACCCTTTTTCTCTTCCACTTCATTCTCTTGCATGCTCCAGCTATAGATCTCCAAAGAAGATTTCAAGACCATCATCTTTCTCTTCTCCTTGTAAGTTTTCCATCCATACAAATCTCTTGGGGTTCTTGTGAGACAAGCTCTTCATCTTCTTCATCTCTTCTTGTTTGGCTATTGTTAGGTGAGAACTTCAATCCTTGTGTTTCATGAAGTCATTTGGTTCCTTAAAGATCATGTTTTTCAAGTATTCAAGCCCTTTTTGTTAAAATGGATTCTTTGTTCCATTTTGTTGAGTTTTGTGTGGTTTTCTCTTGGGTTTTCTTGTAGTGTTGGATAGCTTGAGTAAAGTGCTTGGAGAAGTATTTTAGCATTTGGGCAAGGCAAGTGATCTCTATAGGAATGATGCATGTGTATTTGATTTCATTGTTATTTTTAGAAATTGTGCATAAAATTTGTTTACAAGCTTCATGGATATGTTTTATTTGGTTTTGATGCTTGATATTGTGAGAAATGAACCCTTGGTGAGCATGGAGGCTCAAGGGAGGATATGTGATTGATTGATGAGAAGAAGGAGAGAAATGTAGCAAAAGTTGTGAAAGAGGAAGGAAGCTTCTGCACTCAACGAGCAAGCAGCAGCTTGTTCGCTCGAGCGACCCCTGGGTCCGCTCGAGCGACCAAGCTTCTGTTTGGTCCGAGCGCAGACAGAGAGCTGGCGGTTCGAGCGCACCTTATATTCGCTCGAGCTACCATCTCGCTCGAGCGAAGTGTCAACGCCTTATCAGGTCCGCTCGAGCGAAGTGTCTTAACCTTACGAAGTTCGCTCGAGCGAACCTGCCAGAGTCAGGAAGAAGAATTTATTTCTTTTCCGTATTTTTCTCAAGGTTGAAAACTAGACTATGTTAAGGGTTTTGACTTGACATTGTGTAAATGGGACTTCGAAATGCAACCCAACTTCGGGGACACCAATTCGCATATATTCCGACATTTGGAGTCGTAATTACACAAAGGTCAATTAGTAGCCTTAACACATGCTTGTCAGATTTCGTGTTTGAATTCCATTTTGGTACGATAAGTACCCTCTTGTACTAGTTTTGGAATGTCAAGTATAAGTTTGTTTTGAAATCTTGTTTCAAGAAAAAGGGGACCACTTCCTAAGCGTGTTATGCATAATTATTATCCCTCTTGCTAGTCGTGTTCGTCGTGTTTTGATAAGTGATTTCCCCCTTTTCATCTCGACATGCCTTGATCGGATTTCACGTGTTTTGTGCATTCATGAATTAAGTAAACACCATTGAGCCTAGACTGCCCTTTTGGTCTGATCCACTGTCTGGGGGTCTTTAAACATGTGGACTGTCTGCAGACTGGTCGTGTATTTATTACACATCGTGCGTGTCCGGTTCGGCGGCCGGAATTCCCGTCTTTGTGGGAAATCGTGTCGTGCTTATATTATGTATATCGTGCTTGTCGTGCGTGCTTGCTCTTTTCATTATATAAATGATAGAGAAAGGATGGGCTCTTTGTGGATTGTAACTATTCATGATATATTATGTACTCATGCTAGTTTGTTTTGGTACCTCAGCTTTGTTCGTATTCTTGAAGATGTATCTCAGCTTTGATAGTACTTCATACCAAAGATTTGCTTACATGTTTTCTCTAAATGTTATTGTTCATGTTCATGCCTACATTGATTACCTGCCAAACCGTCGTGTTTGACCCTTGTTTGTTGGTGCCCAGGTGCAGGAGACGTTACCTTTGAGGAGGAGCGTCAGGAGGAGGCTTGTGAGCCAACCCCTGTGAGAGAGTGGCAGCCCGACGATGTCATGTAGACGTCGGGCGGGTTCTTGAGTCTCGTCACCTTTTGTCATGGGGTTTCTTTTGGTTATATTTTGAGAAGTGTATTAGCCTCTGTTATGGAACTGTAACTAAACTTAAATTACTTTCTTGTTCGTCTTGTAACTTGAACTATAATGGGAATGCCTTGTTAGCTTCTTTCTTTGATACTATGCCTTGTGATCATTTGTTATGGCACCTAAATGTTTTGTTGGTGCTCATCTTGATGTGTTTTGCTACACGCTTCCGCAAAGCTTGTACGTGTGAGTCAGATTCCGCCTGTCTTTGGGAATCCTCACCGCGGGAACCTGTGGGAAAGTATCATCTACTGCGTCGCGGGCCCGGGATCCGTTCCGGGGTCGCGACAGTGAGGAGAATCAACGCAAATCATATATACAATATAAATATACGGGACGAGACCACGGTAGCGAACCGGGTATCGGGATCCAAACTGCAGTTGGCTGGACGGGAGAGGGATCTCCAAGTCGGTGGATCAAACCGACAAGGTATCTAAGCTTAGTGATGCCGACTCATAGGTCAAATAACAAATCGGGACATATGCAAGTAAATCAAGTACAATAAATAAACGAGCAAGACGGGGGTGCTCAAGGGCACACTGTCATTTCATGTCGGGCAATACATTTCGGGACAAATAACTGTTACTAGTGTAACTATCATGCTTTCGGGAAAACAAATCATATAATACAAATCTTGGAATGAAGTGAAACAATGAACTATAACAATTTCTGTAAAAATACTGGTTTCAAGATTTGTTTAAGGTGAATAGGGGTCCCGTATGTCGGTTGTAATAATAACTTGGTACTCCTTGAGTTTGAAGACATTCCGGGCTCCTTATTCACTTTGAATTTTTAAAACTTCGAATGACATCCTCGTGATATGGTTTCTTTCTCGAATGGCCTCATACAATGCCTAGTGAATCTCCTTTGATCGACAAAGCTCAGCGCTCGAATGAACCGGAGAGTTCGTTCGAGTGAGGAGCTTTTCGAAACCTGGGGAATTTCGGTTACCTGGCGGTCAGCTGGCGGTTAGCCGCCGCTAGGACGGGCGGCTAGCCGCTGGCTGACCGCGGCTGGGCTGCAGAAATGCAGCTTACTGGAAAGCTGACCGCCAAGTGCGGTTAGATGGCGGTTAGCCGCCGATGTGTTCGGCGGTTAGCCGCTGGCTAACCGTGGAGCTGACCGAGTTTTCAGGTGGAGAAGTGTGCTCTCTGGAAAAGCAATCGTGACATTTCGGCTACCTGGCGGTTAGTTTAGGAAAACTCTTTTTTTTTTCTTTTTTATTGTGCGGTGGGGAGAGTAACTTTTGAGGTGCCAACAGAACTCCCCCGATCAAAACATGTACCGGAATGCAGAAGAATCTTGTGTTGGATCTCTAGAGAGTTTTTGACCTACAAGAAGAAAGAAAAATGTGAGGATAAAAATATAAAGAGTTTGGCGACAAAAAAAAAAAAAAAAAAAAACCAAATATAAGTATTAGAAGATGCATCTACCATATACCATAATTCAGCATATAGCCACTCATTCTCGTCCATACTAATTGACAGAGAGAGATTGGATTTGTATGCTCGTTTTGAGGAGTAAATATCTCTTAGTAACTAATAACTAATTGGATTATTATTTCTTAGTAAATGTACTAATTTTGAGGTATTAGAACCGGTTGATTTGTGAAAGATTTGATTTGACAGGGAATTAGGAGATGCCATTTAAAAGCATATAAACCTACTGTTTCTATTTTAGGCAATTAGGAGCTCGTTAAGGTATAGAAATAAAGTTGAGGTCGTTGAAAAGGAGATTTCAAAATTAGGGCCCACATAATGTGGCATCAGTATGAAATTTGTCACTCTTATTGGAGACATTTTAATAATATGGTATGGATGGATGGATTTGAATGGTAGGGGATAATATGGTAACTTAAGCAAAATTAGATATTTTAGGGATAGAAAGGAATATATTTTGAGGACACTTAGAAGTTAATAGTTTTGATTGGTTTGAACTTTGAACTATTTATAAGTGGGTCCATTTGAGGAGTGTCATGAATATGTCACCCACGGTTAGATTTTGAGGGCCCATAAAATTGCTGCGATTTAATCTATTAGTATTGAATTTTGAAGGTGGGCAATGAGAGTATCTTTGGTGCTTTCCCATCTGGTGTGGGCTTTAACTTACAAATGGTATATATATGTTATTCATTGATGAGCCCCACTTGAATGAAATACATTTAATTAGAAATGGGCCCTATAGACGTGTGTGAGAATAAGGCACCATCACTCAAGGGCCCCACAAGATATGCAACGTGTAAAAGTGCCAACGCTACTCAATGTGGGTTATATTCATTAGCTTAGCACAAAGGCTGGTATTTAGTACTGTGGGATTGCACGAAGTTTTGGTTAGTCATGCAGTAAGAGACCCAGATCTAGGGATACGTTTCCTATATAATTTGAATATACCAACTTTCCTAACATGATGGGCCCCACCATATTTATCCCTTCAATTAAACTCCTATGACGTCCCTAAAATTAAGAGATAGTTAAAAAATTATCGATAGCTAAGAGAGAGGTACGTGGGTGAGTTGGTGTTGAATTAAAAAACATGAGAAAAGAAGTTCTCGGGAGAGATTTTAGAAATGGGGAGGGATTATAGGATGTATTAGATTATTAGATCGTATTTGAAGGAGTCTTGATTGTAAAAGTTTTCTTGGGATTGTGGTTATGCCATGTGTTAGTCCGTGAGAGTCCTTATGTTGCACCATAAGATTTAAGAGCGCTGACGTGATACCCTCCGCAGCCCACCTCCCCAATTACCTTAACATATATAATTGGACACTCACGCAACTGTTACTCGTCGTTAAATTGAAATCACAAGAAAGTGATTCCTCTAAACTATTAAATATATATGTAGAGGCCAGCTCTCCTAAGCTCAAACTTAGGATAAGGTAAACTCAAGTGTGTGGTGGGGCCCACCTGGGGACCTACATGGGGATGGGGGTGGGGTGGAAATTTCAAAGACTCCCTGGGATCCTCCTCTCTGTAAAAATCAGCCCCCCAACCGTGATTTCTATCATCTCCATATCCACCCAAAAGTTTAATAGTCAACAGTCTATTCGGATCGATACATGAGAGTACTATGAGAGTCTAAGAGGGCCCCCACCCCTTACTCTCATAGTACCGTGAGAGCAACTCTCATAAGAGCATCTCCCTATATGTGTATATATATAGTAATGCTCCTGTACAAGCTTTTTTTACCATCTTACAGTATAAGTCAACTAGTGGGGCCACCTATTGATCCACCCGAGTGGACCATCCAAACTCACACCTCGTATTTATATGGGTCCCACCGAGTCTTGATAGATCCAAATGGAGTGAATCGTTGGATTGAGGGCCAGTTTTATTATTTTATATAAAGCTGTTAAACTTGTGGACCACGGAGAATAGGTTAAAGGTATTAGATTAACTTCTAATTTGATATCTACATTGGCCCCACTTGGATCTTTTGATCCAAGTGGGTTCCATGATTTGTGGAGTCCCAAGTAGGCCCCACTTGTTGGCTTGTACTATAAGACGATAAGGGAAGCTTGTACACGAGCACTACTCATATATATATATATATATATATATATATATGGCTTCGTTCTCACTGTTGTCAACGAGTCACCATGAGAACTTTCTAGCTATGGGGCCCATTTGTGGGTCCCATTTAGGGATGGGACCAGAGGGGATGGAAAGATCTACGTGGGACCACTCCAAATATCAAGTGTGACCCCAATACCATGCCCCTAACCCCTTCATCCCTGGCCCATGAGTTTAATGGCTTCATATTAAATAAAAAAAGTTTCAACCCTACATCTAATGGTCCAGTCCATTTGGATGGGTGCCTAACTTCGGGATTAGTGACTATCAAGGGGTCCCTGTTTGTACACGATTTGGATTGGTTGCAAGGTGAGGCCCCACCGATATTTCTCAAAGAAGCACGATGAGGACGTTCTCACTTGAATATTCCCATTATATATATATATATATGTTATCCATTGCACATGGTGTGCATTTTAGATTAAATGCACACCTCAATGTGGGGCCCACTTAAGATCCCACTTGGGGATGGGACCCATGAGGATCTTTTCATCCACTTAGGACTTTACATACCTATAAAATATAGGGTCCATCTTATCATGCTAACCTCTTCATCAACAATAAGCAAATTCTTGTACTATAGTGACCTCACGATTAGACGTAAGCCATCCCGCTGTTAACCGTATGGCTAATCGTGGAACCCAGCTTTTCGATTTAATTTCTACACTTAGTCTTCTAGCTTGAAAATGTACCACATGATACTTGAATGACCCTGGTTTTTTATGAGACCATAGTAGGTGATGTTTAAAGTTGACATTGATCTACAAATTGATTTTACATCATCAAATCAACAATTGTAACTTAAGGGTTATGTTTTTTAAATTAAATTGGGCAATGCTAACAATGAAAAACCCTAAAGATACACATTATTGTTTAATGATGTTGTTGAGCAACCCAGGCTTATAAATGGTCTTGGTGGTTATTTTCATTGTCATGCATCATCATTTTCAAACTGTGTATTTCTATGATCTACTCATGTATTTCCATATCCTATTTATCTTTACTATGTATTCTATTTACATTATATGATCTACCAAGATTAAGATATTATGCAATATGAATATTGTGAGTGCCTAAATATTACGGACTCAGATTAGGTGAGTGTGAGACTCGTGATTTTCTGTTTAAGCTTCTTTGGGGGAGATAGATCGCTTAAGAACCTGAAAGGGAAGGAGAAATAGAGATCAGAGACTCTGGCTGCCGTCAGCCGAAGGCTCTCCGATGCCTGAGTTAGTGCTATCACTGAACAAAGGATGGAGATGAGAGGCAAGTATGCTAGTATTGCATGATGTTGTGAAAAACATGATCTCCCATACTTCCGAAGGGATTCTTACCCTTGTATATGTAGAGGTTTTCACCTAGCGCTTTCTTAGTGGGGGTAGGTGGAGATACTGTCTGGTCCAATTAAGAGATGACCTCTGGTATCAATGTGGATGTGATTGATCAAAACGACACCTGATCATTATCCGGCGTCTGTCTCTTCTGTTAGCACGTTTTGTAACATAACCGTAACTTTGTGGAAGTACAATCATGGGCTAGTACTCATCTCTGTGGACGGACCTTGCTGAAGATGATACTGAGACCAGATTCGGATGTATCCTAGTACTATTGCCGAGGTGCCTTATACCGAGACCGAGATGAGCTAAGTCGGTACTCTTACCGAGGCTGGCTCAAGCTTGGAGCAAGTTGACACTATTTGCCGAGCTGAGATGAGATGTCTAGTTGGTACCGTTACCAAGCTAGACGAGTCTTGGCACTCTGGCCGAACTTGGACATCGAGATCGGGATGAGCTGAGCTGGTACTGTTACCGAGACTAGCATATTCCTACTCTTAGGGAAATACCCCACACAAATATGTTATGATATGTTACGATAAGTTAAATCTACTTTCATAAAGTAAGTCCATTTTTCATTAGGAATGTGTTTGGTTATGTTATTTTTGAATCGAGAATACTTAACTTTTGTCCTATTGTTGCTAGACACAGTGAAAGTAGATTGTATCTATTATTGCTAGTTGCAGCATGGTCTCTATATGTTACTGGAGTATTTATACTCCAGGTACCCCTGTTAATTAAGAATCGATAGTTACACTCTGATTTCTAATGGTACCCCTTAATATATTTATTATGTTCATTCTCTCTTTTGAGAGAATATAGCCGATGTGGATGTCATATTGTTTACTAGGATTTCCTGTTAGATGTGTCATCATGATTCTCATTTTCAAACATTCTTGCATGCTTGTTTATTTGTCTATTTTTATGATTTTGAGCTTTATCCAGATTAATATATTATGTTTGTGTTTATTATATTTGTTTATTTGCTTAGTTTCTGATGTAACCTTGCGTCATAGGAGATTCCACCTTTGCCCTTACCCAGGAGATTGAGGTAGCTGAGGAGACTGCATCGAGACTAAGCGAGTGGATTCTTGATGATGTTGCATAGTCATCCGTTCATGAGATTTTGGCACAGGGAAAGTGTTCTGTGGTGGGTATATTTAGGAGAAATTTTTAGTGGATAGTGTGACGTACTTTATTTTGGGATTGTATAAAAAAACACTTTTCTCTTATGTTTATATTGTAAATGTCCAGACTTTTGGGGTTATAATTAAACATCCCGAGATTGTATGAAATTGTATGTTAGCAGAAAAATCTCAAAATACATCTCACACGTGACATCCTGTAGATATATTGCGTGGTAGAATGTCACTTAATTAGTCAAAATGACTTGCATCCCCACACGTTATGTCATGAAATTGGAATCATTTAGGAAAATTTAATTTTGGGATGTGACATTTACGTCTTTGTATTCTTTTTACTTGTCATACATTTACCTTCGCTTGTGTAACTTACAAATGTTAGAACATTGTTGATCTTTTTTATCCAGTATACTACTCATGCACAGCTCGTCTAATTTCCTACTTTAGTATTCTAACCATCTACATTTCATTTATTTTATTTATGTAGCGTCCTATGATATTTATTTTGAGTACACGACAGACTTCTGTTTGATCCTACTCTTGGTGTTGCAAGTGAAAAGTGTTGACACCAAAAATGTCACTTTGCCTGTTCAACATCAAGAAGCCACATGAAGCTGCATCCTATTACAAAACAAACAATGCTGTTTCAAGCGTCAGATCTTGTCAGAATCACTTGAAAACTGCAAGATCCTTCAAGACAGCCAAAAGAGGGGTTCACACGAAGTTTCGGGCCATTCCAACATCATTTGAATTGAGGTGAAGCCTCCCGAGCAGTAGATAGGACCAGCCATGGACTTTTCTTTGAGTTTTGAAGCTGTTTGGGGCCCCGTCCCTAGTAGGAACTTCAATCCTTCGGCAGCCAAACAGACGCTCCTGGCGGTGACGGCGTCGAAGACATCAAAACTTCGATCAGAGCCTACGGATGGTCTCAAAATACCTCCAAAGGCCTCCAGTTCAAGTTTCAAGTCATACCAACAATGTTTGACCCTCCATCAACCCTTGAGCAGTAAAATCAAGCCTCTCGGCGATGAGAACCACCGAGGCCATCACTCATCAAACGGAGCACATGGGCGGCTTCGACATGCTTCAAAAGGCTGCACGTCAAATTTCATGTTATTCCAACAACGTTTGACCCGACTTTGACGCTCCGAAACAAAATCAAGGCTACCAGCGGCAGAGCACCCCAGGACCATGACATCCAAATCGGAGCAAACGGATCATCTCAAAATGACTCCAATAGGCTCCCTGTCAAATTTCAAGTGAATCGGACATCGGTTAACCGCACATCAAAGCGCGGTATCTTCCTCGCTGCAAAATCAAGCCTACTGGCGACGGGACCCCAAACGGCTTCAAAACTTAAACAAAAGTCCATGACTGGTCCTATCTACTGCTCAGGAGGCTTCACCTCAAATTTTAGGTTATTCCGACATCGTTTGACCTAGTTTCGACTCTTGACGGAAAATCAGCTACAAAGTCTTCAGTTTTTCTAAAAGTGGGAAACTTTGTTCTTCGATTTGCACGGCTTCTCGTCAGGTTTTCTTCAAGAAAATCAAGCCAATGGATGAGGAAAAATGTCAAGAAAAATACAGGAGAAAAAAGGACTGAAAAAGCTCGAAAAACGGCCGAAGAAAAGGGGACCAAGGCCAAGGTCGCTGGCGACCCTGGAAGTCTAGGTCATCGGATTTTCACCGAAAGGCCATTTTTCGGTTCCTTTTCGCGTTTTGAGATGTCCGGACCCTGTGATTTTCCAAAATTCTGACTTTTGAGGCTTGCAACTCGTCGATCTTCGTCAACATCACGGATCCGCCGTAAAAATCATGGAATCATCATTGATCGCTCTAAGATCGCCGACCGGCTGTTCAAGAAAGTGCACTTTCTATCCGACCGATCAAGAAATCGACAAGACAGATGGCACCAGCCCGCTATTAGCAATCAATGACTGAAGTTGCATGATCATTCGACGTCGATCAACATGAAGATCCATCGTTGATCATCGCAAGGAGAATTCCAAAAGACGTTGCACAGCCTGCGACTCTTCAAATCCCCGACGACCACTTAATGTTGTTAATTGACCAAACTAAATGCGGTCATTAACTCATTATTTTGGACAGTCCAATTAGACTCAAGAGAATGTGAGTTACAAGTCAAAGCTATCATGGAATTAAAGCCATGAAACTCCTCTCATCATGGAGATTAAAGGCGATTAAATGCCCATTATTCTCCATCGGCCAATCAGATTCAAGGAAAAAGGAGTTACAAAATCAAGAAATAAAAACTTGTAACTCCTTCCATCATGGAAATTTAAAGCCATCAATGCTCATAAATCCATCCCATGGTTACCAAAGGCCTATAAAAGGGTGTCATTCCAAGAAGAATGGATCCCGAACCCAAGCCCCGGAAATCAGAAAAATCATCCATAATTCCTAGAAATCCAAGAAGCTCTGCTACTTTGAGGAAATTTTGCTGCAACAAACACCACAAGGTGATTGAAGTCCCTTGGGGGGGCACTCCCCCCAAGGCAAAGCCCTCTCTTCTCCTATTCAACATGGCCTAGACGTGGCCTTTCAGCCCGTCTCTTTGCTTTTTTTTTTTTATTGGATATAGGACATTCCCTTGGTCTTTATCCTCTAAAAAAACTGAAGTCCAAGCCAAGCCAAAAGAATCAAAGAATCGCATGTTCTCATCTGAAGGACGATGGCGAAGTCCATACATGACTTGCGACTGTCAATCTGAACGAGTCCCTGCAATCTCCTGAGAAGTCAGATTCCCTTTCTCACTTTTCTGTTGTATTTTGTATTTTCTTTAAGAGAAAAAAAAATCACAATTCTTGTCTTTCATTTTGATGAGATTTGTAAATCGCCTTTCACGGCAAACAAAAAAAACCTTGTCTCTTTTCTTAAAAATATGTGCAATGGAAAGTTAGAAAAAGGATTGATTTCCTTTCTACTTGTGAAGGTGGATCTCTAGATCACCATTTCTAAATTTCAAGTAGGATAGAAAATCTGGCATACCCGTACAAAAATGTTGATACTCGCCTTTCTCCCATTCTTCCCTCCATTCGTCCTTTTAGGCAGCCCCGATGACGGATGGGAGAGGAACGGAAGAATCGGGTCCATCAAGTTGGCATACCCGGTGGGACACGTTCATTTGAGAACGTCGTGGTTGGATTCTTTAGCCCCTCTTTAGTTGGTCACCTATGTTGAATCTTAAATCTAAAAAAAAAAACATGTGATGAGATTTTTTGGAAATTTCTATCTTGAATCTATTTCCACTCTTTCTCATTTAAAAAAAAAATCTGATTTCTCTTTTCTTGGATTCATCTTTGAAAAACTTTGATCCTTTCCCCTCCGAACTTGATAGCTCACAGAACTGTTTGTAGCTATTGTTCATAAATTGGATTGGGTCACCTGTTTTCTTTGATGAGTCCCATAAGGATTTAAAAAAAAATAAAAAAAAATATCAGTTTTCCCCTCTTTTGGATTCGAATTAGGGAAACTTTGGTTTCTTCCTTTTTTGACAATGGCTCGCGGAAATCGTTTGTAGCCAACGTTTGGATTGGAAGAGGCCATTCGCTCTCTTTGATAGGTCCATTAGAGATCTTTTAAGAAAAAATTTCAATAAAAAAGAGTCTAATATCAAACTCTTAAAAAAAACAAACAATTTTCTCTCTTTTGGATTCGAATTGGGGAAACTTTAGTTTCTTCCTTTTCGGACAATGGCTCGCGGAAATCGTTTGTAGCCAACTTTTGGATTGGGAGAAGTTATTCGCTCTCTTTGATAGGTCCATTAGAGATCTTTCAAGAAAAGTTAAAAAAAAAAAAAAAAAAACAACACTAAGGTTACATCAGTTGCGTTCTTTGACCAAAGTGGATCTAAAAAAAGCCTTGTCCAGAGTGTGGAGACAGCTAGACTGTTCGAAGCCAGGGTCCTCCAAACGGGTTCATTAAGTAATCCTACCCTTACCTGGGGGCTGATCTATCTACTAAGGTTTCATAAGATCGAATTGGAAACCTATGTGCTCCTTTAAAAAAAATAAAAAGAAATTTCAAAAAAAAAAAGAGAAAAAACTTTTTAAAAAAATCGTCATTTTTGGGTTTACATCTGAGAAATCTTGGTTCCTTCCCTTTCGGATAAAAGCTCGCGGAAATCGCTTGTAGCTTGCGTTCGGATTGGAATACCATTTGCTCTCTTTTATGAATCCGATTTTGACCTTTCAAAAAATCCCATCTTGTGTCTATTCCAAGGATGCGATTTGCAACATTTGTGCCTAGCGGTGCTAGAACGCCCTTCCGGGTCTACTATATTCGCGACCGACACATTTGTATTTCCAACCTTATATAATCTTGCCTCGAGTGAGCCTCGCTTCTCGGTAATTTGAATTAAGGTCTACAATTGTTTCTAGCAGTCACTGGAATGCTCACTCTGAGCTTCCTGTACTTGTGTTCAGAACAATTGTATCCTCTATGGCTTTTTGCGTTCTTCACCTCGCTTGGACTGGGCCATGTTCCCTTGAGCGATTTGAAAAGACAAAACCATAGTTCTTTTCCATTTATGATCACTATATTCTTGTGATTACTAATGGACGTGATCTTGTTTCAGAAGTTTTCCAAAACTAACAATGGCAGCTTCATTAACCATCACTTTCGATGAGAACAAGTACCAGCTCATGCTCCAAGAGAAGTAGAACAAGCGCACTCTTAAGTGCCCTGCTAGCTGCCGAAGCGTCACCTCCCTCAGCAACTCTCAAACCGGGTCGACCTCTACTCCCCGAACCATCGTCTTCGAGTCGTTGGGACCATTCCCACTCCCCGCAGAAGAAATTACACCTGCCAAGAAGCAGAAAAACGCCCCTGAACATGTCACTGCTCCGACACCAAGGGCAACAATAAAAAAACCTAAAGCCCGTGGCAACCCCACGAAGCCTCCACCTCCAAGAAACCAAGTCTGCCCCAAGACTTGGTCCCTAAGACCTTCCCCAAAACAAAGGAGGTCCCAAACATCTGCAAAGCAAGCATACCTGGCCCCTCTCAAGGAGAACCGGTTCTACCCTCTCTCTCACATAAAAGAGGAGAAACTTACCCTTCACCAAACAAAAAAATCAACCCACCATGAAATGGCTTGCTCCTACAAGCCCAAAATCAAGTCATGCATCACAAGGCCTTTGCAAGAACCTGCCAAAGACTGCACTCCTGCAGTTCAACCCTTTATCTCAACAGGGGCTGAACTCGTAAGATTCAAAGCTTCGCTATGACAGTTAAAGGACCGAGTCCAAATCCTGCCCATGCCTAGCTTCAAAGAAGACAGGCTCGGCTACTACGCTCGAGGGAGTACATCCTTCATTGCTAAAGCCCAGCCAGAGTTGACAGAAGCTCAAATTGCTCGTCGCATACGTCACCGCATGTCGTATCGACAAAAGAGACTAGATAAGCAAAGGACCCAGCATCCTATCCTCCAAGTCTCCTAAAAATGGGTCGAAAAAGAAAGACCCGATCAAGTTGCTGTTGTCCATATGGTTGGCAAAACCAGAAGACGTTAGAAGTCAGCAACTAAACTTCATGTCCGACGATCGGTGACTCGTAGCGTCTCCCGGACACGAAGACATCTGGAAGAATCTTCTACTCCTTCAAGCCAAGGACAACAGAGTAATCCTTCCTCAAGCTCTTCAAGAATGAGCCCCAGCTCAGTCACCAGGACAATCTCTTCATTCGAATCACGGGGGATGAATGTCTTGGCTACAAACTCTGAGCCACCTCGCAATCCACCTCCTGATTAAACGACCACACGCATCCAGCAATTGGAGCAAGGTCAACAGAGGATTTAGACTCTGATGGAAAATCTTCTTCTCGCTTTTCAGCGTCAAGAAAACAACCAACCTCCTCCAGATAACGAGGAAAATGCAGAAAACAATGAGTCACGCGCCCTTACCAAAAAGGACGTTGACGATATCCTCGCCAAAGCAAAAGAATAGGATACACTAAAGGAGCATGGGATCAAGCCACCATATCCCTTATGGATGGACTCGGTTCCGTTCCCTGCAAAATTCAAACAACATACTCTCCAAACATATACAGGGAAAGGTTCAGCTAGACAAGACGTTATTCACTTCAAGATCCTGACGGGAGCTATCGCGGATCAAGATGCCCTCAAGATCCGTCTCTTTGCAAGTACCCTAAAAGGTACGGCCTTCGATTGGTACTCCACTATGCCGGAGGACTCCATTCAAAATTGGGCCATGCTAGAGACACGCTTCCTGACCCACTTCAAAGGTGAGGATCATCCTGTTACTATGGCACAACTCTGCAGCCTAAAACAGGGAGAGAATGAGTCAACATACAACTTCATTCACAAGTGGAAGGCGATGGCATACAAATGCTCCGATGTGCTGCCACAAGCGTCGCTGGTCGACATCTGCCGTAACAACATGAGAGCAAGGATCCGCTCCATGATTATCGGCAACAAATCAAAGAACCTGGGAGAACTCCTAGAAGCTTCCATGGAGGCTGAAACGGTGATCAAAGACCTCAACAATCAGCAGTCATCAAAGAAAGAGCCGGCTACCATTACGTCCCTAAAGCCAAAGAAAAAGGAGGTTCTTAATGTGCAAACCAAGTCAGCTCCTCAGCAGCCAAAGAAAGCTGAAAATAAAGTTGTAGGTAAGAAACATGAACTCTCTGAAGCCTTCAAAGAACGAGTAGAAAAGAAATACCCGTTCGATGAAGATGTTGAAGAAATTTTCGAGGCTCTCGTAGCAAATGGTAAACTCACTTTACCTGAGCCCAAAAGACCGGGAGATGTTGGCAAAACCAATGATCCTCGGTATTGTCCATACCATCAGATGATCTCGCATCCTCCCAATCAATGCTTTGTTATGAGAGAGAAGATCAACGAGATGTGGAAAAATAGAGTCATCACTTTTGACAAAAACTATGGGTCTGCCTCCGTCAACATGGTGTCATATGGACAAACTTCCAAGTCACCAAAAGAGAAAATCACCACTTCCTTTAAGGTGATAAAAATGACTCAGACGTCCCAAGAGTTGGTCCTTATCCAACATCAGACGGACAACCTATATGGGTACATCCCGATCTCTTAGAAGATGAAAATTGGGAGATCGTCAAAACAAAGCCTACCACTCAACAGCGAAGGCAAGCCAAGAGACAACTCTGCAAGCTCAAACAGCGGGAGAAAGCTCAATCAAAGCAAGAAGTCTCTGAAAAGGTAGAGACCTCTTCCACTGCTTCGCTGGAGGCTGAAAGTCCTTGGGATCCTAACCCTAGAGGGGGGGGGTGAATAGGGTGTGCTACAAGTATGACCAATTTAGATCAAATTTAACTTCTTTAAGACAAACTAGTCAAATGTGATGATTAATCATATAAAATGCGGAAGCTAAACAAAAACAATCACCACATAGCAATCACCACAACACAATATTTATAGTGGTTCGGCCAACGTGCCTACATCCACTACCGGCTTGTGAATCCAACACCCCACCGGATTTCCACTATTTATGCTTTTTCAAAGGCTAAGCAATAACCTATACAATGTTGTTTTTCTAGGCTCAACAACAACCTTTACAAGATGCTTTTCAAGGCTAAGCAATAACCTTTACAATGTGCTTTTCTAAGGCTAAGCAATAACCTTTACAAAAGAGAATTTTCTCTAAGAAGGTGTCTCTTCAAGAACACTCTAAGAGATACAATTTAAGCTCAAATTAATTTGCCTCTAAATAGGTGGATATGAAAATGAAAACTAACTCACACAAACACTCAAAGAAATGCTAAGATGTATGCTTATGAAGTGTGTATGTGAAAACTTCAATCAAGTTTAAAAGTAAGCTCAATCAATTTATGCTTAATGCAATTCGAAAGTTTAAGGCACAAAAGGATATGATTGAAGTTCTATGCAAATCACTTGAACAATTACACACTTGTGAATGATATGAAAATCTAAAGATCACAAGTTGTATGAAAGTGTTTAAGCCTAATCAAGTGATGCATGTGCAATGTTGTTTTCTAAACAATTTGATTAAAGATTAAATGAATGAAAACAACAAGGGAAGTTTCAACCAAGTGAAATAATCATGCAATAAAAGAAATCAAAGATATAGGTTAAACATGATTAAGAAAGATTAAAACTAAACTTGGGTTGAAATCAAAGTGATGAATCCAATCTTAATTAGATCAAAGAATAAGGGAAGAATGGATTCAACACATCATAGTTATCATGCACAAAAACATTTACCAATAACTTAAACAAGCATGTAAACTATGATTAAGAAAGGTAGAGCTTACTTGGTGGTTTAACTCATTAATCCAAGCTTTAGCTCTCCTAATGACCTTCTAGCCTTTCCAACTTCATCCCCTTTCAATGGCTCCAAAATGGTCTCAAAGGTTCATGAGTTTCCCCCCCTTTTTCCAAACCAAAAAGCCACTTTTTATAGAGAAAAAGTTCCAACGGTCAGAAAAATGACCGTTTGAAAAACTTCTTTTAGCGGCGGACACAGAAACCGCCGGTAAAAGTGGTTTTTCCGCCGCTAAAGGTCCTGTTTTCCCAAAAATGTATTTTTTAAAGTAATTTTGGTTGGGAATTTTTTGGGCCATTAAATCAAGCTTGAAAACATGTTTTAAATCATTCTAAGGGTTTTTAAAACATGAACCACACAAAGCCTAAAAAGATTTGAAAACTTTAGAAACAAAGGCTTGCTTGATTTCTTAAAATTCTTTTCTAAAAACCAATGCATCCAAGATTGAAAACAAAACATACATAAATCAAAACTTTTACAACTCTTAAAAACCATGCATGTATAAAACAAGATTTCAAGATTTCTTTAAATCAAAGCAAGTGAGTAAATCAAATGATGCTTAAATGATTATGCATCCATCAAATTGCAATCTACAAAATTCCTAACAGAGGCAACGGAAGAATCCAAGGCTTCAAAGGTGGTATGAAAACTCACCCTTGGTGATTTCATGCCACCTCATTACAGAAATGAAACTACGCAAGGGGCATCATACTCTTGCAATTCGGTAATTGGATTCTCCATGGATGGAAACGAGTCTAGTGACACCGCCAGTGACACCGACGAGTGGGAGGAATCCCTTGAAACAGGAGAATACCTCTCCGACGAAGAATGGGTTCCCGAATCTCACCTTATGTTAGTAATCTGGTATAATCCCTTACAGCCCCAAGGATCCTGGTCTGATGATGAAGAAGACCAAGATGCTGTTCAAGAAACTGTTGTTGACTCAACGCCCTTCAACGCTCCAGTGGAACCCAATCGTGTTGAACCACAAGGGGCAGACGAAGAAGAAGATTTGGCTCCCATGTCGATCTTGAAGAGTATGCGAGGATCTTGCAGCGCCTTGCCTTAGAACAAGAGCAAGATCTTTGCGATCAAAATCCGGGACCGGAAGTCCCTAAAATCAACAGGTACCTCCTCCCTCAACTCCTGAAAATGGAGAAAACTGCTAGATAGATGATCCCCTCACATCTGAAGACGAGTCTGAATCTCAACAGTGTGTTTCTTGTAATGCAATAGTTTGAGACGATGATGCCTCTGAAGCTTCTTCTGTCGAAGCCTCGGATTCTCAAACTACGTCCGGTAGCATATCCTCTGGAGCTACATCTCCTCAGGTGACTTCCACAGAGATACCATCTTCTCAACCTTCATCCCTTGAAGCTGTGACATCACAACTCACAACACTTCCAACTAATCATTCTGAAGAAACTCTAGCCGATGAAGACCTGGTCAATTGGTCCTAGATACCTGACCTCGTAGGAGACGTCTGGACCGACAAATTACTCAATGAAGGAGAAGAGTTGCTGGATGCTGTTCATGACTTGTTCCCGGAAAATGCTCCATGTGACGCAATCACTGAGGATGGTGACTCTGCTGCAGACACATCTTTAGCAAATGAGAAGGATCAACCCTTGGATCCCAAGGATGATCTTCCAAATGAAGACCCTTCTTAAGAAGCTCTTGAAGTTGGTAGAGGTACACGTTCTGGCCGGGATTACCACAAAAATTACAACCAATCTTCTTCTTCTTATGTAAATCCTTCGGGAAAAGATGTTGTAAACGCCCCAAGTGGCAGCAATAATGAACATGTAGGCCCGAAGGAGGCTTTCAAGTATGATTTGATTGAGCACTTCAAACACGTACCTACACGACTGCACGTCCTTGACTTATTACGAATGTCTCCACAAACTCGTGATAGTCTCATTTCAGAACTGCAAAAGCTGAATGCGGATGTCGACAAGTCCTACAAATTGAAATGGACTATGGGGTCAAAAAATCAAAAACTTCCACAAAGGGAGAAAAGAAGAAAGCCGAAGTATCAAGCATTGAATGCCTCTCGGTTCAGAAAGCAGTAAGTACAATAATTACCTTCGATAAGGATGACCTCCTCCTAGGCGAGGGAAAGCACAACCAACCCTTGTACTTCACAGGGTATGTCAAAGAGATGCCAATACACAGAGTCCAGATCGACCGAGGTTCTGCACTCAACCTCATCTCTACTTCGGCACTCGAAGAGCTAAGCATCCCACATAGCAAGTTGAGTCACACGTCTGTATCCATCTTTGGATACGATGAGAGCGCTCAAAAGCCTATCGGCAAAATCAGGTTCAAATTGCAAATCGGTGATGTTATCTCTGAAGTCACTGTGTATGCAATAAGAACCCCTTCATGCTACAACATCCTTCTTGGATGCCCCTGGATACACGATAATGGTGTCGTCCCTTCAACTCTACATCAATGCATCAAGTGGCAACGATGGCTCGATACATCGAGTGTTTGCAGACAAGAAACCCTTCGAAGGTAAAAAAATCCACTTTGCAGATGCACAGATGTACAAAGATGAAAAAGAAGAAAAGAAGGAGGAAATAACACCCTTCGCTGAAAATCTCCAGAAAGAGAACGACAAAGCTCCTCAGCAATCATCAGAAGAAAACAAACCCTCCGGTAAATCCGAAGAGAACAATCCATCCATCTCCCTTCGTTGTCTCCCTTAAACCTTCAAAGCCTTTGGTCATAACAACCAAAGCAAAGAAGACAAAACAAAAGTCT
Organism: Cinnamomum chago; assembly: GCA_038049695.1. NCBI lineage: Eukaryota > Viridiplantae > Streptophyta > Magnoliopsida > Laurales > Lauraceae > Cinnamomum > Cinnamomum chago. Next base: position 34,145,816 of record CP142462.1, on the reverse strand, counting down.
GGGGGCAAGCTTGTTATCTCTTTCGTGTCTATCGTGCAAGACACGGATTCAGAGTCAGAGCCAGAAGACGACACACCGTCAAGCCAAGCTGATACTCAGTAAGTTCAGCCTGCTGTACCTCCAATAGAGACACCTGCTGACGTAGAAGATCCTACATCTGCTTCCTTCGTTGTTCCGGCAACTTCAGCCGAAGAGAAGCCAATCTTCTTCCACAGATCAGAAACTTCTTCATTAAACTCCATGATTAAACCTTTCCAAAATGAAGGTATGCCTCAACTATTTCTATATAGTCCTATGACACAAGCTATTATGAAGAAAATGAGTTATGACACTCAAAACCCAGTCGGTCTGGGGCAAGGGCGAGATATTCTCACACCATTGGAACCCGCCTTGACCAAAAGTCAACTGGAAGATTGGAGACTCTACGGTCATGTAGAAAGATCTTCACATGGGTTGGGGTATGATCCCGACACTCCCATGAGAAAGTTGACACAAATGCTGAGGAGTCGATTTGCCAACCAAGCCTTAACATCTCATGTCCTTGAAGACATCGATCTCCCTGGATATCTCTTTGAAGAGTCACTCGTCAAGGATCCAGGAACCTCTACCAATTGATAAGATTTCTCTGATGATGAGGAGGAATTGTCCGGTGATAAAGACATGTGGCGTTCTGACCTAGAAGAGCCATCGTCTCCAAAAGAAGTACCTTATTTCGACCCAATTTCAACAGGCGATTGACCATCTCATAGCAAGCCTTGAGAAGATCACTGATCTTGAAAATCCATGGCCAGAAACAAAAGCCTTGGTCTGAAAATGCCATTGAAACTCCAGAAGGTTTCATTGAGTTGGAAGCCTCCGAAAATATTGTGGAGGAACCACCTTTTTACCTTCCAACAGAAGATCCTGTTCAAAAGATAGACTTGGGAACACCAGATGACCCACGTCCTGTATTTATAAGCAAGAATATAAAGGATGATGAGTTAGTGAGTATATCTCTTTTCTTTGTGAGTTCGTTGATTATTTTGCATGGTCTTATGCTGAAATGCCTGGCTTAGACCCCAAGATAGCAGTCCATAAACTCAATTTGCAAAAAGATATCAAGCCTGTCAAACAAGGCCAAAGAAGATTCCGTCCAGACGTGATGGACAAAATTGAACAAGAAGTTCAAAAACTCAAAAGTGTCGGCTTCATCCGTGAGGAACAACATCCTGAATGGTTGGCCAATATTGTCCCAGTGATAAAGAAAAATGGGCAGATCAGGGTCTGTATTGATTATAGAGACCTAAATGGCACTTGCCCCAAAGATGAGTTCCCGCTCCCCATACCAGAGGTGATGATTGACAACACCTGTGGGTTTGAGCGAATGACATTAATGGATGGATTCTCAGGCTACAATCAGATAAAGATGCATCCTGAAGATGAAAAACACACATCATTTCAGACCCTATTTGGCGTGTATTGCTACACTGTCATGCCATTTGGTCTAAAAAATGCTGGTGCCACATATCAGAGGGCTACGATGAAGATATTCCAAGATATGCAACACGAGATGGTCGAATGTCACGTTGATAACCTCGCCGTAAAAAGAAGAAGAAAGAAGACCATCTGAAAGACCTTCGGGAAGTCTTCCTCCGACTTCGCAAACACAAACTGCGAATGAATCCCCTGAAATGCTTCTTCGGCGTCTCGTCGGGTAAGTTTCTCGGATTCATAGTTCCGAAATGCGGAATAGAACTTGACCCCACCAAAGTCAAGGCTATCCTAGAAATGCCATCTCCAAGAACCCTAAGACAACTAAAAGGGCTTCAAGGGAGGTTGGCATATATCCGACGGTTCATCTCCAATCTGTCAGGGAAGTGCTGTCCCTTCTCTCGCCTAATGAAGAAAGGTGTGGACTTTCTTTGGGATGCTGAATGTGAAGTAGCATTTCAAGACATCAAGACATACCTAACTAAACCTCCAGTGCTGGATGCCCCTACCACTGGAAGACCATTCATCTTGTACACAAGAGCTCTTGACCATTCTCTGGGCGCTCTGCTTGCACAGGAGAATGACGAAGGAAAAGAAGCTGCTCTATACTACCTCAGCCGTATGCTGGTAGGTGCGGAGCATCGCTACTCTCCAGTCGAGAAAGAATGCCTTGCAGTGATGTTCGTTGTACAAAAGCTACGTCACTACCTTCTTTCGAACACAATCTACCTGATTTCGAGGATCAACGTCTTAAAGGTCCTTGTCACAAAAGCAGGTTCTCTCAATGCCCCACTAGCATATTGGTCCATCCTCCTATCACAATTTGATATCAGGTATGTACCACAAAAGGCAATCAAAGGCCAAGCCCTAGCGGATTTCCTCGCAGAGCATCCGTTGCCTAAAGATTCCCCACTCAGAGATGATCTCCCAGACGAACCTGTCTACAACATGGAGACTTTCTCACCAAATGCCTCCTGGGACATGTTCTTTGACGGTGCAACTAGGACAAATAAAAAAAAAAAGCTGATCTCGGGAGTTGACATCCTCTTTGTTAGCCCCGACAAATACATGATTCCACATGCCTTCTCGCTATAGGAACCATGCTCAAACAATGCAGCTAAGTACCAAGCCCTGATTGTAGGATTGGAACTCGCCCTAGAATCTAGCATCACCTTGCTGGAAGCTTTTGGGGACTCCCAACTGATCGTCAACCAGATGAATCAGAAATTTGAAGTTAGGAAGCCTGATCTGTTGCCTTACTACAACAAGGCGCAATCGCTTCGCCAAAGGATTGACATCTGTCCCATCACCCACATCCCCAGAGGTGAAAACATCCGTGCAGATGCCCTGGCCGGACTCGCCGCATCTATGGCAATCCAAGAAGGGGAAAACATGAAGATAACAGTGTGCCAAAGAAGGATTCTCCCTCCTCTTAGCATACACCAAGCAGTTGCCGAATGCCACCAAGTGGTTCGAAGTTGGATGTCAATCCTCAAACCTCCGATTGGCGACTGGAGGGATCCGTTCATTGATTACATTATGTTCGGAATCCTACCTGAAGATCCAAAAGAATGGGTAAACCTTCAAAGACGAGCCCCAAACTTTCATTTGGACATTCCTTCAAAAATGCTTTACAAAAAATCCTTTAATGGAGTACTTCTACGCTGCTTGTCACAACAAGAAGCTGAGGAAACTCTCAAAGAAGTACATGCTGGTATTTGTGGAGGTCATCAGGCTGGTCCCAAGCTCTACGATCAGATAAAAATGTTAGGTTATTATTGGTCTACCATGGTAGCAGACGCTATGCAATTTGCTAAACGCTGCCAACAATGCCAAATTCATGGAGATTATGTCGACATGCCTCCGGAATGGCTACATCCTACAACGATCTCATGGCCTTTCGAAGCCTGGGGTATGGACATCAAAGGTCTTATCTCTCCTCCATCAAGCAAAGGTCATCGCTTCATCTTCGCCGCTACGGATTATTTCTCTAAGTGGTAAGAAGCATTTGCGCTCAGCGAAATGAAGACCTCATCAGTCCTTCAATTCTTGCGCATCAACATTATTTGTCGCTTCGGCATATCTAAAAGATTCGTCCATGATAACGGACCGTAATTTCGGGATCACAGAATCTACAGGTTCTGCGACAAGTACAAAATCCAAAGTTGTCCTTTGACTCCATACAATCCAGCGGTGAACGGACTAGTAGAAGCCTTCAACAAGGCACTTTGCAAAATTCTCAAGAAAATGGTATTTAGTCACAAAAGAGACTGGGGTGACAAACTACCTGAAGCTTTGTGGGCTTATCGAACCACCATTCAAGGGCCAACCCATAGCACACCATTCTCTTTGGTCTATGGGTGCAAAGTCGTTGTCCCTTTGGAAGTACAAATTCCTTCCTTAAGGGTATCTTTGCAAAATGACATGACATAAGAAAGCAATTTCAAATTGAGACTCCAAGAACTGGACAATCTCGGTGAAAGACGGCTCGAAGCTCTATAAAGCATTGAGCTGTACCAAGCACGCATGGCAGGATCTTTCGACAAGAAGGTCAGGCAACGCGCCTATAAAAAAGGTGACTTGGTTCTTGCAGTAAAAAGGCCAATGGTTTTCACCCATAAATCCAAAGGCAAACTCGAACCAAAATGGGAGGGACCCTACGTCATCGACAAGATTTTCTCCAACGGCGCATATGCTCTCCTAAACATGGAAGGTGACAGATGTATGTTGCCCATCAACGACAAGTTCTTGAAGTGGTACTACCCTTGAAGACTTACACCACTGGGTCAGAGCAATGCCTGTACGGTCAAAGCCTATCCCCAGGTACTTGCTCGTCAAACCCACTCCTTTTTGAATTTTCATCCTTATGTTGAGATTTCTTAAAAAAAAAAACTCTTAAAAACAATGCTTACTTTCATCGTTTCATTGTCAGAAAAAAAAAATCCAAAAATCCAAGTTTAGGAGCCTCTTCTCGGACTTGACCAAAACTTTCGATCCTTGAACCTGAAATTCATGGTTTGAAACAAAATCCGGATTCAGGGATTTCCACCCTAATCCACCCTGTCTTTTACCACCAAAATGGTTTTAGACCAAAATTTACGACCCTTGTGTCTTTAAACAAAAATGGTATTTAAAAAAAAAAAAAACTGCGGGGAAGCGATGCTTAGTTGATACTCTCAAAACCAAAAAATTGGAAGGATGCGAGCCCCAAAATCATGGAGACGCAACGTTTCAGTTGATATCCACAACCCAAATTTCAAAGGTTCGAGAAAACCGCAATTTTCATGGATCGTGGGGAAGCGACATTCAGTCGATACCCACAAAACCAAATTTTTGAAAAAGCAAGGAAGCGACATCCAGTCGATACTTGCACCGCAATTCGCAAGGAGGCGACATTCCATCGATACTCGCAAACGGAATGAGCAAGGAAGCGACATTCCATCGATACTTGCAATAACATTCAGTAGGGAGGCGACTTTTAGTCGATACTTGCATCTTGAAAACCAAAACCTGGCTTCTACGCAAGAAACAAAAATCGGCTACTACGCCAAAAACAATAATTGGCTTCTACGCCAAAAACAAAATTTCGGCTTCTACGCCAAAAATCAAAATCGGCTTTTACGCCAAAAACCTAAAATTTGGCTTTCATGCCAACAAAACAAAACTCGGTTTAAAAAAAAATCTGGCGTTCACGCCAAAAACAAACAAAATTGGCTCCTATGCCATAAAATCTGGCTCTCATGCCAACCCAAAATCGGCTTTCACGCCACCTCAAAAATCCGGCTTTAATGCCATCCCAAAAAATTCGGCTTTCATGCCACCTCAAAATTCTGCTTCCATGCCATCTAAAAAAAAAAAAAAAATTGGCTTCCATGCCACAAAATTTCGGCTTTTACGCCACAAAATTTCGGCTTTCATGCCATCACAAAACCTAGCTTCCATGCCATCTCAAAATTTGGCTTTCATGCCATTTCAAAAAATTCGGCTCTCATGCCATCTGAAAACCAAAACCCAGCTCTCATGCCAAAAATCGGCTATTAATGCCACAAAATCGGCTATAAATGCCACAAAACCTGGCTTTCACGCTAACAAATCAAAACTTGGCTTTCAAAAATCGGCTATAAATGCCACAAATCCCAGCTATTAATGCCACGAACAAAAATTTTGGCTCCCATGCTATAAACAAAACCGGCTTCTATGTCATCCCAAACTTCGGCTTTTACACCACAAAATTTCGGCTTCCATGCCATCTCAAAACTGTGGCTTTTATGCCATCTCAAAATTCGGCTTTTATGCCATCTCAAAATTTTGGCTTTCATGTCATCTCAAAATTTGGCATTCAAGCCATCAAAAAAAAAAAAAAAGGCTTTTGCCACGAAATTTGGCTTTCATGCCAAAAGGACCATTTGATAAAATATTTTCACAAAATGATGAACTTTTGATCAAATTTCCAAACAAACATTCCCATTTAACTATTGCTTGAATTTATCACAAAGGAGGGAATACAAAAAAAGAGAAGTGTTAAAAAAAAATGTCCACAAGCACTACAAAAAAAAGAGTACCAAAAAAGATGTGTGTATACCCGGGTACAAAAAAAAAAGAAAGAAAAGAAGAAAAAAAGTTTGTTACAAAAATCAGGAGCTCCGTCTAACATGGTCTTCAACCAAAGATTCAACTCCTCAAGCAGACTCTTGGCCTTAGCTTCTAAAGCTTCCAGGTCACGCTTCTTCAAAATCTTTCTATAAAATGCGGCAGAACATCGTGACCCATCTGCAGCACAGGGAAGCTCTTCCCAAAGAATCTGCCATTGCTCGTACTCTTGAGTTTTCCTTTGAAGATTGCTCTCAGCCTCCTCGACTTGGCGAATCTGAGTCCCTTCTTTAACACGAGCTTCCACAATGGCGGTCCATTTGGTAGCAGCTTGTTCCTCCAATAGCTCAAGACGCTGTCTGGTCTCAACTACCTCTCTATCAACACGGCGCAGATCTTCTGTTAGCTTAATGATAGCCAACTCGGTAACGTTCCTCTCCCGAACGAATTGGTTCTGAGTCCGCGAGATCTTGTTCAGTTCAGACTTGACCTCGCCAGAAGGCTTCAAAAACATCTCATTGAAGAAGTCACCACTTGGGAAGTTCCTGGTCTCATTCCACTTGTTGCTTAGAGCTATAACTTCATCAACAAAAGCCTTCGCACCTGCAATGTCTAGACCGACCTCTTCGCTATCAGCAAGGATGTCCTGTACATGCTTAATCATGCCAAAGCCGGCTTCTAAATGACCAGAAGAAAGAGTTTTGACCCACGAGCTCAAAACGCTCCTCAACACTTTCTTCGCATACTCAAGAGATGGCCCGGATGAAGGCTCGCCCCTCTCCATTGGTCCACTGCCCGTGTCATGCCCTATTGGAGGAGTGATCATCAAACTCTTTCTAATTGGAGACACTGGCGAATGAATCTGCTCAGAAGATTTCATCTCTGCTGCATTGAAACTGGAAGAAGAAGTCCCTACTTCCGGACCAACTACAGGCATCCCTTGCTCTGGCCCTAGGGAAGACGGAGGAACTTCTCCTGTCACCTCATAACCCGCCAGCCAAAAAAAAGAGAGGTATGAATATGATCCTGTTAGAAAATCATTATCATCAGGGTTATTACTACAAATACCTTCTTCGACGATTGGCGGAATACTTTCTGCCTCCATGAGTTCATCCGAAGCGTCGTCAAAGGCTGCATCCATAAACGGCTCGAAATCGTCGGAATCCTGTGGCAAGTTAACTGACAAGAAAACAAGCAATATGTTAGCAAATGACAACACAAACGAAAAAAGAAAATACAAAGAAGTCATACTAGGTGAAGATTCTGGAATCACTCCAGGATCCCTCGGTTCTTCTTCAGATGCCGCAATCGGATCTGTCACTGCCTCGTTGGCTGGAACCTCAGGCATCACCAAGTCCTCATCTTCCACTGAAAAAGGGAGAGAAATAAAATCAAAACAAGAAAATCTCAAAGAAAGAAACGGAAAGAGAAAGAGGAAGAATCATACCTCCACCAACAGTCTCTTCTTCTCGACTCCTCTTTTTTGGAGGCTCATCAGTATCCCCTGACATCTCTTTAGCAATGGTGAGAGGGACTTCTAGATCAGGAGAGTCTTCGTGCCATCTCTTATTACGGTGCTGCCCTCTCTTCCTCTTGCTTCTATGGGTTGGTTTACTTGAAGTACCCGCCCCATTGTCAAAATCAGGAGTTTCGCTTGATTCCTCACCGGATGGTCTGCTCTTCCCAGTAGACTCTATGGAAACCTTCGTCAGTTCCGCTTGCATCCAAGCATTGATCTCGGCTTCCTCCTCTTCTAGCTGTTGCAAGACCTCACTAGGTATCTCTTGTACAACTCCTGATCTGATGATGTCCTGCTCACTGAGAAAGCTAATCTTGTGCTACTCGCCGGAAACGAAAGCCAGAACTTCCTCTCGCCGGAGTCCATCGACCTGCCAAGACCCTTCCTAGAAGATTGCTTGACATCAATCTCCTTCTTGGAAAGCCCCCGGTACATTGAAAAGCTTTCCACGAACCATTTCGTGAAACCAACACTCCGAAAAGTGGGCAACTCAGGATGGGAAATCATGGCGGTAGTGTCCTCCGCACTGTAAAAGGCCCATGCATTCCTCCCATCCTGCAAACCTCCAAAACGCTTCACCATGCTCGAAGGCGCTCCAACAACGCCCTGAGAGAAGCCCAACTGCAACGCAAAATGCAAGGGAACATACGGCTGAATGTCAACAAAAAGATGTCTACGATACACCATTGTACCAACACGTATGTTAAAAAGCCACCCCTTTTCTGCATTGGTCAAGGAGTAATGTCTTCCCGACCCTGCCTTAGGGGAATCGCGGGAGGCTCCAAAATGAAAAGCCTTCTTCCGCAAATCCGGAGAAAGCTTTACTGAAGACTGCCCAATCTCGACGTCCCTGAACCGTCGGATCCTCAAACGGGCAGACAAAAGAGATTCAGAAACGGCTGCCCCTCCAGCTAATCAAATAATAAAAGGGTCATCATCCTGTGCAACTCCCAATCGGTGGAAGCCGGGACAATGGTACACATACTACGAATAAAAAATATGGGCTGAAAATACCCTGTTCATAGGGAGCCCAAGCCGAACCAAGAAAGCAGTAGCCTGCAGTTCGGTACATAAGTAGGAGTACAGAGCAGGTATCAAAGCAAGCCGCTCTCCAAATGCCATATGACAAGTCGGAAAAATTCAGTGCAGCCTGATGTGTGTTCCATCTCCTCCAGCGAAAACAGCCTCACCCAACCAATAAGGGCTTGTTTGACAAATCTTATCTTTAAGAAACAGATCTGTATGATATAGATCTATTTCAAATGGAGTGGTTTGAAATTGATGTTTTACAAATAGACTGTTTGGTAAGACATAGATATTTTAAAAATAGACTGTTTGGTAAGACACATGTAAAATAGATCTAATGGTTTGTGCATTTTGCAAATATCTCAAGATCTGTGATCATCCGACGATTGAAATTTTATCCTAGGCACGTGTTCCACATTTTAATGACTATAGGCGGTTTGGATCATCATTTAGTGGCCTAGAATAATTTAAAATTTAAAAAAAACAGGACTGACAGTAAGTAACATGAAAGAGACTGCTTGTTTACATCCAATGGTTCATGCTTTTTAACAAATATCTCAAGATCTATAATGAGTTAACACCTTAAACTTGATCTCATAGCTATTTGTAGCTTTCCAAAGAGGAGACATATCAATGGACCAAATTTGGGCACATATCAGCTATTAGACTTGGAAACCTTTCCAATGGTTTGGATGATAATTTAGTGGCCCACTGTTTGAGAAAAGAAGTAAAAAAGGAACATGTTAATATGCACATGTGAGTTGCTGTTTTGAACCCGGAGCATATCCAACGGTTCTATTTTCTTTTCGTCATTTTCTCAAGATCTACTTTGAATCAATAGTTGAAATTTGGGGCCATACCCGTATCTGGTATCGCAAGAAGGATCAGCGATTCTGATCATATTCTAGGGCCCCATAGTTGTCCATAAATGTACATCTATAGTTTTGTGGTTTTTTTTTCGCAAATATCTCTAGATTGGAGACAGATCAACGGTTCAAATTCTGGCCCATAGCCGTTCTTGTTATTATGAAGTGCTTTAATGATTTGGATTATCATTTAGAAACCCACAATTTTAAAATAACACAAAAACCCGGTGAACCCATGAAGAACGTAATTTTTATTGTAGCAGTTGATATCTGCGCGCTTCAGACTCACGCGTCTATTCCAAATCTGACAAAAATTGGGGTTGTTATAAAAAGAGGCATTACCTCTTTATGAGGTTTAAAGTAGAGTCAGATAAAATAGTTGCCAAACACCCTTATAAAGTTTTTAATCAGTTTTAAGAGAAAAAGAGGTAGAAAACAGAGATGCCAAACACTATCTAAGTGAGGTAAACAACGAGATCTCTCCGTAGTGCAATGTCAGGGTAAATGGCGTTTGTACTCCCCAAGAACTTCTTTAAGTCATCTCACATGACGGAGATCTTCTTCAAACCTGGGTTCTTGGCCTTAGCATCCTGGGCCATACCATCAGAAGACTCTCCACCGTCAAAGAAGTTGGAGCTACAATTCTTCCAACTGCTACACCAGAGTTTCGAGCCCTCCTCCTTCAAAAAATCATAGAAGGCGACGAGCTGAAAGAACACAGGAGCCTGAACTCCTCAGACTGCTCCTCAAGAACGCTGTCGATAGGCATAAACTCCTCATAGAGTTTGCCAAGGATAGGCAGCCCGGTGATGACGCTTAATTCCTTCAAAGTAAAACTAATCTCACCGTTCGTCACAATGAAGGTATTGGTTTGTGGAAGGAATGACTCTAACATGGCCATGAAGGCCTCATCAGAGAAAACCACGGTCTTCCGAAAAGCACGAACCTCATCGAAGATCCCGGCCTCCTTCAAAATGGCTCCACCAACCTGTAGGGTGTGATCAGTCCACGATTCCCAGCTCGAATCTGCACTGAAACGACCACGAAGTCGAAAAGGCTTCACCCAATTGTTGCCGTCACCCCGAAAAATGCCAAGGCCAACCGGTCTCAAATTGATCGACGGATGGTCAAAACCTTGGTAGCCACTGGAGGGCATCAACATGTCCATACGGATAGGCGACTTCTCAGCATATCCGGAAGGGCCGCCAACAAAAACCCCGGTCTTTATCACATTGGTCCGAGCTGAAAACATCTTCTTTGATATGTCAAGTCATCAGGGACTGCATCACCAAAGAAGAAAGTGGGCTTGGGCACAATGCTATGATCGTCCGTGACCTAGGGATGACTGCTTACCATAATCTTATAGAACTCCTCATCCTTGAGAGCGATCAATCGCTGCCTCATCTCATCGCGGTTGAGGGAGTCACACTCTTCCAAGTTTCTCTCCACAAACTGGACCTTCTCCCAGGCCTGTTGTACGGACACATTGGGAGACCTGATAGACCGACGAGGTGCATCAGTAACAAGCTCTTTGCCCTTGTTCGTTCTGAAGGAACTACCTGTAAAGGATGGAAAATGAAAAATCAATCATCAAAGTGACAGAATTTTGCTAAAAAAATTCTAGCGAAATTTTGGCATGATTCCGCGATAATTCAAAAGAAAAGGGAAACATCTCGACAAGATAGGAAGCTTGAAGATAAGCTCAACACCACTACAAGCTCATAGTCAATGAAGCATCCTCAAAGGAGGTTTGAACTCTAACATTGATGCGAGATCAAACCAATCTTATCAAATCTCTACAAGCTTGAAGAAGGGCTCAACATTGCTGCGAGCTCCAAACTCCAAAACTTGCAAAGCTCCTCAAAATCCAGCAAGATCAAGAAAGGGCTCAACATTGCTGCGAGCTCCAAATCCCAAAACTTGCAAAAGATTTCTAGGTATGCATCATCATGCTCCCAACCAATTTACTAAAAATCATGCATAAAAAAAATCATCATGCATGAGATGCTAGGAAAACTTTAGCCATAGTTTGACCAATTCCAACCCAACTTGGTAAAAACCAATCAAACTTTGTCCAAGTCAAAAAATCATGTTGGCTTGACTTAGAGATTCTAGCCTTCTATCTTGATGCATAAAAAAAAAAAAAAAAAGGGAAGAAATATGCATGAACATCTTGGAATGCATGAACCTCATTATCATGGTGCATAAGCCTCGTTATCTTGGTGAGAAAAAACAGAGAAGCAAAAAAAAAAAAAAGGGCCAGCAGGCCGTGGCCCACTACCACGTGGCAGTACGGCCAGGTTCGTACAGCTAAAAAAAAAACGTGCAAAAAGAAGGCAAAAAATAAATAAATAAAGCACGTGAAAAAAAAAGAAAAAGAAAACGCAAGGAAAAAAAAGAAAAAAGGAAAAAAAGAAAAGAAAAGAAAAGAGAAAAGAAAAAAGAAAAAGAAAAAATCCTACTTCTACATAGAATTTCTTGTGAAGGAAGAAAACTTACTTGAAACCATTGACGGAGAAGAAGAAAGAACTTGGAGATTCTTGAAGAAGAGGAGTTCTTGATCTTGGAGCACTCTTGGAGACTTTTGCAAAAAGAAAGCAATAAGGGCAAGAGATCCAACCTCCCCTTGCTTTTATAGAAGAGAGCAAACAAAAAAAGGAAACGGGGAGAAAAGAAAGGAGGTAAGTGCTAAAAATTAGCAACCTTCCCAAAAGAAAGGAGATTTGAGATATTCTCTCCCAAAGAGAAGATTCTTTGAGAAATTTTCTCCAAAAAAGAAAGGGAATGAGAAATATTCTCTCCCGAAGAGAGATACTTTGAGAAAATCTCTCCCAAAAGAAAGGAAATTTGAGAGATTCTCTCCAAGTAAAGATATTTTTAGATATTCTCTATCCAAAGGAGATATTTTTAGATATTCTTTACAAAATGACACCATGAGAGATCTAAGACATCTTTAAAGCTTAAGATCCCATGAGCTAGCCCATATGAGCCAGGTTTCACCACCTAGGCACCAAAAGAGGCTTCGTTTCAAAATTCCTCTTACCAACAGCATACAAAATGGTTCCATGCCTCTTTTGAGTTGATTGGGCCACACAAAAGAAAATCCAAGCCTCATGAGCTTCCAAAATTTCAAACCATCCCACCTTATATACCAAATTGAGCCAAAATCTTGAAATTGACATTCCACAAAATCCAAACCTGGCCCCCTAGCTTGCCACATACAGCTTGTTAGGTCACAAGGTCAAAACCAAATCTGACCCCCCAATTTGCCACATACAGCTTGTTGGGTCACAATGTCAAAAAAAAAAAAAATCAAACCCCGACCCCCTAACCTGCCACATACAGCTTGTTAGGTCACAAGGTCAAAAACCAAAAAATCCTTCTTGATCGCCTGATGCGCCACATAAAGCCCTTAGGTTCACAAGGTCAAAAGGAAAAACCAAAATCCAACACCCAAAATCCAACTCCCTCATGTCATTTTCAAAACTTTGCCTTGAGATGGTACGTGATCCCTCTCACTACCATAAAATCCCCTTGGAAACTCAAAAGGCTATTCAAAAAAAAAAAAAAAGCTCAAAGACTCTTGGTCAAGTCAGAAGCTCTCCTTAAATATTTTTTTCGAGGCACATCGACTCTAAAAGCTACTCGTCGTTGTACCTCGAGGGGGCATTTGTTGACACCAAAACTGTCACTTTGCCTCTTCAACATCAAGAAGCCACATGAAGCTGCATCCTATTACAAAACAGGCAATGCTGCTTCAAGCATCAAATATTGTCAGAATCACTTGAAAACTGCAAGATCCTTCAAGACAGCCAAAAGAGGGGTTCACATGAAGTTTCGGGCCATTCCAGCATCATTTGACCCAACTTCACTCCTCCGGCAGCCAAACAGGCGCTCCTGGCGGTGTTGGCGTCGAAGACATCAAAACTTCGATCAGAGCATACGGATGGTCTCAAAATACCTCCAAAGGGCTCCAGTTCAAGTTTCAAGTCAAACCAACAACGTTTGACCCTCCATTAACCCTCGAGCAGTAAAATCAAGCCTCTCGGCGGCGAGAAGCACCAAGGCGATCACTCATCAAACGAAGCACATGGGCGGCTTTGATATGCTTCAAAAGGGCTGCATGTCAAATTTCAGGTCATTCCGACAACGCTTGACCCGACTTTGACGCTCCAAAACTAAATAAAGGCTACCGGCGGCGGAGCACCCCAGGACCATGACATCCAAATTGGAGCCAACAGATCATCTCAAAACGACTCCAATAGGCTCCCTGTCAAATTTCAAGTCAATCGGACATCGGTTGACCGCACATCAAAGCGCGACATCTTCCTCGCTGCAAAATCAAGCCTACTGGCGACGGGACCCCAAACGATTTCAAAACTCAAAAAAACCCCATGGCTGGTCCTATGTACTGCTCAGGAGAATTCACCTCAAATTTCAGGTCATTCCGACATCGTTTGACCTAGTTTCGACTCTTGACGGAAAATCAGCTACAAAGTCTTCGGCTTTTCTAAAAATAGGAGACTTTGTGCTCCGATTTGCACGGCTTCTCGTCAGGTTTTCTTCAAGAAAATCAAGCCAATAGATGAGGAAAATTTTCAAGAAAAATACAGGAGAAAAAAGGACTGAAAAAGCTTGAAAAACGGCTGAAGAAAAGGCGACCAAAGGGGACCAAGCCCTAGGTCGCCAGCGACCTTCGCCCATGGTCGCCGGCAACCCTGGAAGTCCGGGTCGCCGGGAGGCCATTTTTCGGTTCCTTTTCGCATTTTGAGATGTCCGGCCCCTGTGATTTTCCAAAATTCTGAATTTTGAGGCTTACAACCCATCGATCTTCATCAACATCACGGATCCACCGTCAAAAGCATGGAATCATCATTGATCGCTCCGAGATCGCCGACCGGCTGACCAAGAAAGTGCACCTTCTGTCCGACCGATGAAGAAATCGACAAGACAGATGGCACCGGCCCGCTATTAGCAATCAATGACTGAAGTTTCATGATCATCCGACATCGATGAACATGAAGATCCATCGTCGATCATCGCAAGGAGAATTCCAAATGAGGCGGCATGACAATCAACTCTTCAAATCCCCAGCGACCACTTAATGCTGCTAATTAACCCAACTAAATGCGGTCATTATGTGAGAACCCGACCCCTAATCTCTTGGATTAGTGTTGTTTTATTTGTGGATTAGTTTCTTTTAGTGGGATTAGTATTTGTTGGGTTGAGTTTGTGAGCTAGAATGGTTTTTCTTCTAGTTTTGGGCTTTTGAGTGCTTTGGTAGCTTGTGGGGCCCTTTGGGGGTTCCCTTTTCGGCTTTGCATTTACTTGTGAGATTTTCCCGATTTGTTTCGTATTGTGTTTTTGGCCCGTTGCATTCATCTTGAGGAATCCTACAACTTTCATGTTGATCCCGTATCCATTTGAGAACCCGAAACCCGATTTCTTGGCCTTGAGGGCAAAACAGTCATTGCACACCAAATCTGTACCCAAAACTCGATATTCTCGAAATTCGTGAAACATATACTTTTTGAAAACTAGAAATTTCGACGATCATTTCTTCCTTCTTCGTCGAATTCATCCGAGGTCCCGAAAGAGATGATTTCAGCCACCCAAGTTCTTTAAGTTGTGAGACCCAAACCTCACTTGCTTATAAGAGGAACCCATCTCCTTCATTCATTTCACTCTTCATTTTCCAGCACAAACCAGCTGAACCTAGGGTTCCTTGTGCTTCTCTTCTTCTTCTTGCTTCTTCATCTCCAAGCCACACCAAGAGTTCATCAATCAAGAAATGGAGATCACCAACCTCTTCCTCATCTTGCAAGCTTTCCATTGATACCATTTGTGAAGAGAACCCTCCATCACAAGACTTCCTTTGAGCTTACCTTGTCCATTAGAGGACCTTGCAAGTAAGTGATTCTTCCCATCTTCTAGATTTGTTGTCTCCTAGACCTTGAGAAGCTACATTTGCATTATTGTTGGTTCATTCATTTTCATTCCTTGTTTAACCCATTTTAGGGTTTGTTTTGGGGGTTTTTGTAGAGATTGTAGATCTTGAGCTTGAGAGGTGATTAGGAGCTTGGTTTGCTTGATTAGAGTCAAAGGCAAGTGGATGATTGGATCGTTTTGATTATTAACATGTTTTGTGAGAGAAATCTTGTTTCATTAAGGGTTTTGGTGATTTTAGTAGTTGTCTTTACTATGATTAATATTGATTTCGAAATGTGCTTATTGATGAGTTTATTTCCCTCCTGTTCATGCTTGGAAAATATATGCATCATATTGGCAAGGTTTCAAATGGTTTCACATGAATGAGTTTTCTCCACCTTGAGATTTGTTGTGAATGGAAAGAATGGAAAGGGAGAAACTTGAAATGAGGAGCTCTTTAGCTCATATTATTGTCTTGGAAACATGTATTTTAGTCTTCTTGTTTATAGTTCTATGTGATTGTTTAAGTGTTGGAAAGGAAAGGAAAAAGAGGAGAAAAATTCAGTTTCCCGGACCTGCTGCACGCCCAGGTCCGATCGATCGGACCTACAGGCCGATCGATCGGCCTGTCTTTAACTGTAAGGCTTTTTGAGCCGATCGATCGGACTCTGTGCATAACTGGTACAGAAATTTGATATTGTTTTTTTTTTTGGAAACCTTTGGGCTTTCTATGAGTCCTAGGGGTATATACCTTAGTGTCAAGGCCAATTATACCCTAATCTAAGGTCTCTAAGACTAGGGAACTAAAAGAAAAGAATGGTGATGATCTAGACACTAATTCTTGGTTTTAGGTGGGACCCTGGCTACCCTTTTTGGACTGTGTGGACCATGTGTGAGAATGTCTTGAGCCGACACGCCTCACGGTTGGTTCGGTGGCATCGAAGTTCAATCCATTTCAATCTTGAACGGGATGGAACGACGCGATATCTTCTTTATATCTAAACACAAGTCTTTCCCTTGGTTATCGCGGATTCTATTCCTTTCGGTGACTGAATAGGTTGCTCGATGTTTCCGGATTAATGTCATGCCTAGGATGGACCGTTTATAATCTTGATTCTTGCCATT
This sequence comes from Cinnamomum chago, assembly GCA_038049695.1. Taxonomy (NCBI): domain Eukaryota; kingdom Viridiplantae; phylum Streptophyta; class Magnoliopsida; order Laurales; family Lauraceae; genus Cinnamomum; species Cinnamomum chago. The sequence goes on along the minus strand of CP142462.1, from coordinate 34,129,292 downwards.
GTAACATCTAGTACTACCCATAAGCTCATTTTAAGTTTGGAAAATCGAAAAGTGCATAAGGAGCCCGGAATGTCTTCAAACTCAAGGAGTACCAAGTAATTATTATAATCGACATACGGGACCCCTATTCACTTAAATAGATCTTGAAACCGATATTTTTACCCGAAATTGTTATAGTTCATTGTTTCACCTCTTTTCCCGAGATTTGCATCACATGACTTGTTTCCCGAAAGCATTGAAGTTACACTGGTAACAGTTACTTGTCCCGAAGTGCCTTGCACCACATGATATGTCAGTGTGCCCTTGAGCACCCCCGTCTTGCCCGTTTGATTATGTAATTGTACTTGATTTACTTGCATTGTCTCGATTGTATTTGACCTATGAGTCGGCACCACTAAGCTTGGATAACCCTGTTGGTCTGATCCACCGACTTGGAGATCACCCTCTTGTCCCGCCAGCTGCAGTTTGGATCCCGCTACCCGGTTATTACCGTGGTCTTGTCCCGATACCGCAGATTGCTACTGTGGTCCCCGATGCCCGGCTCGCTACCGTGGTCATGTATAGTATATGTATATGCATTCATGAGATCCACTGTTTCTCCTCACCTCGAGTGACTGAGATCAGTGCCTAGTATATGTATATGTATTTATATGAGATCCCCTGTTTCTCCTCACCTCGAGTGACTGAGATCAGGGCCTAGTTATTGCTCTATCGCTTTAGTGATAGAGGACTTAGCTTTGTGTGGTTGCCATCTTGCCAGTTCCCGATTCCTTGGATACCCGACATGTTTTATATTGCTTACTTGCTTTCCGGTAAATGATTCGTTTCCTTTATGAAAGTTGTTATTTAAACAAGTGTTAATATTCTCCAATGTAAATTCAGTTATTATTATATTGCCTTCTGTTCTTTCTACCCGCACATGTTTTAAATGAATGCCGGTTGGGCGAATACCCATGCTTTTACATATGTTTCACACGATCGATGGTTTTACTAGATTTATGTGATTACACATGTTTTAAATGATTACCCGAATTGTTAAATATCCGTGCTTTGTTTTAAATGACATTTGGCTTGTGAGATTCCTATGTTTATACCTGTTTTAAATGATTACCCGAATTGTTAAATATCCATGCTTTGTTTTAAATGACATTTGGCTTGTGAGATTCCTATGTTTATACCTGTTTTAAATGATTACCCGATTGTTAAATATCCATGCTTTGAAATACATTTCAAATGACACTTGTTTGCCAGATCCCTACGTTTATACCTGTTTTAAACGATATCCGGTTTGTTAAATATCCATGCTTTGAAATACGTTTCAAATGGCACTTGTTTGCCAGATCCCTACGTTTATACCTGTTTTAAACGATATCCGGTTTGTTAAATATCCATGCGTTGAAATATGTTTAAATGAACACTAGTTTTGTCAGATTTCTTTGGTTACACCTGTTTAAATGAACACCCAATTTGTTAAATATCCGTATTTCTACATAGGTTTCAAATGGACATTGGTTTTGCTAGACTGCTATGAATACCTGGTTTGTTGTATACTTATGTTTTTACTTAAGTTTCAAATGAACGTTGTTTTGCCATACCGCTATATTTATACATGTTTTAGACGAACACCCGATTGTCAAATATCTATGATTATAGATGATGTAAACGAACACATGTTTTATTAGATATTCATGTTTTACCCATGCTTGAAATGAATACAGGTTTTCCCCGAGATTCCTGACTTTTGCACCCATTTAATTATATGCAGCATTTGATCGAGTATCATGATTTATCTTATGTTTTATTCTTCAGTATATTTGTTATCTTTTCATCCACCTGCCAGACCGTCGTGTCTGACCCACTACTGTTGGTACTCAGGTTCAGATTTCTTCGCCTCGAGTTGAGTGTTTTGTTGGCTGTGGAGCCATGCCTTGCAGGTTGGTTTGTCGGCTATGTCATGTAGACATTGAGCTTGACATCGGAGTTACGTCACATTTGGGTAGTAGTTTATAGCTTATTGTTGTATGGCTTTTATTAGCCTTTTTCTTGGGATTCTTAATTAATGTACATTGATAATTGTAACTTGAACATATTTGGGAATGTAATATCCTGTTACTGTCAGCTCTGTAATTTATTGTGATGGTTACTCCAGTCTGATATGATTCTTGATATAATAGCTATGTGCTAAAGGTTGAGTGCGACGCTGAATCCGATGGCCACGGACTTCGGGTCGCAAAGCCACAAATGCTTCCGCAAAATATTCAGAATGTGTTGGGATGTGTTGTCTTCACACACGCGGATCCTGGGAGAAGAAAAATATAATTGATGCTTAATCCCCATTCCCGCCCCCGAGGTTTCGGTTCGGGGGCGTGACACATTAACACATTACTTTGGACGGCCTAATCAGACTCAAGAGAATGGGAGTTACAAGTCAAAGCCATCATGGCATTAAAGCCATGAAACTCCTATTATCATGGAGATTAAAGGCGATTAAATGCCCATCATTCTCCATCGGCCAATTAGATTCAAAGAAAAAGGAGTTACAAAATCAAGAAATAAAAACTTGTAACTCCTTCCATCATGGAGCTTTAAAGCCATCAATGCTCATAAACCCATCCCATGGCTACCAAAGGCCTATAAAAGGGGGGTCATTCTAAGAAGAATGGATGCCAAACCCTAGCTCCGGAAATCAGAAAAATCATCCATAATTCCTAGAAATCCAAGAAGCTCTGCTACTTTGAGGAAATTCTTCTACAACAAACACCACAAGGTGATTGAAGTCCCTTGGGGGGCACTCCTCCCCAAGGCAAAGCCCTCTCTTCTCCTATTCAACATGGCCTAGACGTAGCTTTTCAGCCCGTCTCTTTGCTTTTTTTATTGGATATACGACCTTTCTTTGGTCTTTATCATCTAAAAAAACTGAAGTCTAAGCCAAGCCAAAAGAATCAAAGCATCACATGTTCTCATCTGAAGGACGATAGTGAAGTCCATACATGACTTGCGACCGTTGATCTGAACGAGTCCCCGCAATCTCCTGAGAGGTCAGATTCCAATTCTCACTTTTCTGTTGTATTTTGTATTTTCTTTAAGAGAAAAAAATCACAATTCATGTCTTTCATTTTGATGAGATTTGTAAATCGCCTTTCACGGCAAACAAAAAAAAACCTTGTCTCTTTTCTTAAATATATGTGCAATGGAAAGTTAGAAAAAAGATTGATTTCCTTTCTACTTATGAAGGTGGATCTCCGGATCACCATTTCTAAATTTCAAGTAGGATAGAAAATCTGGCATACCCGTACAAAAATATTGATACTCGCCTTTCTTCCTTTCTTCCCCCCATTCGGCCTTTTCGGTAGCCCCAGGGACGGATGGGAGAGGAACGGAAGAATCGGGTCCATGAAAAAGCCTGTTGACACCAAAAATGTCACTTTGCCTCTTCAAACATCAAGAAACTACATGAAGCCACTTCCTACTACAAACAAGCAATGTTGCTTCAAGCGTCAGATCTTGTCAGAATCAAACAAAAATTGCAAGATCCTCCAAGACAGCCAGAAGAGGAGTTCACATGAAGTTTCATGCCATACCGACATCATTTGGTCTAACTTCACTCCTCCGGCAGCCAAACAAGCGCTCCTGGCGGCAGCGGCGTCGAAGACATCAAAACTTCAATCAGAGCCTACGGATGGTCACAAAATACCTCCAAAAGGCTCCGCGCCAAATTTCAGGTCATTCCGGCGACGTTTGACCTGACTTCGATGCTCCGAAAGAAAATCAAGCCCCTCGGCGGCGAGAACCACCGGGACCATTACTCATCAAACGGAGCACATGGGCAGCTTCAACATGCTTCAAAAGGGCTGTACGTCAAATTTCAGGTCATTCCGACATCGTTTGACCCGACTTTGACGCTCCGAAAGAAAATCAAGGCTACCGGCGGGAGGGCACCCCGGGACCATGACATGCAAATCAGAGCTATTGGATCATCTCAAAATGACTCCAATAGGCTCCCTGTCAAATTTCAGGCCAATCGGACATCGGTTGACCGCACATCAAAGCGCGACATCTTCCTTGCGGCGAAATCAAGCCTAGCAGCGACGAGATCCCAAACGGCTTCAAAACTCAAACAAAAGCCCATGGTTAGTCCTAACTGCTGATCAGGAGGCTTCACGTCGAATTTCAGGTCATTCCGACATCGTTTGACCTAGTTTCAACTCTTGACAAAAATCGGCAACTCTGCACGGTAAAGTCTTTGGCTTTTCCAAAAAATAGGAAACTTTGTCCTCTGATTTGCACGACTTCTCATCGGGTTTTTTTTCTGGAGAACCAAGCCAAAAAATGAGGAGAAATGTCAAGAAAAATCAAGCAGAAAACGGCGGTGAACAAGACCAAAGAACGACTGAGAAACGGCGACCAAAAGGGGACCAATCCCCATGGTCGCCGGCGACCTTGGCCCATTGTCGGCGCCGGCGACCTTGGAAATCCGGGTCGCCGAATTTCCATCGGAAGGACCATTTTCCGATCCTTTTCGCGTTTCAGGAGTTCCAGCCCCTGTGATTTCATGAAAATCTGATTCTTGATGCTCGGAAATGACTAATTTTCCTCAACATCACGGATCCGCCGTTAAAAGCATGGAATCATCATTGATCCCTTCAAGATCGCCAACTGGCCGACCAAGAAAGTGCACTTTCTGTCCGACCGATCGAGAAATCGACAAGACAGGTGTCACCGGCCTGCTGGTATCAACCAATGTCTAAAGTTGCATGATCATCCGACATTGATCAACATGAAGATCCATTGTCGATCATCGCAAGAAGAATTCCAAAAGACGCGGCACGGCCTGTGACTCTTCAACTCCTCGGCGACCACTTAATGCTGTTAATTGACCCAACTAAATGCGGTCATTAACTCATTATTTTGGACGGCCCAATCAGAAGCAAGGAAATGAGAGTTACAAGTTAAAGCCATCATGGCATTAAATCCATGAAACTACTCTCATCATGGAGATTGAAGGCGATTAAATGCCCATTATCTCCACCGGCCAATCAGAAGCCAAGAAAAAGGAGTTACAAAATAAAGGAATTAAAACTTGTAACTCCTCCCATTATGTGGTTTTAAATGCATTAAAGCCCATAAAGTCACCTAAAGGCTACCAAATGCCTATAAAAGGAGGTGATTCCAAGAAGAAACAAGGCCAAATCCCAGAATCTCGAACTTAAGATCAAGAAATCCATCCGAATGGAGGAAAGAAAAGGGGGAGAAAGGCGGGCATCTTGATTAAGAAAGGGGTGACCCCGGGGATGGATGGGAGAGGAGAGGGAGGAAAATTTCCGGGTCCATCAAGCTGGCATACCCGGTGGGACCAATTCATTAGAGAACGCGATGCTTGAATTCTTAGGCTCCTTTCTAATTGGTGGCCTATGTTGGATCTTGCATAAAAAAAAACATAAGATGGGATTTTTGGAAAATTTCTACCTTTGAACTTATTTTCATTCTTTCTCATTTCTAAAAATTTCAAAAAAAAAATTTTGATTTCTTTTTTTGGATTCAATTTTGAGAAACTTTGATCCTCTCCTCTTTACACTTGATAGCTCACAGAAATGTTCGCAGCTATTGTTCTTATCGGGGAATGGGCCATCTTTTCTCTTTAATGAGTCCGATAGGGATTTTAAAAAAAAACTCTTCCAAACAAAAACTCCTTCAAATTTTTTTTTTCTTTTTTTTGGAATAAAATTTGAGAGAGTTTGGTCCCCTCCTTTTCGGATTTAGCGCTCGCAGAAATGTTTGAGCTCTTATTTGGATTGGAACACCGTTTGGTCTCTTTGATGAATCCAAAAAAAAAAAAAAGAGTCAATTTTTTTTTTTTCAAAACCCACAAAGGTTGCACCAGTTGCGTTCTTTGGCCAAAGTGGATCTAAGAAAAGCATTGTCCAGAGTGTGGAGACAACTAGACTGTTCGAGGCAAGGGTCTTCCAAACGGGTTCATTAAGTAATCCTACCCTTACCTGGGGGCTGATCTATCTACTAAGGTTTCATAAGATCGAATTGAAGACCTATGTCCTCCTTTCAAAAAATTTCAAAAAAAAAGCTTTCAAAAAAAAAAATCGTCATTTTTGGGTTTACATTTGAGAAATCTTGGTTCATTCCCTTTCGGATTTGGCGCTAACAATTGTATCTTTTATGGCTTTTTGCCTTCTTCACCTCGCTTGGATTGGGCCATGTTCCCTGAGCGATTTGAAAAGACAAAACCATAGTTCTTTCCAATTTATGATCACTATATTCTTGTGATTACTAATGGACATGGTCTTGTTTTAGAAGTTTTTCAAAACTAACAATGGCAGCTTCATTAACCATCACTTTCGATGAGAACAAGTACCAACTCATGCTCCAAGAGAAGCAGAACAATCGCATCCATAAGCGCCCTGCTTGCTGCCGAAGCGGCACCTCCCTCGGCAAACCTCAGAACGCCGGGTCGACCTCTATTTCCCGGACTATCATCTTCGGGTCGCGGGACCGTTCCCGCTTCCCGTAGAGGAAATCTCACCTGCTAAGAAGCAGAAGATCGCTCCGCAACGTGTCACTGCCATGACACCAAGGGCGAACACAAAGAAGCCTGAAGCCTGTGGCAACCCCACGAAGCCTCAACTTGCAAAGAACCAGGTCTACCCTAAGACTTGGTCCCCAAGACCTTATCCAAAACAAAGGAGGTCCCGAGCATTTGCAAAGCCAGCATACCTGGCCCCTCTTAAAGAAAATCGGTTCTATCCCCTTGCATACATGAAAGAGGAGAAACCATCGTCTTGCCTGACAAAGAAGGCAACCCATCATGAGTCCGCTTGCTCTTACAAGCCAAAAATCAAATCATACATCATCAGGCCTCTACAAGAACCTGCCAAGGCCCGCACTCCTACAGTTCGACCCTTTATCTCAACGGGGGCCGAACTCACAAAATTCAAAGCTTCGCTACGACAGTCGAAGGACTGAGTCCAAATTCTGTCTATGCCTAGCTTCAAAGAAGACAGGCTTGGCTGCTGCGCTCGAGGGAGTACATCCTTCATTGCTAAAGCCCAGCTAGAGCTGACAGAAGCTCAAATTGCTCGTTGCATACGTCGCCGCATGTCGTATCGACAAAAGAGACTAGAGAAGCAAAGGACCCAGTATCCTATCCTCCAAGTCTCTCAAAAATGGGTCGAAAAAGAAAGACCCGATCAAATTGTTGCTGTCCATATGGTTGGCAAAACCAGAAGACGCCAGAAGTCGGCAACCAAACTTCATGTCCGACGACCGGTGACTCACAGCTTCTCCCGGACACGAAGACATTCGGAAGAATCTTCTACTCCTTCAAACCAAGGACAAAGGAGTAATCTTTCCTCAAGCTCTTCAAGGATGAGCCCCAGCTTAGTCACTAGGACGATCTCTTCGTTCGAATCATGGGGGATGAACGTCTTGGCTACAAACTCTGAGCAACTTCACAATCCACCTCCGGATGAAACGACCACAAGCATCCATGGAGCAAGGTCAGCAGAGGATTGGCTCTCATGGAAACTCTTCTTCTCGCTTTTCTGCGTCAAGAAAACCAAGAAAACAACCAACCTCCTCCAGACAATGAGGAAAATGCAGAAAACAGTGAGTCACACGCCCTTACAAAAAAGGACGTTGATGATATCCTCGCCAAAGCAAGAGAAAAGGATACACTGAAAGAGCATGGGATAAAGCCACCATATCCCTTATGGATGGACTAGGTCCCGTTCCCTGCAAAATTCAAACAACCTACTCTCCAAACATATACGAGGAAAGGTTCAGCTAGACAACACGTCATCCACTTCAAAATACTGACGGGAGGTATCGCGGATCAAGATGCCCTCAAGATCTGTCTCTTTGCAAGTACCCTAAAAGGTATGGCCTTCGATTGGTACTCCACTTTGCCAGAGGACTCCATCCAAAATTGGGTCATGCTAGAGACACGCTTCCTGACGCACCTCAAAGGTGAGGATCATCCTGTTACTATGGCACAACTCTACAGCTTAAAACAAGGAGAGAATGAGTCAACATACGACATCATTCACAAGTGGAAGGCGATGGCATACAAGTGCTTAGATGTGCTGCCACAAGCGTCGCTCGTCAACATCTGTCGTAACAACATGAGAGCAAGGATCCGCTCCATGATTATCGGCAACAAATCAAAGAACCTGGGAGAACTCCTAGAAGCAGCTATGGAAGCTAAAACGGTGATCAAAGACCTCAACACTCAGCAGTCATCAAAGAAAGAGCCGGCTACCATTACGACCTCAAAGCCAAAGAAAAAGGAGGTTCTTAATGTGCAAACCAAGTCAGCTCCTCAGCAGCCAAAGAAAGCTGAAAACAAAGCTGCAGGTAAGAAACCTGAACTCTCTGATGCCTTCAAAGAACGAGTAGAAAAGAAATACCTGTTCGATGAAGATGTTGAAGAAATCCTCGAGGCTCTCATAGCAAATGGTAAGCTCACCTTGCCTGAGCTCAAAAGCCTGGGAGATGTTGGGAAAACCAACGACCCTCGGTACTGTCCATACCACCAGATGATCTCGCATCATCTCAATCAATGCTTCGTTGTGAGAGAGAATATCAATGAGATGTGGAAAAACGGAGTCATCACCTTTGACAAAAATTATGGGTCTTCCTCCGTCAACATTGTGTCGTATGGACAAACTTCAAAATCACCAAAGGAGAAGACCACCACTTCCTTCAGGGTGATAAAAATGACCCAGACGTCCCAAGAGTTGGTTCCTTATCCAACACCAGACGGACAACCTATATGGGAACATCCCGATCTCCTAGAAGATGAAAATTGGGAGATCGTCAAAACAAAGCCTACCGCTCGACAGCGGAGGCAGGCCAAGAGACAACTCTGCAAGCTATGCAGCAGGAGAAAGCTCAACCAAAACAAGAAGTCCCTGAAAAGGCAGAGACCTCTTCCACTGCTTCGCTGGGGGCAACGGAAGAACCCAAGGCTTCAAAGGTGGAAAGAAAATTCACCCTTGGTGATTTCATGCCACCTCAATTCCGAAAGGAAACTTCGCAGTGGGCATCATACTCTTGCAATTCTGTGATTGGATTCTCCATAGATGGATACGAGTCTAGTGACATCGCCAGTGACACCGACGAGTGGGAAGAATCCCTTGAAACAGGAGAATATCTCTCCGACGAAGAATGGGTTCCCGAACTCACCTTATGCCGGTAATCTGGTATAATTCATATGGGCAACAAGGATCCTAGTCCGATGATGAAGGAGACCAAGAGCCTGTTCAAGAAAATGTTGTTGACTCAGCACCCTTCAACGCTCCAGTGGAACCCAATCGTGTCGAACCACAAGGGGCAGATGAAGAAGAAGATTTGGCTCCCATGCCTATTCTTGAAGAGTAAGCGAGAGTCTTACAGCACCTTGCCTTAGAACAAGAGCAAGATCTTCGCGATCAAAATCCGGAACTGGAAGTTCCTGAAAATCAACAGATACCTCCTCCTTCAACTCCTGAAAATAGAGAAAGCTGCTGGATAGATGATCCTCTCACATCCGATGATGAGTCCGACTCCCAACAGTCCACTCTGAAGGGATCTCCCATCAGGGTAACTTGCAATGTGATAGCTCAAGATAACGCCTCTGAAGCATCATCTACCGAAGACATATACTCTCCAGCTACACCTGATAGTATATCTTCCGGTGCTACACTTTCTCGGGTGACTTCCACTGAGATAACATCTTCTCAGTCTTCCTCCCCTGAAACCGTGACGTCGCAACTCATAGCTCTTCTGACCGATGAAGCTTCAACCGATGAAGACCTAGTCAATTGGTCCCAGATACCTGACCTCATAGGAGACGCCTGGACCGACAAATTACTCAATGAAGGAGAAAAGTTGCTGGATGCAGTTCAAGACTTGTTTCCGGAAAATGCTCCATGTAACGCAATCATTAAGGATGCTGACTCTCCTGCAGACACATCTTCAACAAATGAGAAGGATCAACCCTTGAATCTCAAGGTCGATCTTCCAAATGAAGACCCTTCTCAAGAGGTTCTTGAAGTTGGTAGAGGTACCCGTTCTGGCCGGGATGACCACAAAAATTACAACCAATCTTCTTCTTCTTAAATCCTTCGGGAAAAGATGTTGTAAACACCCCAAGTGGCAACAATAATGAACATGCAGGCCCGAAGGAGGCTTTCAAGTATGACTTAATTGAGCACTTCAAACACATACCTGCACGACTTTACATCCTGGACTTATTACGAATGTCTCCACAAACTTGTGATAGTCTCATTTCAAAACTACAAAGGCTAAATGCGGATGTCGACAAACATGCCCCACAAGTCTTACAAATTGAAATGGACTATAGGGTCAAAAAATCAAATACTCCCTCAAAGGAAGAAAAGAAGAAAATCGAGGGATTAGGCATTGAATGCCTCTCAGTACAGAAAGCAGCAAGTGCAACCATCGCCTTTGGTAAGGATGACCTCCTGTTAGGTGAGACAAAGCGCAACCGACCCCTGTACTTCACAGGATACATCAAAGAAATGCCGATACATACAGTCCAGATCGACTCGGGTTTTGCACTCAATCTCATCTCTACTTCGGCACTTGAAAAGTTGGGTATCTCACCTAGCAAGCTAAGTCACACATCTGTATCCATTTTTTGGTATGATGGGAGCGCTCAAAGGCCTATCGACAAAATCAGGTTCAAGTTGCAAATCAGTGATCTTATCTCTGAAGTCACTGTATATGCAATAAGAACCCCCTCATGCTACAACATCCTTCTTGGACGCCCCTGGATACACGAGAATGGTGTCGTCCCTTCAACTCTACATCAATGCATCAAGTTCGTCGGCAACGACGGCTCGATACATCGAGTGTTTGCAGAGAAAAAGCCCTTCAAAGGCAAAGAAGTCCATTTTGCAGATGCTCAAATGTACAAAGATGAAAAAAGAAGAAAAGGAGGAAGAAACAACACCCTTTATCGAAAGTCTCCAGAAAGATAAAGGCAAAACTCCTCAGCGATCATCGGAAGAAAACAAACCTTTTGGCAAATATGAAGAGAGAGATCCATCTCCCTTCCTTGTCTCTCTCAAATCTTCAAAGCCTTTGGTCATAACAACCAAAGCAAAAGTCCGGGGGCAAGTTTGTCGTCTCCTTCGTGTCTATCATGCAAGACATGGATTCAGAGTCAGAGCCAGAAGACGACACACCGTCAAGCCAAGCTGACACTCAACGAGTTCAGCCTACTCTACCTGTTAGGAATTTTGTTTTTGCAATTTGATGGATGCATTTGCACTTTAGCATCATTTGATTAACTCACACTTGCATTGTTTTAGAATATCTTGAAATCTTGTTTTATACATGCATAGCTTTTAAGTTTTGGAAAAGTATTTGTTTTATGCATGTTTTGGTTCTAAACTTGGATGCATTAGTTTTAGAACCCAAACTCTTTTGAAAACCTAATTCTTTGTGCATTATGTTTGGAAAATCATGTTGAGAATTTAGGTTTGAGCCTTGCATACATTCTTCACAAAAAGAATCATTTTTGTATGCATTTTCATTTGAAAAGAGTTTTGTCAAATCAAGCTAGCCTTTGGTTTTAAACCTTTGAATCATTTTAGGCTTTGTGTGTTTCATGTTTTTAAATGTGTTAAAACATGTTTTTTAAGCTTGGTTTAGTGACCCACAAAATTCCACAAAGAAAATCTTCAAAATGCAAAAGTTGGAATTTTTGGGGGTGTCCCGGCAGTGTCGCCGGTCGACCGAGAACACTGCAGGGCAAATGGACAGTTTTCTGAACTGAAGCCCCAACGGTCAGAAATATGACCGTTGTGCTTTCTCGGTCGACCGAGACCTCTTTGCCGGTCGACCGAGGACTAGCCGTTGGCAACTTTTTGGCTATAAAGTCCATTCATTTCCAACCTTTTTCAAGGCTTGACACATGAACTTTTGAGAGCATTTTGGAGCCAAAGAAAGGGGAAGAAGTTGGAAAGGCTAGAGGGCCATTTGGAAATCAAATGCTTGAGATTTAAAAAGGTAGACCTTACTTATCATTTTGATTTCCATTAAAAGTATAATCAATGCATGGTTAAATCTTTGTATTTTCATATTTGCATGATTTCTAGCTTTTAAAGAGTTGTGTTGCAAACTCTAAATCATCCTTGGTAAATTAGATTAGTTTGCAAACTCTCTTAACTAAATCACATGCTTTCTTAGACTTTAACATTCATACAACTTGTTTAATTCATTTCTTCAAAGTTGTTTGAATCTTTTATGTGATTAGTTTTCTCTTCAATCATCATTTTATAAGCTTTGATTTTAAAATGCATCATGCATTCATTTAAGAGCTTCCTTGTTAAAAATTGATTGAAGAAACACATTCATACACTTGTGCACACACTTTAGCATATTCAAGTGTAAGTTTGTAATTTGTATTACACCTTCATATTAGCCTATTCAAGAGGCAAATTTCATTTGAGCTTAAATTGTAATCTCTTAGAGTGATCTTTTGTAAAGACACCTTCTTAGAGAAATCCTCATTTGTAAAGGTTATTGCTTAGCCTTTGAAAAGCAACTTGTAAGGTTATTGCTTAGCCTAAGAAAAGCATATTGTAAGGTTATTGCTTAGCCTAAGAAAAGCATATTGTAAGGTTATTGCTAAGCCTATAAAAGCACATTGAGAGGTTGTTGTTTAGCCTAGGAAAACAACTTTGTAAGGGTTATTGCTTAGCCTAGTAAAAAGCATAATTAGTGGAATCCGGTGGGGTGTTGGAGACACAAGCCGGTAGTGGATGTAGGCATTGAGGCCGAACCACTATAAACATTGGTGTTGTGGTGCTTGCTATTGTGGTGATTGTTTTATTAGCTTCCACATATTGTATGGTTAATCATCACATTTGACTAGTTTAGTTTAAGAATATAAAATTGGTCTAAATTGGTCACAATTGTAGCTCACCCTATTCACCCCCCCCCCCTCTAGGGTTAGGATCCTCGTGGACTTTCAATTGGTATCAGAGCCTCGTGCTCTATCTTATAGGATCAAGTGTTTGGAACTCTTGATTAGGTGTAAAAACCTAGAGTTAAAACCCTAGAGTTGTCCTTATATGAAAATCATTAGAATGGACTCCACTATGCTAGACTTTGTAGATTCTTCTAGACCCCTCATTCTTCCTTCTATTGGAGATTCAAACATTCAATTAAAAGAATCTCAAATTGAATTAAAAGAAGAAGAAATTAAAGAAAATGAAGAAGATCTTCAACAAGCCTTTGAGGAATTATATGAATTATCCTTAAAGACTGAAAAGAGGAACAAAAAGTTAAGAGAAGAATCTAAAAGACTAAACAAAGAATTAGTCTCTTCTAAAGATGAGCTTAGAGAGAAAGAAGAAGTCATAAATTGTTTAGAATCTAAGTTCATGATCTCTTTAAATAATCTATCTAACATTCAAGATGATCTAAGAGAATTAAAGATGGATTATGAAAATGTCAATAAGGAAAATCTAAAACTAAGAGATCATTTACAAAGGCGAGATAAAGACTTTAACAATCTTGAATCTAAATTGACTATCTCTAAGGAAAATTTATCTAATGCTCAAGATGAATTAAATGAGATTAAGATAAATTGTGATGAGCTTAAAAATGAAAATTTGAACCTAAGAGATACAATTAAAAGACAAGATGAAAACATTAACTATTTAAAATCCAAGTTGACAATTTCCAATGAAAATTTGTCTAATGCTCAAAGTAATTTAAAAACTTTAGAACTTGGATCAAATGTTGTTAATGAGCTTAAATCTAAGTTAAAACTTGCCTATGAAGAGCTAAACAATTTTAAGGGAATTGAAAATGAACTAACAAAAGTTAAAAATGAAAATTCAACCCTTAAAACAAAAGTCACTCAACTTGAAGAGTATAAACAAAAGAATGAGTGCAAGTTTACCCAAAGTGAAGATAGACTTGAAAAATTATTTAAATTGGGTAAACCTCATGGAGATAGGACGGGTATTGGATTTAATAGGAATATGTCTTATGACCCTAAATTCACCAACACTTTTGTGAAAGGTGAGTCCTCATTCTCTAGCACTCTCTCTCAAATGTCCAAAATTAAATGTCATTATTGTGGTAAAGAAGGACATTTAAAATTTGAGTGCAAACTAAGAAAAAGAAGCTATGTGTCTAAGCCCATCTTTGAACTCAAAAATGTAGAATCAAAACCTATGAAGGGTAAGACACTAAAAATAAGAAAGACTCCAAAAAGACTAAACAAGTTAAATCTATTAACAGGGAGTCTCCCAAGATAGATTCTAAAAAGCTTAAACAAGTTAAACCAAGCTTGAAAGAATCTAAGAACAAAAAGCTTCTCAACCTACCTCCCTTATATGAACCCATGAAAGAACTTTTGAAGAAAGTTGCTAAGTTAAATCTAAAATTCAAAAGTCAAGTAAAGGGAGAAAGTAAGAAGAAAAGAAAAGTGATTCAATCCCCAAAGAAACAAACTCACCAACATCAAAAGACTAATCACCATTCTAAGCTAAACTTAGTAAAATCTAAATATCATGGTGATAAGTTTAAATTGAAAATTTATCAAGTCAAATCTCCTTTAGTTGGTGAGACTTCTAAGATAGACCTCAAAGTTCAACCCTCACAAGACCTTAGGTGGATTCCCAAAGTTTTATACTTAGACAAACCTTAAGGCCTTGGACCTCATTGACCAACCTATGCTTTATAAGTTAAACCTTTTGTTGGTCATGATTGCTTTGCATTTTGTTCTTTCATAGTTACATCTATTAAAATGCATTGTTTCTTTATGATCAATTGATTTTGTTTTCATACACCATTCTAAGTTACACTTCATGGTTTTCAAAATCTTTTGATTATAACTTCATCATGTTTGATTTGCTTTTTGCACTCATATGCCTTGCATTGCATTTCTTTACATGATTAATTGATTGTGATGTTAAAAGCTTTCATAGCTAGATTTATTCATGATCAATTGTTGTTGAATCATTTGTAAGACTTTTTGAACAAATGATTTGACTCAATTCAAGTTTTTCCATGGACTTCTAAGTTATACTTTTATATGGAAAATCATTGTTTTGAAAAATCAACTTGTATGTGTTTCTTTTAAGTTATATCTTTTGAAAATACAATGTTGAAAATTGATCTTCAAAAACATTCTCTTTATGCTCATTGTTGGATTTTGTTTATCAAAATGATTTGAAGATTGTATGATTGGAAATGCTCTTTTACATCACTAGTTATATTCATCCAAGCATGTTCCATGATTATCATTTCCTTTTCTTTTGGTTTCATTATCTTTAGAAATGGAAATGTATGTTGTTTGCATCTTTACTTATTTGTTTACATTCTTTTTATATGCAAATGACTATTGGTTCTTTGTATGGTTGTGTTATTTATTATACTTGTAGAAACCATACTAGAACCCAAATCCATCCTCTTTGCCTTCTAGTCATATCTTTTTGGATGGTTATGATGTTGATTCATGTAGATTCTCTTGGAGTCATCTTTATACATGTTTCAACTTCATAGTAGTGTTCTTGATCATATGAACCTCTTTGAAATCCATTCCTTGTATTTCATAGTTATATCTCTTGTTTGATGGATATCTTAGTGTTGAATTCATATGATCTAGACACTTTGGGAATTGCATGCATTACAAAGTAATATCTTTTTGCATTGCAATTTGCCTTGTTCATCACTATGCTCAAAATAGTTATATCTTTAAAAGTGATGAATATGCATTTATGATGCTTGAAGGAATTTTGGGTTTGTCACATCCTTGCTTTTAATCATGTTGTCATATTCAATTGGTTTCATTTGGTATAACTTTCCATTGATTTCATATCCAATTGATATCTTATCTTGTGAATGTGATAAACCTTGTGTGCATTGGATTGAACTTGATAAGTAATATGATTGTTCCATGTCACACACCATTAGCATCATAATGTTCATGATTGCCTCCTCCCTTGCTCACATAGGTAAATCTCATGACCACCATGTTTATGTGTTCATAATATTGGTTGGTTAATTGTTGAGGTAGGCTTCATGTTTGAATTTCATTTCACTCATCTTGCTCTTTAATAGTCATATTTATTGATTGAATGAAATGAGTTCAAAACCTTACATAGCATATGATTTTCATAAGTTATATTGATTGATGCTATGTTTGTGTAAACCCCTTTGTATCATGGATAGCTCTAATTTGGATTTCTCATAATAGTTATACTTTTAAATCCATTTTAGAGTGATTGATTTAATAGTCACATCCTTTAATCTCAATTGATATGTTTATTTCAATTGGTATCCATGATCGTTTCTCTCATTTGACCTTGCTCTCTTTTGGTAATTTGATCATTTGCACCTTATAGTTAAATGAATCTAATCCTTTCCTTGAAGTTGACCCTCACTTGGATAAACCATATACTTCTTGAATCTAATAGTTATATCTTGTCAAAAGCTTGACAAAAGAAGAGAATGGATTGAGGGGGAGTGTAAACCTTCATAGGAAGTATTAGTTTGATCAAATTCACCCTTGGATTGCCTTTGAGCCCTTAGAGATAACTTCCATACATGATAGCCTGTTATGTATTTCATTTTCGATTTCATTTGTTAACAGGTGCTACTAAAGGTATTTTCCTTATTTCATGTGTGTAGGTTCCTTTGCAATTTAATGTCAAAGGGGGAGAGAGTTCAAGATCTCCTACTCATCAAAGGGGGAGAGAGTTCGAGAGTTCAAGTACTCGAAGATCTCCTATCCATCAAAGGGGGAGAAAGCTTTCAAGTTCTCAAGAGGAGAAAGAAGCATGGTCAAAGGGGGAGAGCAAATAGAAGAAAGAAAGCTTGGAGCTAAAGAAGATGCATGGCCATAGAGAGGAAGATGATAAGAAAGCTTGAAGAATGATCAAGCACCAAGCATCAAGAAGATTGAAGAAAAGAGCCCAAGAGCCCAAGCTAAGAGAAGGAGCATCCAAGAAGAAGATTTCAAGACTTGTCCAGCTGAGGGGGAGCTGAAGACTAAGTGTGTAATTCAATGATGAGTAAGTTGCCATCAAATTGCAAAGGGGGAGATTGTTAGGAATTTTGTTTTTGCAATTTGATGGATGCATTTGCACTTTAGCATCATTTGATTAACTCACACTTGCATTGTTTTAGAATATCTTGAAATCTTGTTTTATACATGCATAGCTTTTAAGTTTTGGAAAAGTATTTGTTTTATGCATGTTTTGGTTCTAAACTTGGATGCATTAGTTTTAGAACCCAAACTCTTTTGAAAACCTAATTCTTTGTGCATTATGTTTGGAAAATCATGTTGAGAATTTAGGTTTGAGCCTTGCATACATTCTTCACAAAAAGAATCATTTTTGTATGCATTTTCATTTGAAAAGAGTTTTGTCAAATCAAGCTAGCCTTTGGTTTTAAACCTTTGAATCATTTTAGGCTCTGTGTGTTTCATGTTTTTAAATGTTTTAAAACATGTTTTTTAAGCTTGGTTTAGTGACCCACAAAATTCCACAAAGAAAATCTTCAAAATGCAAAAGTTGGAATTTTTGGGGGTGTCCCGGTAGTGTCGCCGGTCGACCGAGACCTGGGTCTCGGTCGACCGAGAACACTGCAGGGCAAATGGACAGTTTTCTGAACTGAAGCCCCAACGGTCAGAAATATGACCGTTGTGCTTTCTCGGTCGACCGAGACCTCTTTGCCGGTCGACCGAGGACTAGCCGTTGGCAACTTTTTGGCTATAAAGTCCATTCATTTCCAACCTTTTTCAAGGCTTGACACATGAACTTTTGAGAGCATTTTGGAGCCAAAGAAAGGGGAAGAAGTTGGAAAGGCTAGAGGGCCATTTGGAAATCAAATGCTTGAGATTTAAAAAGGTAGACCTTACTTATCATTTTGATTTCCATTAAAAGTAGAATCAATGCATGGTTAAATCTTTGTATTTTCATATTTGCATGATTTCTAGCTTTTAAAGAGTTGTGTTGCAAACTCTAAATCATCCTTGGTAAATTAGATTAGTTTGCAAACTCTCTTAACTAAATCACATGCTTTCTTAGACTTTAACATTCATACAACTTGTTTAATTCATTTCTTCAAAGTTGTTTGAATCTTTTATGTGATTAGTTTTCTCTTCAATCATCATTTTATAAGCTTTGATTTTAAAATGCATCATGCATTCATTTAAGAGCTTCCTTGTTAAAAATTGATTGAAGAAACACATTCATACACTTGTGCACACACTTTAGCATATTCAAGTGTAAGTTTGTAATTTGTATTACACCTTCATATTAGCCTATTCAAGAGGCAAATTTCATTTGAGCTTAAATTGTAATCTCTTAGAGTGATCTTTTGTAAAGACACCTTCTTAGAGAAATCCTCATTTGTAAAGGTTATTGCTTAGCCTTTGAAAAGCAACTTGTAAGGTTATTGCTTAGCCTAAGAAAAGCATATTGTAAGGTTATTGCTTAGCCTAAGAAAAGCATATTGTAAGGTTATTGCTAAGCCTATAAAAGCACATTGAGAGGTTGTTGTTTAGCCTAGGAAAACAACTTTGTAAGGGTTATTGCTTAGCCTAGTAAAAAGCATAATTAGTGGAATCCGGTGGGGTGTTGGAGACACAAGCCGGTAGTGGATGTAGGCATTGAGGCCGAACCACTATAAACATTGGTGTTGTGGTGCTTGCTATTGTGGTGATTGTTTTATTAGCTTCCGCATATTGTATGGTTAATCATCACATTTGACTAGTTTAGTTTAAGAATATAAAATTGGTCTAAATTGGTCACAATTGTAGCTCACCCTATTCACCCCCCCTCTAGGGTTAGGATCCTCGTGGACTTTCACTACCCCCAATAGAGACACCTGCTGACGTAGAAGATCTTACGTCTACTTCCTTCGTTGTTCCAGCAACCTCAGCAGAAGAGAGGCCAATCTTCTTCCACAGATCAAAAACTTCTTCATCAAATTCCATGCTTGAACCTTTCCAAAATGAATGTATGCCTCAACTATTTCTATACAGTCCTATGGCACAAGCTATTATGAAGAAAATGGGTTATAACACTCAAAACCCAGTCGGTCTAGGGCAAGGACGCGATATTCTCACACCATTGGAACCCGCATTGACAAAAGGTCAACTGGAAGATTGGAGAGTCTACGGTCATGTAGAAAGATCTTCACATGGGTTGGGGTATGATCCCGACACTCCCATGAGAAAGTTGACACAAATGCCGAGGAGTCGATTTGCCAACCAAGCCTCAACATCTCATGTCCTTGAAGACGTCGATCTCCCTGGATATTTCTTTGAAGAGTCACCCGTCAAGGACCCAAGAAGCTCTACCAGTTTGTACGATTTCTCTGATGATGAAGAGGAATTGTCCGGTGATAAAGACATGTGGCGTTCCGACCCAAAAGAACCGTCATCTCCAAAAGAAGTACCTCACTTCGACCCAATTTCAACAGGCGATTGGGATCAACTCATAGCATGCCTTGAGAAGATCACCGATCCTGAAGACCCATGGCCAGAAACAAAGCCTTGGCCTGAAAATGCCTTTGAAACTCTAGAAGGTTTCGTTGAGTTGGAAGCCTCCGAAAATATTGTGGAGGACCACCGAACCTTCCAACAAAAGATCCTGTTCAAAAGATAGACTTGGGAACACCAGATAACCCACGTCTTGTATTCATAAGCAAGAATATAAAGGATGATGAGTTACCCGAGTATATCTCTTTTCTTCGTGAGTTCGTTGATTGTTTTGTATGGTCTTATGCTGAAATGTCTCGCTAAGACCCCAAGATAGCAGTCCACAAACTCAATCTCCAAAAAGACATCAAGCCTGTCAAACAAGGCCAAAGAAGATTCCGTCCAAACTTGATGGACAAAATTGAACAAGAAGTTCAAAAACTCAAAAGCGTCGGCTTCATCCGTGAGGAACAACATCCTGGATGGTTGGCTAGCATCGTCCCCATGACAAAGAAAAATGGGCATATCAGGGTCTGTATTGATTATAGAGACCTAAATGGCGCTTGCCCCAAAGATGAATTTCCGCTCCCCATACCAGAGGTGATGATTGACAACACCTGTGGGTTTGAGCGAATGACATTCATGGATGGATTCTCTGGCTGCAATCAGATAAAGATGCATCCTGAAGATGAAAAACACACATCATTTCGGACCCCATTTGGCGTGTATTGCTACATTGTCATGCCATTTGGTCTGAAAAATGCTGGTGCCACATATCAGAGGGTTATGATGAAGATATTCCAAGATATACAGTACAAGACGGTTGAATGTTACGTTGATGACCTCGCCGTCAAAAGTAGAAGAAAAGAAGACCATCTGAAAGACCTTCTGGAAGACTTCGTTCAACTTCGCAAACACAAACTGCGAATGAATCTCCTGAAATGCTTCTTCAGCGTCTCATCGGGTAAGTTTCTCAGATTCATAGTCCAGAAAGCTGGAATAGAACTTGACCCCATCAAAGTCAAGGCTATTCTGGAAATGCCTTCTCCAAGAACCTTAAGAGAACTGAAAGGACTTCAAGGAAGATTGGCATACATCAGACGGTTCATCTCCAATCTCTCGGGGAAATGCCGTCCCATTTCCCGCCTAATGAAGAAAGGTGTGAACTTTGTTTGGGATGCTGAATGTGAAGCAACATTTCAAGATATGAAGTCATACCTGACCAAACCTCCAGTGTTGGCTGCCCCTACCACTGGAAAACCATTCATCTTGTACACGAGAGCTCTCGTCCACTCTCTGGGCGATCTGCTTGCACAAGAGAATGACGAAGGAAAACTGCTTGCACAAGAGAATGACGAAGGAAAAGAAGCTGCTCTATACTACCTTAGCCATATGCTGGTAGGTGCGGAGCATCGCTACTCTCCAGTCGAGAAAGAATGCCTAGCAATGATGTTTGTTGTACAAAAGCTACATCACTACCTTCTTTCGAACACGGTCTACCTGATTTCGAGGATCAACCTCTTAAAGGTCCTTGTCACAAAAGCAGGTTCTCTCAATGCCCGACTGACAAAATGGTCCATCCTCCTATCACAATTTGATATCAGGTATGTACCACAAAAGGCAATCAAAGGCCAAGCTCTAGTAGATTTCCTCACAGAGCGTCCGTTGCCTAATGATTCTCCACTCAGAGATGATCTCCCAGACGAACTTGTCTACAACGTGGAGACTTTCTCACCAAATGCCTCCTGGGACATGTACTTTGATGGTGCGACCAAGACAAATGAGAAAAGAAAGTTGATCTCGGGAGTTGGCATCCTCTTTGTTAGCCCCGACAAGCACATGATTCCACATGTTTTCTCGCTACTGGAACCATGCTCAAACAATGCAGCTGAATACCAAGCTCTCATCATAGGACTGGAACTAGCCCTCAAATCCGGCATCACCATGCTGGAAGACTTTGGGGACTCTCAACTGATCGTCAACCAGATGAATCAGAAATTCGAGGTCAGGAAACCCGATCTGTTGCCTTACTACAACAAGGCGCAATCACTTCACCAAAGGTTTGACATCTGTCTTATCACCCATATCCTCAGAGGTGAGAACATCCGTGCAGATGCCCTGGCCGGACTTGCCGTATCCATGGCGATCTAGGAAGGGGAAAACATGCAAATCACAGTGTGTCAAAGAAGGATTCTCCCTCCTCTTAACACACACCAAGCAGTTGTTGAATGCCACCAATTGGCCGGAAGTCGGATCTCCATCCTCAAACCTCCAATCGGCGACTGGAGAGATCCGTTCATTGATTACACCATGTTCGGAATCCTCCCTGAAGATCCAAAAGAACGGGTAAGCGTCCAAAGACGAGCCCCAAACTTTCATTTGGACATACCTTCAAAAATGCTTTACAAAAAGTCCTTCGATGGAGTACTTCTACGCTGCTTGTCACAACAAGAGGCCGAGGAAACCCTTAAAGAAGTCCATGCCGGTCTTTGTGGAGCTCATCAGGCTGGTCCCAAGCTCTACGACTAGATAAAAAGATGAGGATATTACTGGCCTACCATGGTAGCTGACGCCATGCAATTTGCTAAACGCTGCCGCCAATGTCAAGTTCATGGAGACTATGTTCATATGCCTCCAGAATGGCTACACCCCACAGCAATCCCATGGTCGTTCGAAGCTTGGGGTATGGACATCATAGGTCCTATCTCTCTCCTGTCAAGCAAAGGTCATCGCTTCATCTTCGCCGCTACGGGTTATTTCTCCAAGTGGTCAGAAGCATTTGCGCTCAGCGAAATGAGGACCTCATCAGTCCTTCAATTCTTACGCGTCAACAACATTTGTCGCGTCGACATCACCGATTCGTTCATGATAACAGACCGCAATTCCGGGATCACCGATTCTACAGGTTTTACGACAAATACAAAATCCAAAGCTGTCCTTCGGCTCCGTACAATCCGGCAGCGAACGGACTAGCAGAAGCCTTCAACAAGACACTCTGCAAAATTCTCAAGAAAATGGTCTCTAATCACAAAAAAGACTGGGGCGACAAGTTACCTGAAGCTTTGTGGGCTTATCGAACCATTGTTCGAGGGCCAACCCATAGCACACCATTCTCTTTGGTCTATGGATGCGAAGCTGTTGTCCCTTTGGAAGTACAAATTCCTTTCTTAAGGGTATCTTTGCAAAATGACATGACGCAAGAAAGCAATGTCAAACTGAGACTCTAAAAACTGGACAACCTCGACGAAAGACGGCTCGAAGCGTTACAAAGCATTGAGCTGTACCAAGCACGTATGGCAGGATCTTTCGACAAAAGGGTCAGGCAATGCGCCTATAAAAAGGGCAACTTGGTTCTTGCAGTAAAAAGGGCAATGGTTTTTGCCCATAAATCCAAAGGCAAACTCGAACCAAAATGGGAGGGACCCTTCGTCATTGACAAAGTCTTCTCCAACGGCGCATACACACTTCTAAACATGGAAGGCGACAGATGTATGCTGCCCATCAACAACAAGTTCTTGAAGCGGTACTACCCTTGAAGACTTCCATCATTGGGTCAGAGCAGTGCCTGCACGGCCAAAGCCTATTCTCAGGTACTCGCTCGTCAAACCCGCCTTTTTTTAGATTTTTCATCCTTATGTTGAGATTTCTAAAAATTCAAAACAATGCTTACTTTCATAGTTTCATTGTTCAAAAGAAAAAAAATCCAAAAATCCAAGTTTAGGAGCCTCTTCCCGGACTTGAGCAAATTTTCGATTCTTGAACCCAAAATTCATGGTTTGAAACAAAATCAGGACTCAGGAATTTCCACCCTAGTCCACCCTGACTTTTACAACGAAAAACGGTTTTAAGTCAAAATTTACGACCCTCGTGTCTTTGAAAAAAAAAGGGTTTTTTTTAAACCGCGGGGTAGCGACGCTCAGTCGATACTCGCAAAACCAAAAAATCGGAAGGATGTAAACCCCATTCGATACTTCCAAAATTTCAAACTCGCAGGGAAGCGACACTTTGTCAATACTTGCAAAATTTCAAAAATCGTGGAGACGCAACATTCCAGTTGATATCCACAAACCCAAAATTCAAACAAAAAACCGAGGTCCAAAAAAAAAAAAAAAGACCTCAACTTTAAAAAATCGTGGGGAAGCGACATTCAATCGATACCCACAAAACCAAATTTTTGAAAAAAGCAAGGAAGCGACGCTTAGTCGATACTTGCGCCCAAATTCTCGAGGAGGCAACATTCCATCTATACTCACAACCGAATGAGCAAGGAGCCGACATTCCATCGATACTTACAAGACAATTCAGCAGGGAGGTGACTTTTAGTTGATACTTGCATTTTTGAAAACGAAAAACCGGCAATCAACGCCACAAAAATCGGCTATAAATGCCAAAAACCCGACTCTCACGCCAAAAATCGGCTATCAACGCCACAAAAATTGGCTATAAATGCCAAAAACTCGGCTCTCACGCCAAAAATCGACTATTAACGCCACAAAAATCGGTTATAAATGCCCAAAACCCAGCTCTTACGCCAAAAATCGGCTATCAACGCCACAAAATCGGCTATAAATGCCACAAAAACCTGGCTCTCATGCCAATTTAAAACCTGGCTTTCACGCCAACAAAACAAAAATTGGTTTTCAAAAAAAAAATTCGACTATAAACGCCACAAAAAAAATTCGGCCATAAACGCCACAAAATTTCGGCTTCCATGCCAAAAACAAATTTCGGCTTTTATGCCAACAAAAAAACAAATCCCGGCTTTCATGCCATTACAAAATTTTTTTTGGCTCCCATGCCACAAACAAAACCAGCTTCCATGCCACCCCAAATTTTGGCTTTCATGCCGTTTAAAAAAAAAAGAACTTCGGCTCTTACGCCACAAAACCTGGCTCTCATGCCATTTCAAAAAATCGGCTTTCATGCCATTATAAAAATTTTTTGGCTCCCATGCCGCAAACAAAACCGGCTTTCATGCCATCCCAAATTTTGCTTTTACGCCTCAAAATTCCGGCTTCCATGCCGACACAAATTTTGGCTTCCATACCACCTCAAAATTCGGCTTTCACGCCAAAACAACCATCTGATAAAAGGTTTTTCACAAAATGACAAACTTTTGATCAAATTTCCAAACAAAATTCCCATTTAACTATTGCTTGAATTTATCACAAAAGAATTTGAGTGAAAAATGTGTGTATACATGGGTACCAATAAAAAAGAAAAAAAAAGTTTGTTACAAGAATCAGGAGCTCAGTCTCACATGGTCTTCAACCAAAGACTCAACTCCTCAAGCAGACTCTTGGCCTTAGCCTCTAAAGCTTCCAGGCCACGCTTCTTGAAGATCTTCCCATAAAACGCGGCAGAACGCCGCGATCCGTCTGCAGCACGGGGAAGCTCTTCCCAAAGAATTTGTCATTGCTCGTACTCTTGAGTCTTCCTCCGGAGACTGCTTTCAGCCTCCTCGACTTGGTGAATCAGAGTTTCTTCTCTGGGACGAGCTTCCACAACGACAGCTCATTTCGCAGCAGCTTGTTCCTCCAATAGCTCAAGACGCTGCCTGGTCTCAACAACCTCTCTATCAACACGGCGCAGATCTTCTGTCAGCCCAATGATAGTAAACTCGGTAACGTTCCTCTCTCGAACGAATTGCTTCTGAGTCCGTGAGATTTCATCCAGCTCAGACTTGACCTCGCCAGAAGGCTTCAGAAACATCTCATTAAAGAAGTCACCACTCGGGAAGCTCTTGGTTTCATTCCACTTGTTGCCTAGAGCTATGACTTCATCAACGAAAGCCTTCGCATCTGCAATGTCCAGGCCGACTTCTTCGTTATCAGCAAGGATGTCCTGTACGTGCTTAACCATGCCAAAGCCAGCTTCTAAATGGCCAGAAGAAAGAGTTTCGATCCATGAGCTGAAAACGCTCTTCAGCACTTTCTTCGCATACTCAAGAGATGGCCCGGACGAAGGCTCGCCCCTCTCCATTGGTTGACTGCCCATGTCATGTCCTGCTGAAGGAATGATCATTAAGCTCTTTCTAACCGGAGACACTGGCGAAGGAATCTGCTCAGACGATTTCATCGCTGCCGTATTAAAATTGGAAGAAGATGTCACTACTTCTGGTTCAACTGCACGCATCCCCTGCTCTGGCACTGAGATAGACGGAGGAGCTTCTTCTGCTACCTCACAATCGGCAAGCAAAACAAAACAAAAGAGGTATGAATATGATCCTGTTGAAAAAATCATTATCATTAGGGTTATTGCTACAAATACCTTCTTCGACAATTGGCGGAATACTTTCTGCCTCCATGAGTTCATCTGAAGCGTCGTCAAAGGCTGCATCCATGGATGGCTCGAAATCGTCAGAATCCTGTGGCAAATCAACTGACAAAAAAACAAGCAACATGTTAGCATATAACGGCACAGACAAAAGAAAGAAAATACAAAGAAGTCATACCAGGTGAAGATTCCGGAATCACTTCAGAATCCCTCGATTCTTCTTCAGATGCTACAACCGGATCCGTCATTGCCTCATTGGCTGGAACCTCAAGCATCATCAAGTCCTCATCTTCCACTGAAAAAGGGACAAAAGGCAAATCAAAACAAGAAAATCTCAAAGAAAGAAATGGAAAGAGAAAGAAGAGGAATCATACCTTCATCAACGGTTTCTTCCTCTAGGCTCCTCTTTTCTGGAGGCTCATCAGCATCCCCTGACATCTCTTCAACAGTGGTGAGAGGGACTTCTAAATCAGGAGAGTCATCATGTCGTCTCTTATTGTGGCGCTGCCCTCTCTTCCTCTTGCTTCTATGGGTTGGTTTACTTGAAGTACCCGCCTCACTGTCAAAGTCAGGAGCTTCGCTCGATTCCTCACCGGATTGTCTACTCTTTCCAGTGGACTCCATGGAAGCCTTCATTAATTCTGCTTGCATCCAAGCGTCGATCTCGGTTTCCTCCTCTTCGAGCTGATCCAAGACCTCACTAGGTATCTCTTATACAGTTTTTGGTCTGATGATGTCCTGCTTATTGAGAAAGCCAATCTTATGCTTCTCTTCGGAAAGGAAACCCAGAACTTCCTCTCGACGGAGTCCATCTGATCTACCAAGACCCTTCCTAGGAGATTGCTTGACACCAAGCTCCTTCTTGGAAAGCCCCCGGTACACCAAAAAGCTTTCCACGAACCATTTCGTGAAGCCAGCAGTCCGGAAAGTGGGCAACTCAAGATAAGAAATCATGGCGGTTGTGTCCTCTGCACGGTAAAAGGCCCATGCAATCCTCCCTTCCTACAAACCTCCAAAGCGCTTCACCATGCTCGAAGGCGCTCCGACAACGCCTTGAGAGAAGCCCAACTGCAGCGTAAAACGCGAGGGAACATACAGCTGGATATCAACAAAAAGATGTCTCCGGTACACCATTGTACCAACACGTATGTTAAAAAGCCACCCCTTTTCTGCATTGGTCAAGGAGTAATGTCTTCCCAACCCTGCCCTGGTGGAATCACGGGAGGCACCAAAGTCGAAAGCCTTCTTCCGCAAACCTGGAGAAAGCTTCACTGAAGATTGCCCGATCTCGACGTCCCTGAACAGTCGGATCCTCAAACGGGCAGACAAAAGAGATTAAAAAACGGTTGTCCCTCTAGCCAATCGAATCATGAAAGGGTCATCATCCTGCGCAACTCCTAAGCGGTGGAAGCCGGGACAGTGGTAAACATACCACGAATAGAAAATATGGGCTGAAAATACCCTCTCCGAACGCCATCTGACAAGCCGAAAAAATACAATGCGGCCTGATGTGTGTTCCATCTCCTCCAGCGAAAACAGCCTCACCCAACCAGTAAGTGAGGTAAACAATGAATCTCTTCGCCGTGCAATGTCAGGACAAATGGCCCCTGTACTCTCGAAGAACTTCTTCAAGTCATCTTGCATAACGGAGATCTTCTTCGAACCTGGGTTCTTGGCCCTAGCATCTTGGGCCATACCATCAGAAGACTCTCCGCTGTCAAATAAGTTGGAGCTACAATTCTTCCAACTGCTACACCGGACTTTTGAGCCCTCCTTCTCCTTCAAAAAATCATAGAAGGCGACAAGCTGAAAGTACAAGAGCCTGAACTCCTAAGACTGCTCCTCAAGAACGCTGTCGATAGGCATAAACTCCTCATAGAAACGACCACGAAGTCGAAAAGGCTTCACCCAATTGCTGTCGTAACCCAGAAAAATGCCAAGGCCAACCGGTCTCAAATTGACCGTCGGATGGTCAGAACCCTGGTAGCCACTGGAGGGCATCAACATGTCCATACGGACAGGAGACTTCTCCGCATATCCGAAAGGACCGCCAACAAAAAAACCCGGTCTTTATCACATTGGTCCTCTTCACCTAGCTTGGAGGATCCTCCCTCTTGGGACAAGTGGGAGAAAGACTCATGATCGATACAGTCCGATCAAAAGTTGACCGGGTAGAAATAGTTCTCTCCTCACCATCAACTGTGTAAGAGAACTGAAAGCATTTCCTTTGGTGCGTCAAGTCGTCAGGGACTGCATCGCCAAAGAAGAAGGTAGGCTTGGGCACAATGCTCTGATCATCCATGACCCAAGGACGATTGCTTACCACAATCTCGTAAAACTCCTCATCCTTGAGAGCGATCAATCGCTGTCTCATCTCATCGCGGTTGAGGGAGTCGCACTCTTTCAAGTTTCTCTCCACAAACTGGACCTTCTCCCAGGCCTGCTGTACGGCAACATTAGGAGACCTGGTAGACCGACGAGGTGCATCAGTAACAAGATCTTTGCCCTTGTTCGTTCTGGAGGAACTACTTGCAAAAGGTTGGAAAAGAAAAAATCAATCATCAAAGTGACAGAATTTTGCTAAAGAAAAAAAATTTTAGTGAAATTTTGGCATGATTCCGGGAGAATTCCGAAGAAAAGGGAAACATCCCGAAAAAGATAGAAAGCTTGAAGATGGGTTTAACATCGTTGAGAGCTCAATGAAGCATCCTCAAAGAAGGTTTGAACTCAAACATCGCTGCAAGATCAAACCAATCTCATCAAATCTCCACAAGCTTGAAGAATGGCTCAACATCGTTGCGAGCTCCAAACTTCAAAACTTGCAAAGCTTCTCAAAATCCAGCAAGATCAGGAAAGGGCTCAACATTGCTGCGAGCTCCAAATCCCAAAACTTGCAAAAGACTTCTAGGTATGCATCATCATGCTCCCAATCAATTTAGCAAAAAGCATGCATAAAAAAAATCATCATGCATTAGATGCTAGGAAAACTTTAACCAAAGTTTGATCAATTCCATCCAACTTGGTCAAAATCAATCAAACTTCGTCAAAGTCAAAATTCATGTTGACTAGACCTAGAGATTCTAGCCTTTTATCTTGATGCATTGAAAAAAAGGGAGGAAAAGAAAGAAATATGGATGAACATCTTAAAATATGCATAAAACCTCATCATCATGGTGCATAAACCCCATTCTCATGGTGAGCAAAAAAAGAGATGTAAAAAAAAAAAAAGGGAAGAGAGAAGTCTAAAAAAAAAAAAAAATTTTGGACAGCAGGCCATGGCCCACTGCCACGTGGCAGTATGGCCAGGTTCGTACAACCAAGAAAAAAAGAAGAAAAACGTGCAAAAGAAAGAAAAAAAAGTAAAAAAAAACCAGAAAAACAGCAACACGTGAAAAAAAAAAAAAAAAAAACACATGGAGAAAGAAAGAAAAAAAAAGAAGAAAAGAAAAGAAAAGAATTCTACTTCTATAATGGAAATTTCTTGTGAAGGAAGAAAACTTACTTGAAGCCATTGATGGAGAAGAAGAAGAAAAGCTTGAAGATCATTGAAGAAGAAGAAGAATTCTTGATCTTGGAGCACTCTTGGAGACTCTTGCAAAGAAAGAAAGCAAAGAAGCAAAGATCCAATCTCCTCTTGCTTTTATAGAAGAGAGCAAATCAAAAGAGGAAACAAGGAGAAAAGAAAGGAGGTAAGTGCTAAAAATTAGCAACCTTCCAAAAAAAAAAGAAATTTGAGATATTCTCTCCCAAAGA
The DNA here is from genome assembly GCA_038049695.1 of Cinnamomum chago. Taxonomy (NCBI): domain Eukaryota; kingdom Viridiplantae; phylum Streptophyta; class Magnoliopsida; order Laurales; family Lauraceae; genus Cinnamomum; species Cinnamomum chago. The sequence goes on along the minus strand of CP142462.1, from coordinate 34,099,798 downwards.
GAAGATTCTTTGAGAAATTTTCTCCAAAAAGAAAGGGAATGAGAAATATTCTCTCCCAAAGAGAGATACTTTGAGAAAATCTCTCACAAAAGAAAGGAAACTTGAGAGATTCTCTCCAAGTAAGAATATTTTTAGATATTTCTATCCAAAAGAGATATTTTTAGATATTCTTTACAAAATGACACCATTAGAGATCAAAGCCATCTTTAAAGCTTAAGATCCCATGGGCTAACCCACATGAGTCAAGTTTGACCACCTAGGCACTAAAAGGGGCTTCCATTCAAAAATTCTTCTTACCAAGAGCATACAAAATGGTTCCATGCCTTTTTTGAGTCGATTGAACCATTCACAAAAAAAAAAAAGAAAAAAAAAAGAGAAAGCCTCATGAGTTTCCAAAAAACCAAACCATCCCACCTCATATACCAAATTGAGTCAAAATCTTGAAATTGATATTCCACAAAATCCAAACTTGACCCCCTAGCTCGCCACATACAGCTTGTTAGGTCACAAGGTCAAAACCAAATCTGACCCCCAACTTGCCACATACAGCTTGTTGGGTCACAAGGTCAAAATCCAAAAATCAAACCCCGACCCCCTAACCTGCTACATACAACTCGTTAGGTCACAAGGTCAACAACCAAAAAATCATTCTTAATCGCCTGATGCGCCACATAAAGCCCTTAGGTTCACAAGGTCAAAAGGAAAACCCAAAATCGAAAACCCAAATCCAACCCCCTCATGTCATTTTCAAAAGTTTGCCTTGAGGTGGTACGTAATCCCTCTTACTGCCATAAAATACCCTTGGAAACTCAAAAGGTTATTAAAAATATATATATATATGCTCAAAGACTCCTGGTCAAATCGAAAGCTCTCCTTCAAGTTTCTCTTCGAGGCACATCAACTCCAAAAGTTACTCGTCGCTGTACCTTGAGAGGCATTTGTTGACACCAAAAACGTCACTTTGCTGCTTCAAGCATCAAGAAGCTACAGGAAGCCGCTTCCTACTACAAACAGGCAATGCTGCTTCAAGCATCAAATCTTGTCAGAATCAAACAAAAACTGCAAAATCCTCCAAGACAGCCAAAAGAGGAGTTCACATGAAGTTTCAGGCCATTCCGACATCATTTCGTCTAACTTCACTCCTCCGGCAGCCAAACAAGAGCTCCTGGATGCGGCGGCGTCGAAGACATCAAAACTTCGATCAGAGCCTACGGATGGCTCAAAATACCTCTAAAAGGCTCCACGTCAAATTTATTTTAGGTCATTCCGGCCACGTTTGACCCGACTTTGATGCTCCAAAAGAAAATCAAGTCCCTCGGCGACGAGAACCACCGGGACCATTACTCATCAAACAGAGCACATGGGCGGCTTCAACATGCTTCAAAAGGGCCGTACGTCAAATTTTAGGTCATTCCGACAACGTTTGACCCGACTTTGACGCTCCGAAACAAAATCAAAACTACTTGCGGCGGGGCACCCCGGGACTATGACATCCAAATCGGAGCTAATGGATCATCTCAAAATGACTCCAATAGGCTCCCTGTCAAATTTCAGGCCAATCAAACAGTGGTTGACCGCACATCAAAGCGCGACATCTTCCTCGCGGCGAAATCAAGCCTAACAGTGACGGGACCCCAAACGACTTCAAAACTAAAACAAAAGCCCATGTTTGGTCCTATCTACTGCTCAGGAGGCTTCACGTCGAACTTCTGGTCATTCCGACATCGTTTGACCTAGTTTCCACTCTTGACAAAAATCGCCAACTCTGCACGACAAAGTCTTCGGCTTTTCCAAAAAATAGGAAACTTTGTGCTCTTATTTTCACGACTTCTCATCGGGTTTTCTTCAGGAGAACCAAGCCAAAAGATGAGGTGAAATGTCAAGAAATATCCAGGAGAAAACGGCTGCGAAAAACACTAAAGAACGGCCGAGGAACGGCGACCAAAAGGGGACCAATCCCCATGGTCGCCGGCGACCTTGGCCCATGGTCGCCGCCGGCGCCTCTAGCCCATGGTCGCCGGCGACCCTGGAAGTCCGGGTCACCAGATTTCCGCCGGAAGGACCATTTTCCAATCCTTTTCGCGTTTAGGGAGTTCCAACCCCTGTGATTTCCTGAAAATCTGATTCTTGATGCTCAGAAATGACTGATCTTCGTCAACATCACGAATCCGCCGTTAAAAGCATGGAATCATCATTGATCACTCCAAGATCGCCAACTGGTCGACCAAGAAAGTGCACTTTCTGTCCGACCGATCGAGAAATCGACAAGACAGATGTCACCGGCCTGCTGGTATCAACCAATGTCTGAAGTTGCATGATCATCCAACATTGATCAACATGAAGATCCATCGTCGATCATCGCAAGAAGAATTCCAAAAGACGCGGCACGACCCGCGACTCTTCAACTCCTCGGCGACCACTTAATGCTGTTAATTGACCCAACTAAATACGGTCATTAACTCATTATTTTGGACGACCTAATCAGAAGCAAGGAAATGGGAGTTACAAGTCAAAGTCATCATAGCATTAAATCCATGAAACTCCTCTCATCATGGAGATTGAAGGCGATTAAATGCACATTATCTCCACCGGCCAATCAGAAGCCAAGAAAAAGGAGTTACAAAATAAAGGAATTAAAACTTGTAACTCCTCCCATTATGTGGTTTTAAATGCATTAAGGCCCATAAAGTCACCTAAGGGCTACCAAATGCCTATAAAAGGAGGTGATTCCAAGAAGAAACAAGGTTGAATCCCGGAATCTCGAACTCAAGATCAAGAAATCCATCTAGAAGCTCTGCTACTCTGAAGAAACTCTGCCGCAACAAACACCAAAAGGTGATTGAAGTCCCTTGGGGGGGGGCACTCCCCCCCAAGAAAAAACCTTCTCTTCTCCTATTCAACATGGCCAAGACGCGGCTTTCTAGCCTGTCTCTTCGTTTTTCATTGGGTATAGGACCTCCCCCTGGTCCTTATCCTCTAAAAAACTGAAGTCCAAGCCAAGCCAAAGAATCAAAGCAGCAAGCCTTCTCATCTGAAGGACAATGGCGAAGTCCATACATGACTTGCGACTGTCGATCTGAACTGGTCCCCGCAATCTCCTGAGAAGTCAGATTCCCTTTCTTACTTTTCTGTTGTATTTTGTATTTTCTTTAAGAGACAAGAAAAATCACAATTCTTGTCTTTTGTTTTGATGAGATTTGTAAATCGCCTTTCATGGAAAAATCACCTTTCACGGCAAACAAAATCGCATTTCACGACACAAAATCGCCTCTCACAGCATAAAAAAAAACTGTCTCTTTTCTTAAATATATGTGCAATGGAAAGTTAGAAAGAATGTTGATTTCCTTTCTACTCGCGAAGGTGGATCTCCGGATCACCACTTCTAAATTCCAAGTAAAATAGAAAATCTGGCATACCCATACAAAAATATAGATGCCCGCCTTTCTCCCCCCTTTCTTCCCTCCATTCGGATCCTCTCGGTGACCCTGGGGATGGATGGGAGAGGAGAGGGAGGAAAATTTTCGGGTCCATCAAAGCCCATTGCATTGCCTTTGTCCAGGCAGTAGAGGCAAAATTGCAGGGCCGTATAAAATAGAGCGCAGGGCGTGTAGAATGGAGCACCAATGATGTGGTTTAGTACATTGGCTAGCGTATGAGGGTGTCACTTTTGGGAGAGAGCATCTGTTTTTTATATTTATTTTATCTTCTGAAAATCTGCATACTGGACGTTGCTCTTTGTGTTGGGGCTTCCCCTAAAAGCAGAATTACGCTAATCTCGGTAACATTACCGACATGGCTTATCTTGGTTTCGGTGTCCAAGCTCGGCAAAAGTACAAGATACTTTCAACTCGGCAACAGTGGCAGCTGACATCCAACTTGAGCTAGCTTCGGTAAAGGTACCAGCTGGCCTCACCTCGGTCTCGGCAACATACATCTCAGCAACAGTGTCAGGATGTGTCCACCTTGGCATCATCCTCAGTTCGGCATTGCCAACTAGGATGAGTACAAGATCATAATTGTACCCCATAATGCTACGACTATGTTGCAGAACATGCTGACAAACGAAATGGGCGCCGGACTATGATAAGAGGCTAGCCTTATCAGGCGATCACCTCCACATTAATAAGAGGATTTGGCGCATGATCCAATGGGACGTTTCCCCCACCTACGGCCATTAAGGAAGCATGGCATGGGGCAACGGGACAGTGCCTCTACCTACCTCCATGGGAGGAACCTTCCTCTATAAATATACATGAGGTAAATCCACAAAACAAGGACCATCATATACGCCCTTACTCTGCATTCTCTTCTTCCTTACTCATCCATCCTTTGTCTAGTGACTGCACTAACTTAGGCTTCAGAGTGCCTCCGGCTGATAGCAGCCCAGGCCTCTGACCTTTTTCTTCCTCTTCATTTTCAAGTCCCAGGCAGTTAATCTTTACTAAAGGAGCTTTACAGCAACATCACAAACTAAACATCCATTTATCCAAGTCCGTAATATTTAGGCACCTACAATTGGCGCCGTTAGTGGGAAAACTTAAACCAAATCTACAGAAGTCATGCCTCCAAAGACCAAAAACGACGAAGGTACGCCGAAGGCCCGAAAGGACTCGTCGTTACTGCCTCCGGTGCCACCACCGGAGTACCCATTCCCACCACCAGAGTTTCCACTGCCACCATTGTTTCTGCAACTAGAGTCACAACCTCTGCCACTCCAAGATCCCCCCCCCCCCAAAAAAAAAAAGGGAGATCTCGTGGAAAATCTGTAGCGTTGAGTGTGGAAGGACCCATCACGGTGTCGGTGGCCAAGTCTACAGGAAAGCCCGGGTACCGTCCCCCAGACGGAACCTGACTCCCTCGCGTAATCAAGACTTGAGGCAAGTCCTGACCAATAAAAGAAGAGACCGCGGTGATGAAGAAGGTTCGAGCAGCAACCATTTCCATGAAGACTCAAGAAGATCACGCCAGGAGCTAGAGAATGATGGAGACCTGAGAGAATGGCTTGACCACCATGTCAAGCAGGCGTTCCAGCGCAGCATGGCAGGAGTCGACCTTGTCCGAGACCGACTAGACACCAACGACGCCGAGGACCAGGGCATGTCTCCCTTCTCTCAGGAGATAAAGGACTTCTTTCTCCCAGAGAGATTCAGTGTCCCGAGATTCGTCCTCTATGATGGAGCCTCGGACCCCGCAGCGTATCTTCGACACTTCACCCAGCGAATGTCAGTCTGGGGCGACGTCGGCCATCTGAACTGCAGATTCTTCTCCTCCAGTTTAGGCTACCTCCCCCTTAAATGGTTCTGCGCACTTCCGGAGGGATCAATTTCGAGCTGGCGGCAGCTTCAGAACTCCTTCGTCGAGAAGTTTCAGGCGCACCGGGTCATCCCGAAGACAGGTGGCAACCTTATGGCAATCCAGATGAGGCAGACTGAAAACGTTACTCAGTTCGCCAAAAGATTCTGGACAATCTATACCCAGAACGAAGACGCCAAAGATAACGTAGCCATCATGTGCTTCCAGCAAATTTTGCTCCTAGGCAATGAGCTCCGCAAAGACCTGGTCCGGTCCCCCGTAGTCACGATGAAAGCATTAATGGCTAGGGTGAACTGGTTCCTTAAGCAAGAAGAGGATGAGGCTAGAGCTCATGAAAGCTTCGGCCTCTCGCGAGAAGACCGGCCTCTACAGGAGACAAAAAATTCTCCAAGAGGGAGCCAGACAGGAAGAAGGCCTTGACAAGCTCGATAGCCTTCTCGGCCTCCACCTCTGGGGGCAATAGGAAGTCGAAGTTCAAGCCAGTCAAGCCGGTAATCGATTCCTACAGGGCTGTAAACACAATCTTCAAGGAGCCCATCTATAAGCTCCTTGGCAAGATCAAGACGAAGCTCTACTTCCAATGGCCGTAGCCGATGAAAAGCGATCCATCCACCCGGGATCAGGGCAAGTTCTGTACCTACCAAAAGCAGAATGGGCACAGGATTGAGGACTACATGGCCCTCAAGTCCCATCTCGAGAAGCTCGTCAAGGATGGGCACCTGAAAGATTACATCAAGGAAGGTGGAAAGGTCAACCGAGCTCACCAGCGCCGTCCTGATGAGGATCAGGATAGTGACGAGCCGGAGGGCATTATCAACGTCATTCACCTAGCCCCCGCTCCTAGAGGGGGTAACCAAGTTTGTGCTGAGGCCAGGAGGGCTTCTCACGGCCAGCAGGTGATATCAGCCGAGCTGGAACCTGCGTCCAAAAAGGCGCGGAAGGAGAGACCCAAGAGCCGGTTCTCAGACGAAGACCTCGAAGGAGTCCAGCTCCCCCACAACGATCCGCTAATCCTCACCCAAAGGTTAAAGAACTTCAAGATGAAACGCATTCTTGTGGACCCCGGGAGCTCGTCTGAGATCCTCTATTTTGACTACTTCAAGAAGCTTGGTCTTAAAGAGGAAGATTTGCAAGAGGCCCGCGCTCCCTTGGTGGGCTTCAGCTCAAAGCCGGTGTACCCTAAGGGGAAAGTCTCCTTAGAGGTCCAAATTGGAGGCGCCTCTAAGACAGCCGACTTTCTGGAGGTGGATGCACCATCCCCATACAATGTAATCATGGGACGGACTTGGCTGCACAACATGGAAGCAGTGCCCTCCACCCATCACCAAAAACTCAAGTTCCCGTTGGAGAACGCCAGCGGTCGAGTTGAGGTAATAACAGTACGGGGAGATCAGCAGATGGCCAAACAGTGCCTGATGGTTGTGGTGCCTGGTGAAGCAGAACCGCAGCTGGTACATATGGCTGAACTCGAGGCTGAGCTCGGGGACGTCGGTCGATCAGCAGAACAGAAGAGCGTTGAAGATCTGACCGTGGTCAGAATCGATCTTGATGTCCCCAAGAGGTTATTGTCTGCTCGGGAGCCAGCTCCCCGACGATGAAAGGTCCGAATTACTCAACTTCTTATTGCAGAACAAGGACGATTTTGCCTGGACACCATACGAGATGCCAGGCATCGACCCTGAGATCATGTTCCACAAGCTAAACGTAGACCCCATGCACAAACTATAGTGCAAAAAGTTCGCAGAATGGGGGTCCCCCGCAAATAGAGGCATTGATTGAAGAAGCGAAAAGCTCCTGGAGACCAAGGCTATCCGAGATGTACATTATCCAGAATAGTTGCCCAACGCAGTGGTGGTCAAGAAGAAGAACGGAAAGTGGAGCGTTTGTGTGGACTTCACCGACCTCAATAAAGCATGTCCTAAGGACAACTTCCCAATCCCGAAGATCGACCAAATGATCGACGCCACTACTGGACATGAAAGGATGAGTTTCCTATCGAGGTTACCATCAAATTCCGATGCACGGGCCTGACGAAGAAAAGACCGCATTCATAACACCTAGAGGCATCTACTGTTACAACGTGATGCCCTTTGGGTTAAGAAAAGCCGAGGCAACTTACCGGAGGCTGGTAACAAAGATGTTTCAGGCCTAGCTCGGAAAAATAATGGAGGTCTACATTAACGACATGGTTTCAAGTCTATAAGGTCACAGGACCACTTGACGGACCTGAGTCAAACATTCGCCATCTTCAAACAGTTCCAGCTCAAGCTGACCGCTTCCAAATGTGCATTCCGTGTCGGTTCCGGAAAATTCCTGGGAAGCCTGGTCACCCGAAGAGGAATTGGAGCCAACCCAGAGTAAATCTTGGCGATCCAGGCGATCCAGAGTCCGACCTCAGCAAAACAAGTCCAAAGGCTCACAGGAATGGTAGCTGCACTGAACCGCTTCATAAACTGAGCCTCAAACAAGTGTCGCCCCTTCTTCGAGCTTTTGAAGAAAAGCTCAAAGTTCCAGTGGACTCCGAAGTGCGACAGAGCTCTACAGGAACTCAAGGCCTACTTATCTTCACCACCACTGTTGTCTACACCGAAACAGGGCGAGGTACATTTTCTCTACCTGGCCGTCTCGGATCATGCAGTGAGCTCGGTACTAGTCAAAGAAGAAGGCAAGCACCAGTAACCTATTTACTATACGAGCAAGATCTTGCTTGACGCCTAAACCAGATACCTTCCACTTGAGAAACTTGCATTAACACTCATCAGTGCTTCTCGCAAACTCTCTCATTACTTCCAGAACTACACAATAGTGGTTGTTACAGAACATCCACTTAAGTCCCTTTTCAGAAAAGCCGGACTTCTCTGGAAGGATTTCAAGATGGGCCGTCGAACTGGGCCAATACGATATCCAATATCAACCCAGAACAATAATCAAAGCCCAAGCCAGATTTCATTGTAGAATTCACCTCTCCTAGTTCGGCACTGACACAGCTCAATACCGAGACAGAACAAGATCGATCTTGGAAACAGTTCCTTGATTCAGCATGGAAAGTCTTCGTCGACGGATCCTCAACCCCCAAGAGAGCTAGCTCCGGCATTGTGCTACAATCTCCAGAGGGCCTTGTCATCGAGCAAGCCTTGACACTCGACTTCAAAGCATTCAATAACGAAGCCGAGTACGAAGCATTGATCGCAAGGCTCAGTAGCGCTAAAATCCTAGGGGCACGGCGACTGGTGGTCTTCAGCGACTATCAACTGGTGACGAACCAACTGAGTGGAGACTACCAAGCCCGAGATGAAAGGATGGCAGCCTACTTGGCACACGCAAAGCAACTCCTCTCCCAATTCCAGAAAGCCGAAGTCAAACAGATTGGTAGGGACTCTAACTCTCATGCTGATGCTCTTGCCAACCTAGCCTCTACTGTCGAGGATGGGAAGAAAAGAACCATTGAGGTAGAAATACTAGAAAAACCAAGTATAGAGCTTCAACCACCTCGGTAGGTTCTGTGCGCCGATATCGGCCCAAGCTGGATGGATCCAGTCATAGCATACCTAAAAGATGACCAGCTCCCTGAAGATAGAAATGAAGCTCACAAGATCAGGCTGAAAGTAGCTTGGTTTTGGCTATCTCCGGATGGCAAACTTTATAGAAAATCTTTCACCGGACCTTACCTCCAGTGCGTTCACCCTAGCAAAGTCAAAGATTTCCTCTACGAAATCCATGAAAGAATCTACGGAAGCCACATTGGAGGTCGGTCATTAGCCTACCGAGCTATCAGCCAAGGCTACAGGTGGCCATACATGCAGAAAGACGCTCAACTCTATGCCAGGAAGTGCGAAAAATGTCAAAAGTTCTCACATTCTCTCCACCAACAAGTACAAGACCTAAGCCCACTCTCCAGCCCATGGCCCTTCGCTCAATGGGGCCTCGACAACGTCAGACCACTCCACCAAGCTCCAGGGAATAAGAGGTGGCTAATAGTAGTTGCTGATTATTTCACCAAATGGATAGAAGCAGAAGGACTGTCTTCCATCACTAAGCACAATACAAAAAACTTCATATGGAGGAATATCATCACAAGATTTGGAGTACCGCATGCCCTAGTCTCGGACAACGGAACACAGTTCGACTCCAATTTCTTCAAGAATTTCTGCTAAGAGCTCGGCATCAGGAACAACTACTGGACTCCTGCTTACCCAAAAAGCAACGATCAGTCGGAGATCTCGAACAAAGTGGTGCTCGATGGACTCAAAAAAAGGCTCGACCAGGCCAAGGGGAGATGGGTGAAAGAACTTCCTAGTGTCCTTTGGGCGTACAGAACTGCTCCAAGGCGTTCCACTTCGGCAACGCCCTTCTCCCTCGCCTATGGAATGGAAGTTGTGATCCCCCTCGAGGTCGGCCTTCCAACCCTGAGGTCGGAACTTTTCGACCAGGGTCAGAACGAAGTGAACCTAACCCGAGAACTTGACTACAAGAGAATCTACTTTTAGCGGGGGTCGACGACCGCTGCTAAAACATAGATTGACCCCCGCTAAAACATATAGTGGTGGCCTTCTTGGCCCCCGCAAGTCGACGCTATAGGACTTGTGGGTATATGTTTTAGCGGCGGTTGTTGGCCCCCGCTATTAGGTTTTTAGTGGGGGCGATTAGCCGCCGCTAAAAGTTTTGTCGGTTGATTAAATGACGAAAAAAACTTTTAGTGGGGGTCATTGACCGCTGGTACAAGTAAGATAAAGTAGTCGCTATAAATGGGAAAAAAGAACAAATGTTTTAGCGGCGGTCTGATGGCCCCCACTAAAAGTGGTATTTTTTTAAAAAAAGAAAAAATTGAATAATACATAAACCTATTTATATCAATTGCATTTCATGTACATAACCCTGTTTATGTCAATCCAGACAAAGTATACCAGCAATTAAAAACAAAACTACTTTTTTATACAATTTAAATTGTACATTTTACGTCATGTATTAAAACCAAATTGAATAAGACTCATCTCCAATTTCTCGTAGTCTACTTGAATGATGTTTAATGTTATTACACAATATGGTCCTTTGAACAACCAACACCCTGCATGAAACATTTTCACACAATTTAATGATATACAACTGTGGTAACGGATACCTCTAAAACAATCATCACCATCTTAACTCTTCAGTTTCATTTCAAATGGCCTTCACCATTTTTTTAGTTACAATCTCTTAGCAATCATCAAGACAACATCCAAACATCTGCAAAAAGGGTTGTTAGAATTGAGTTAGCTAACACATTTTTGGACATCAACTTAATTAAAGACAATTACATTTCAATGTTACTTACTCTAAAGATCTGACAACTCCATGGGATATCCGAATGCATTAATTCCAAGCTATTTTAGTTTCTTGTTTAGTTCATCACCTAATTGAAACACAACATCAAGATTTCCATTGGTACAATATTTATAGAAAAGTAATCGTTGCCATGCTCCACGCGACTGACCAAAATATGATAATAATACTAATAAATAATGCTCTTAAAATAACAAATATTAGAGAACAGAGAAAATAAAGAAGATAAATATAAGTAGGAACATGTACCATAAATGCACTCTTACAAGTAAGATATTCAAGATCTCGCATCATTTACAGAAACTTTATTACACCTTCTAGCACCTCGTGCATTCTGCAAAATAACAATAAAACATATTCAAACACTTTTCTTGATCATATATAAAAAAAAATAAAAACATAATCACAACTTGAGTGGCATCTAATAAGGATATATATTCTCAAGCATGAAAAAATCATATAAAGACTAACCTCGCGTTTCTCCTTCCACAAGTAATCTCCAAGATGAATAATTACAAGCTCATAATCATTTGTTCCGTCAGTAGCAAAGATGGCCAACTTCTTTTCCCAAATATTTAGCAAACAATTGGCACAAAAGACTAGTCCATATAAATCACTACATAACGTTGTAAGCATATATAATAAAAAAAACACTCAAGAATTTTAAAATCTATTTTCCAACATTATAAACAAACTATATACAAACGACCAAACAATCAATTGAAACATAAATTGTATATCAGTCCACTTGCAATCAAACTTGCCCCTTCATGATCACAATCACCACACTATACTAAATGTATGGATCAAGTTTGTACCTAAATTTCAAGCAAAACCCAATAAGAAATCTAAATTTAATCACAACCATGAGTGTCCAAAAGAACAAGAGTTCCATCAAAACTAATTATTTTAGACTAATATTGCATCGGTAGAATCATATTTACTGCTACCATGAAAGGAAAGTTTTATTAATAATAATTTAATTATATCATTCAATTGGTCCGCGATCATTTCTATCTGCTCCCTGCAAAAAAATTAAAAAAAAAGGTAAACATTTGGAATACCCTCTTACAAACCACATATGTACAATAAAAATGCGGACTTACCCCTTCAAAGGAATCCTGTTGTTGGCCAAACAACTGCCGCAACATATCTGCCATAGCGACTTGCATCCTCTGTTGTTCCCTTTTAATCTCTTCTATATATGCGCTTTTTCCTTCATCACGCTTTATCAATTCCTCCATTCGATTATGCACGGAATTAAGTTCTGCACGCATTTCCTCGACATTATTCCCTGACTGGCCAGACGTGGAGCCAAAGACTGATCTAGGCATTGGACCCAACCCATATCCGCGTACACAACTGTGCCGCTCTGCTCCCATCACCTGGGTATAGATGTCATTGCCTATGGAGTCAGAGGGTCCTCCCTCCCATGTTTCATTCAACTCCCTAAATTTTCTCTGCATTAAAAATAAAATAATTAATTGCATCATGTTCCGATTAAATTTAATGCATAAAATTGAAATCTTGCGTACTATAATTTCCGCCGATCTGCTATCAACGGGATTCCCATCCTTCCGTGTATGAGTTCGAATGAAGAGATCCACTCGAGAAGGTATAATCCCATCGGTCCTAGCTCGAGTCTTCCATTGTGAAAATTTAAGTTCATCACAAAGCTATATGTCAAGTAATTTCAAAATTTACAAGTAATATAATAATCTTATATACCTCTTCGTCTCTATAACAAGCTAAACTCTTTGTTCCCCCAGTATGCTTAATAACTTGTCGACTTCGGTTGGCCTTATTTTTCTCGGATATATCCTATATATTCAATGACAATAGAATATGTCAACAATATAAGCAAAAGGGCATTCTCTGGGAGAATTTTTTAACAATAACTTCATACCTTGACCTTAGCACTGCCCTAGTATTGCACAGGCCAAGCCCAATCCTCACACGAGATGTCAGGTGGTGGATGTTGAAGTCGTTCCTCATCTGTGTTCAATGTAGAATAGTATTTATCTTTTAAGTCCTTTCTATAGTCTCTATATTTCTTCGCTAAATTCTGAAGAACCCACTTCTTCCTTTCCTCATCAATGACAGCAAACTCCTGAGAGGTAGAAAAATAAGGAAAATGTCTTATTCTTAATTACAATATGAGATAAAAGAATAATATTTACTACCATTTACCTGAATGGTTTTCAATAACTTCTCTTTGGCTTGTTCTGGAATTTCAACCCATTTTTTCACCCGCAATGGTACAATGCCAGGAGTCCTCACAACTATTCCACAGACGTGGAAAGATCTCTAGCATTCTTTCCTATTGGCTGGCCATATGTATTGAAGTCCACAACTAGCTTACCATTAGAATGTCTGTTGAGTAATTTAATGCCTCGCGTGGGTCCTTGAGTCCTCTTCTTCCCACTGCAAGAAGTTGTTTTGAAAGATTGAAATAAAAATACAAAGGAAAAATGATGTTAGCAAGTACATAAGAATTGTAACCTCGTTAAGACATATCATGAATCACATATAAATTAATTTAAGAATTTAAGACATCTTACTAGAGCTACTGGCAGACCCCCCGGCCTCGGGGAAGGTTGACTTTGAGTTTCAACTGCCTCCGCTTGTGGCTACACAGAAGAACTAGGACCAGCTACACGAATGCGTCGACGTAACATGACTATCCAATTAGCTTTCTGAATAATATAATCAAATGTGTCATTGACAATATAGATTTGAATTCTACAATATTCAGCATATGAATATTAAATAAAAAAAACATTCAATAGAGCGGAAAAAATTAGAGCATACATATTATTTATATATAGTTAATATGATATCAAAAATCCAAACTCAATTGCATTACTACTACCAATCTTGATCACCATCATCAGTAGCGGTATCATCTCCATCACCGTCATCAATAAAGTTATCATCTCCATCTTATTCTTGGCTTGGATTAGAAAGTACCAAATTTGCATCAACAACCACCCCTTCGATATCAGGTATATTCCAACTAATAACATCACCATTTGTGTCTATTGTGTCTGTCAAGTCACTGTGCATCCCGATCTCAATCTGTTCGCACGGGTCCATTTCTGACTCCATATTGTAAAAGGCTCGGGGCTGTATCTTTATTACGACACGCCGATTGGAGTCAATAGTATCTTGGACATAAAAAACTTGTTGTGCCTGACTTGCAAGAATAAAAGGTTCATTGGTATATAAGGTTCATGTGATATTCAAACAGGTGAACCCATATTCATCCTACTTTATTCCCCTACCACCATGATTTGTTACATCCCACCAATCACATTTGAATAATATGATTCGATTTCCGCCTATATATTATAACTCCATAACATCCTTCAAGACGCCATAGTAGCTGATGTTTTCAGCCATTGGGTTCTCGTCTCTGGCACTTGCAAAGCTTGATGTCTCTGCAGTTACAAAAACTCCACTATTTTGAGTCTTCCTTTGAATCTCGCGATCTTTTGTGTGAAATCTAAAACCATTTACAATGCATCCCTTAAAACACCTCACAGCTCGAAGGGGACCCATAGCTAATGATTGGAGATTCTCATTTACTTACTCACCATTTACTTGCATCTGTGAAACCTATTTTAGATTGGAGAAAGTAATTAACACATATGCTTCAATTACACACAACTATGACTAAAATTAAATTGAAAAAGAGTATATTATATTTAACACTTACATGTTATTCAAAACAATTACCAAATTCCTTAACATGAGTGCGGTCTACATCCCTGGCACTTATGAGCCCACGATGAGCATCCTTAATCATTTGTTTATGTGTCCTGCACAATAAATCATTTAATTGTAATCTAAATGAGAGGAAAACATCAAGTTTACCATATTTTTACCATTTACGTATGTTTGAATGAGTAGTCTTGCTGAACATATGGGATGACTTCATCACAATTGCTCAACACGTATAGACGAGCCTGTTCCCACTCATCTATACTTAGTGTGCGCGAGGTTGCCTTCGTCCTTACGAAAATGGAAATTTTTTCATGTGATTCAGGATCAACACCATCGTAATTTCGAACTGGCCGGTTGAACTTTGTCTCAACCTCATGCAAGTATCTCAAGCAAAAGGTTGATCATTCTTCTGAAAGATACTCTTTTGCTATTGAACCCTCCGGACGACTTCTATTGTGCACATACGACTTCAGTCTGTGCAAGTACCTATGAGAATACAAGTATCGATGTTAATGACAATATCAAATGCAACAAATAAATTAATATTGTATATATACACTGACCTCTCGATCGGATACATCCACCGATATTGTACTGGTCCTGCACATCTAGCATCATCAGCCAAATGAATAGGCAAAAGCGCCATAAAATCAAAAAAAGAAGGTGGAAAGATCATTTCTAATTTGCAAAGTGTTAGGGCAATCCGAGATTGCAGCAACTCTAGTTCTGAGACCCTCAACACTTTCGAACACAACTGCCTGAAGAAACTGGATAATTGAATCAAAACTGAACACACATCCTTAGGTAAGAGTCCACGTAATGCAAGCGGAAGCAGTTGTTGTATAAGAACATGACAATCATGACTCTTCAGCCCCGATATCTTGCACTATTTCACTTGAACACATCGTGAGATGTTTGATGAATAGTTATCTGAAACCTTCACCTCCTTCAAGCATTGAAGGAACTTTCTTTTCTCATCCAAAGACATTGAGTAGCATGCAGGGGGTAATAACAGTCTATTTCCTACCTGTTTTGGGTGAAGTCATTCCCTAATGCCCATTAATTTCATATCAAGATGAGCTTTTAAGCCATCCTTTGTTTTCTCTTCCATATTCAACAGTGTCCCATCCACATTATCACACACATTCTTTTCAATGTGCATAACATCCAGATTGTGTCGCAGTAGGAGATCTTTTCAATAAGGCAATTGGAAGAAAATACTCTTCTTTTTCTAATTCTTTGGCAATTTGCAATCATCCATTTTCATCGTTTCTTCCAGTCTTATCCTTATCCGCCTTACCAAATGTGATTTGCTCGTAATCACGTAACTGATCTAGTACATCATCACCGGTTAATGCATTTGGTGGACATCTCAATTCTTTAACGCCGTTAAAAGATCTCTTGTTGTGTCGAAGTCTATGATCAGGTGGTAGAAATCGACGACTCCCCAAGTAACAAAACTTATGTCCATTCTTCAATCTGACGGAGTGGGTCTCCTTGTTGCAAGAGGGACAAGCCTTTTCCCCTTTAGTGCTCCATCCAGATAAGTTGGCATATGCGGGAAAGTCACTAATAGTCCATAAGATTGCCACACACATTTGGAAATTTTTTTTTGAAGAGTCCATAAGATTGTCTCAACTCCATCTATCCACAATTCTTTCAACTCCTCCACCAGCGGCTGCAGATACACATCAATGTCGTTCCCAGGAGACTTAGGGCCAAGAATAAGCAATGACAACATGAAATATGTTTGCTTCATACACATCCATGGTGGCAAGTTGTATGGGATGAGAATGACAGGCCATGTACTATGAACAATACTCATGGTATTAAAAGGATTAAAGCCGTCGCTTGCTAATCCAAGTCTGACATTATAAGGTTCAAAACTGAAAGATGGGTATAACTCATCCAAAGCTTCCCACACCTCAGAGTCTGCTGGATGCCTTAACACTCCATCTCACGTGCTTGGCTGTTTTCGAAGACATAAATAATCTTTGAAGCCTTGGTTTCAATGGGAAATAACTAAAAATCTTTGCAACCAACTTACTATCCTTTTTAGACGGTGTTAATGCTTCTTCAGTAGAGTGGCCTGTCACTGATTTCCACCTCCATTCACCACATAAGACACATTCATTCATATTCTCGTAATCCTTCCAATATAACATGCTATCATTCAGGCATGCATCTATCTTCCTGTAGTGCAAGCCAAGATCTCGAGGTATCTTTTTTGATTCATAGTGATTCTTGGGCAACATTTCACCAGTAGGAAGTGCCTCTTTTAACAGCTCAAGTAACATGTCGAATGATTTATTACTCCAACCGTTAAGACACTTTAAGTGGAATAACCGATCAATGAAAGATAGTTTCGAAAATTTAGTGCAGCCCGGGTATAGTTCACTCTCGGCATCCTTCAACAATTCGTAAAATCTTTGTGCTTCCTTGTTAGGCTCTTCCGAAGTGTTCTCTTCTGGAGATGCATTATCATCCCCATCATTCAAGTTTGCCATCCCGAATGCATCCTGTAACAATCCATGCATATCATCACCCTCGGTGGACTCATCGCTAATATCTTCCTGTGCATATATATCCTCCCCATGACTCGTCCAATGGATATATCTTTTCATTATTCCATTCTATAATAAGTCACTATGCACATCTTCTTTATTCTTATAGGACCTATTGCAACATTTTGTACACGGACATCGGATCTTATCCCCATTCGTTGTATAGTCAAATGCAAAATTTAGGAATTCGTTAACACCATTTAGATACTCAGGGCTCACTCTTGGCATTTGCATCCAACTTTTATCCATTACAATATCTTGTTTTAGCTTACGTCACCTATATATCAACCAAATGCACATGGTTACACAAGCCATTGGATTTTTATTCCATATGTTTCCAATAATTTTTACTCTAATTATTTTTGTTTACTGGCATTCAAATTTCATGTCAACCATGATTTTTTCATTTAACTTCAATTAAGTCTCTCATAGATGGAGATAAAAATAACATAACATTATATTAACTAGACACAATAGATGCTGAACACATAAATTAAGTCGAGTCAAGAAAAAGATGGATAAGAATTGTATGCCTCCCAATACAACTTCCGAATCTCCAGACCTTAAAACCATTCACTGTGCCAAAATATCAAAACAATAGAAGATTGAATTCATATAGTTGACCTTAACATTATTGACACAAGGCATTGTGTTGTTAATGATGATGGCTAGACATAAACTGATATCTCAAACCATGCTCTCAAAAATATTAATTTTTTTATTTCTTTAAAAAAAAGATAAGAGGTTTTATAGGTGATTGAATAAAAAATTTACAAAAACTTTGCCAAATAGTCTAAAGCACTCAAGATTTATCTGGATGGGTTCCAAAAAATAGATAGAAAAAGTAGAAAAGAATTTAACATTCAAGAATAAAAATATATCATTTGAAAAATCATCATTCAATAAAAACTATCATTAAAAAAATAAGTATACTATCGGAATGATACTTTAATGAAAGAATATGATGTTATGTTCCGGTAGGCATGGGGTTCTTCTATGGCGTCACCTACTACTGATCTACCACTACACCAAAAATCGGAAATTGGAACGGAAAAGCGTTCCTAATCCTTCCGTTCCTAATCCGTTAAAGTGTTCCAATTTCCGTTCCAATTTGGTACCAACCGTTCCTAATCCAAATTGGAACGGAAATTGGAACACTTTAACGGATTAGGAACGGAAGGATTAGGAACGCTTTTCCGTTCCAATTTCCGATTTTTGGTGTAGTGTACCCTTTGCTTTTTTATTTTTTGTTTTTGGTTTTGGTACAAACTACCCTTGACTTAAGTACTTCATATACCAAGCGGTTTTACATTATGTGTATTGATTATAGTTTCAAACCAATCAAGAGTGGCATAAATTATTCAATTAATTTGTACGAAAAGTGTGAGTTTAACTCAAACCCAAATACAATGTATTGACATTGTCTGTTCCTCTAGGCATTTCTATAAGCTCATGAAAGCTATGTCTCAAACTACTAATAAATTTTACATTATATGGAATTGTTTTAACCAGCGTGTCCCTGACATCCAAAGTCAATTTAAAGGTTGCGCAGTTTTCCTACGAATCTTTGTATTCCTAAATCCCGGATATGCACAAGTCACCCACTTGTTCATGAAGATCAGAAACTAGAAAACCATCCAAACACAAAACTTTTAGAAATATAATATTTAATACAGAAACTTAATCCCAGAGAGAGAGAGAGGAAGTGGGCATAAAGAAACCTATCAAAGAAAGACAGCAGTAACTATAAAGTAATAAAGATAAAGAAATCAAGGAAAGAAAGGAGAGACATTAATGGGAGTTGTTTTGGATTGCATGCATATAGGGTTACACGTTAGAGGGCATCTAGATTAATTGATTAATATTCTTGACTATAAAATGGAGATTGCAGGCTTATGGGTTGCATGCGTCGGAAATCATATAATAGCATATCGTGAGAAATACTAGGGAAGCACCCATCCGCCTATCTAGATTGTTGGTGTATGGGTTACGATTGATCTGGATTGTAGGCACGTTTACATTAGTCAGAAACCAGAACTATAAAGTAAACAATGACTGCTTCACTTGGAAACCCATCCGTTTTTCTTGATCCAAAGATACCAGGTTAAAGGGCATTCAGCATTCAACCTTTAACAGATAACAGGGCATTCAGCATTCAACCTTAACAAATAACAGGGTAACAGGGCATGCACATTCAGCATTCAACCTTTAATAAATAACAGGGCATGCACATTCAACCTTTAACAGATAACAGGGCATTCAACATTCAACCTTTAACAAATAACGGGTCATGCACATTCAATCTTTAACAGATAACAGGGCATTCATCATTCACCCTTTAACAGATAACAGGGCATGCATTCAAACTTTAACAGAGGTGGAGGGCTGGGCTGGGCTGGGCTGGATTGGTTGGCCAGGGCGGGTGGGAGAAGGTGGGCTGGGTTGGTTTGGATTGGGCGGCCAGGTTGGGTGGGAGAAGGTGGAGGGCTGGGCTGGAATGGGCGGCCAGGGCGGGTGGGAGAAGGTGGAGGGCTAGGCTAGGTTGGGCGGCCAATGCGGGTCGGAGAAGGTGGAGGGCTGGGTTGGATTGGGAGGCCAGGGCAGGTGGGAGAAGGTAGAGGGCTGGGCTGCATTGGGCGGCCACAGCGGGTGGGAGAAGGTAGAGGGCTGGGTGGCCAGGGCGGGTAGGAGAAGGTGGAGGGCTGGGCTGGATTGGGCGGCCAGGGCGGGTGGGAGAAGGTGGAGGGCTGGGCTGGGTTGGCTGCCGGGCAGGTGGGAGAAGGTGGAGGGGAGAGAGAAATAGAGAGAGGGGCAGTACCTGTCTTAGCGCTGGTTGCAGAGGGAGAAGACACGAGGAGGATGATGAAGATCTCTTGCTTAATGATCGATTGCATTTGGTTAATAAGGGTTTTTAGTCTTTATTAAGTACTGAAATTCCACAAATTTTAGCGGGGGCTCCTATGACCCCCACTAAAATTTAGTTTTACCGTCACCCCATTTAGGGAGCCCCATTAAAAATATATTTTTACCCTCGAATATATCGGTCACCGCTAAAATTAGGACGCTAAAGGCTTAAAACTTCCCCGCCAAATTTTGGCGCCATTAAATGGGGTTTATAGTGGCGGCCACTGCTATGATCGCCGCTACAAGTTAATTAAAACTGGCTTTTGACGGGGGCCAATGAAATAAGTGATCTATAGCGATGCTTTTTGTCGGCCCCCGCTAAAATCTTTCATCGACGGCTAACCGCCAGCTACCTAAGCCGCCGCAGTTACAATTCCAGAGAGCACCATTTTCTTCCTAAAGACGCGACAGCCTCACAGTTAACCAGCGGCTAACCGCCGAACACATTAGCGGCTAACTGCCAGTTAACCGAGCCCATTTCGGTTACATTTCCAGTGTTCTGTATCTAGATTAGGAAATCCACGGTCAGCCAGCGGCTAACCGCTGAACCCATCAGCGGCTAACCGTCAGCTAACCACCAGGTGACCGACCTTACCCAAGAATTTTGAAATGAAGAGAAATGAAGAGGGTTTCTGTTCTAATCATTTGTGAACCCTTTTAGAGAATGATGGGGACCGTTCACCTGGAGATATGTATGAAGCCCGTTTAAGAAGGAAACCACGTCACAAAGATTCATTGAAGTTTCGATTTCACCAAAGTGTATAAGGAGCCCAGAATGTCTTCAAATTCAAGGAGTACCAAGTCTATATTGGAATCGACATACGGGACCCCTATTCACCTTAAAAAAATCTTGAACCCAATACTTTGCCCGAAACTTCAAAAGTTAAATTGTATCTTCTTGTCTCCGAGATTCATACTACATTACTTGTTTTTCCTAAAAGCATTGAAATTGTACTTGTAATAGTTATTAGTCCCGAAGTACATTGCCCGACATGAAATGACAGTTGTGCCCTTGAGCACCCCCGTCCCGCTTGTTCACATACTTACACTTGATGTATTTTATACATGTTTTGATTTTGTTATTTGACCTATGAGTCAGCACCAGTAAGCTTGGATAACCCTGTTGGTCTGATCCACCGAGTTGGAGATCTACCTCTTGTCCCGCCAGCTGCAGTTTGGATCCCGCTACCCGGTTATTACCGTGGTCTTGTCCTGATACCCCAGATTGCTACCGTGGTTCCCAATGCCCGGCTCGCTACCGTGGTCATGTCCCTTATATTATATGTATATGTATTTATTTCATTGAATCTTCTCACCTCGTACGGAGATCAACGCCTTGATATGCTCTGTCACTTCGGTGATAGAGGACTTAGCTTCGTGTGGTTGCCATATTGTTGTTTCTCATTTCCTTGGTTACCTTTACATGTTTTACAATGTATACTTTCTTTTGAATAAATGATTTATCTCTTTTATTAAAATTTTTATTTAAACAGGTTTAAATGCTTTTGAAGGTAAATTCCTTTATTATCAAATTGTTATATCTTTTCACCTACCTGTCAAACCATCGTGTTTGACCCACTCTTTGGTACTCATGTCCAGATATTGTCTACCCCGAGGCGGAGCTTGAGGATGCGGTCGGTGAACCACAACATTTAGTTGAATGGCATGCTGATGATGTCATTTAGACATTTGATTGCTAAGAGAGAGACGTAACAATTTGGGAAATGTTTAACCATTCTTTTGGGGATTTGTTTTTATCTATATTGGCCTTTGTTGGCCTCTATTTTTGGGAAATGTAATCAAATGATCTTTTGTATAAACTTTAACTTTTCTTTTGGGAAAACACTTATGATCATTGCTCATTCAGATACTTGGTTTATACATGTGTTTTTATCTAGCTCGTGACTAGAGTTGAGTTACCAATTTGATTTGCTACACACTTCTGCAATTAAACAAAATGTATTATGTTGTTGTGATATACTCACCGCGGACACTTGTGGGAAATTAAATATATGTATACATCTCATCACATCTATTAGTCCCGATCCCGGATTAGTCCCGCCAGCCCGGTCCGGGGTCGCGACATACATTATTCAAGGATATGTGGTATAAAATAATCTTTAAAAAAAAATTTAACTGCGAATGGAGAGTTTGAGTAAAAACCATAAGAGAGTTCATGAGCAACTATTAATTATAATGGCCCACTATAAGTTTTAACATTTATGGGTCCCACTATTAGATTGGCCCCAAAGTGCTTACAAACTTAATGTGGGGTCTTATAGCCAATAATCAATATTAGGTGGGTCTTACAAACGTCTCGCTCGGGGCTTTCATTGTTATTACCAAAATTAGGTGGGTCCCATACTACCAAAATTAGCCGGATCTCATGATTACCAAGATTGAATTGTGTGATTGTAATTATCAGTTTGCCATCATTAAATGGGTTCCACTATTTGATAGCTCTCCTACCGTTAATATGACTACCAACATCAAATCGGTCCCACAATGATTTCTCATACAAAAGCTAGATATGGTCAATTGTGATAATCACCATTAAATGTATTATAGTATAGTTACCAACGTTTGGTGGACCCACCTTAATTAAACAACATTGCTTGGATCTCATAATTTAAATTTAATTTTATATTTCTTTTTCCAATAGATGGGTCCTACCATGACTATTAACACATTTGATTACTAAATATTAGCGGGTCCTATGTTGGGTTAATTGATTCTATTCTCTCCATTTCTGATTTGGTACATCGTCTTTGGAGTTTTTTTTTATAAAATGTCAAATACTTCAAACGTATATTAAAATTTGTGAAGATTGCCAAACACTATTAGTGACATAATATAATAATATAATACTATTTTATTCTATGATAATGAAATCTTATAATATTTAAACTTGTTGATATTATATTATGCACTTATCCAAACACCCCCTAAGATTTCCTCCATTTCCTATTCACAAACTGCCCAATTAAGATTTCCCTACTTATTGCTATTTGATCTTCAAAATTCCTTATGCATTTGATGCTTTTTTTTTTTTTATGAAGTAGGTATCCCTAAGGTCTTTTACCTAACGGGACTATTTCTCATTCACCTACCATTCCCTAGGTGAGGCCTGCTAAATCACACAAACGTATATTGGGCAAATCAATCTAGCCGTGGGTTTCAAACATAAGACAAGGAGAAAACCCACACCTTATGCATTTGATTTTTAAAGATCCATTTCTCATATGATACACGCCCATCTAACTATGAAAGAATGTCCAATGCAATGCAATGCAATATTATATGCTATGGGGCCCTATCTAATCAAATATCCAATCCGATAAAATATTATATGTAATTTTATTATTATTTTAGAATTCATTTAAGGGTCTTCCATTTTAACAATTAATTACTGTTTTTAATAGGGCCCAGGTTTCTTTTTGATTTATTTAATTCTCTCTTCTATTTCTAAATATAATTCGATATTTTGAGTTTACCAACTTGGAATATACTTTTGGTTGTTTTTTAGGGTTTATTTAAAGGGATTCCATTTTAAAAAATCAATTGGCCCGGTCTGTACACGGGCCTGATCGGGTAATATAAAGAGGAGTAATGCTACTTGGACAAACTTTTTGGCCAGAATTTTGGCCAACCCATATGGTTTCCATTGAATATCATAGTGATATTCAATGGAAACCATATGGGTTGGCCAAA
The DNA here is from genome assembly GCA_038049695.1 of Cinnamomum chago. Lineage (NCBI taxonomy): Eukaryota > Viridiplantae > Streptophyta > Magnoliopsida > Laurales > Lauraceae > Cinnamomum > Cinnamomum chago. Next base: position 34,076,258 of record CP142462.1, on the reverse strand, counting down.
ATTCTGGCCAAAAAGTTTGTCCAAGTAGACTTTTTGTATAAAGAGATGCGCATGAGCTCCATGTGAGATCTACCGTGTTACTTCAGGTAATGTTGGCCCGACTGGGGGCTCGTGTTTCTTCTGAACGTAAGACCCAGATGACCCAGAACCCAATGCCGTTGGTGAACCAGGGGCGGACCTAGGCGTAACCACACAGGTGTGGTCGCACCCGATAGACCATGGTATGTTTAAAAGAATACAATAAAATTTGTGAGTCCACTCTCAAAATTCACATAAAAAAAATCCTCAATTTGCCCCTAAAACCAAACTATCCGTTAAGGTTCGCACCCTCCAACAGAGTTCATTGGTCCATGGCCATTTGCCATTTATACTGTTTTATCCTCTCGGTGGCCTCGACCAGATTATCCTAACATCCGCACTGAAGTCAAAGGTACTTCTCAAACCCGTTCAAAGTTCAAACGTGAGTTTGCATGAGATCAATATTATTATAGGGGATTGGAGATGAGGGGCATCCCTCTCTGTACTCCCAGGCAGGCAACAACTCTATGGCAATTAGATTCATCTTTGATGATGGTGGCCCCCTCCATAACGATGATCTAACTAAATTAGCCACCCCACTTTGTGTATAAATTAATCCTTGCACTACTTGTAAGATATGTTTTACAACTTAAAAGTTATGTTTTCATTCAAACAAATTCTTTGTGAGGCCTATCTGAATCAAACAGATGGGATGGATGGGTTTCTTTTATATTTCCCCCCCCCCATGGATAGATGGTCAGTGCGAGAGGTGGGTGGGTGTGTTAATCTTATAGTCCAATCAAACAGTGACAGCCCTTAGTTGGGTAGGTGTGTTAATCCCATAGTCCAATCAAACAGTCACAGCCCTTCATTTGATCTCCTCATAGTTTAATTAGCTCGCATCGTGAAAATTTATTATGATATCATCTAGGGCCCTCATATATATATATATATATATATATATATATATATATTTTCTAGGGCCTTTGGAATTGACTGCATATGACTTTACAGTCAAATGGGATCCAACAAATATTATTGAAGAGGTGTGGGTGAAAGATATAAGGTGAAGACATGTAGATAGAATGTTCCTGGCCCCGTTTGGCACTTTACTAATACAATACAAGTCAAGTAAAGCCTCCATTTTTCAGATAAGATGTCACATCAAATGCACTTTATTCAAAACTCCCCTCATCTTTTTTATGCAAAAAGTCAAAAACCAACTACCTTTATCCTTTAAAATACAAATATACTCCACTTTTCCATCCAAAAAGTCAAAAACATTCCATAACCAACAACTAAAAATAAAATATCATCATAATCCAGTTATATTTTATTCTTTCTTCAAAATCAACATTACTTCACTTGACTCAATTAGTAGAGTTACCAAACGGGCCCGTGTTTGGTTCGCTAAAATGATTTTAGGCTTGAATGGAATGAGTCTAGAATGGAATAAGGCAGAAATAGTCATTTCCATTCCAATGTTTGGTTTTACTGAAGAATCAATTCAGTAATAGACTTCTTATTCCTGTTCTTGCATGCCCAAAATGGAATAAAATTTATATAAAACTGACTAAAACTTAGTTGTGTTATTTTAATGATTTCAGGTGTTTTAGGTGAAGAGAAGGAATTCAAAGCTAAACTGAGAAAGATGGAGCCAACTCACAAAGAACCGGGACTTTCTACTTCCAGCCGGACGACAGACCCCAAAAGTGACCCAGAGACTACTGCCTCTGGGTGTCCGAACGCCCAACCCGGGTGGACTCCGCCTCTACCACGTTTTCAAAGGAAAATCGGTCTAAAAAGTCTATATAAAGCAAGCAAAACTCATTTTTCATTGATTCACATTGTTCGTTAGCCCCAAGTGCAAGGCCGCGATTGTAGTAATAACCGGTGAAACCGGGTCGATCCACAGGGAGTAGTTAATCGCGTAAAACATGTTCTATTGGAAAATTAGTACTAACCTAATAAAGTCTATAAAAATAAATCTCTACGAAACTGAAATTTAAATTTTAAGTACAAATCCAAATTAAAAAATTACAATCCCAAATATAAAAAAATCTTAATCTAAGAATCCTAATAAAAAAATGCAAAAACATAAAAGACATCAAATCACCAATTGCATAAAAGTAAATAAGTCATGCATTAAAATAAAAATCCATTAATAATATCATTAAAAAAATAAGGATAAAAAGAAATCTAAATATTTATGGGAAATCACAACGTTATATTGGCAAGATTAATAAAAGACTGCAAAAACACCGCACCAAGTGCGTACTATCACTACCCACAAACACAAGATGCCGATCCAAGGCAGGACACATTGACCTCACTAATTTCATCTTTTTAATTAAAATAAATCAATAAACTAGTAATTTCGCAACAGTAATCAAAACAAAACAAAATAAAATCTTTCCTTACCCTAGATCGAACACATGAAGCAAATAGGACTTGCGCATAATCCCATCTTCAAGTCTTCGATCCTTCACCAAGGGAGAGGTAGATGGCTGGTTGTTGATGGAGCGATGGCAGCAACGGCGGCGGCATAGAAATCCAAGTGGTGGTGTGCCTTAGGGAAGGCCTTGGATGAAATATTGAAGGAAGGATGAGAGATAGAGAAAAATTAATGGAAAAGGATGGGAAAGAAGTTGATGGTCGTCCAAGACGGATGGGGTGAGATGGAGTTGACGTGCAACATTTTTTTTTGCTCCTTTTATGTTTTCTTGATAGCTTGGGTTGCAAGGTTTTTGGTTTGGGTAAGGATTAGTAGTGTGGGGTCCAAGTTGGATTAGGATTAGGAGGGTTTTGAGAGATTTTTAAGGGATTTTCCAGCTTCTTGGATTTCTTGGCACACCATCCTACTAAAGGTAGGATTCTTTATATCTCATGCAACTTCTTCTCTTGGGCCCACTTTAGATTTTATTCAAAGTCTGAAACCTTATGGGGAACTCCTTTTTTTTTTTTTTTTTTTTTGACGTCGGATAACTTGGAGTGGGTGTTGGACGTGCAACATCTTTGGGAAATCTTGGGTTGCAAGATTTCAAATCTTGGAAGCCTATCTTTTTGGATATCTTAGTACTAAAATCTTGCACTCTTTTGGAGTTAGCTTCTATCTTGGATTACTTTGGCTAACAAGAATCTTGTAAATCTTCTTGCATGGTCCCCACCTTGACTTGAAAATTTCCAAAAATCAGAACTTTTGAATTATTGCAAACATGCAATAGAGGTGGGCCCATGTTGGGCGTGTGATTTTTGAATGGAAGGTCTTGGACACTTCAACACATGGCCCACAAATCTAGAACTTATCTTCAAGAGATTAAATCTGATTTTTTTTTGCATATGAGAGCGGGCCATGGCCCTACCTTGAAATTTATGCCAAACGTAGATGGGTCCCATGGTGCATTTGATTCATCAATTCTCTTCTGTGGGCCCCAAATTCTGAAATTCCCTACAAAAATAAAAACAACTGTCAATGAATAATTTATTCATATAGGGAAAGAATTATGCAAGATGCGGGCCATATTCACACTAAATAGATGCATAAAATGTCACCATTTTATCAAATCTTCAATTAAATCAATGGTGCAAAGAAAGTACATCATTTTATTTGTGAATAAAAAGTTATGAGAAATTTATGACTTCCAATGACAAAAATAGTGAAATTCATGATTTTATGTGAAAATGCAATTTTTGGATTAATTTTGACTCGAGTTCAAACTTTGATGCCCATAAACATAAAATCATGATTTTTTTACTAAAATGGTCCATGATTTGATGATCAAGTCCTTAATTAATTCTAAAATTATGAGGAAATTGTGCATTTTTAAGGACTTAACACAACCCCCCAACCAGCATTTTGCTAGTCCCGAGCAAAATATACGAACTAAGGTTGGTCTTCTTGCCTAATCTAATATAATCTAAATGCAAAGACAAAATGGAAAACACCATTTTCGCTGGTAGCATATGCAGCAAGCCCTTAAACCCCTAGGTTACCCCTAGTGGACGAGTTGTACCTCGTGAGGGTTTGCAGTGAATATGCCCACAAAATTCATTTAGCTAAAAATAAAATAAAATAAATCAACGAAAAGTTTTTCAAAAGACGATTGAGTCCAAATCGGATGCCTTGAATCCTCGAATAATCAAGATTTCAGACTTTTCAAAATCTGGTTCACGTTTTTCTTTTTAAATCTTTTCAAAAATTATACCAAAACTTTGGGTGTCTTGTGCAGGTGTATACATCAAATCAAAAATTTTAAATGTCTAAGATAATGCCATGAAAATAGAATTCTCCCTCAGGATTTTCAACTTTCTTAGATTCGGGATAAATACAAGTCTCCTCTTAATGCTACTATGACGGCTTTCGCACTACTGTTTTTTCAAAGGCCGCAAGACACACCCTTTTTTTTTCTTTTGAACGCACACATGTGACTGTGCAATGCCTAGGTCCCTTAAGCTTTCAAATTAACCCATGTAACGAGTGTTAGGCCAATGACTTCCAAAACAGATGTCTTTAGGGCACTAGGTATATAAATACCCCTACGGGCTTACTAGCTCGAGTTAAAAAGGCTACGTACCCAAACTAGTCACACAACTAAACACTTTTTTTTATAAACACCTATTTGTGCATCTCTTGTCACCTTTTTTTTTTTTTTAAACGGTCCCCAACAAGGTAGCTTTTTTCAATTCGCCCAAATTAATTCATTGGTTTTGGTTGGCCTAACCTTACCGATGAACCAGGATAACTCATATGACCAAATTTCAGAAAGTCGTCTCTTTTTTTCTCTCTTGAAAGAATTCTGAAAATGACACTTAAATCTTTTTATCCAAGACTTTTGAAATGATGTACACGTGTTACAATGAAAATCAAAGTTCAGTATTCTTTTTATCTTTGAAAAAATTGTAAACCTTCATTTTACTTCCTTCCAAATTTCTAGACATCTTCGAATCGTAAATTTCTTTTGAAAACCTCCTCTTTTTTTTCAATTGTTTTTTCTTTTTTTTTTCTTTTGAGAAAACTTACACAAAAACGAAAAAAAATTGTCTAAAATTGGACAAGTGTGCTTGTTCCCACCGCCCAACCTAAACTAGATAGCGTCCTCGATGTCATACATGAAATGTAAAATGGAATGTAACATGAGGTGAAAATGTAAAGGGAGGAAAGGGGTAGAAAGCACTTGGAATAATGAAGCTTTTACGTAGAAACCTGTCCAATGTGAGACAAAGAACACAAAAAGAAAAGGCAGGAAAAAAGAAAACAATATATAGATATATATATATATATATATAAATGTTGAGTTTATGAATTTTCACATTTACACATCATTTTAGGATGAATTAGAGATTTAATTGGGTGAATTGCATCATTATTCATCTAATTTCATCATTTCATGCATTTTCACGTAGGAACCTGAATTTTCATACTTTTCATACATTTTCTGTATTAACTTAGATTGTTTTGCAAATTTTCTCCGAAGAGTCCCAGTTGGAGTAGCACTCTGTCCGGATGGGTCCCGCTTCAATATGGGCTCTTCAGTATTTAATGTGTTGAGTTAGAATGTGCAGAAAATGAGAATTGCGGACCTCTATCACGGAGCCCACTTTCAACCACACATAGTTATCATGTGCCCTACATTGCTGAATTGAAGATTGAAAAGAAGAAAATTGAAGAATTCACCATGTGGACCCCCACACACAAGCAATATGCAAATTAATCAAAGGAGGGGTCCACTCATCATGTCAATTGAAGAATCCTAACTACAGTAGAAGACTTCTCATAGGGCCCACTATTCAAACAGATGAAATGTCCCACATGCCAGGGTCCGCAGTAGTTGCAAATTTGAAATTATTAATGGATAATTCAAAGATTACCAATCTGATTGGAACAAAAGAAGAAGAATTTGAATCAATCACATTTGATGTCCTTTCAAAAATGGAAATAATGCAGAGATAGAATCCATTGCAAATCAAATTTTAAAAGCTAATTCCGTTTTTCTCAGGACAACTCATCTTCAAATGACCATAACTTTCAATCCGACCGTCAGATCAATGAAATTTACCTACTGTTGGAAAGTTTATTCAGAGTAGATACCCGTGGAGCCCAAGAATGTGCAAATCAAAGCAATATTAACAAAGTTATGGGTCCGGAGATTTTCATGTTCATTTTTAGACGGGATTGCAAATTAAATCCACACCATTGATAATCAATTGTTGCACATCCCTTGTGAGACCCCATTTGAAGATTAGCCAAGCCACCCAAAGGTTTTTAGAAGCTTCCACCTCATTCAAATTCAAAAAGGTTAAGAGATATACCTATCAATGAAGATAAATCAAATATGCAAAAAAGGTGTCCAGGTTCAATGTATCTGTAAGATAACCGGAGATATAAAAGGAACAAAAAAGTGGCATACCTCCACCCCCTTGGACGTCCCTTATAGTTCTCTCTCCTCTTTCTCTTCTTTCCCTAATTAATAAAATTTAAGAGTTATTTTTAGGTATTCCGGAGCCCTGTTCCAAAACTAGGTTAAAAGAGTGTGAGAGAAAATTGTAATTGTCATGAAGTTCTCAATGAAAATCCAGGGAGGAGTAGATCCCTGGATCAAAGTGTCAGATGAAGTTAAGTATTTCTCATCTATAATCTATGTGATATTTTTGTCTCTTGCATATTGATTATAATAATAAATCTGCCTTCTGTCATTGACAACCTATGTTATTCAATTTTTTATTTGAAAAATGCTTTAATCATGTCTGTTTTCTTAATAGATTATTCTTAGATTGAAATTCTTTGATAATCTATCTTTGATTAATATGTGATATTTAGTTAAGTTCATAATTTCATTAGGTGAAGGAGATTTTTGCCTTATATAAATTGTGAAAAATTGTGCCCTTTGATAGACAAATTATCCGAATCAAAAACATTGATTTGTTTATGATTTGAAGAATTTTGGGGACAGATTTATTTTATATATTGCATAGAATGATGGTGAAACTACTTAATGGATTCATGATATTCTGATCTGCATTTTCTCATATTTTATTGCTGCACTCTAGATCTAGCATTTTCTTAATCTTATAATTGTTTTTCTTTTCTTTATCTCTCTTGTCATTATCATTGAAAAAAAAACCAGATTTGGAATTTTAACTTAGTAGTGCTCCCTGGGGAATTCGACCTGTATTTGCCACTGTCTCAAAAGGACAAATGTGCACTTGCAGTATTAAAAGATTGAGTTTAAATTCACATTAATACATAATGTACAAAGGTGTAGGCCACTGTTAGATCTAGTGCCCATCAATCCTGATAGACAGGATCGATCAAAGGAATTTCATTTTCCTCTGGAGGGAAAGTCTCCAAGAATGGTTTTAAACGTTGTCCATTAACTTTAAAAGAGGTACCATTCGATGGATCAATGAGGGTCACTGCCCCATATGGAAATACTTCTTGAACAATGTAGGGACCTGTCCAATGAGATCTTAACTTTCCAGGGAAAAGATGAAGTACTCGAGAATTGTACAAGAGGGCTTTTTGAGACGTTTGGAATGACTTCCTTAATATCCGTTTATCATGAAAAGCCTTAGTCCTATTTTTGTAAATTCTTGACTTCTTATAAGCCTCGTTTCTTAATTCTTCTAATTCATTTAAATCAAGGGCTCTTTTCTCCCCAGCCTTGTCTAGGTCAAGGTTCAGTTGTTTTATGGCCCAATAAGCTTTATGTTCCAGCTCCACCAGAAGGTGGCAAGCTTTCCCATATCTAAGCCGGTATGGAGACATCCCAATTGGGGTCTTATACGCAATTCTATAAGCCCACAAAGCATCATTTAGCCTCATTGACCAATCCTTACGATTTGGTTTTACCGTGGTCTCCAAAAAAAAATTTGATTTCCCTATTTGAGACCTCTACTTGCCCACTTGTTTGAGGGTGATAGGGGGTAGCCACCTTATGTGTAACACCGTAATTTTTAAACAAACTCTCAATGATGCGGTTACAAAAGTGAGTGCCCCCATCACTAATGATGGCATGTGGAGTTCCAAAACAGGAAAAGATATTGTCCAAGATAAACTTTTTGACCGTTTTAGCATCATTATTCCTACATGGGATTGCTTCAATCCATTTGGACACATAATCGACTACAACGAGGATATAATGAAAACCAAAGCTCGGGGGAAAATGTCCCATAAAGTCTATACCCCAAACATCGAATAACTCGACGACCAAAATTGGGTTTAAAGGCATCATATTCCTTTTGGAAATTGAACCCAATTTTTGGCATTGCTCACATGCCTTACAGAAATCATATGCGTCTTTAAATAACGTGGGCCAGTAAAATCCAGATTGCAAAATTTTGTGAGCGGTCTTCTTAGCAGAAAAATGGCCACCACAAGCATGAGAGTGGTAAAATGATATTACATTGTTTATTTCATGGTCAGGAATGCATCTCCTAATGATTTTGTCTGGGCAGTATTTAAAAAGGTATGGTTCATCCTAGAAAAATTGTTTCACCTCAGTGAAAAACTTGTTTTCATCTTGCTGCGTCCAGTTTTTTGGGATTTCAGGGAAAGTGTCCTGGATTGGCGAGGGTTCTAAAGTGTTGGAAAGGACAAGCCTAGAAAGATGATCAGCCACCACATTTTCTACTCCTTTCTTATTCTTGATTTCGATATTGAACTCTTGGAGTAAAAGGATCCATCTGATCAGTCTAGGCTTGGCATCTTTCTTAGAAAGAAGGTACTTCAGTGCAGAATGATCAGTAAAGATCACAATTTTGGATCCAATTAAGTAGGAACGGAATTTATCCAGCGCATAGACCACAACCAATAGTTCTTTCTCTGCTGTAGAATAATTAATCTGTGCACTGTTTAAAGTCCTGCTAGCATAGTAAATCACATATGGCTTTTTGTCCCTACGTTGCCCAAGAACTGCCCCAACCACATAATCGCTAGCATCGCACATGATTTCAAAGGGCAGGCTCCAATCTGGAGGTTGCATAATTGGTGCAGTCGTCAACATGTCCTTAAGCTTGATAAAAGCCGCTTGACATGCCTCTGTCCACTCAAATTCTGCTTCTTTTAGCAGAAGGTTACATAATGGTCTAGAAATGACACTGAAATCCTTTATGAACCTTCTGTAGAATCTGGCATGCCCTAAGAAAGATCTTACATCTCTTATGGTTTTGGGGCGAGCAAATTGGAAATTAAATCTATTTTCGCTTTGTCCACTTCCAATCCTCTAAATGATACAATGTGGCCAAGGACAATCCCTTGTCGTACCATAAAATGACATTTTTCCCAATTCAGTACTAAATTCTTTTCTTTACACTTAGAGAGGACCTTAGTTAAGTTGCTCAAACAGTCTTGGAATGAATCTCCAAAAACTAAAAAATCGTCCATGAAGACTTTGAGAAAACATTCCACCATATCACTAAAAATACTCATCATGCACCTTTGAAAGGTTGCAAGAGCATTGCACATCCCAAAGGGCATCCGTCGATAAGCAAAGGTACCAAATGGGCATGTGAAAGTTGTTTTCTCTTGGTCTTCTGGGTCGATCTCTATTTGATTATATCCAAAATATCCATCTAAGAAACAATAATACTCGTGGCCAGCTACCCGTTCTAAAATTTGATCCAAGAAGGGTAGGGGGAAATGATCCTTTCGTGTGACAGCATTTAATTCTCCGTAGTTGATACAAACTCGCCAACTTGTGGGTACACAGGTTGGAACGAGCTCATCATTTGCATTACGAACTACAGTGACGCCGGCCTTTTTAGGTACAACTTGAGTAGGGCTGGCCCATTGGCTATCCAAAATTGGATAGATGATACTTACATCTAGAAGTTTCAAAACTTCAGCCCTAACCACTTCCTGCATGGTGGGGTTTAACCGGCGTTGCATCTGATGGGAGGGTTTTGCATTCTCCTCCAAATAGATATGATGTGTACACACGAGGGGATTAATTCCCTTAATGTCAGCCACGGTCCAAGCAATTGCACCTTTGTGCAGTTTGAGCACTTGTAAGAGTTGGACTTCTTGGTCCTTGTCAAGGTGTGTAGAAATGACCACAGGAAATGTTTCATTTTCTCCAAGGTATGAATATTTCAGATGAGAGGGTAAGGGTTTCAACTCAGGTTTTGGCGGCCTCACCTGAGATGGAAGGGACGGAGTACCAGTTGGTACCAGCTCTTCAAAAGAGGGTTTGCCAACAGTGTTGACCAGTTCAACAGTGCTATCATGTTTTTCTTCACAGAGGTTCAGGTCCTCAATTGACTTAAGGGAATCGGAGATCAATTTTTCAAAAGTTTCTACTGTAAGAACATCGATCAAATCTACTTCTTCAAGGTCAATGTTATCATCCCGTGGTTGTTTGCAAAGGTAAAAAATATTTAGCTCTAAAGTCATGTTACCAAAAGATAGCATCATTTTTCCATTCCGGCAATTGATTAATGCATTGGATGTGGCTAAAAATGGTCTCCCTAAAATTACTGGAATCTGAGCATGAGGATCTGCCACAGATGAGTGTCTAGCACAATAAAGTCTACTGGGAAGTAGAACTTGTCAACCTGCACAAGCACATCCTCTATTATCCCTCTAGGTCTTTTGGTTGATCGATCTACTTGTTGCAGAGTAACCTGGGTGGGTTTGAGTTCGCCCAGTCCTAATTTTACATAGACCGAGTAAGGTAGTAAGTTGACACTTGCCCCAAGATCAAGCAATGCTTGTTCAATTTGATAATTTCCAATAATGCACGAAATTGTGGGGCATCTTGGGTCTTTGAATTTAGGGGGAGTGTCGTGCTTTAGACTTGGACTAGCTTGCTCAGTGAGAAACGCTTTGTTTTGTACATGTATCTTGCGCTTCGACGTGCACAATTCCTTAAGAAAGTTTGTGTAAGATGGGACTTGTTTGATTGCGTCTAACAACGGGATGTTAATTTTGACCTCTTTAAGCACATCCAAGATTTCCTAGTTCTGTATTGATGGCTTGGGAGGAGCTAATCAGTTGGGAAAAGGCGGTAAGTGTCGTGACCCCGGACCGGGCCCGAAGGACTAATCCGGGATCGGGACTAATAATGATGATAATAATAATATGGTGCTAGCGTGGTTAGTGAATGGTTAATGATGTACCACATCGGTTTAATGCCATACATTTATTTAATTTCCCACATGTGGCCGCGGTGAGGATATCACAACCATATAAGAACATTTCTATTAAGTGCGGAAGCCTGTAGTAAATCAAATATTCAATCTATCTCTTAGTCATAAAGATAATAACACAAGTATAGTATTGTATCAGAATGAGCAATGATCATTAGCCTGTTACCCAAAAGTAAGTTAAAGTTTATTCAAAAGATCATTTAATTACATTCCCAAAAAAATAAAGGCCAACAAAGCCAATATAAACAAAATACCAATCCCTAAAAGAATGGTTAAAAGATCTCCCAAAATGTTATCTCACTCTAGCAATCCAATGTCTAAATGACATCATCAGTATGCCACTCAGCTAACTGTTGCGGTTCTCCGACTGCCTCCTCGTGCTCCTCCTCGGGGTAACCAACAACGGGACCTGAGTACCAAAGAGTGGGTCAAACACGACGGTTTGGAAAATGGGAAAAATCCAATGACAATACGATAGTAAATGAATGTACCTTCAAAAGCATTTAAACCTGTTTAAATAATAATTTCTATAAACGAGATAAAACATTTATTCAAATACAAGTAGGCATTGTAAAACATGTAAGGTAACCAAGGAAACGAGAAACAAGTAAGATGGCAACCACACGAAGCTAAGTCCTCTATCATTAAAGTGACAGAGCAATAACTAGGCACTGATCTCAGTCACTCGAGGTGAGGAGAAACAATGGATCTTATAAATACATATACATATACTATACATGACCACGGTAGCGAGCCGGGCATCGGGAACCACAGTAGCAATCTACGACATCGGGACAAGACCACGGTAATAATCGGGTAGCGGGATCCAAACTGCAGCTGGTGGGACAAGAGGGGGATCTCCAAGTCGGTGGATCAGACCAACAGGGTTATCCAAGCTTAGTGGTGCCGACTAATAAGTCAAATAACAAATTGAGACATGTGCAAGTAAATCAAGTACAAATAAATAAACGGATAGGACGGGGGTGCTCAAGGGCACACTGTCGTTTCATGTGGTGCAATGCACTTCAAGACAAGTAACCATTGTAAGTGTACATCAATGTTTTCGGGAAAACAAGGCATGTAGTATACATCTCGGAATCGATAAAGTACAATAAACAATTGAAATCTCGGGTAAAGTATCGGGTTCAAGGTTTATCTGAAGTGAATAGGGATCCCGTATGTCGATCTAATAATAATTTGGTACTCTTTGAGTTTGGGGACATTCCGGGCTCCTTATACACTTTGAATTTTCAAAACTTCGAATGACATCTTCGTGATATGGTTTCTTTCTCGAATGACCTCATACATTGCCTAGTGAATCTCCTTTGACCAACAAAGCTCATTGCTTGAGCGAACCGGAGAGTTCACTCGAGCGAGGAGCTCTCTGGAATGATTGTCTGGGTAATTTTGGTTACCTAGCGGTCAGATGGCGGTTAGCCGCCGTTGGGTTAGGCGATTAGCCGCTGGCTGACCGCGCGGCTGACCGTGGTTGGCTTGACAGAAAGAAAGGTTACTGTAAATGTAACCGAAGTGGTTCGGTTGGCTGGCGGTTAGCCGCCGATGGGTTCAGCGGTTAGCCGCTTGCTAACCATGAGGCCGACCGTGCTTCTCAGGTGGAAAATGTTGCTCTATGGAGAAGTAACCAAAATGGATCGGTTGGCTGGCGGTTAGCCGCCGATGGGTTCGGCAATTAGCCGCTTGATAACCGTGAGGCTGACCGTGTTTTTCGGTGGAAAATGTTGCTCTCTGGAAAAGTAACCGCGACTGTTCGGCTAGCTAGCGGTTAGCCGCCAATCACCAGATGGCTAGCCGACAGGTGACCGCTAGCTGACCGCCAGGTGCAGGAAACACCCACTGTGTTCAGATTTGAGCCATTTTTCCTCCTCAAAACCACTCTCCTCACTTCCATTAAATCCCTACAATAAAACTGAGCTACGAGCTCCTCCAATGCATCTATCTACACTTCTCCAAAACTTCAATATGTGTTCATACCATCACCTCCTCCATCAACATCCCATTCAATACCAAGAAAGAAAGAAACCATTTCACAATAGAGTACATTTGGTACAAACAAGAAGAAATTAAATGTCATTCACCAATACACTTATAAGACATAAATGCACTACCAAAGCTCTATCATGGACATTTATTTCAAACCAATGCAATAAATAGGCATGAGTGGAAAATACCAAAATCCTTGAAAGCTTATAAAAATCAAATCATCCACTTGCCTTGGGTCTTCTAATCAAGGAAATCAAGCTCTAATACTCTTCCAAGCCAAAGATCCAAGCTATGAACAAAATCCCCAAAAATAAGCCCTAAAATGGGCCAAACAATGAATGAAGAAGATTAATGGAGATGAAGCTTCTCTAAGACTAGAAGAATACAAATCTAGAAGATGGAGAAGATTGCTTACTTGAAGGTTCTCCAAATGGGCAAGGTGAGCTCAAAGAAGGTCTTGGAATGGGAGGTTTTCGATCTTCACAAATGGTATCAAAAGAGAGCTATGGTGATGAGGAAGAGAATGATGACCTCCGTTTTGATGTTGGTGCAAGATTAGTAGGAGATTGAGATGGAGAGAGCAAGAAGAAGAAGAAAAGTTGCCAAAGCAAACCCTAGGTTCTTTTTGTGCTGGAAAAAGGAAATGAGGAAGATGGGTTGTCCTTATATAGGCAAATGGGAATGGGTCCCACTACTTAAGACACTCTTTGGGCTGAAATCATGTCTTTCGGGATCTCGGATGAATTTGACGAAGAAGGAAGAAATGATCGCCGAAATATCTAGTTTTTAAAAAGTATATGTTTCGTGGGTTTCGGGAATATCAAGTTTTGGGTACAAATTTAGTGAACAATGACTGTTTTGCCCTCAATTCTATGAAATCGGTTTTTGGGGTCTCGAACGGGGACGGGATCAACATGAAAGTTGTAGGGATTAACAATACAAATAAAACGGGATTAAAAAAATGAATGCAAAATCTCCGATAAATCCTCAAGCAAAGTCATAAAGAACGAACCCCCAAAGGGCCCCACTAATCACAAAGCAATCAAAATTCCCCAAAACTATATCAAAAGCTATTCCAAACTCAACTTAGTCAAAGACTACTAATCACGCTTAAGGCTAACACACAACTTAATTAACACTAATCGGGTTCACTCGGGTTGGGGTCTTACAGTAAGGGCTTGAATCCTGGAGGAACTAGGCTTTTCTCCTTGATAGGAGGGACTTCATTTTCTTTCCCTTCCTGATCTGAGGATGCAGGTTGTTTATCTTTTTCCAGATCAGGCTTTTCAATCTCTTTACCACTATGTAGAGTAGTAATAGCTTGAACCTGCTCCTTTGAATTTGACGGACCACCTTGATGAACCTCAAATTGCCCTTTTGGATTGGGCTGTGGTTAGGCTGGAAAAGCCCCCTTATTTTGTGCTTCAATCAATTTGCAGAGGTTCTGCATGGTGTTCTGTAAATTCTCAAAATTCCTATCATGTTTCTTATTGATGGACTCTTGATTCACCATAAACTTAGCCACAAGTTCATCCCAAGGCGTCGTTTGAGTTGTAGGGGGTACCATTTGCTGTGTGTTTTGAGCATATGCACCAGAAGTACCCCCAAATTGATTTGACATTTGGTTGAAATTGGGCGGAGTAGCATTTGGGCCATTCCTCCAACTAAAGTTGGGGTGATTCCTCCAATTAGGGTTGTACGTGTTACCCAAAGAATTGTTGAAGTGCCGGTTGTACGTATTAGTAGCATTTGCTTGTTCGAGAAACGCTTCTTGGAAAGCAGGGAGTGTTGGACACTCTGAAGAAATGTGTTTATCACTAGCGCAGATGCCACAAACTATAGCAGGTTTCTTATTCTTCACAAATTTCAAGGACTCAACTTCTCTTGTAAGATAGGCAATTTTTGCTTGAAGATCATCATTTTCTTTTAATACATATAACCCCCCTCCTTTGGACTGATTCGATTGCTTTACGGGGTCTATACCTTCAGATGTGTCCCAATTTTGTGTACTATTTGCCAAAAAATGAAGGTAGGTCCATGCTTGATTTAGTTTTTTTGCCATGAACTCCCTATTGCACATCATCTCCACGAATTGACGTGTTTCTAGACTAAGTCCATCATAGAAGTGACCAATTGTATTGTGCAATTCAAATCCGTGGTGGGGACATGCAAGGAGTAGTTCATTAAAGCGTTCCCAACACCTATAATAAGACTCCTTGTCTTCTTGTTTAAAATTCATGATATTTCTCCGTAAGGTGTTGGTCTCATGTAATGGGAAAATTTTCTTCGAAAATTCCCGGACCATGTCGGACCATAGAGCAATCGAATTGGGCTGTAGGGAGTGAAGCCATGCCTTAACCTTATCTTTGAGGGAAAATCGAAATAAATGAAATTTGATAAGGTCTTCCCTCACATTATTGAAGTGTAGTGTTGCACACACTTCTTCAAACTCTTTTATGTGCAAATATGCACTTTCCGATTCAAGTCCATGAAATTTGGGGAGAAGTTGAATTACTCCCGGTTTGATATCAAATTGACCCACACCTGCGGGTATAACCATGCATGACGGCGTGGCTTGTCGTGTAGGATGAAGGTAATCACGTAGACTCCTAAGTGGTTGATTCACCTTCCCATTATTATTGGGTCCATTCCAATTACCATTCTCATTCCTAATATTTCATCATTATCACTATGCTCATCAGCCATATTGGAAATCCGAAGAGAACCAGGAGAACTAGATTCGTAGAATTTAATCAAGTTCTTGATAGGTGATTCCTTCCTTTCTAACCGATTTGAGATGTCCCTCTACCAAGAAGATGGGGGTCTTTCTTTCTTTTCTGGAATTTTGAAAAGTGTTTTTTTTTTTTTTTTAGAAACCTAAAAAGAAAAACTACCTAAGGACCGTTTTTAGATTTAAAAGAAAATTCCCAAATTCTTAGAAAGTCTTAATCTTAGAAAGTTTGATATCTCTAAGGAAAGTTTCCAAACTCAAGTCTATGAAACTGGCCCGACTAGGTAAGCCCCCAGATCAGTGGTGGGGTCACGATGCGTTGCAACGGTCCCGCTTAAAAACCACCTTCTAGAACAAGAGATTTGTCTCCCTAATCAAATGGGATAAGGCTTGCCTAGACATCGAACCAATCAAGAAAGACAGTTTGTTCGGCTTTCCAAAGAAACAACTAACCTTCTTAGAAAAAATTCTAGCAAGTTTTTAAGAGTCCTTTTAAATTTAAAAACAATTAAAATAACTGAATTTCTAATAAAAGTTTTGAAGTTTTCAGATTTTGGCAAGTTTGGTGGCCAAAAAGCCCAATTTGCGTGATCTAAGACTTGTCTTTGTAAGGGAAAGTTCCAGAATTTTTTTGGAAACTTTAAAAACCTAAAAATATGAAAAATAACTGATTGTAACAGACCTTAATTAATCCTAACCAGCAACTAAAAAATCAACCTAAACTACTCCAAATTAGAACAAGTAAACTAGGCAATTTTCCGAAACTGATGCGATTTTTGAAAAATCAGAAAAAATAATTTTTCAGATCTGAAATAATTCCAATTTTATCAAAAATGAGAGATTAAAATTCACTTTTTTAATGCAATAGGGCTGGTCTAAACATTCCATGCATGCTACCCTTAGATCTAAAATGATTGCGGAATAGTAAAGGCACACCCACAAAGCAATTAAAAAGATGGGTTGGAAAAATTACCTCAAGCGAAGACGAACTCTCCGGCAACAGCGCCAAAAACTTGTTCATCAACCCCAAGTGCAAGGCCGCGATTGTAGTAATAACCGGTGAAACCGGGTCGATCCACAGGGAGTAGTTAATCGCGTAAAACCTATAATATTGGAAAACTACTACTAACCTATAATAAAGTCTATAAAAATAAATCTCTACAAAACTGAAATTTAAAATTTAATTACAAATCCAAATTAAAAAATTAAAATCCCAAATAAAAAAAATCCTAATCTAAGAATTCTAATCTAAAAAAAAAAACTGCAAAAACATAAAAGACATCAAACCACCAATTGCATAAAAGTAAATAAATCATGCATTAAAATAAAAATCCATTAATAATATCATTAAAAAAAATAAGGATAAAAAGAAATCTAAATATTTATGGGAAATCACAACGTTATATTGGCAAGATTAATAAAAGACTGCAAAAAAACCGCACCAAGTGCGTACTGTCACTACCCACAAACACACGGTGCCGATCCAAGGCGGGACACCTTGACCTCACTAATTACGTCTTTTAAATTAAAATAAATCAATAAACTAGTAATTTCCTAACAGTAATCAAAACTTAAAAAAAAAATATCTTTCCTTACCCTAGATCGAACACATGAAGAAAATAGGACTTGCGCATAATCGCATCTTCAAGTCTTCAATCCATCGCCAAGAGAGAGGTACATTGTTGGTTGATGATGCGGCGGCGTAGAAATCCAAGTGGTGGCGTGCCTTAGGGAAGGCCTAGGATGAAATATTGATGGAAGGATGAGAGATGGAGAAAAATTAATGGAAAAGGATGGGAAAGAAGTTGCTGGTCGTCATGGGGAGGAGATGGAGTTGACGTGCAACAATTTTTTTGCTCCTTTTATGTTTTTTTGATAGCTTGGGTTGCAAGGTTTTTGGTTTGAGTAAGGATTAGTAGTGTGGGGTCCAAGTTGGATTAGGATTAGGAGGGTTTTGGGAGAGTTATAAGGGATTTTCCAACTTCTTGGATTTCTTGACACGCCATCCTACTAAAGGTAGGATTCTTTATATCTCATGCAACTTCTTCTCTTAGGCTCACTTTAGATTTAATTCAAAATTTGAAACCCTATGGGGAACTCTCTCTCTCTTTTTTTTTTTTTTTTTTTTTTTGACGTATGATAACTTGGAGTGGGTGTTGGACGTGCAACATCTTTACGAGAGTCTTGGGTTGCAAGATTTCAAATATTGGAAGCCTATCTTTTTGGATATCTTAGTGCTAAAATCTTGCACTCTTTTGGAGTTAGCTTCTATCTCGGATTACTTTGGCTAACAAGAATCTTGTAAATCTCCTTGCATGGTCCCCACCTTGACTTGAAAATTTCCAAAAATCAGAACTTTTGAATTATTGCAAACATGCAATAGAGGTGGGCCCATGTTGGGCGTGTGATTTTTGAATGGAAGGTCTTGGGCACTTCAACACATGGCCCACAAATCTAGAACTTATCTTCAAGAGATTAAATCTGATTTTTTTTTGCATATGAGAGCGGACCTTGCCATGGCCCTACCTTGGAATTTATGCCAAATGTAGATGGGTCCCATGGTGCATTTGATTCATCAATTCTCTTCCGTGGGCCCCAAATTCTGAAATTCCCTACAAAAATATAAACAACTGTCAAAGAATAATTTATTCATATAGGGAAAGAATTATGCAAAATGCGGGCCCAATTCACACTAAATAGATGCATAAAATGTCACTTTTTTTTATCAAATCTTCAATTAAATCAATGGTGCAAAGAAAGTACATCATTTTATTTGTAAATAAAAAGTTATGAGAAATTTATGACTTCCAATGCCAAAAATAGAGAAATTCATGATTTTATGTGAAAATGCAAATTTTGGATGAATTTTGACTCGAATTCAAATTTTGATGCCCATAAACATAAAATCATGATTTTTTTTCTAAAATGGTCCATGATTTTATGATTAAGTCCTTAATTAATTCTAAAATTATGAGGAAATTATGCATTTTTAAGGACTTATCACACATCTTGTAAGAAGATTTGAAGGCTGGTTTGGGAGCTTTGGAAGAGTACCAATGGGGATTTCGTTAAGGATTCTTCATCAATCTCTCTCCATGAGCAATTAACTCTCCATCTTAGGGTTGCGATGAAACCCTAATCTTGTATTTTGGTGATGTATAGGTTCTAGGGTTTTACTTTGAACACTTTTGGTTATATGACATGAAGTTAACCAATGATTGGATTTTATTTATTAATGCAATATCTCTTTTTGGTATTTTAATCTTGTAGATTCAAAAACTAGTCATATTACAATGCTTGAATGATTGTGTTGTTGGATCTAGGATAATCTATGCCATAGAGATAGGTTATACCTCGATCTACATCCACATCCCTTATTTGTTGACTCTGAATGTTTGCAATAAGAACGAGTATTTTTAGTGTTAATAGTGAAACCCTAGGTCTATACTTGTCATTGTGTGAGGTTAGAGTGGATTCATACCCTGAGATCTTTTCTCTGATTGAATCAAAACCTTGTCTTTACTTTCTAATTTAGGAATCAAACCCATCAAACCAACAGTTCGTTTTCTATTAGGATTAGTTTAGGAATTTGGAAACCAACACAACTTAGTCTTTTTGTCCCAGTGGATACAACATTCGGTTAACATCTTTACTCTCACGAGTAGAGATAGTAGCTAGCCATAAATTATATTTACAAACCCTGTTTTGGGACGATCAAATATACCCAGTAACTTATTGGTTTCTTCTAAACTTTGCCAAATAAGTTATTAGATTGAGTTCAATTCCGCTTACCCGGGTGTACTCTAGTTTATCACTCAACTCAAAGGATTGATGGACTTGGGCATCCTATTTATGTGGCAATTCCTCATGTTGCTGTAAATTAACTGACTATAAAATTAGAAACATATATACCATTCCAAACGAACCACCCTGGCTCATGTCATATATAAAGAGCATGTAAAAATACAACACACCTTCATTAATTTGTGTTAGGAATTTTGTAGATTGCAATTTGATGGTTGTATTATCATTCTAGCATCATTTGATTTACACACTTGCATTGGTTTTAAATAAACTTGAAATCTTGTTTTATTCATGCATTACTTTTTAGTTTTGTAAAAGTATTGATTTATGCATGTTTTGGTTTCAATCTTGGATGCATTTGATTTAGAAAAGAGTTTTCAAAGAAATCAAGCAAGCCTTGTTTTAAAAAGTTTTGAAACTTTTTAGGCTTTTTATGGCATGTTTTAAAAACCTTTAGAATCCTTAAAACATGTTTTCCAAGCTTGATTTAGTGGCCAAAAGGTCCCCCAAAGAAAAACCTTCAAATATGCAAAAGTTGCATTTTTTGCAAATAGGGGGGAGTCCCGGCAGTGTCGCCGGTCGACCGAGACACAGGTCTCGGTCGACCGAGACAACTGGAGGTAAAAACTGCATTTTTGCACTGAAACCTCCAACGGTCAGAAATCTGACCGTTGTGCCTTCCCGGTCGACCGAGGCCTGTGTGCCGGTCGACCGAGGATATAGCCGTTGGACCTTTTTGGCTATAAAATGAGTTCTTTCCCTTACCAAAAGTTGGGGAATTTTTAGCCCCTCCTTGAGAGGATTTGAGGCATATCAAAAGGGAAAAGAACCAAGGGATGAAGGGGATGATTAGGAAAGCTAAAGCTTGGATTAATGAAGTTAAACTACCAAGTAGGCTCTTCCTTTCTTAATCATATGTTTGCATGCTCTTGTTTTATTTTTGGTAAATCATTTCTAGCATGTTAAACTATGTTTGTGTTGTGTCCTTAACATGTGTTATGTTTTGAGTTGATTTATTGTTTTGGATACAACACCACATGATTCAATCCAAGTAGTACTTGAATTGGTAAATCAAAGTAGATCATGTTAATGAAAGAAACTTGGTAAATCATATGTAACATGATCCATATACTTGGTTGAATCTTTGGTTGTTGTTTTCCATCATAAGAACATCTCTCTCAAAACTAACTTATGTTTTGGATTCAACTTCTTTACAAATCATATGTTTTCATGTTTTGTTTTATCATTGGTAAATCTTTGTAACATGTTAATATATGATATGTTGTATCCTTAGCATATTCTATATTTTGAATAGATCTATTGTTTTGGATACATCACCATTGATTCATCAAAGTAGTACTTTATTGGTAAATCTAAGTAGATCATGTTAATGAAAGATGTAACATGATTCATATACTTTGTTGAATCTTTGGGTGTTGTTTTTCCATCATAAGAAAATCTCTCTCAAATGTATCTTATGTTTTGGATTCAACATCATTACAAATCTTATGTGTATTATTGTTTTAAATGTTTCACAACTTGCCTTACTTTGATTGGTAAATCATTTTCAAGTTGTCCTTATAATTACATATGATTTGTCCCCTCTTTTCAATCAAATCTATTTTTATGTTTTGAGCTTCATGTTGATTTGATTGACATCCCTATGCATCACATGTTTAGAGCTAATCCATTTCATACAACTTGTGTAACTTTGATATCATTAACAAGTTGTTACTTTTAACATGTGGTTGCATTACATCCTCAATCATAAATGTTTTTGAGCTAAAACTTTCAAAAGCCTTAGGCATACATTTATGAGCTTTCATTTTCTAAATGATTGAGGATCACACACACACACACTTCATTTGTTTTCAACTTTGCATTCATAGTGTGAGTGTGTATTTGTATTTCACTTCCATATCCGCCTATTTAAGAGGCAATGTAATGAGCTTAATAGAATCTCCATCAAGTGTATTAAAGACACTATCTTAGTGAGATAACCAACCTTGTGGTTGAAGAGGTTATTGCTTAGCCTATAAAAGCATAATGTATAGGTTGATGTTAAGCCTTGAAAAACATCATTGTAAGGTTATTGCTTAGCCTTGGAAAGCATATTGTAAAGGTTATTGCTTAGCCTATTGAAAAGCATAAATAGTGGAAATCCGGTGGGGTGTTGGTTCACAAGCCGGTAGTGGATGTAGGCATTGAGGCCGAACCACTATAAATACTTGTGTGATGGTGATTGCTTTGTGGTGATTGTTTTTGTTAGCTTCCGCATATTGTATGATAAATCATCACATGTGACTAGTTTGTTTTTAAGAAGTTAAAATTGTTAAAATTGGTCATAATTGGAGCTCACCCTATTCACCCCCCCTCTAGGGTTCGGATCCTCGTGGAATTACAAGTGGTATCAGAGCGGGTTACTCCATTTTAGGGCTTAACAACCCGGAGTTGATCTTTGCTAGATTTGAACCCTAGTGTTGTGTTTTATTGCATATCTTTTAAAGATTTCCACTATGTTTGAAAATGATAATTTCCCTAGCCTCATTGCACCACTCTAAGACTTTCTCAAGTTATATCTTCTAGAGTTGGTGAGTCCTCAAAGTGTTCTCTCATGGACAACCTTTTCAAGGCTTTAGGTGAATTTTCAAAGGTAGACCATTTGAGTAACCTTAGGCCTTGATCCCACTAGACCAACCTATTCTTTTTAGTTATATCTATTTGTTGGTCTTGATACATTTGCATTTTGTTGCTTTATAGTCACATTTCTTTTAAAATGCAATGTTTCTTTGTGATCATTTGATTTTGTATTCATGAACTTCTAAGTTATATCTCATGGTTTTCAAAATCCCTTGATTGCAAATTTTTCATGATGGATTTGCATTTTGCTCATATAAGTTATATCTCTTGTAGTGCATATCTATTCATGATCAATTGATTGTGATTACAAATGCTTTCATAGCTAGTTTTTCATGATCAATTGATGTTGGAAAATCATTTGATGTTTGTCATAGTTAGATCCTTTTTGGAAATCAAATGATTTGAAGCAATTTAAGTTTTCCATTGATTTACAAGTTATATCTCTTGATATGGAAAATTCGTAAGTGTCTATTGTTTTTACAAATTGAAAACTTTACAATAGTACACTTCTTGTTTTTCAAAATCACTTGCTCTTAATTCTATAAATGATTCTTTGTTGGAATTTCATATATTGAAGTGATTTGAGAAACTTTGGAAAATGTTCTAAGCTTTATTAGTTATATTTATTGAAGCATTTTCCTTGAATTTATTTCCTTGTGCCTAATTATGATTGTATCATTTGAAAGGAAATATTTTTTACAAACAATTTGCATCTTTGCTCATTTAGTTATATTTCTTTATGCAAATTGATTTTGATGTCTTACATGGCTTGGTTGGATATGGTTTCATTGATTTGCATTTTTGTGATTATCTTGGTATATATTCTCATTAATGCATTTTGATGATTGTTTATGTGCTTTATAGTAAAATCTTGTATTTGAGCTTTTTAAGTGCATTTGTGATTTAATGTACTAAGTTCATTTGGTATAAACCTCATATCTATTGTCCATTGCATTGTAAGCTTAGTACATTTGCTAAGAGTGGAGATGTTACATGATAGATTGATCCTTTTAACCTCATACCTCTTGTGCTTAATTAGTTATATTCCTTTTTGATGAATGGTATGAGTTAGATCTTGAGTGTTGATTGATCCACTCTATGCAAATGTCAATTTGTTCTATGTATGGTTGTGTTTTTTATTGAAACCATACTAGAACTCAAATCCATCCTTTTTGCCATTCTAGTCATATCTTTTTGGATGGTTATGATGTTGATTCATGTATTTTCTCTAAGTGATATCATCTTTATACATGTTTCAACTTCATAGTAGTGTTCTTAATCATATGAAACTCTTTGAAATCTATTCCTCATATTTCTATATGTTTGATGGATATCTTAGATGTTGAATTCATATGATTTTGACACTTTGGAAATTGCATGCATTACCAAATAATATCTTTTTGCATTGCAATTTATCTTGTTCATCACTATGCTCAATAGTTATATCTTTAAAAGTGATGAATATGCATTTATGATGCTTGATGGAAGTTTGTCACATTCTTGCTCTTTATCATGTTATCAAATTCAATTGGTTTCATTTGGTATAATGTTTGATTGATTTGATTTCTTGTGAATGTGATAAATCTTGTGTGCATTGGATTGAACTTGATAAGTAATATGATTGTTCCATGTCACACACCATTAGCATCATAATGTTCATGTTGCCACCTCTTTTGCTCTCATAGGTATATCTCATGACCACCATGTTTATGTGTTCATAATATTGGTTGGTTATAGTTGAGGTTGGCTTCATGCTTGAATTTCATTTCACTCTTTCATGCACTTTAATAAGTCATATTTATTGTTTGAATGAAATGATTTTCAAAATCTTACATAGCATATGATTTTCTTAAGTAATATTGATTGATGCTATGTTTGAGTAAACCTCATATCATGGATAGCTCTAATTTGGATTTTTCCTAATAGGTATATTTTTAAATCCATTTTAGAGTGATTGATTTAAACAGTCATATCCTAAATCTCAATTGGTATTCTTTGTCTTTCCAATTGATATCCATGATGGCTTTTCCCATAGACCTTGCTTTCTTTTGGCAATTTGATCATATGAGCTTGATAGTTAAATGAATCTAATCCTTTCCTTGAAGTTGACCCTCATTGGTAAAACCATCTTCTTCTTGCATCTAATAGTTAAATCTTTGTCAAATGTTTGACAAAAGGAGAGAATGGATTGAGGGGGAGTGTAAACCTTCATAGGAAGTATTAGTTTTGATCAAATTGACCCTTAGATTGCCTTTGAGCCCTTAGAGACTACTACCTCACATGATAGCCTGTTATGTATTTCATTTTCGATTTCATTTGTTAACAGGTGCTACTAAAGGTATTTTCTTTGTTTCATGTGTGTAGGTACCTTTGCAATTTAATGGCAAAGGGGGAGAAATTATGCAAGTTCTCAAAAGGGTGAAGAGAATGTCCAAGCTTCCTAAGGGGAGAGTTGTGTATGATCTTCTACAAAAGGGAGAGAATGCATACCTTGCCAAAGGGAGAAAGAGGCATGGTCAAAGGGGGAGAGCAAATAGAAGAAAGAAAGCTTGGAAGCTAAAGAAGATGCTTGGATAAAGAAAGAAAGAAGAAAGAAAGCTTGAAGGTTGATCAAGCTCCAAGCATCATGAAGATTGAAGCCCAAGAGCCCAAGCTATGAGAAGAAGCATCCAAGAAGATTTCAAGCCTTGTCCAGCTGAGGGGGAGCTGAAGACTAAGTGTGTTTATTCAGTGGTGAGTGTGTTTGCCATCAAATTGCAAAGGGGGAGATTGTTAGGAATTTTGTAGATTGCAATTTGATGGTTGCATTATCATTCTAGCATCATTTGATTTACACACTTGCATTGGTTTTAAATAAACTTGAAATCTTGTTTTATTCATGCATTACTTTTTAGTTTTGTAAAAGTATTGATTTATGCATGTTTTGGTTTCAATCTTGGATGCATTTGATTTAGAAAAGAGTTTTCAAAGAAATCAAGCAAGCCTTGTTTTAAAAAGTTTTGAAACTTTTTAGGCTTTTTATGGCATGTTTTAAAAACCTTTAGAATCCTTAAAACATGTTTTCCAAGCTTGATTTAGTGGCCAAAAGGTCCCCCAAAGAAAAACCTTCAAATATGCAAAAGTTGCATTTTTTGCAAATAGGGGGGAGTCCCGGCAGTGTCGCCGGTCGACCGAGACACAGGTCTCGGTCGACCGAGACAACTGGAGGTAAAAACTGCATTTTTGCACTGAAACCTCCAACGGTCAGAAATCTGACCGTTGTGCCTTCCCGGTCGACCGAGGCCTGTGTGCCGGTCGACCGAGGATATAGCCGTTGGACCTTTTTGGCTATAAAATGAGTTCTTTCCCTTACCAAAAGTTGGGGAATTTTTAGCCCCTCCTTGAGAGGATTTGAGGCATATCAAAAGGGAAAAGAACCAAGGGATGAAGGGGATGATTAGGAAAGCTAAAGCTTGGATTAATGAAGTTAAACTACCAAGTAGGCTCTTCCTTTCTTAATCATATGTTTGCATGCTCTTGTTTTATTTTTGGTAAATCATTTCTAGCATGTTAAACTATGTTTGTGTTGTGTCCTTAACATGTGTTATGTTTTGAGTTGATTTATTGTTTTGGATACAACACCACATGATTCAATCCAAGTAGTACTTGAATTGGTAAATCAAAGTAGATCATGTTAATGAAAGAAACTTGGTAAATCATATGTAACATGATCCATATACTTGGTTGAATCTTTGGTTGTTGTTTTCCATCATAAGAACATCTCTCTCAAAACTAACTTATGTTTTGGATTCAACTTCTTTACAAATCATATGTTTTCATGTTTTGTTTTATCATTGGTAAATCTTTGTAACATGTTAATATATGATATGTTGTATCCTTAGCATATTCTATATTTTGAATAGATCTATTGTTTTGGATACATCACCATTGATTCATCAAAGTAGTACTTTATTGGTAAATCTAAGTAGATCATGTTAATGAAAGATGTAACATGATTCATATACTTTGTTGAATCTTTGGGTGTTGTTTTTCCATCATAAGAAAATCTCTCTCAAATGTATCTTATGTTTTGGATTCAACATCATTACAAATCTTATGTGTATTATTGTTTTAAATGTTTCACAACTTGCCTTACTTTGATTGGTAAATCATTTTCAAGTTGTCCTTATAATTACATATGATTTGTCCCCTCTTTTCAATCAAATCTATTTTTATGTTTTGAGCTTCATGTTGATTTGATTGACATCCCTATGCATCACATGTTTAGAGCTAATCCATTTCATACAACTTGTGTAACTTTGATATCATTAACAAGTTGTTACTTTTAACATGTGGTTGCATTACATCCTCAATCATAAATGTTTTTGAGCTAAAACTTTCAAAAGCCTTAGGCATACATTTATGAGCTTTCATTTTCTAAATGATTGAGGATCACACACACACACACTTCATTTGTTTTCAACTTTGCATTCATAGTGTGAGTGTGTATTTGTATTTCACTTCCATATCCGCCTATTTAAGAGGCAATGTAATGAGCTTAATAGAATCTCCATCAAGTGTATTAAAGACACTATCTTAGTGAGATAACCAACCTTGTGGTTGAAGAGGTTATTGCTTAGCCTATAAAAGCATAATGTATAGGTTGATGTTAAGCCTTGAAAAACATCATTGTAAGGTTATTGCTTAGCCTTGGAAAGCATATTGTAAAGGTTATTGCTTAGCCTATTGAAAAGCATAAATAGTGGAAATCCGGTGGGGTGTTGGTTCACAAGCCGGTAGTGGATGTAGGCATTGAGGCCGAACCACTATAAATACTTGTGTGATGGTGATTGCTTTGTGGTGATTGTTTTTGTTAGCTTCCGCATATTGTATGATAAATCATCACATGTGACTAGTTTGTTTTTAAGAAGTTAAAATTGTTAAAATTGGTCATAATTGGAGCTCACCCTATTCACCCCCCCTCTAGGGTTCGGATCCTCGTGGAATTACAAGTGGTATCAGAGCGGGTTACTCCATTTTAGGGCTTAACAACCCGGAGTTGATCTTTGCTAGATTTGAACCCTAGTGTTGTGTTTTATTGCATATCTTTTAAAGATTTCCACTATGTTTGAAAATGATAATTTCCCTAGCCTCATTGCACCACTCTAAGACTTTCTCAAGTTATATCTTCTAGAGTTGGTGAGTCCTCAAAGTGTTCTCTCATGGACAACCTTTTCAAGGCTTTAGGTGAATTTTCAAAGGTAGACCATTTGAGTAACCTTAGGCCTTGATCCCACTAGACCAACCTATTCTTTTTAGTTATATCTATTTGTTGGTCTTGATACATTTGCATTTTGTTGCTTTATAGTCACATTTCTTTTAAAATGCAATGTTTCTTTGTGATCATTTGATTTTGTATTCATGAACTTCTAAGTTATATCTCATGGTTTTCAAAATCCCTTGATTGCAAATTTTTCATGATGGATTTGCATTTTGCTCATATAAGTTATATCTCTTGTAGTGCATATCTATTCATGATCAATTGATTGTGATTACAAATGCTTTCATAGCTAGTTTTTCATGATCAATTGATGTTGGAAAATCATTTGATGTTTGTCATAGTTAGATCCTTTTTGGAAATCAAATGATTTGAAGCAATTTAAGTTTTCCATTGATTTACAAGTTATATCTCTTGATATGGAAAATTCGTAAGTGTCTATTGTTTTTACAAATTGAAAACTTTACAATAGTACACTTCTTGTTTTTCAAAATCACTTGCTCTTAATTCTATAAATGATTCTTTGTTGGAATTTCATATATTGAAGTGATTTGAGAAACTTTGGAAAATGTTCTAAGCTTTATTAGTTATATTTATTGAAGCATTTTCCTTGAATTTATTTCCTTGTGCCTAATTATGATTGTATCATTTGAAAGGAAATATTTTTTACAAACAATTTGCATCTTTGCTCATTTAGTTATATTTCTTTATGCAAATTGATTTTGATGTCTTACATGGCTTGGTTGGATATGGTTTCATTGATTTGCATTTTTGTGATTATCTTGGTATATATTCTCATTAATGCATTTTGATGATTGTTTATGTGCTTTATAGTAAAATCTTGTATTTGAGCTTTTTAAGTGCATTTGTGATTTAATGTACTAAGTTCATTTGGTATAAACCTCATATCTATTGTCCATTGCATTGTAAGCTTAGTACATTTGCTAAGAGTGGAGATGTTACATGATAGATTGATCCTTTTAACCTCATACCTCTTGTGCTTAATTAGTTATATTCCTTTTTGATGAATGGTATGAGTTAGATCTTGAGTGTTGATTGATCCACTCTATGCAAATGTCAATTTGTTCTATGTATGGTTGTGTTTTTTATTGAAACCATACTAGAACTCAAATCCATCCTTTTTGCCATTCTAGTCATATCTTTTTGGATGGTTATGATGTTGATTCATGTATTTTCTCTAAGTGATATCATCTTTATACATGTTTCAACTTCATAGTA
The DNA here is from genome assembly GCA_038049695.1 of Cinnamomum chago. Taxonomy (NCBI): domain Eukaryota; kingdom Viridiplantae; phylum Streptophyta; class Magnoliopsida; order Laurales; family Lauraceae; genus Cinnamomum; species Cinnamomum chago. Next base: position 34,047,423 of record CP142462.1, on the reverse strand, counting down.
GTGTTCTTAATCATATGAAACTCTTTGAAATCTATTCCTCATATTTCTATATGTTTGATGGATATCTTAGATGTTGAATTCATATGATTTTGACACTTTGGAAATTGCATGCATTACCAAATAATATCTTTTTGCATTGCAATTTATCTTGTTCATCACTATGCTCAATAGTTATATCTTTAAAAGTGATGAATATGCATTTATGATGCTTGATGGAAGTTTGTCACATTCTTGCTCTTTATCATGTTATCAAATTCAATTGGTTTCATTTGGTATAATGTTTGATTGATTTGATTTCTTGTGAATGTGATAAATCTTGTGTGCATTGGATTGAACTTGATAAGTAATATGATTGTTCCATGTCACACACCATTAGCATCATAATGTTCATGTTGCCACCTCTTTTGCTCTCATAGGTATATCTCATGACCACCATGTTTATGTGTTCATAATATTGGTTGGTTATAGTTGAGGTTGGCTTCATGCTTGAATTTCATTTCACTCTTTCATGCACTTTAATAAGTCATATTTATTGTTTGAATGAAATGATTTTCAAAATCTTACATAGCATATGATTTTCTTAAGTAATATTGATTGATGCTATGTTTGAGTAAACCTCATATCATGGATAGCTCTAATTTGGATTTTTCCTAATAGGTATATTTTTAAATCCATTTTAGAGTGATTGATTTAAACAGTCATATCCTAAATCTCAATTGGTATTCTTTGTCTTTCCAATTGATATCCATGATGGCTTTTCCCATAGACCTTGCTTTCTTTTGGCAATTTGATCATATGAGCTTGATAGTTAAATGAATCTAATCCTTTCCTTGAAGTTGACCCTCATTGGTAAAACCATCTTCTTCTTGCATCTAATAGTTAAATCTTTGTCAAATGTTTGACAAAAGGAGAGAATGGATTGAGGGGGAGTGTAAACCTTCATAGGAAGTATTAGTTTTGATCAAATTGACCCTTAGATTGCCTTTGAGCCCTTAGAGACTACTACCTCACATGATAGCCTGTTATGTATTTCATTTTCGATTTCATTTGTTAACAGGTGCTACTAAAGGTATTTTCTTTGTTTCATGTGTGTAGGTACCTTTGCAATTTAATGGCAAAGGGGGAGAAATTATGCAAGTTCTCAAAAGGGTGAAGAGAATGTCCAAGCTTCCTAAGGGGAGAGTTGTGTATGATCTTCTACAAAAGGGAGAGAATGCATACCTTGCCAAAGGGAGAAAGAGGCATGGTCAAAGGGGGAGAGCAAATAGAAGAAAGAAAGCTTGGAAGCTAAAGAAGATGCTTGGATAAAGAAAGAAAGAAGAAAGAAAGCTTGAAGGTTGATCAAGCTCCAAGCATCATGAAGATTGAAGCCCAAGAGCCCAAGCTATGAGAAGAAGCATCCAAGAAGATTTCAAGCCTTGTCCAGCTGAGGGGGAGCTGAAGACTAAGTGTGTTTATTCAGTGGTGAGTGTGTTTGCCATCAAATTGCAAAGGGGGAGATTGTTAGGAATTTTGTAGATTGCAATTTGATGGTTGCATTATCATTCTAGCATCATTTGATTTACACACTTGCATTGGTTTTAAATAAACTTGAAATCTTGTTTTATTCATGCATTACTTTTTAGTTTTGTAAAAGTATTGATTTATGCATGTTTTGGTTTCAATCTTGGATGCATTTGATTTAGAAAAGAGTTTTCAAAGAAATCAAGCAAGCCTTGTTTTAAAAAGTTTTGAAACTTTTTAGGCTTTTTATGGCATGTTTTAAAAACCTTTAGAATCCTTAAAACATGTTTTCCAAGCTTGATTTAGTGGCCAAAAGGTCCCCCAAAGAAAAACCTTCAAATATGCAAAAGTTGCATTTTTTGCAAATAGGGGGGAGTCCCGGCAGTGTCGCCGGTCGACCGAGACACAGGTCTCGGTCGACCGAGACAACTGGAGGTAAAAACTGCATTTTTGCACTGAAACCTCCAACGGTCAGAAATCTGACCGTTGTGCCTTCCCGGTCGACCGAGGCCTGTGTGCCGGTCGACCGAGGATATAGCCGTTGGACCTTTTTGGCTATAAAATGAGTTCTTTCCCTTACCAAAAGTTGGGGAATTTTTAGCCCCTCCTTGAGAGGATTTGAGGCATATCAAAAGGGAAAAGAACCAAGGGATGAAGGGGATGATTAGGAAAGCTAAAGCTTGGATTAATGAAGTTAAACTACCAAGTAGGCTCTTCCTTTCTTAATCATATGTTTGCATGCTCTTGTTTTATTTTTGGTAAATCATTTCTAGCATGTTAAACTATGTTTGTGTTGTGTCCTTAACATGTGTTATGTTTTGAGTTGATTTATTGTTTTGGATACAACACCACATGATTCAATCCAAGTAGTACTTGAATTGGTAAATCAAAGTAGATCATGTTAATGAAAGAAACTTGGTAAATCATATGTAACATGATCCATATACTTGGTTGAATCTTTGGTTGTTGTTTTCCATCATAAGAACATCTCTCTCAAAACTAACTTATGTTTTGGATTCAACTTCTTTACAAATCATATGTTTTCATGTTTTGTTTTATCATTGGTAAATCTTTGTAACATGTTAATATATGATATGTTGTATCCTTAGCATATTCTATATTTTGAATAGATCTATTGTTTTGGATACATCACCATTGATTCATCAAAGTAGTACTTTATTGGTAAATCTAAGTAGATCATGTTAATGAAAGATGTAACATGATTCATATACTTTGTTGAATCTTTGGGTGTTGTTTTTCCATCATAAGAAAATCTCTCTCAAATGTATCTTATGTTTTGGATTCAACATCATTACAAATCTTATGTGTATTATTGTTTTAAATGTTTCACAACTTGCCTTACTTTGATTGGTAAATCATTTTCAAGTTGTCCTTATAATTACATATGATTTGTCCCCTCTTTTCAATCAAATCTATTTTTATGTTTTGAGCTTCATGTTGATTTGATTGACATCCCTATGCATCACATGTTTAGAGCTAATCCATTTCATACAACTTGTGTAACTTTGATATCATTAACAAGTTGTTACTTTTAACATGTGGTTGCATTACATCCTCAATCATAAATGTTTTTGAGCTAAAACTTTCAAAAGCCTTAGGCATACATTTATGAGCTTTCATTTTCTAAATGATTGAGGATCACACACACACACACTTCATTTGTTTTCAACTTTGCATTCATAGTGTGAGTGTGTATTTGTATTTCACTTCCATATCCGCCTATTTAAGAGGCAATGTAATGAGCTTAATAGAATCTCCATCAAGTGTATTAAAGACACTATCTTAGTGAGATAACCAACCTTGTGGTTGAAGAGGTTATTGCTTAGCCTATAAAAGCATAATGTATAGGTTGATGTTAAGCCTTGAAAAACATCATTGTAAGGTTATTGCTTAGCCTTGGAAAGCATATTGTAAAGGTTATTGCTTAGCCTATTGAAAAGCATAAATAGTGGAAATCCGGTGGGGTGTTGGTTCACAAGCCGGTAGTGGATGTAGGCATTGAGGCCGAACCACTATAAATACTTGTGTGATGGTGATTGCTTTGTGGTGATTGTTTTTGTTAGCTTCCGCATATTGTATGATAAATCATCACATGTGACTAGTTTGTTTTTAAGAAGTTAAAATTGTTAAAATTGGTCATAATTGGAGCTCACCCTATTCACCCCCCCTCTAGGGTTCGGATCCTCGTGGAATTACAATTTGTAGCGAAGCTCCCATTTGCTCGATGTGCTTTGTCATTGCCTACATCTCACCAAGCAACAATCATAAGTTGAAAAAGGTTGTAACAGTGGCTCACTTAAAAGAGGTAAAGATAAGTGAGAAAATGAGTAGCCACACTAAAAGAATGCTTAAATGTATCACATTTCACTCATATATGGATGGGTATGGCACCTCCTATGTTGGTGGCTTTTTACTGGGAGGCGCTCCCTAACGGCTTGAGCTTTGGGATGAATTGGTTAGTCGGCCGTGATATGGTATCACAACCATGGTTTAAAATATCGGCCGATACCAGTACACATCGGCTGATACCGGTACCGGTCTGATAAATTGATACTTATCGGTATCGGATTTGGTCCTTGAAGAAATCGCAGGTATATCGGTTCATATCGGCCGTTATAGGCAGATATCTTCGATATCTTGAAGATATCGGTTGAAACCGATATATCGGCCGATATTTTCAGACAAAATTTTTTTCTGCTGAACATTTGCATTTTCTTAATTGGAGAGAAAGAGAGCACATGCAGTTGATGTAAAGTCACAGAAAAGGGAGAAAAAGAAAGAGATGTAGTTGCAGAGCGAAAAAGGAAAAAAAATGGAGAAATAGGCAGGGGTAAAGGCACTACTAGAAAAAGGACTTTTAATGACCGCCAAAAGCCGTTGCTAAAAGTGTGGAGGCAGTCGCTAATACTCTTTAGCGACAGTCCACCGACCACCAAGAGAGCGACGCAATTACTTCATCGCAAAAGGTATTAGCGACCGCCACAATTGTTTTTTGCTACAGCAAGGTGGCGGTCGCTAATAGTTGTTTTTTTTTTAATTTAACACCATTTGCGGCCGCCATAGTGGTCGCTAATACTTGAAATACCGTCGTTGATATTTTTTTTTATTTTTTTTAAAGTATTAGTGGTCGCTAATATTACGTTATTTTGTTTAATTTTTTAAAAATTTAAAGTATTAGCGGCCGCCATAGCGGTCGCTAATAGTAAAATAATTTTTACTTTTAACGACCGCCGGTGGCTGCTGCTAAAGCCAATAATTTTTTTTTAAATAATCCCGTATTTTCTCAATTTTTTTCCTACTTTTTATACCTACACCTGAATACATTATATACAACTACTACCATCAGTTAAAATTACTAATAACAAAAGAAAGTCTTATATTAATTACAATCAAAACATTACAAAAGTTTCAACAAATTATATCCATTACAATTATAGGAAAAAAAACAACAAAAAAAAAATTGTCCGTGCAGGGTACTGTAGTGGATTCGATGCTCTCAAACTTGAACACAAAAACGAAAATAAATATTAATAGTTAATTATAAAAATTGGAAATTTATACTAAATATAAAAAAAACTTAAGAATTAAAATTAAAATTTTAAAAATTAAACCTACGTTTGAACTTTACGAGCAATCCGGCTCGTTCTGTCAGTTCTTGAAAGTCAGGAATGACTACGAGCCCGAGCCCATCCACTTTCATGGGCAATGGACCCCGTTTACTCGTTTTGGGCGCCCAGAGGCTGATTTTTCTAAGTTTTAAGTTAACGTTTTAAGTTAGACCAACGTTTCAACTTTACCAGCGATCCGGAAGTCGGAATCTCGTTCCGTCAGTTCCTGCAAGTCAGGAATGACTACGAGCCCATGCCGATCAAGTTTCAAGGGCACCGGAGCCTGTTTGCTCTTTTTGGGCGCTCGGATGATCGTTTTCTAAGTTTTAAGTTAAACCTACGTTTCAACTGTACGAGCAATCCGGGAGTCGTAATCTTGTTCTGTCAATTCATGCAAGTCAGGAATGACTATGGGCCTGTGTCCGTCAAGTTTCACGGGCAACGGAGCCCATTTACTCATTTTGGGCGCTCGGAGGCTCGTTTTCTAAGTTTTAAGTTAAACCTACGTTTCAACTTTACAAGCAATCCGAGAGTCAAAATCCCGTTCTGTCAGTTCCTGCAAGTCAAGAATGACTACGGGCCCCTGCCCGTCAAGTTTCACAGGCATCGGAGCCCGTTTGCTCGTTTTGGGCGCACGGAAGCTCATTTTCTAAGTTTTAAGTTAAACCTACATTTCAACATCACCAGCAATCCTCATTCCCTCAGTTCATGCAAGTCATGAATGACTACGGGCCCGTGCTCGTCAAATTTCATGGGCAACGAAGCCTGTTTGCTCATTTTTGGCGCCCGGAGGCTCGTTTTCTAAGTTTTAAGTTAACGTTTTAAGTCAAACCTACGTTTCAACTGTACGAGCAATCCGGGAGTCGGAATCTCGTTCCGTCAGTTCCTACAAGTCAGGAATGAGTACGGGCCCGTACCCATCAAGTTTAATGGGTAACGGAGCCTGTTTACTTATTTTAGGCGCCCAGAGGCTCATTTTCTAAGTTTTAAGTTAACGTTTTAAGTTAAACCTACGTTTCAACTTTACGAGCAATCCGGGAGTCAGAATCTCGTTCCTTCAGTTCCTGCAAGTCAGGAATGACAACGGGCTCGTGCCCGTCAAGTTTCACGGGTACCAGAGCCCGTTTGCTCGTTTTGGGCGACCGGAGGCTGGTTTTCTAAGTTCTAAGTTAACGTTTAAAGTTAAAAGTACATTTTAACTGTACGAGCAATCTGGGAGTCGGATTCTCATTCTGTCAGTTTCTGCAAGTTAGGAATGCCTACGGGACGGTGCCCGTCAAGTTTCACGGGCAACGGAGCCCGTTTGCTCGTTTTGGGCGACCGGAGGCTCGTTTTCTAAGTTTTAAGTTAAGGTTTTCAGTTAAACCTACGTTTCAACTTTACGAGCAATCCGGGAGTCGGAATCTCGTTCCGTCAGTTTATGTAAGTCAGGAATGACTACGGATCCGTGCCCGTCGAGTTTCACGGGCAACGGAGCCCATTTGCTCATTTTGGACGCCCAGAGACTCGTTTTCTAAGTTTTACGTTAAAGTTTTAAGTAAAACCTACGTTTCAACATTACGAGCAATCCGGGTGTCGGATTCTCGTTCCATCTGTTCCTACAAGTCTGGAATGACTACGGGCCAGTGCCCGTCAAGTTTCACCGGCAACGAAGCACGTTTGCTCTTTTTGGAAGCCTGTATGCTCGTTTTCAAAGTTTTAAGTTAAACCTACGTTTCAACTGTACGAGTAATCCAGGAGTCGAAAATCTCATTCCGTCAGCTCTTGCAAGTCAGGAATGACTACGGGCCCATGCCCGTCAAGTTTCACTGGCAATGGAGCCCGTTTGCTCGTTTTTTATTGACCCGATTTTTTTTTCTCTTTCACCTCCTCTCCCATCCGTCCCGGGGTCGCCGAGAGGAAAATCGAAAGGGAGGGAGGAAAGGGGAGAAAAAAAGGGGCATCTACATTTTTGTACGGTATGCCATATTTGCTATTTTACTTGGAATTTAGAAATGGTGATCCGGAGATCCACCTTCGCAAGTAGAAAGGAAATCAACTTTTTTCTAACTTTCCAAATTGCACATATATTTAAGAAAAGGGACAGCTTTTGAATGCCGTGAGAGGCGATTTTGTGCCGTGAAAGGCGATTTTGCCGTGAAAGGCGTTTTACAAATTTTATCAAAATGAATGAAAAGAAGTGTGAGTTTTTTTTTTGTCTCTTAAAGAAAATACAAAGTACAATAGAAAAGTAAGAAAGGGAATCTGACTTCTCAGGAGATTGCGGGGATCAGTTTAGATCGACGGTCGCAAGTCATGTGTGGACTTCGCCATCGTCCTTCAGGTGAGAACGCTTGATGCTTTGATTCTTTGGCTTGGCTTGGACTTCAGTTTTTTAGAGGATAAGGACCAAGGGAAGGTCCTATATCCAATGAAAAACGAAGAGACGGGCTGAAGAGCCGCGTCTTGGCCATGTTGAGTAGGAGAAGAGAAGTTCTTTTCTTGGAGAGGGGATTGGGTCTTGAAGCCATTTGGGTTCCCGTTGCTACTAGGCTTGATTTCGCCGCGAGGAAGATGTCGCGCTTTGATGTGCGGTCAACCGATGTCCGATTGACCTGAAATTTGAAAGGGAGCCTATTGGAGTCATTTTAAGATGATCCATTAGCTCCGATTTGGATGTCATGGTCCCGGGGTGCTTCGCCACCGGTAGCCTTGATTTTTTTTCAGAGCATCGAAGTCAGGTCAAACGTTGTTGGAATGACCTGAAATTTGACGTGCAGCCCTTTTGATGCATGTTGAAGCCGCCCATGTGCTCTGTTTGATGAGTAATGGTCCCGGCGGTTCTCGCCGCCGAGAGGCTTGATTTTTTTTTGGAGCGTCGAAGTCGGGTCAAACATTGTCGGAATGACCTGAAAGTTGATGTGAAGCCTTTTGGAGGTATTTTGAGACCATCCATAAGCTCAGATCGAAGTTTTGATGTCTTCGACGCCGCCGCCGCCGCCGCTAGGAGCGCTGTTTGGTTGCCGAAGGAGTGAAGTTTGGTCAAATGATGTCGGAATGGCCAGAAACTTCATGTGGACTCCTCTTTTGGTTGTCTTGAAGGATCTATTAGTTTTCAACTGATTCTGATAAGATCTGATGCTTGAAGCGGCATTGCCTATTTGTAGTAGGATACGACTTCATGTGGCTTTCTTGATGTTGAAGAGGCAAAGTGACTTTTTTGGTGTCAACAAATGCCCTTTCGAGGTACAGCAACGAGTAGTTTTTGGAGCAAGTGTGCCTCGAAGAGAAAACTTGAAGGAGAGCTTTCGACTTGACCAAGAGTCTTTGAGCATTTTTTTTATAGCCTTTTGAGTTTCCAAAGAGATTTTATGGTAGTGAGAGGGATCACGTACCATCTCAAGGCAAAGTTTTGAAAATGACATGAGGGAGTTGGATTTGGGTTTTGGATTTTGGGTTTTCCTTTTGATCTTGTGAACCTAAGTGCTTTATGTGGCGCATCAGGCGATCAAGAAGGATTTTTTTGTGTTTTGACCTTGTGACCTAATGAGCTGTATGTGGCAGGTTAGGGGGTCGAGGTTGGGGTTTGATTTTTGGATTTTGTCCTTGTGACCCAACAAGCTGTATGTGGCAAGTTGGGGGGTCAGATTTGGTTTTGACCTTGTGACCCAACAAGCTGTATGTGGCAAGTTGGGGGGTCGGGTTTGGATTTTTGTTGAATGTCAATTTCAGGATTTTGGCTTAATTTGGTTCATGAGGTTGGATGGTTTGGTTTTTTGGAAACTCATGAGGCGTTCTTCTTTCTTTGTTTTTTGTTTTTTTTTTAATGGCTCAATCGACTCAAAAGAGGCATGGGACCATTTTGTATGCTCTTGGTAAGAGAATTTTTTTGAAAGGAAGCCCCTTTTAGTGCCTAGGTGGTCAAACTTGACTCATGTGGGCTAGCCTGTGGGACCTTAAGCTTTTAAAGATAGCTTAGATCTCACACGGTGTCATTTTGTAAAGAATATCTAAAAATATCTCTTTTGGATAGAGAATATCTAAAAATATTCTTACTTGGAGAGAATCTCTCAAGTTTCCTTTCTTTTGGGAGAGATTTTCTCAAAGTATCTCTCTTTGGGAGAGAATTTCTCAAATTTTCTTTCTTTTGGGAAGGTTGCTAATTTGTAGCACTTACCTCCTTTCTTTTCTCCTTGTTTCCTCTTTTGGTTTGCTCTCTTCTATAAAATCAAGAGGAGATTGGATCTTTGCTTCTTTGCTTTCTTTCTTTGCAAGAATCTCCAAGAGTGCTCCAAGATCAAGAGTTCTTCTTCTTCAAAGATCTTCAAGCTTTTCTTCTTTCCCATCAATGGCTTTAAGTAAGTTTTCTTTTTCAAGAAGTTTCCATTGTAGAAGTAGAATCCTTTCCTTTTCTTTTCTTTTCTTCTTCTTCTGTTTTTTTTTCATTTTTTTTCATGTGCTGTTTTTTTGACGTTTTTTTTTGCACGTTTTTTTTTCTTTTTATTTGCTGTACGGACATGTCAGTACGGACCTGGCCGTACTGCCACATGGCAGTGGGCCACGACCTGCTGCCTAAATTTTTTTTTTGAAATTTCTCTCTCCTTTTCTTGCTTCTGTTTTTTTGCTCACCATGATAATAAAGTTTATGCACCATGATGATGAGGTTTATGCATTCCAAGATGTTCATGCACATTGCTTTCTTTCTCTTTTCTTCTTTTTTCTTTTTTTGATGCATTAAGATAAAAGGCTAGAACCTCTAGGTCAAGTCAACATGAATTTTGACTTTGACAAAGTTTGACTGGTTTTGACCAAGTTGGGTTGGAATTGGTCAAACTTTGGTTAAAGTTTTCCTAGCATCTAATGCATGATGATTTTTTTGGATGCATGCTTTTTAGTAAATTGATTGGGAGCATGTTGATGCATATCTAGAAATCTTTTGCAAGTTTTGGGATTTGGAGCTCGCAGTAATGTTGCGCCCTTTCCTGATCTTGCTGGATTTTTTAGGAGCTTTGCAAGTTTTGAAGTTTGGAGCTCGCAGCGATGTTGAGCCCTTTCTTCAAGCTTGCTATCTTTTTCGGGATGTTTCCTTTTCTTCGAAATTGTCCCTGAATCATGCCAAAATTTCGCTAGAATTTTTCTTAGCAAAATTCTGTCACTTTAATGATTGATTTTTTTTTCTTTTCCATCCTTTTGCAAGTAGTTCCTCCAGAACGAACAAGGGCAAAGAGCCTGCTACTGATGCACCTCGTCGGTCTACCAGGTCTCCTAATGTGGCCGTACAACAGGCCTGGGAGAAGGTCCAGTTTGTGGAGAGAAACTTGGAGGAGTGTGACTCCCTCAACCATGATGAGATGAGACAGCGATTGATCGCTCTCAAGTGTGAGGGATTTTACAGAATTATGGTAAGCAACCGTCCTTGGGTTATGGACGATCAGAGCGTTGTGCCCAAGCCTACCTTCTTCTTTAGCGATGCAGTTGCTGCCGACTTGACGTACCAAAGAAGATGCTTTCAGTTCTCTTACACAGCTGATGGTGAGGATAAAACTATTTCTACTCGGTCGACTTTTGATTGGACTGTGTCGATCATGAGTCTTTCTCCCACGTGTCCCAAGAGGGAGGATCCTCCAAGCTAGGTGAAGAGGACCAATGTGATAAAGACCGGGGTTTTTGTTGGCGGGCCTTCAGGATATGCGGAGAAGTCCCCTGTCCGTATGGACATGTTGATGCCTTCCAGTGGCTGCCAAGGTTTTGACCATCCGTCGGTCAATTTGAGACCAATTGGCCTTGGTATTTTTTGGGGTGACGACAGCAGTTGGGTGAAGCCTTTTCGACTTCGTGGCCGTTTCAGTGCTAATTCGAACTGGGAATCATGGACTGATCACACCCTGCAGGTTGGTGGAGCCATTTTGAGGGAGGCTGGGATCTTTGACGTGGTTCGCGCTTTTCAGAAGACTTCGGTTTTCTCCGATGAGGCATTCATGGCCATGCTAGAGTCATTCCTTCCACAAACCAGCACCTTCATTGTAACGAATGGTGAGATTGGCTTTACCTTGAAGGAATTAAGCGTCATCACCGGGCTACCTATCCTTGGCAAACTCTATGAGGAGTTTATGCCTATTGACAGCGTTCTTGAGGAGTAGTCTGAGGGGTTCAGGCTCCTGTACTTTTAGCTCGTCGCCTTCTATGATTTTTTTAAGGAGAAGGAGGGCTCGAAAGTCCGGTGTAGCAGTTGGAAGAATTGTAGCTCCAACTTCTTTGACGGCGGAGAGTCTTCTGAAAGTATGGCCCAAGATGCTAGGGCCAAGAACCCAGGTTTGAAAAAGATCTCCGTTATGCGAGATGACTTGAAGAAGTTCTTCGAGAGTACAGACGCCATTTGTCCTGACATCGCACTGCGGAGAGATCTCATTGTTTACCTCACTTATTGATTGAGTGAGGTTGTTTTCGCTGGAGGAGATGGAACACACATCAAGCCGCACTATATTTTTTCGGCTTGTCAGATGGCGTTCGGAGAGCGGTTGGCTTTTGTGCCAGCTCTTTACTCCTACTTGTATACTAAACTGCAGGCTGCTGCTTTCTTGGTTCAGCTTGGGCTCCTTATGAACAGGGTATTTTCAGCCCATATTTTCTATTCGTGGTATGTGTACCACTGTCCAGGCTTCCATCACTTAGGAGTTGCACAGGATGATGACCCTTTCATGATTCGGTTGGCTAGAGGACAGCCGTTTCCAAATCTCTTTTGTCTGCCCGTTTGAGGATCCGACGGTTCAGGGACGTCGAGATTGGGCTTGCGAAAGAAGGCTTTTGATTTTGGAGCCTCCCGAGATTCCACCAGGGCGGGGTCAGGAAGACATTACTCCTTGACCAATGCAGAAAAGGGATGGCTTTTTAACATACGTGCTGGTACGATGGTGTACCGAAGACATCTTTTTGTTGACATCAAGCCGTATGTTCCCTCGTGTTTCGCGCTGCAGTTGGGCTTCTCTCAAGGCATTGTTGGAGAGCCTTCGAGCATGGTGACGTTCTTTGGAGGTTTACAAGATGGGAGGAACGCATGAGCCTTTACAGTGCGGAGGACACTATCGCCATGATTTCATATCCTGAGTTGCCCACTTTTCGGACTGCTTGCTTCACGAAATGGTTTGCAGAAAGCTTTTCAGTGTACCGGGGGCTTTCCAAGAAGGAGCTTGATGTCAAGCAATCTCCTGGGAAGGTTCTTGGCAGATCGGATGGAGTCCGTCGAGAGGAAGTCCTGGCTTTCATTTCTGAAGAGAGGCACATGATCGGCTTCCTTAATGAGCTGGACATCATCAGACCAGGAGTTGTGCAAGAGATACCTAGTGAGGTCTTGGATCAGCTTGAAAAGGAGGAAGCCGAGATCAACGCTTGGATGCAAGCGGAATTAACGAAGGCCTCCCTGGGGTCTACCGGAAAGAGCAGACCGTCCGGTGAGGAATCAAGCGAAGCTCCGCCATAGAAGCAAGAGGAAGAGAGGGCAGCGCCGCCATTAGAGACGACAGGATGACTCTCCTGATGCAGACGTTCCTCTCACCGCTGCTGAAGAGATGTTAGGGGATGCTGATGAGCCTCCAGAAAAGAGGAGCTGAGAGGAAGGAACCATTGATGAAGGTATGATTCCTCTTTCTGCCCTTTTCGTTTCTTTCTTTAAGATTTTCTTGTTTTTATTTGCCTTCTCTCCCTTTTTCAGTGGAAGATGAGGACTTGGTGATGCCTGAGGTTCCAGCTGATGAGGCAGTGACGGATCCGGTTGCAGTATCTGAAGAAGAATCGAGGGACTCTGGAGTGATTCCAGAATCTTCACCTGGTATGACTTCTTTGTATTTTCTTTCTTTTTGTGTCTGTGATGTCATCTACTAACATGTTGCTTGTTTTCTTATCAACTGACTTGCCACAAGATTCCGACGATTTTGAGCCATCCATGGACGTGTCCTTTGACGACACTTCGGATGAACACATGGAGGCAGAAAGTATTTCGCCAATCGTCGAAAAAGGTATTTATAGCAATAATCCTGATGATAATGATTTTTTTAACAGGATCATATTCATACCTCTTTTTTTTGTTTTGTTTTGCTAGCAGATTTTGAGGCAACAGAAGGACTTCCTCCGTCTTTCTCAATGTCAAAGTAGGGGATGCCTGCAGCCGAACCAGAAGTCTTATAGTTTTAATGCAGCAGAGATGAAATCGTCTGAGCAGATTCCTTCGCCAGTGTCTTCGATTAGAAAAAGCTTAATGATCACTCCTCCAGCAGGGCATTACACGGGCAGTCGACCAATGGAGAGGGGCAAGTCTTTGTCCGGACCATCTCTTGAGTATGTGAAGAAAGTGTTGAAGAGCGTTTTGAGCTCATGGATCGAAACTCTTTCTTCTGGCCATTTGGAAGCGGGCTTTGGCATGGTCAAGCATGTACAGGACATCCTTGCTGATAGCGAAGAGGTCGGCCTGGACATTACAGATGCGAAGGCTTTCGTTGATGAAGTCATAGCTTTAGGGAACAAGTGGAATGAAACCAAGAGCTTCCCAAGTGGTGACTTCTTCAATGAGATGTTTTTGAAGCCTTCTGGCATGGTCAAGTCTAAGCTGGACGAAATCTCACGGACTTGGAAGCGATTCGTTTAAGAGAGGAACGTTACCGAGTTGGCTATCATTGGGCTGACAGAAGACTTCCGTCGTGTTGATAAAGTGGTCATTGAGACCAGGCAGCGTCTTGAGCTATTGGAGGAACAAGCTGTCGCGAAATCGGATGCCATTGTGAAAGCTCGTGCCAGAGAAGGGTCTCTGATTCGCCAAGTCGAGGAGGCTGAGGGCAATCTCCAGAGGAAGACTCAAGAGTACTAGCAATGGCAGATTCTTTGGGAAGAGCTTCCCCGTGCTGCAGACGGGTCGCGGCGTTCTGCCGCATTCTATGGGAAGATCTTGAAGAAGCGTGGTCTGGAAGCTTTAGAGGCTAAGGCCAAGAGTTTGCTTGAGGAGTTGAAACTTTGGTTGAAGACCATGTGAGCTCCTGACTTTTGTAACAAACCCCTTTTTTTCCTTTTTTTTTTGGTACCCATGTATACACACATATTTTTTGTACTCTTTCTTTTGTAGTGCTTGTGGACATTTTTTTTAGCACTTCTTTTTTTTTATATTCCCTCCTTTCACTCAAATTCTTTTATGATAAATTCAAGCAATAGTTAAATGGGAATGTTTGTTTGGAAATTTGATCAAAAGTTTGTCATTTTGTGAAAAACCTTTTATCAAATGGTTGTTTTGGCGTGAAAGCCGAATTTTGTGGCGTAGGGGCCAAAGTTTTTTTGAAATGGCATGAAAGCCAAAATTTGGGATGGCATGGAAGCCGGTTTTGTTTGTGGCATGGGAGCCAAAATTTGGGATGGCATGGAAGCCGATTTTGTTTGTGGCATGGGAGCCAAAATTGGGATGGCATGGAAGCCGATATTTTTTTTGGCATGGGAGCCAAAAATTTTGTTTGTGGCATTGATAGCCGGTTTTGTGTCGTTTATAGTCGAATTTGTGGCATGAGAGCCGATTTTGTGGCATTTATAGCCAAGTTTGTGGGGGCGTTTATAGCCGATTTTTTTAAACCAAGTTTTGTTTTGTTGGCTTGAAAGCCAGGTTTTGTGGCATTTATAGCTGATTTTTGGCGTGAGAGCCAGGTTTTTGGCATTTATAGCCGATTTTGGCGTGAGAGCCGGGTTTTTGGCGTTTATAGCTGATTTTGTGGCATTTATAGCCGAGTTTTTTGTTTTCAAAAATGCAAGTATCGACTAAAAGTCGCCTCCCTGCTGAATGGTCTTGCAAGTATCGATGGAATGTCGCCTCCTTGCTCATTCGGTTGCGAGTATTGATGGAATGTCGATTCCTCGCGAATTTGGGCGCAAGTATCGACTAAGCGTCACTTCCTTGCTTTTTTCCTCAAAAATTTTGGTTTTGTGGGTATCGATGGAATGTCGCTTCTCCATATTTTTAAAATTTGATGTTTTTTTTTAACCTCGGTTTTTGTTTGAATTTTGGGTCTGTGGATATCAACTGGAATGTTACGTCTCCATGATTTTTGAAAATTTTCAAGTATCGACAAAGTGTCGCTTCCCTGCGATTTTGAAATTTTGGAAGTATCGAATGGGGTTCACATCCTCTCAATTTTTGGGTTTTGCGAGTATCGACTGAGCGTCGCTTCCCCGCGGTTTCTAAAACACCTTTTTTTGTTTAAAGACACGAGGGTCCTAAATTTTGACTTAAAACCGTTTTTGGTTGTAAAAGTCAGGGTGGACTAGGGTGGAAATTCCTGAGTCCTGATTTTGTTTCAAACCATGAATTTTGGGTTCAAGGGTTGAAAATTTGGTCAAGTCTGGGAAGAGGCTCCTAAACTTGGATTTTTATTTTTATTTTTTTTAACAATGAAACTATGAAAGTAAGCATTGTTTTGAAATTTAAGAAATCTCAACATAAGGATGAAAAATCTAAAAGAGGCGGGTTTGACGAGCGAGTGACTGAGGATAGGCTTTGGCCGTGCAAGCACTGCTCTGACCCAGTGGCGTAAGTCTTCAAGGGTAGTACCGCTTCAAGAACTTGTCGTTGATGGGCAGCATACATCTGTCGCCCTCCATGTTTAGAAGTTCGTATGCACCGTTGGAGAAGACTGTGTCAATGGCGAAGGGTCCCTCCCATTTTGGTTCGAGTTTGCCTTTGGATTTGTGGGCGAAAACCATTGGCCTTTTTACTGCAAGAACCAAGTCACCCTTTTTGTAGGTGCATTGTCGGACCCTTTTCTCGAAAGATCCTGCCATGCGTACTTGGTACAGCTCAATGCTTTGTAAGGCTTCAAGCCGTCTTTCGTCGAGATTGTCCAATTCTTGGAGTCTCAATTTGACATTGCTTTCTTGCGTCATGTCATTTTGTAAAGATACCCTTACGGAAGGAATTTGTACTTCTAAAGGGACAACAACTTTGCATCCATAGACCAAAAAGAATGGTGTGCTATGGGTTGGTCCTTGAACGGTGGTTCGATAAGCCCACAAAGCTTCAGGTAGTTTGTCTCCCCAGTTTCTTTTGTGACTAGACACCATTTTCTTGAGAATTTTGCAGAGTGCCTTGTTGAAGGCTTCTGCTATTCCGTTTGCTGCCAGATTGTACGGAATCAAATGACAACTTTGGATTTTGTATTTGTCGCAAAACCTATAGAATCAATGATCCCGGAATTACGGTCCGTTATCATGAACAAATCTTTTAGGTATGCCGAAGCGACAAATGATGTTAGTGCGCAAGAATTGAAGGACTGATGAGGTCTTCATTTCGCTGAGCGCAAATGCTTCTGACCACTTGGAGAAATAATCTGTAGCGGAGAAGATGAAGCGATGGCCTTTACTTGACGGGGGAGAGATAGGACATATGATGTCCAAACCCTAAGCTTCGAACAGCCATGAAATTGCTGTGGGGTGTAGCCATTCTGGAGGCATATGGACATAGTCTCTATAAACCTGGCATTGGCAACAGTGTTTAGCAAATTGCATGGCTTTAGCTACCATGGTAGGCCAGTAATATCCCAACCTTTTTATATGATCGTAGAGCTTGGGACCGGCCTGATGAGCTCCATAAAGACCAGCATGAACTTCTTTGAGGGTTTCCTTGACCTCTTGTTGTGACAAGCAGCGCAGAAGTACTCCGTCGAAGGATTTTCTGTAAAGTATTTTTGAAGGTATATCCAAATGAAAGTTTGGGGCTCGTCTTTGAATGCTTACCCGTTCTTTTGGATCTTCAGGGAGGATTCCGAACATGGTGTAATCAATGAACGGATCTCTCTAGTCGCCGATCGGAGGTTTAAGGATAGAGATTCGACTTCCGGCCAATTGGTGGCATTCAGCAACTGCTTGGTGCATGTTAAGAGGAGGGAGAATCCTTCTTTGGCACACTGTGATTTGGATGTTTCCCCTTCCTGGATCGCCATGGATGCGGCAAGTCCGGCCAGGGCATCTGCACGGATGTTCTCACCTCTGAGGATGTGGGTGAAATGACAGATGTCAAACCTTTGGCGAAGTGATTGTGCCTTGTTGTAGTAAGGCAACAGATCGAGCTTCCTGACTTCAAATTTCTGATTCATCTGGTTGACGATCAGTTGAGAGTCTCCAAATACTTCCAGCATGGTGATGCCAGATTCAAGGGCTAGTTCTAGTCCTACAATCAGGGCTTGGTACTCAGCTGCATTGTTTGAGCATGGTTCCAGTAGCGAGAAAGCATGTGGAATCATGTGCTTATTGGGGCTAACAAAGAGGAGTCCAGTTCCCGAGATCGGCTTTCTTTTTTCATTTGTCCTGGTTGCACCATCAAAGTACATGTCCCTGGAGGCATTTGGTGAGAAAGTCTCCACGTTGTAGACAGGTTCGTCCGGGAGATCATCTCTGAGTGGGGAATCTTTAGGCAACGGATGCTCTGCAAGAAAGTCTGTTAGAGCTTAGC
The DNA here is from genome assembly GCA_038049695.1 of Cinnamomum chago. NCBI lineage: Eukaryota > Viridiplantae > Streptophyta > Magnoliopsida > Laurales > Lauraceae > Cinnamomum > Cinnamomum chago. Next base: position 34,029,840 of record CP142462.1, on the reverse strand, counting down.
CTTTGATTGTCTTTTGTGGTACATACCTGATATCAAACTGTGATAGGAGGATGGACCATTTTGCCAGTCGGGCATTGAGAGAACCTTTAAGAGGCTGATCCTCGAAATCAGGTAGACTGTGTTCGAAAGAAGGTAGTGATGTAGCTTTTGTATGAAGAACATCACTGCAAGGCATTCTTTTTCGATTGGAGAGTAGCGATGCTCCGTACCTACTAGCATACGGCTGAGGTAGTATAGAGCAGCTTCTTTTCCCTCGTCATTCTCTTGTGTGAACAGGGCGCCCAAGGAATGGTCGAGAGCTCTTGTGTACAAGATGAATGGTTTTCCAGTGGTAGGGGCAGCCAGCACTGGACGTTTAGTTAGGCATGTCTTGATATCTTGAAATGCTACTTCACATTCAGCATCCCAAACAAAGTTCACACCTTTCTTCATTAGGCGGAAAAAAGGACGGCATTTCCCTGAGAGATTGGAGATGAACCGTCGGATGTACGCCAACCTCCCTTGAAGCCCTTTTAGATGTCTTAGGGTTCTTGGAGATGGCATTTCTAGGATAGCTTTGACTTTGATAGGGTCAAGTTCTATTCCAGCTTTTCGAACTATGAATCCGAGGAACTTACCCGACGAGACGCCGAAGAAGCATTTCAGGGGATTCATTCGCAGTTTGTGTTTGCGAAGTCAGAGGAAGACTTCTCGAAGGTCTTTCAGATGGTCTTCTTTTCTTCTGCTTTTGACGGCGAGGTCATCAACATAACATTCAACCGTCTTGTGTTGCATATCTTGGAATAACTTCATCATAGCCCTCTGATATGTGGCACCAGCATTTTTCAGACCAAATGGCATGACAGTGTAGCAATACACGCCAAATGGGGTCCGAAATGATGTGTGTTTTTCATTTTCAGGATGCATCTTTATCTTATTGTAGCCAGAGAATCCATCCATGAATGTCATTCGCTCAAACCCATAGATGTTGTCAATCATCACCTCTGGTATGGGGAGCGGGAACTCATCTTTGGGGCAAGTGCCATTTAGGTCTCTATAATCAATACAGACCTTAATCTGCCCATTTTTCTTTGTCACGGGGACGATGTTGGCCAACCATTCAGGATGTTGTTCCTCACGGATGAAGCCGACGCTTTTGAGTTTTTGAACTTCCTGTTCAATTTTGTCCATCATGTCTGGACGAAATCTTCTTTGGCCTTGTTTGACAGGCTTGATATCTTTTTGCAGATTGAGTTTGTGGACTGCTATTTTGGGGTCTAAGCCAGGCATTTCAGCATAGAACCATGCAAAACAATCAACGAACTAACGAAGAAAAGAGATATACTCGGGTAAATCATTATCCTTTATATTCTTGCTTATTGTCACGCCCCCAAACCAGAACCTCGGGGGCGCGAATGGGATTTAAGCATAAATTATATTTTTCTTCCAAGATCCGCGTGTGTGAAGACAACACATTTTGAATATTTTTGCGGAAGCTTTCGTGGCGTTGCGACCCGGAGTCAAGAATTATATCAGACTGGAGTAAACCATCACAACAAAATACAGAGCTGACAGTAACATGATATTACATTCCCATATACGTTCAAGTTACAATTATCAATGTACATTAACTAAGAATCCCAAGATAAAGGCTAATAAAAGACATACAACAATAAGCTATAATCACTATCCCAAATATGACGTAGCTCCGATGTCAAGCTCAATGTCTACATGACATAGCCGACAAAACAACCTGTAAAAAATGGCTCCACAGCCAACCCAAGCACTCAACTCGGGACGAAGAAGTCTGAACCTGAGTACCAAAAGTAGTGGGTCAGACACGACGGTCTGGCAGGTGGATGAAAAGATAATAATATACTGAAGAATAAAACATATGATAAATCATGTCATTCGATCAAATGCTGCATATAATTAAACGGGTGCAAAATCGTGGATCTCGGGCAAAACATGTATTCGTTTCAAGCATGGGTAAAACACGAAGATCTAATAAAACATGTGTAAATATAGTGGTTTGACAAAACGAACGTTCATTTGAGACTTAAGTAAAAACATAAGTATACAACAAACCGAGTATTCATTTAAAGCATGTGTAACCAAGGAAATCTGACAAAACTAATGTTCATTTAAACATATTTCAAAGCATGGGTATTCAACAAATCGGGTATCATTTAAAATCAGGTATAAACATAGGAATCTGGCAAAACGCGTGTCGTTTAAAACATATTTCAAAGCATGGATATTTAACAATTCGGGTATTCATTTAAAACAAGTATAAACATAGGTATCTGACAAACCAAATGTCATTTAAAACAAAGCACGTATATTTAACAATTCGGGTATTCATTTAAAACATGTGTAATCATATAAATCTAGCAAAACCATTGATCATTTGAAACATATGTAAAAGCATGGGTATTCACCCAACCAGCATTCATTTAAAACATGTGCGTGTACAAAGGATAGAAAACAATATAATAACATTAACTGAATTCACTTTGGAGACTATTAACACTTGTTTAAATAATAACTTTCATAAAGGAAATGAATTATTTATCGGAAAACAATAAGCAATATAAAACATGTTGGGTATCCAAGGAATCGGGAAAACAAGCAAGATGACGACCACACAAAGCTAAGTCCTCTATCACTAAGGTGATAGAGCAATAACTAGGCCCTGATCTCAGTCACTCGAGGCGAGGAGAAACAGGGGATCTCATATAAATACATATACATATACATATACTATACATGACCACGGTAGCGAGCCGGGCATCGGGGACCATAGTAGCAATCTGCAGCATCGGGACAAGACCACGGTAATGACCGGGTAGCGGGATCCAAACTGCAGCTGGCGGGACAAGAGGGGGATCTCCAAGTCGGTGGATCAGACCAACAGGGTTATCCAAGCTTAGTGGTGCCGACTCATAGGTCAAATACAATCGAGACATATGCAAGTAATCCAAGTACAAGTACATAATCAAACGGGCAAGACGGGGGTGCTCAAGGGCACACTGACATATCATGTGGTGCAATGCACTTCGGGACAAATAACTGTTACTAGAGTAACTTCAATGCTTTCGGGAAAACAAGTCATGTAGTATAAATCTCGGGATCGATAAAGTACAATAACCAATTGACATCTCGGGTAAAATATCGGGTTCAGGATTTATTTGAAGTGAATAGGGATCCCGTATGTCGATCTAATAATAATTTGGTACTCTTGAGTTTGGGGACATTCCGGGCTCCTTATACACTTTGAATTTTCAAAACTTCGAATGACATCCTTGTGATATGGTTTCTTTCTTGGATGGCCTCATGCAATGCCTAGTGAATCTCCTTCGACCGACAAAGCTCAGCGCTCGAGCGAACCGGAACCTGGGAAATTTCGGTCACCTGGCGGTTAGCTAGCAGTTAGCCGCCGCTGGGATGGGCGGCTAGCCGCTGGCTGACCGCGGCTGGGCTGCCAAAAATACAGCTTACTGGAAAGCTAACCGCTAAGGTGCGGTTAGCTGGCGGTTAGCCGCCGATGGGTTCGGCGGTTAGCCGCTGGCTAACCGTGGAGCTGACCGAGTTTTCAGGTGGAGAAGGGTGCTCTCTGGAAAAGTAACCGTGACATTTCGGCTAGCTAGCGGGTAGCCGCCAGTCACCAGGCGGCTAGCCGCCGGGTGACCGCAGGCTGACCGCCAGGTGCAGGAATCACCCACTGTGTTAAGATTTAAGCCCTTTCTCCTCCTCAAAACCATTCTCCTCACTTCCACTTAATCCTTGCCACAAAACTGAGCTAAAAGCTCCTCCAATGCAACTATCTACACTTCTCCACAGCTCCAATATGGGTTCATTCCATCACCTCATCCATCAACATCAAATCCAATGCAATTAAAGAAAGAAGGAAACCATCTCACAATAGGGTACATTGGATATAAGCAAGAAGAAATTTAATGACATTCACCAATACACTTATAAGACATAAATGCACTACCGAAGCTCTATCATGGGCATTTATTTCAAACCAATGTAATAAATAGGCATGAGTGGAAAATACCAAAATCATTGAAAGCTTATAAAAATGAAAACATCCACTTGCCTTAAGTCCAAGCTAGCCAAAAATCTAGAGATGAATAAGGACTATTGGTTACATTTCCATAACAATAGATGAGTTAGCAGAACTCTTTAAATGAGCATCTACTTCCAATCAATGTAAGCTAATAAACATAAATATGAATGGAAAAACCAACCCCATTCATTATAAAACCATATGAGCAAACTTTGACCAAATGAAATGCATAATTTCCAAGAGATTTAACAAGAGAGCAAGACCCATTAATATGCATTTTCGAGATCAATAGAAATGTGGCAAGAACATATGTGAAAATATATATCAAATTATCAAGAACAAGTAATAACAATTAGGATTTCTCATAAAACTTTGATAACATTCAAATCATCCATTCATCCACTTGCCTTAGGTTCCAATTAGCTAGACCAAGCCTCTAATCACCTCTCAAGCTCAAGATCAACAATCTCGACAAAAACCCCCAAAACAAACTTTAAAATGGGTTGAACAAAGGAAGACAAGGAATGGGCTCAAACCCAACTAGGAAATAGAACTTGAGGGAAAGCCATTGCACATCCAAGGAAAATGGGAAAGAGTCCTTACCTCTAGAGTCATGAATCAACAAGAAGAAGCTTGCAATAGGGGCTGCCCACCTTGGTTCCCCACGAAAATGGTGTCAAACAAGAGAGGAGATGAAGGGGAAGAAGTTGCCGGAGTTCCCTCGTCGGGTTGGTGGCTTGGAGGCTCCATTAGAGCAAGAGAAATGGAAGAAAAGAAGAAGAATGGCTGCTGGTACTGTAGCTGGGGAGTTTCAGTCGATGGAATGGAGAAAATGAGGAAGAAAGAGAGGGTAGAGACATCTTATAATGGGTGGGTGTGGGCCCCATCACACTTAAAACTTGCCAAGGGTAAAACATCTATTTGTGGGCCTCGGATGCGATCGACGAAGAAGAGAAAAATACTTCTCATAAAATCTAGTTTTCAAAAAGTACAATTTTGGCATGGTTCTGAGATCTCGAAATTTGGGTCTAGATTCAATGTGAAAAGGCCGATTTTTGCCCTCCGGGCTGGGAAAACTGATTTTCGGAGCTTCGAATGGGTACGGAGTGAACACGAAAGTTGTAGAGGTTAACAAAATAAGTCAAATGAGGCTAAAAAAAGATTTATCAGGAATTTTGAATAATCTCCCAATCACGCGCAAAGTCATTAAAAGAACCCCCAAAGGGTCCCACTAATCACAAAGGCCCTCAAAATTCCCCAAAACTAGAGAAAAACCATTCTAGCTCACAAACTCAACCCACCAATTACTAATCCAACTAAAAGAAACTAATCTACAATAAAAAAAAATAACACTAATCCAAGAGATTAGGGGTCGGGTTCTCACACTTATGAATATAGGACGTGGGCCATCTGGTGTTCCCAAGTCTATCTTTTGAACAGGATCTTCTGTTGGAAGGTTCGAAGGTGGTTCCTCCATAATATTTTCGGAGGCTTCCAACTCAACGAAACCTTCTGGAGTTTCAAGGGCATTTTCTGGCCATGGGTCTTCAGGATCGGTGATCTTCTCAAGGCTTGCTATGAGATGGTCCCAATCGCCTGTTGAAATTGGATCGAAGTAAGGTACTTCTTTTGGAGATGACAGTTCTTCTGGGTCCGAACGCCATATGTCTGTATCACCGGATAATTCCTCTTCATCATCAGAGAAATCATATCGATTGGTAGAGCTTCCTGGATCCTTGACAGGTGACTCTTCAAAGAGATATCCAAGGAGATCAATGTCTTCAAGGACATGAGATGTTGAGGCTCGGTCGGCATATCGACTCCTCAGTATTTGTGTCAACTGTCTCATGGGAGCGTCGAGATCATACCCTAACCCATGTGAAGATCTTTCTACATGACCGTAGAGTCTCCAATCTTCCAATTGACTTTTGGTCAAGGCGAGCTCCAATGGTGTGAGAATACCGCGACCTTGCCCCAGACCGACTGGGTTTCGAACGTCATAATCCATTTTCTTCATAATAGCTTGTGCCATAGGACATTATAGAAATAGTTGAGGCATACCTTCGTTTTGGAAAGGTTCAAGCATGGAATTTGATGAGGAAGCTTCTGATCTATGGAAGAAGATTGGCTTCTCTTCTGCTGATGTTGCCGGAACAACAAAGGAAGCAGACGTAGGATCTTCTACGTCAGCAGGTGTCTCTATTGGAGGTAGAGCAGGCTAAACTTGTCGAGTGTCAGCTTGGCTTGATGGTGTGTCGTCTTTTGGCTCTGACTCCGAATCCGTGTCTTGCATGATAGACACGAAGGAGACGACGAACTTGCCCCCAAACTTTTACTTTGTCTTCTTTGCTTTGGTTGTTATGACCAAAGGCTTGGAAGATTTGAGAGAAACAACGAAAGGAGATGGTCTCTCTCTTCGGTTTTACTGGAAGGTTTGTTTTCTTCCAAAGATTGCTGAGGAACCTTGCCTTTATCTCTCCGGAGATTTTCGGTGAAAGGCACTATTTCTTTCTCCTTTTCTTCTTTTTCATCTTTATACATTTGAGCATCTGCAAAATGGACTTCTTTGCCTTTGAAGGGCTTTTTGTCTGCAAACACTTGATGTATCGAGCCATCATTGCCGGCGAACTTGATGCATTGATGTTGAGTTGAAGGGACGACACCATTCTCGTGTATCCAGGGAAGTCCAAGAAGGATATTGTTGAATGAGGGGGTTCTTATTGCATACACAGTGACTTCAGAGATAAGGGGGTTCTTATTTCTTTGATGTACTCTGTGAAGTACAGGGGTCGGTTGTGCTTTGTCTCACCTAGCAGGAGGTCATCCTTACCGAAGGCAATTGTTGCACTTGCTGCTTTTTGGACTGAAAGGCATTCGATGCATGATCCCTCGGTTTTCTTCTTTTCTCCCTTTGATGGAGCACTTGGTTTTTTGACCCTATAGTCCATTTTAATTTGTAGGACTTGTGGGGCATGTTTGTCGACATCCGCATTCAGCCTTTGTAGTTCTGAAATGAGACTATCACGGGTTTGTAGAGACATTCGTAATAAGTCCAGGATGTGCAGTCGTGCAGGTATGTGTTTGAAGTGCTCAATCAAGTCGAACTTGAAAGCCTCCTTCAGGCCTGCATGTTCATTATTGTTGCCACTTGGAGCGTTTACATTTTGTGTTCCCGAAGGATTTACATAAGAAGAAGAAGAAGGGTTATAGTTTTTGTGGTAATCCTGGCCAAAACGGGTACCTCTACCAACTTCAAGAGCTTCTTGAGAAGGGTCTTCATTTGGAAGATCGTCCTTGGGATCCAAGGGTTGATCCTTCTCATTTACTGAAGATGTGTCTGCAACAGAGTCACCATCCTCAGTGATTGCGTTACATGGAGTATTTTCCGGGAACAAGTCCTGAACAACATCCAGCTACTTTTCTCCTTCATTGAGTAATTTGTCGGTCCAGACATCTCCTATGAGGTCAGGTATCTGGGACCAACTGACCAGGTCTCCAATGGCTGATGTTTCTTCAGGATGATCGGTCGAAAGAGCTGTGAGTTACGACGTCACGGTTTCAGGGGACGAAGGCTGAGAAGATGTTATCTCAGTGGAAGTCACCCGAGAAAACGTAGCTCCGGAAGATATACTATCAGGTGTAGTCGGAGAGTACATGTCTTCAGTAGATGATGCTTCAGAGGCGCTATCATCCTGAGCTATCGCATTGCAAGTTGCGCTGATAGGAGGTCCCCCCAGAGTGGACTGTTGGGAGTCAGACTCATCATCGGATGTGAGAGGGTCTTCTATCCAGCAGTTTTCTCCATTTTCAGGAGTTGAGGGAGGAGGTACCTGTTGATTTTCAGGGACTTCCGGTTTCGGATTTTGATCGCGAAGATCTTGCTCTTGTTCTAAGGTAAGGCGCTGCAAGATCCGCGCATACTCTTCAGGATCAGGCATGGGGGTCAAATCTTCTTCTTCGTCGGCCCCTTGTAGTTCAACACGATCGAGTTCCACTGGAGCGTTGAAGGGTGCTGAGTCAACAACATTTTCTTGAACAGGCTCTTGGTCTCCTTCATCATTGGACCAGGATCCTTGTTGCCCATATGGGTTCTACCAGATGACTAGCATAAGGTGAGACTCAGGAACCCATTCTTCATCGGAGAGATATTCTCCTGTTTCAAGGGATTCCTACCACTCGTCAGTGTCACTGGCAGTGTCACTGGACTCGTATCGATCCATGGAGAATCCAATTACAGAATTGCAAGAGTATGATGCTTCCTGCGCAGTTTCATTTCTGAATTGAGGTGGCATGAAATCACCAAGGGTGAATTTTCTTTCCACCTTTGAAGCCTTAGGTTCTTTCGTTGCCCCCATCGAAGCAGTGGAAGAGGTCTCTACCTTTCCCAGGACTTCTTGTTTCGGTTGAGCTTTCTCCTGCTGCTTGAGCTTGCGGAGTTGTCTCTTGGCTTGCCTTCGCTGTCGAGCGGTAGGCTTTGTTGTGACGATCTCCCAATTTTCATCTTCTAGGAGATCGGGATGCACCCATATAGGTTGTCCGTCTGATGTTGGATAAAGAACCAACTCTTGGGACATTCGGGTCATTTTTATCACCTAGAAGGAAGTGGTAGTCTTCTCCTTTAGTGATTTTGAAGTTTATCCATACGACACCATGTTGACGGAGGCAGACCCATAGTTTTTGTCAAAGGTAATGACTCTGTTTTTCCACATTTCGTTGATCTTCTCTCTCACAATGAAGCATTGATTGAGAGGATGTGAAATCATTTGATGGTATGGACAATACCGAGGATCGTTGGTTTTGCCAACATCTCCTGGTCTTTTGGGCTCAGGCAAGGTGAGTTTACCATTTGCTACAAGAGCCTCGAAGATTTCTTCGACATCTTCATCGAACGGGTATTTTTTCTCTACTCGTTCTCTAAAGGCATCAGAGAGTTCAAGTTTCTTACTCGTAGCTTTATTTTCAGCTTTCTTTGGCTGCTGAGGAGCTGACTTGGTTTGCACATTAAGAACCTCCTTTTTCTTTGGCTTTGAGGTCATAATGGTAACTGGCTCTTTCTTTGATGATTGTTGACTGTTGAGGTCTTTGATCACCGTTTCAACCTCCATAGCTGCTTCTAGGAGTTCTCCCAGGTTCTTTGATTTGTTGCTGATAATCATGGAGCGGATTCTCGCTCTCATGTTGTTGCGGTAGATGTCGACGAGCGACGCTTGTGGCAGCACATCTGAGCACTTGTATGCCATCGCCTTCCACTTATGAATGAAGTCGTAAGTTAACTCATTCTCTCCCTGTTTTAGGCTGCAGAGTTGTGCCATAGTAACAGGATGATCCTTACCTTTAAAGTGGGTCAGGAAGCGTGTCTCTAGCATGGTCCAGTTTTGGATGGAGTCCTCTGGCAAAGTGGAATACCAATCGAAGGCCGTACCTTTTAGGGTACTTTCAAAGAGACAGATCTTGAGGGCATCTTGATCCGCGATAGCTCCCATCTGGATTTTGAAGTGAATGACGTGCTATCTGGCTAAACCTTTCCCCGTATATGTTTGGAGAGTAGGTTGATTGAATTTTGTAGGGAACGGGACCGAGTCCATCCATATGGGATATGGTGGCTTGATCCCATGCTCCTTCAGTGTATCCTCTTCCTTTGCTTTCGCGAGGATATCGTCAACGTCCTTTTTGGTAAGGGCGCGTGACTCACCGTTTTCTGCATTCTCCTCATTATCTGGAGGAGGTTGGTTGTTTTCTTGACGCTGCAAAGTGAGAAGAAGATTTTCCATGAGAGCCTCAGTCCTCTGCTGACCTTGCTCCAATTGCTGGATGCGTGCGGTCTTATCATCAAGAGGTGGATTGTGAGGTTGCTCAGAGTTTGTAGCCAAGACATTCATCCTCCTTGATTCGAACGAAGAGATCGTCCTGGTGACTGAGCTGGGGCTCATTCTTGAAGAGCTTGAGGAAGGGTTACTCCGTTGTCCTTGGCTTGAAGGAGTAGAAGATTCTTCCAGGCGTCTTCGTGTCCGGGAGACGCTGCGAGTCACCGGTCGTCGAACATGAATTTTGGTTGCCGACTTCTGACTTCTTCTGGTTTTGCCAACCATATGGACAGCAGCAACTTGATCGGGTCTTTCTTTTTCTACCCATTTTTGGGAGACTTGTAGAATAGGATGCTGAGTCCTTTGCTTCTCTAGTCTCTTTTGCCGATACGACATGCGACGAAGTATACGACGGGCAATTTGAGCTTCTGTCTGCTCTGGTTGGGCTTTGGCAATGAAGGATATACTCCCTCGAGCGTAGCAGCCGAGCCTGTCTTCTTTGAAGCTCGGCATAAACAAGATTTGGACTCGGTCCTTCGACTGTCGTAGCGAAGCTTTGAATTTTGAGAGCTCGGCCCCCGTTGAGATAAAAGGTCGAACTGTAGGAGTGCAGGCTTTGGCAGGTTCTTGCAGAGGCCTGGTGATGTATGATTTGATTTTTGGCTTGTAGGAGCAAGTCGACTCATGATGGGTTGCCTTCTTTGTCAGGCAAGAGGCTGGTTTCTCCTCCTTCATGTATGCAAGAGGATAGAACCGGTTCTCTTTAAGAGGGGCCAGGTATGCTGGCCTTGCAGATGTTTGGGACCTCCTTTATTTTGGCGAAGGTCTTGCGGACCAAGTCTTAGGGTAGACCTGGTTTTCTGCAGGTTGAGGCTTCGTAGGATTGCCACGGGCTTCAGACTTCTTCGTGTTCACCCTTGGTGTCATGGCAGTGACACGTTGCGGGGCGATCTTCTGTTTCTTGGCAGATGCGATTTCCTCTACGGGAAGTCGGAATGGTCCCAGCGACCCGAAGATGATGGTCCGGGAAGTAGAGCTCGACCCGGTGTTCTGAGATTTGCCGAGGGAGGTGACACTTCGGCAGTTGGCAGGGCGCAAATGAATGCGCTTGTTCTACTTCTCCTGGAGCATGAGTTGGTACTTGTTCTCATCGAATGTGATGGTTAATGAAGCTGCCATTGTTAGTTTTGGAAAACTTTTGAAACAAGACCACGTCCATTAGTAATCACAAGAATATAGTGATCATAAATGGGAAAGAACTATAGTTTTGTCTTTTCAAATCGCTCAAGGGAACATGGCCCAGTCCAAGCGAGACGAAAGAAGGCAAAAAGTCATAAAGGATACAATTGTTCTGAATGCAAGTACAGGAGGCTCAGAGCAAGCCTTCCAGTGACTGCTAGAAGCAATTGTGGACCTTAATTCAAATTACTGAGAAGCGAGGCTCACTCGAAGTAAGATGATATAAGGTTGGATATACAAATGTGTTGGTCGCGAATACAGTAGACCCGGAAGGGCGTACTAGCACCGCTAGGCACAAATGTTGCAAATCGCTTCCTTGGAATGGACATGAGATGAGATTTTTGAAAGGTCAAAATCAGGTTCATAAAAGAGAGCAAATGGTGTTCCAATCCGAATAAGGGCTCAAACATTTTTGCGAGCGCCAAATCCGAAAGGGAATGAACCAAGATTTCTCAAATGTAAACCCAAAGATGATGATTGTTTTTTTTTTTTTTTTTGAAAGTTTTTTTTTTAAAAAAAATTTGTTTTTTTTTTTGAAAGGACCACAAAGGTTTTCAATTCGGTCTTATGAAACCTTAGTAGATAGATCAGCCCCCAAGTAAGGGTAGGATTATTTAATGAACCCGTTTGGAGGACCCTTGCCTCGAACAGTCTAGCTGCCTCCACACTCTAGACAAGGTTTTTCTTAGATCCACTTTGGTCAAAGAACGCAATTGGTGCAACCTTAGTGCGTTTTGTAATTTTTTTTTATTATTATTTTTTTCACGGATTCATCAAAGAGAACGGTGTTCCAATCCGAATAAGGGCTCAAACATTTCTGCGAGCGCTAAATCTGAAAGGGAGGGGACCAAACTTTCTCAAATTTGATTCCAAAAGAAAAAAAAAATTTGAAGGAGCTTTTCTTTTGAAGAGTTTTTTTTTTTTTAAATCCCTATCGGACTCATCAAAGAGAAAAGATGGCCCATTCCCCGATAAGAACAATAGCTGCAAACATTTCTATGAGCTATCAAGTTTAAAGAGGAGAGGATCAAAGTTTTTCAAAATTGAATCCAAAAAAAGAAATCAGATTCTTTTGAAATTTTCTGGAAATGAGAAGGAATGGAAATAAGTTTAAAGGTAGAAATTTTCCAAAAATCCCATCTCATTTTTTTTTATGCAAGATCCAACATAGGCCACCAACTAGAAAGGAGCCTAAGAATTCATGCATCGCATTCTCGAGTGAACTGGTCCCACCGAGTATGCTAGCTTGATGGACCCGATTTTTTTTCTCTTTCACCTCCTCTCCCATCCGTCCCCAGGGTCACCGAGAAGAAAATCGAAAGGGAGGGAGGAAAGGGGAGAAAAAAAGGGCATCTACATTTTTGTACTGGTATGCCAGATCTTCTATTCTACTTCGAATTTAGAAATGGTGATACGGAGATCCACCTTCGCAAGTAGAAAGGAAATCTACATTTTTCTAACTTTCCAAATTGCACATATATTTAAGAAAAGAGATAGTTTTTGAATGCCGTGAGAGGCGATTTTGTGCCGTGAAAGGCAATTTCTCCGTGCAAGGTGTTTTACAAATCTTATCAAAATGAAAGACAAGAAGTGTGAGTTTTTTTTGCCTCTTAAAGAAAATACAAAGTATAATAGAAAAGTAAGAAAGGGAATCTGACTTCTCAGGAGATTGCGGGGACCAGTTCAGATCGACGGTCGCAAGTCATGTATGGACTTCACCATCGTCCTTCAGGTGAGAACGCTTGATGCTTTGATTCTTTGGCTTGGCTTGGACTTCAGTTTTTTAGAGGATAAGGACCAAGGGAAGATCCTATATCCAATGAAAAACGAAGAGACGGGCTGAAGAGCCGCATCTTGGCCATGTTGAGTAAGAGAAAAGAAGTTTTTTCCTTGGAGAGGCCCCCCCCCCCCCCCCCAAAGGGACTTTGATCACCTTTGGGTGTTTGTTGTAGCAGAATTTCTTCAGAGTAGCGGGGCTTCTGGATTTTGAATTCGGGATTCCGGGATTATGTGTGTTGTGTCCTCTGGCTTCTTAGAGTCACCTCCTTTTATAGGCATTTGGTAGCCTTTAGGCGACTTTTATGGGCTTTAATGCATTAAAGCCACACAATCGGAGGAGTTACAAGTTTTAATCCCTTTATTTTGTAACTCCTTTTTCTTGGCTTCTGATTGGCCGGTGGAGATAATGGGCATTTAATCACCTTCAATCTCCATGATGAGAGGAGTTTCATAACTTTAATCTCATGATGACTTGGACTTGAAACTCCCATTCCCTTGAATCTGATTGGGCCGTCCAAAATAATGAGTTAATGACCGTATTTAGTTGGGTCAATTAACAGCAATAAGTGGTCACCGGGAATTTGAAGAGTCGCGGGCCATGCCGCGTCTTTTGGAATTCTTCTTGTGATGATCGTCGATGGATCTTTATGTTGATCGATGTCGGATGATCATGTAACTTCAGACATTGGTTGATCCCAGCAGGCCGGTGACATTTGTCTTGTCGATTTCTCGATCGATCGGACAGAAAGTGCACTTTCTTGGTCAGCCAATTGGCGATCTCGGAGTGATCGGTGACGATTTCATGCTCTTAATGGCGGATCCGTGATGTTGACAAATATCAGTCGCTTCCGAGCATCAAAAATCAGATTTTCAAGAAATCACAGGGGCTAAAACTTCCGAAACGCGAAAAAGGATGGAAAACGGGTCACCCGGCGATAAATCCGGTGACCCGGATTTCCATGGTCGCCGGCGGCGACCATGGGGAGTGGTCCCCTTTTGGTCGCCGTTTCTCGGCCGTTCTTTGGTCTTTTTCGCCGCCGTTTTCTCCTAGATTTTTTTTGACATTTCTCCTCATTTTTTGGCTGGATTATCCTGAAGAAAACCTAACGAGAAGTAGTGCAAATCAGAGCGCAAAGTTTCCTATTTTTTGGAAAAGCCGAAGACTTTGCCGCACAGAGTTGCTGATTTTTGTCAACAGTTGAAACTAGGTCAAACGATGTCGGTATGACCTGAAATTTGACGCGGAGCTTCCCGAGCAGTAGATAGGACCAACCATGGGCTTTCATTTGAGTTTTGAAGCTGTTTAGGTTCTCGTCGCTGCTAGGCTTGATTTCGCTGCGAGAAAGATGTCGCGCTTTGATGTGCGGTCAACCGAAGTCCGATTGACCTGAAATTTGACAGGGAGCCTATTGGAGTCTTTTTTAGATGATCCATTAACTCCGATTTGGATGTCATGGTCCCAGGGTGCTCCGCCGCCGATAGCCTTGATTTTCTGTCGGAGCGTCGAAGTCAGGTCAAACATTGTTGGAATGACCAGAAATTTGACGTGCAGCCCTTTTGAAGCATGTTTAAGCCGCCTATGTGCTCCGTTTGATGAGTAATGGTCCCGGCAGTTCTCACCGCCTAGAGGCTTGATTTTCTTTTGCAGCGTCGAACTCGGGTCAAACATTGTCGGAATGACCTGAAATTTGACGTGGAGCCTTTTGGAGGGTATTTTGAGACCATCCATAGGCTCAGATCGAAGTTTTGATGTCTTCGACGCCGCCACCGCCAGGAGCGCTGTTTGGTTGCCGGAGGGGTGAAATTAGGCCAAATGATGTCGGGATGGCCCGAAACTTCATATGGACTCCTCTTTTGGTTGTCTTGAAGGATCTATCAATTTTTGAGTGATTCTGATAAGATCTAATGCTTGAAGCGCCATTGCCTATTTGTAGTAGGATGCGACTTCATGTGACTTTCTTGATGTTGAAGAGGCAAAGTGACATTTTTGGTGTCAACAGTTTTGGGCGCCCGGAGGTTGGTTTTCTAAGTTTTAAGTTAACGTTTTAAGTTAAACCTACGTTTCAACATTACGAGCAATCCGAGAGTCGAAATCTCATTCCGTCAGTTCCTACAAGTTAGGAATAACTACAGCCCCATGCCCATCAAGTTACACGGGCACCAGAGCCTGTTTGCTCTTTTTGGGCGCCCGGAGGCTCGTTTTCTACGTTCTAAGTTAAGGTTTTAAGTTAAACATACGTTTCAATTGTATGAGTAATCCGGGAGTCAGAATCTCGTTCTGTCAGTTCCTGAAAGTCAGGAATGACTACGGGCCTGTTCCCGTCAAGTTTCACGGGTAACAGAGCCTGTTTGCTCATTTTGGGCGCCTAACCTACATTTCAACTGTACGAGCAATCCGGAAGTCGAAATCTAGTTTCGTCAGTTCCTGCAAGTCAGGAATGACTACGGCCCCGTGCCCGTCAGGTTTTAAGGGCAACGGAGCCCGTTTACTCGTTTTGGGCGCCTAGAGGCTCATTTTCTAAGTTTTAAATTATGGTTTTAAGTTAAGCCTACGTTTCAACTGTACGAGCAATCCGGGAGGCAGAATCTCATTCCGCCAATTCCTGCAAGTCAAGAGTGACTATTGGCCCGTGTCCGTCAAGTTTAACAGGCAACGGAGCCCATTTGTTCATTTTTGGCGCCCGGAGGCTCGTTTTCTAAGCTTTAAGTTAACATTTTAAGTTAAAACTATGTTTCAACTTTGCGAGCAATCCGGGAGTCAGAATCTCGTTCCCTCAGTTCCAGCAAGTCGGGAAGGACAACGGGCCCGTGCCCGTCAAGTTTCACGGGCACCGGAGCCAGTTTGCTCGTTTTGGGCGCCCGGAGGCTCATTTTCTAAGTTCTAAGTTAAGGTTTTAAGTTAAACATACGTTTCAACTGTTCGAGCAATCCGGGAGTCGGAATCTCGTTCCGTCAATTTTTCCACGTCAGGAATGACTACGAGCCCATGCCCGTCAAGTTTCATGGGCAATGGAGCTCGTTTGCTCGTCTTAAGCGCCCGGATGCTTGTTTTCTAAGTTTTAAGTTAAACCTACGTTTCAATTGTACGAGCAATCCGGGAGTCGGAATCTCATTCCGTCAGTTCCTGCAAGTGAGGAATGACTATGGGCATATGCCCGTCAATTCTTGGGTAACGGAGCCCTTTTGCTCATTTTGGGCGCCCGTAGGCTCATTTTCAAAGTTTTAAGTTAAGGCTTTAAGTTAAACCTACGTTTCAACATTACGAGCAATTCGAAAGTCGGATTCTCGTTCCATCAGTTCTTGCAAGTCAAGAATGACTACGGGCCCGTGCCTGTCAAGTTTCACTGGCAACGGAGCCCGTTTGCTCGTTTTGGGCGCCCGGATGCTGGTTTTCTACGTTTTAAGTTAAACCTACGTTTCAACATTACAAGCAATCAGGGAGTCGGATTCTCGTTTCGTCAATTCCTGCAAGTCAGGAATGACTACGGGCCTGTGCCTGTCAAGTTTAACGGGCACCTTAGCCCGTTTGCTCGTTTTGGGCTCCCGTAAAATCGTTTTCTATGTTTTAAGTTAAAGTTTTAAGTTAAACCTACGTCTCAACATTACGAGCAATCCGAGAGTCGGATTCTCGTTCCGTTAGTTCCTGTAAGTCAGGAATGACTACAGACCCGTGCCCGTCAAGTTTCAACCTAAGTGTCTAACTTTTTAGGTTTCAAAATCTATAAATTTGTAACACAATTTAACAAATTTCTATACATGTTGAAATATTGAATTAAAAAAAAATTACCTGGTCAGGATCAGTCGAGCCTGCTGGATCTTGACTGCCCTCTCCACCGAAGTCATGTCTGCCCTGTGGCTGCTGCCGGCTTCCAGTGCCTGTAATTGTTTATAATAAAGTTAAAAATAATTAAAAAAAAACATAAATATTGACACATCAATGACATAATTGAAAATTTAAATGTACAAAATTTTTTCTTACTAACCTGAGTAGTGGGTGGTGGGTCTGAAGCGAGCGGGCCGCGACTTTGTGATAGACGAGCCTCCAGCTCTGCCATCTCCACTCTCAACTCGGCCCTCATCTCTGCCCTCCTCATTTGTCACCTCCTCTCTGATCGCTGCCTTCATGGACTGCAACAACTCCTCGACCTCCTCATCTGTACGGAGGCGTAAGCCCTGGGAGGAGCTAGCACCGGATGACTCCGCTCGCGCGATGTGCGAGGGTGGAATGCCCGTCCCATACATGAGCGTGTATCCGTGCCCATCCCGGCCAACGACGGAGTGGAATATCACATCCCTCCGTGATGGCAAACTGCGCTCCTCCTTGAGCAACTCCTCCAGGTGTGAATGATACTAGGCCTGCGTAGTTGATTCATTTAATATCTTATCATGCATAACAAGACATAGTAATAGACAGATAATTTAAGCGGTTCAATATAAAAACTTACGAAGATAGCTGCAACCTCCGGGTGGCGAGGATCTTAAGAACGCATCCAGACGGACATCCTGTCGACCGGAACACCCTCGGAACGCAACTGTTTGGTGTCAAGTTATATTATTAGTATACTATCATACAAAATGAAAAAAATATAAATTACATGTACGATCTAACTTTTTACCTCATGGCGGACCTGCATGATGTGTCTAGTCCCCAACCTGTGTGCGGGACCCTGCATTGTGCGGTTCCGTGCATTCGTAGCAGCCTCTCTCTGTTTTCAATGTTTATCAGTTAATTTTTGTTAGTTACGTTAGTCACTAATAAATTGTTAAAATTAAAATAAAAAAATTACAAGTTTCTCACCCTTGCCTCCTCGCTCATCCAGTACCGGACGAGCTGAGTCCATTGATCCGGGAGAACGCCCCTCGGAACTCGCTCAAGTATGTCGGGCGCATCCTAATGTGGCTTCAAGTGCTGCATCTTCATTTTATTTTTATGATCTTTCCACATCTTCTGGCACTTCGACATGCAAACTGGCCGGAAGAGCTCAGGTCATACCCTCAAATTGTCCTGAAAAAGGACAAACAATTTTTCATTAAGTTATGGTTTAAATTGACGCACCCCGAGGAGAAAGGTTAAATTATTACCTTAACCTGCTGCCAGATACGATCTAGTGCCTCCACCGGGAATGCCTCCCAATCAAGTGTAGTCAAAGGGAATGCATATGGATCCCGGACCATATGTCCCAACTAGCTGATAAGCTGGCGAGCATGCGGACCCACCGGATGGTATGTCTCATCAAACTCCACGTCAATGGGATGATCGGAATTCCACGTCTGGATCCCTCTAGCAGGGCCTCTCCCCCTGCTAGAAGATGGGCCCGTGCTCGTAGCACCTGTTCAAATTAGAGATAATCTAATTAAATTGAAATAAAATAATTTGCTAGAATTAAAATATTTTAATTAAATAAACTTATAACGGTCTGTGTATCGGCCGATGCAAGCCGAGATGGTGGAGCTGAAGCAGTCAACGACGCCAAAGCGTCCACTGGGGTGTCAGGACTCGGATGAGATGTCGATGGCCTACTCGGTGGGGCCATCGAACTAGACTGGGATGCATCCGGTGTCGGTCTAGGCTCCCCAGATGGCATGCTGGCCTGGGCTTGGTGCAGTATCTAATCCATCATCCGCGGACGATCTCTCCTCTATCGTCCTGACATATCTATTCAAATGTTTGTAAGATAAATTTCATTAAACGAGATAATTGAAATTAACATTTAAAAATTATTTACACTCAAATTTAACATTAGTGAATTAGTTCCCAACCGTTCACTGGTCATGTAAGTCAACTGTATCTCCTTCAATGGTTTTCCGAACCCAATTAACATCTTCATCATGTTGAACAACTGCATTCTGGTCAAGAACTTGTTGGGCGAATGCATCAATATCTGGTTCGTCACATTCAATCTGATACACTCCCCTCCTTGACATTTTAACTGCAACCTGCCAGTTAGGATCTTTCGGATCTTTGACATAGTAAACATGCTCCGCCATTGAGGACAGTACGTAAGGTTCGACACTTATTCGATCATTACGATGTAACAAATTGTTAAAATTTACCAATGTAAACTGGTAATTATCTGTTTTCACCCCACGGATGGGATCCACCCAATCACACTTAAACAATAAAGACTTTAACCCGTGATTGTATACAACTTCAACAATATCCTTCAACTGACCATAGTAGTAACCAGCATCGACGGATGGACAACCGGGCCCACTATTTTGCGTCGCTCGTTTCTCATCTACATCCTTGATGCGAAATCGAAAACCGTTGACATCACAAGTTGTGTAACGCCGGGCCGTTATAAAGGGGCCATCAGCTAACTGGTTCATTTCATCGGTCAAATTAGTATCGTTGGTTCTTTGTAACCTACACACCTACACAATGCATGTAATCACTGAATATCACTACATGAAAGTAATATGACAAGAACAAGTGAAACTACTCCTAATGATTGAATACGTACGTGGTTCTTGAACCATTCATGAAATGACCGGTAATGGGACTGATGAATTTCATTCTCTGTAGCACGAGGCATGTCCCGCTTGAGCTCATCGATGTGTATCCTGCGATGCATAACACGTGTTAACGACAAGTATGATAATTTAGGTAAACAATTAACAAGTTACTCTTATGAATGAGTGATAACTTACTGAGTCAAAGCCACAACAGATGGGGTGTTGAACAACACCCACCGGTGAGCTTGAATCCACTCAATATTGTTGAGATCAAATGGCGTGCCCTCCCCAACTGGACCATCATTAATCCGCGAGGCCCTAGTTAACTTTGTTTCAATATTATCTTTAAGATATGCTGCGCAGAAATTTGTGCACTCATCCATCAAATACCCCTTAGCTATTGATGCCTCTGGACGAGCTCTATTACGAACATACCTCTTTAATGTGCTCATGTATTTCTCGATCGGATACATCCATCTGAATTGGACGGGGCCACCAAGCAGGGCTTCATTGGTTAAGTGTATGGTCAAGTGAACCATGACATCGAAAAATGCAAGTGGAAATTTTTTTTCTAGATGACACAATGTCACAGCAGTCCTCTCTGGCAGACCATTCAACTCATCAATTCAATGAACTCTAGAACACAGTTGTTTGAAGAAGTTACTAACTTCAATCAACGACGCTACAACATTCTTAGGCAAACAATTCCGTATGGAGATAGGCAGTAATTGTTGAATGAGAATATGATTATCATGACTCTTCAAACCCTGTAATGTTCTTTCTTTCATGTTCACACGCTTAGCGATATTTGAACAGTACCCGTCAGGAACCTTGACACCCTTCAAAACGGAGAGGAAAACATCTTTCTCATCTTTCTCATCTTTACTCATCGTGTACTGCGCAGGAGGCATGTATGCCTCGTTGGACTCTCTCAGCTACAAGTGCAACGGTTTTCTCAAGCCCATTTCTTCCAAGTCACGGCGTGCATTGACACCATCCTTCGACTTCCCCTGAACACCGAGAATGGTCCATAGTATATTATCATAGACATTCTTCTCGATGTGCATAACATCTAAGTTGTGTCTGAGTAAGTTATATTTCCATTATGGTAAAAGTTAGGAATTTTGTGTATTGCAACTTGATGGATGCATTATCATTTTAGCATCATTTGAATTTTCACTCATGCATTGATTTAGAAAAACTTGAAATCTTGATTTACACATGCATTGTTTTTAAGACTTGTAGAAATATTCATTTATGCATGCTTTGATTTAAACTTGGATGCATTTATTTTTGAAAAGAAGATTTTTGAATCAAGCATGTCTATGAGTTTAAACCTTTCAAATAAACTTAGGCATTTTAGGTTTCATGTTTGTTAAAACTCTTAGATTGATTTAAAACATGTTTCCAGGCTTGATTCTATGGCCCAGAACTCCCTTTAGCAAAATACTTTGGAGTAGCCATTTACTTAATCATTTAAGAAGGCAAAACTTTTTTGGTGCTACAGTAATTTTGCTACAATGTTTTGATACAGTGTTCTCGGTCGACCAAACTCAAGATGTCGGTCGACCGACAACTGACCGAACCCACTTCGGCTCCAATTCCAGAATGCTCAAAACTAGCCGTTTTATGACCGTTGGGAGTTCGGCTAACCGACAATAGAGTCGTTGGATAGTTTTTTCTATATAAACAGATCATTCCTAGGCCAAATGTGAGGATCCAAGGGATACTCCTTGAGGTGTTTTGAGGCCAAATAAAGGGGAATGAGCTAAGGGAGGCTAGTTGGTCAAAAAGGGAAGCTAAAGCTTGGAATCATAAGTAGATCATCTATATAAGCTTAGTTTTCCTTATCATATGTTTTCATGCTTTGTTTAAATATTTAAAAAATGAGTTTTAGCATGATAACTATGATGTGTTGAATCCATTACTTACATTTAATCTTTGATCTAAGTTGTATTGGATTCTTCATCTTGATTTGAATCAAGTTTGTTTTAAATTTCACAAATCATGCTTTGTTAAAACCTTTGGTTACTTTTATAGCATGATTCATTTACTTGGTTGAATCCTTACTTGTTGTTTTCAATCACATTAGATCCATAGTTTAGCTACTTTGTTTTTTAAAACAACATTGCACATGCATCACATGTTTAGTCTTAAATAGTTTCATACAACTTGTGAGTCTTTGATTTTCATATCATCAACAAGTTGGTATTCATACATGTGATTTGCATTTCACTTCAATCAAATCTAATTTTGTGTTTTACACTTTCAAAAGCTTTAAGCTTGCATTCATTGAGCTATCATTTTTTAACTGGATTGAAGTTTTCACACACACACCATGAGCACTCATCTTTGCATTTCATAGAGTGTTGTGTGAATTTGATTTAAACTTTCATATCAGCCTATTTAAGAGGCAATTGTATTGAGCTTAAATTGTATCTCTTTGAGTGTTTGTGTAGACATTTCTTTGAGAGAACTCTTTCTATTGTTAAGGTTATTGCTTAGCCTTGGAAAAGCATCTTGTATATGTTATTGTTTAGCCTAGAAAAGCATAGTGTAATAGGTTGATGTTAAGCCTTGAAAAACATCATTGTTAAAAGTTATTGCTTAGCCTTGGAAAGCATATTGTATAGGTTATTGCTTAGCCTATTGAAAAGCATAAATAGTGGAAATCCGGTGGGGTGTTGGATCACAAGCCGGTAGTGGATGTAGGCATTGAGGCCGAACCACTATAAATCATTGTGTGATGGTGAACGCTTTGTGATGATTATTTTTGTTAGCTTCCGCATTTTAGTTTTATATCATCACTAGTGGCTAATTGAATTAAAGAAGTAAAAATTGGGCATTATTGGTCACTAAGTTGTAGCTCACCCTATTCACCCCCCCCCCCCCCCTCTAGGGTTTGGATCACTGACTTTCAATTGGTATCAGAGAGAGGTTACTCCATTTTAGGGCTTAACAACCAGGAGTTGATCCTTATTCGCTATGATCTAGATTAGAACCCTAGTGTTGTGTCTTATTGCATATCTTTTTAATGATTTCCACTATGATCGAAAATTAAATTTCCCCAAAGTATAATTTCACCACTCTAAGACTTTTTCGAGTTATATCTCTAAGAGTTGGTGAGTCCTCAAGGTGAACCCTCAAGGACAACCTTATCAAGACCTTAGGTGAATGTTCAAAGGTTATCAATTAAACAAACCTTAAGGCCTTGAACCTCATTGGACCAACCTATTCTTTATGTTCTCATCATATTGTTGGTCATGTTACATTTGCATTTTGTTTTTATATAGTCACATCTCTTAAAATGAAAGGTTTCTTTGTGATCATTTGATTTTGTCTTCATGAACTTTTAAGTTATATCTCATGGTTTTCAAAATCCTTTGATTGCATTATTATCGTGATAGATTTGCATTTTGTTCATAGTTATATCTCTTGCATTGCATTTCTATATATGATCAATTGATTGTGATTTCAAAAGCTTTCATGGCTAGATTTTGCATGATCAATTGTTGTTGGAAAATCATTTGATGTATGTCTGAATTAGATCTTTTTGGTAAATCAAATAATTTGAAGCAATTTAAGTTTTCCATTGATTTTTAGTTATATTTTCAAATGGAAAATTATTGTTTCGAAAAATCAACTTGTATGTGTTTCAAATAAGTTATATCTTTTAAAATACAAAGTTAAAAATTGATCTTCAAAATCATTCTTTTATGCTCATTGTTGGATTTTGTTTATTGAAATGATTTGAAGATTGTATGAATGGAAATGCTCTAAAACATCATCAGTTATAATCATCAAAGCATGTTTCATGTTCTCATTTCCTTATGCATTTGGTTATATCATCTTAGAAATGGAAATGAATGTTGTTTTTAAGATTTTTGCGTCTTTGCTCATTTGATTACATTCTTTATATGCAAATGTCAAATCGTTCCATGTATGGTTGTGATCTTTGTTATATTTGTAGAAACTATACTAGAACTCAAATCCATCATTTATGCTTTCTAGTCATTTTTTTTTATGGATGGTTATGATGTTGATTCATGTATATTCTCTAAGTGATGTCATCCTTATACATGTTTCAACTTCATAGTAGTGATCTTGATCATATGAACCTCTTTAATATTCATTCATTGTATTTCATAGTTATATCAATTGTTTGATGGATATATTTTAGATGTTGAATTCATATGGTTTTGTCAATTTGAAAATTGCATGCTTTACCAAGTCATATATTTTCAAAATGCAATTTCTCTTGTTCATCACTATGCTCACTAAATTAATATATATTTAAAGTGATGAATATCCATTTATGATGATTGATGGAATTTTGTGTTTGTTACATCCTTGCTCTTAATCATGTTTTGATATTCAATTAGTATCAATTGGTATCATATTCAATTGGCATATTTTGAGAAAGCGATAGACCTTGTGTTCATTGGATTGAACTTGATTTTATTTAGGAAATATGTTTTTATTCCATGACACATTCCATTAGCATCATAATCTTCATGTTTGCCATCTCTCATAAGCACATGGGTAAATCTCATAACCACCATTTTTATGATCATGATCTTGGTTGGTTAATAGTTGAGGTTGGCTTCATGATTGAATTTCATTTCATTCTCATTGCACATTATTCTTATATTTAATGATGGATGAAATGAGTTCATTACATAGCATATGAGTTTCATGAGCATATTAGTTGATGTTATGCTATGTAACCCCCATCGCATCCTCTTGACCTTACTCTTAATTTTGATAATTTGATCATATAAAGCAAAACTAATCGTTCCCTTGAAGTTTACTCTCAATTGGTAAAATCACCTTCTCTTTGTACCCATCATTGTCAAAGTGTTGATAAAAAGAGAGAATGGATTGAGGGAGAGTATAAATATTCAAAGGAAGCATTAACTTTGATCAAATTTACCCTTGTGTTGGCTCTTTACCCTTATAGCTTGCTAACCATACATGATAATCTGTTATGTATTTCATTTTCGATTTCTTTTGTTAACAGGTGCTACTAAAAGGTATTTTCCTTATTTCATGTGTGTAGGTACCTTTGCAATTTAATGTCAAAGGGGGAGAGAGCAATCAAGTTGTCTAAAGGGGGAGAGAATGTTCAAACTTCCTAAGGGGAGATATTGTATGATTTTCTACAGGGGGAGAATGCATATCTGGCCAAAGGGAGAGAGTGCATGGTCAAAGGGGGAGGGAGGGATGAAAGAAGAGAAAGCTTGGGAGTTAAAGAAGATGCTTGGCTAATGAAAGAGAGATGAAAAGAAAGCTTGAAGAATGATCAAGCTCCAAGCATCAAGAAGATTGAAGAAAAAGAACTAGAGCCCAATCCAAGAGATTTCAAGACTTGTCCAGCATAGGGGGAGCTGAAGACTTAGTGTGTAAAATTCAGTGTTGAGTAAGTTGCCGTCAAATTACAAAGGGGGAGATTGTTGGGAATTTTGTATATTGCAATTTGATGGATGCATTATCATTTTAGCATCATTTGAATTTTCACACATGCATTGATTTAGAAAAACTTGAAATCTTGATTTACACATGCATTGTTTTTAAGGCTTGTAGAAATATTCATTTATGCATGTTTTGATTTTAAACTTGGATGCATTTATTTTTTAAAAGAAGATTTTTGAATCAAGCATGTCTATGAGTTTAAACCTTTCAAATAAACTTAGGCATTTTAGGTTTCATGTTTGTTAAAACTCTTAGATTGATTTAAAGCATGTTTCCAGGCTTGATTCTATGGCCCAGAACTCCCTTTAGCAAAATACTTTGGAGTCGCCTTTTACTTAATCATTTAAGAAGGCAAAACTTTTTTGGTGCTACAGTAATTTTGCTGCAGTGTTTTGCTACAGTGTTCTCGGTCGACCGAACTCAAGATGTCGGTCAACCGACAGCTGACCGAACCCACTTCGGCTCCAATTCTAGAATGCTCAAAAATAGCCGTTTTATGACCGTTGGGAGTTCGGCTGACCGACAATAGAGCCGTTGGACAGTTTTTTCTATAAAAATAGATCATTCCTAGGCCAAATGTGAGGATCCAAGGGATACTCCTTGAGGTGTTTTAAGGCCAAATAAAGGGGAATGAGTTAAGGGATGCTAGTTGGTCAAAAAGGGAAGCTAAAGCTTGGAATCATAAGTAGATCATCTATATAAGCTTAGTTTTCCTTATCATATGTTTTCATGCTTTGTTTAAATATTTGAAAAATGAATTTTAGCATGATAACTATGATTTGTTGAATCCATTACTTACATTTAATATTTGATCTAAGTTGTATTAGATTCTTCATCTTGATTCGAACCAAGTTTGTTTTAAATCTCACAAATCATGCTTTGTCAAAACCTTTGGTTACTTTTATAGCATGATTCATTTACTTGGTTGAATCCTTACTTGTTGTTTTCAATCATATTAGATCCATAGTTTAGCTACTTTGTTTTGAAAACATCATTGCACATGCATCACATGTTTAGTCTTAAATAGTTTCATACAACTTGTGAGTCTTTGATTTTCATATCATCAACAAGTTGGTATTAATACATGTGATTTGCATTTCACTTCAATCAAATCTAATTTTGTGTTTTACACTTTCAAAAGCTTTAAGCTTGCATTCATTGAGCTATCATTTTTTAACTTGATTGAAGTTTTCACACATACACCATGAGCACTCATCTTTGCATTTCATAGAGTGTTGTGTGAATTTGATTTAAACTTTCATATCAGCCTATTTAAGAGGCAATTGTATTGAGCTTAAATTGTATCTCTTTGAGTGTTTGTGTAGACATTTCTTTGAGAGAAATCTTTCTATTGTAAAGGTTATTGCTTAGCCTTGGAAAAGCATCTTGTATAGGTTATTGTTTAGCCTATTGAAAAGCATAAATAGTGGAAATCCGGTGGGGTGTTGGATCACAAACAAGTAGTGGATGTAGGCATTGAGGCCGAACCACTATAAATCATTGTGTGATGGTGAATGCTTTGTGATGATTATTTTTGTTAGCTTCCGCATTTTAGTTTTATATCATCACTAGTGGGTAATTGAATTAAATAAGTTAAAATTGGGCATTATTGGTCACTCAGTTGTAGCTCACCCTATTCACCCCCCGCCCCCCACCTCTAGGGTTCGGACCTCGCCTTCTATTTGCACCGAGAATAGGAGGCAGCACCGGGGCCAGTAAATCTTGAAAATCATACACAGTACGTATTTGCTCCTGCTCGAGCTGTGTGATGTGAATTTAATTCAATCTTTTAATACTACAAGTGCATAACTGTCCTTTTGAGAGAGTGGCAAGTACAGGTCGAATCCCACAATGAGCACTATTAAGTTAAAATTTAAAATCTGATTTTTTATTCAAAGATTAATAAGTAATTGAGATCCAAGAAAAAAAACTAGAAAAATTCAGAAACACAAACCAATCAAATATATAAAGCAGATCAGAGTATCCAGAATCCGCTAAGCAAAATAATTAATCCATCCATGCAATTATTCTACCATTTGTCTAAAAAATTAACTCAGATCATAAACAAATCAATGTTTTGGATCCGGAGGATTTGTCTTTCGCAAAAATCAATTTTTAATAAAAAGAATAAGGTTACAACCCAAGACCTCCTTCACCTCATAAAAGAATGAAAAATCATAAGCATGACTCATCAAATTAAGCATAAACTATCAAAGGATTTCAGCCCTAAGCATAATCTATCAAAATAAGTATAAATCATCAAACTATTTTCACTAGAAATCAAAATAGAGGTTGCCTAAAGCATGAAGACAGATCTATTATTCTAATAGAGCATACATTTAAAAGAGACAAGAAAGTAAAAGAAGAATCACATAGATTAGATTAAAGATCTACTTAGCTTCATCTGTGTGCTCCAATCCAGAAATCTAGCCAGCCATCGAAAAGAACTCCATAAGTAATTTCATTGATAGCATCTCCTTGTACAATGGTCTCTCATAAATCTCTTTTCTAAACATCCTAATTTATGGAACAGGGCTCCAGAATACCCAAAAATAATTCTTAAATTCTATTAATTCCAGAAAGAAAAGAAAGAGGAGAGAATCATTATAGACGTCCAAGGGGAGGGAGTTACTCCCGTATGCTACTTTTTTGTTCCTTTTATTTCTCCGGTTATTTATCAGATACATTGAATCTGGGCACATTCTCTGCTGATTTGATTTTTCTTCATTGATAAGGTATATCTCTTATCCTTTTTTTGAATTTGAATGAGTTGGAAGCTTCTGAAAACCTCTGGGTGGCTTGGCTAATCTTCAAATGGGGTCCCACAGGGGATGTCCAGCAATTGATCATCAACGGTGTGGATTTAATTTGCAATCCCGCCTAAAAATGAACATGAAAATCTCCGGACCCATAACTTTGCCAATATAGCTCTAATTTGCACATTCTTAGGCTCCACGAGTATCTACTCTGAATAAGTTTTCCAACGGTATGTAAATTTCATCGATCTGACGGTCGGATTGAAAGTTATGACCATTTAAAGATGAGTTGTTCTGAGAAAAACGGGATTAGCTTTTAAATTTTGATTTGCAATGGATTCTATCTCTCCACAACTTCCATTTTTGAAAGGGCATCGGATGTGAATGGTTCAAACTCTTCTTCTTTTGTTCCAATCAGAATGGTACTCTTTGAATTATCCATTAATAATTTTAAATTTGCAACCACTGTGGACCCTACCATGTAGGACATTTTATCTATTTGAATAGTGGGCCCTATGAGAAGTCTTCTACTGTAGTTAGGATTCTTCAACTGACATGATGAGTGGACCCCTCCTTTGATTGATTTGCATATGGCTTGTATGTGGGGTCCACGTGGTGAATTCTTCAATTTTCTTCTTTTCAATCTTCAATTCAGCAATGCAGGGCCCAGGATAACTATGTGTGCTTGAAAGTGGGCTCCTTGACAGAGGTCTGCAATTCTCATTTTCTGCACATTCTAATTTAACACATTAAATACTGAAGAGCCCATATTGAAGCGGTACCCATCCGGACAGAGTTCTACTCCAACTGGGACTCTTCAGAGAAAATTTGCAAAACATTCTAAGTTAATGCATAAAATGTATGAAAAGTATGAGAATTTAGGTTCCTACGTGAAAATGCATGAAATGATTAAATTAGATGAATAATGATGCAAATCACCTAACAAAAAATCTATTTGGCCCTCCTGGGGGACCGGGCCAGCATTCGGTCCCCCAGTCGGGCCGAATAGCACGTCTCATCACCTAATTAAATCTCTAATTCATCTTAATATGAAGCGTAAATGTGCAAATTCATGAACTCAACACTGTGACAACAATTCAACTCCCGTCATTGTTCGAGGTGCTGGACCATATTCTCGACTGCCATCAAATGACACTTTGTCCCTCCTGAACCTATGAAATGGAGGTAGAAAACGTCTATCACCCGTGTATACCCATTTTCTGTCGTGCTTTAACCAAGTTGACTTCTTCTCCTGATTACAGCAGGACATGCAAACTCTCCCTTTGTGCTCCAACCCGACAAGTTGGCGTACGTAGGGAAGTCGTTGATTGTCCATAATAATGCGGCGCGGAGTTTAAACATTTCATTGCCTTTGGCATCAAATGTTATCAGACCATCAGTCCATAATTCATTCAATTGATCAATCAAAGGTTGCATGCATACATCAATCTTGTCCCCTGGTCCTCTTGGTCCATCAATAAGTGTTGATAGGATCAGAAAAGGTTGCTTCATACACATCCATGGCAGGAGATTATAAGGTACCAAAACAACTGGCCACGTACTGTGATTTGCCCCAGTCATGGATCTGAATGGACTAAAACCATCTGCAGCCAAACCAAGCCGCACATTGCAACAATCCAAGGCAAAGTATGGTTTCCTCCGATCGAAGTCTTTCCATGCTGGGGAATCTGCTGGATGGGTTAACTTACCATCGTCCATGCTATTCTCGACATGCCATCTCATCAGTTTAGAAATATTTGATGACATAAAAAGCCTCTTCAACCTTGGCTTAAGTGGGAAATATCTCACTTGCTTTGCTGCCACAAGTTTGCCATGATTGATAACACTTGTAGAACTATTTTGACGATTGTAACCAACCCCGTCCTCCTTCCATCTCGAAGTTTGACACACAATGCACGTATCAAGATGGGCATTCTCATTCCTAAACAACATACAATTGTTCGGACATGCATCAAAAGTCTCATATGTGAAGCCTAAATTTTCAGTTAACTTGCAAGCCTGATAGTAGTACTCAGCAAGTTTTGCACCGGATAGGAGCACTCGATGCAACAAATGGAGAAGCATATCGAAGGACGTGTCAAACCACTGATTCAATGCCTTCAAATGTAACAACTCAACAATAAAGGACAATTTACTGAAGTCCTTGCATCCAAGATACAATTCTGTCTGTGCATCGTCTAGAATTTCAAAATATCTCAAGGCTTCTTCATCGGCACCGGAGCGAGGATTACTCTCACCCGCCCCCTCAGTCTCACAGCTTGTGTATTCGGGTGCCAACCTGCACGCGATATCATTTAGCATCGTGATCATCAGATCAATCTGTGACATATCATCCACCTCAATTTCATCTCTTTCCTCTCTACGACAAGAAACAGACTCTTCTCCATGTCTTATCCAATTCTTGTACTGCTTCAAGAATCCATTCAGAATCAGATGCTCTCGGACAAACTCTCTTCTATAATAATACCGATTCGCACATTTTCTACATGGACAACTAATTAACTCATTGTCAAACCCATTGGTAAATTCCTTGAACTGGTTAATCCCCTCCATGTATTCCCTGAACATCCTATTCGGTAAATCAATCCAACTCCTGTCCATCTCCGTAACTGTTTCTGTGGAAATCTAAAATGAGCAAGTACAATTAGCCCAATGTACCGTGCATCATGCAAGTCACCTATCCATAAACTGCAAACTCCTTACTACAGGGTGGTTGATCTTATCCCATTCGAGAATGCACGATCCAACTTGCACTCAACAACTTGAATGCTTCGTCCCCTAGTCAGACGAAATTTCGGCAGCATGTCCGCGTGGTTCTCCAAGTACACGACACAAGTACAACATCAGTCGTACCTATGTATGTACCTAGAGAACAATGGGACATCAACCGAAACTCTATCTAACATCAGACTTGCATGAGCTATTGAGTATAAGATGGATAATTGCATTCTCAAACTGTCCGAACTGGACAATTCAAGAATCGAATACGACAAAGTTCGAATGCACATCACAAGAACAACGAATCTAGTCAAAGACCCAATCCGTCGCATCAAGGATTACCGAACAGATGTCGTACATAATTCTCGAACGGGTCTAAGTTTCACTAATGCATGCAAATGAATAAAAGTTGATAATGAAAGGTTCACAACCAATGAAATCTTCAAATATAAAACCATTTATAGTAGTTCTAAATTAAGGGTCAATGTGGAATAGGTAAATGAGCCTTTACAATTGCAATGTTGCATCTAAGACCACACAAAGTTAAAGAAAGTTGATTATCATATAACCCAATTCAACACTGTATCCAAACACAAAATAAAAGCAAATGAATAACACCAAATGCATACATTCCCCAGTCAATCATTCTCATTAAACAACAAAATTTCAGAAACAAAAGGGGTTTTTCCTTCCCTAAAGTTAAAATCCAATTTTCATTTGAGAAGCACCATTGTTTATATAAATTCCATTCGAACAAAACTCCAAATTTCAATTCATAATATTTTTCACCAAAAAAAAAATAAAAAAATTGGCACATAGATACAAGAACAATCCATCGAAGACAAACTAACCAACAAATGTGTGAAAATGCAATGAAATTACACGTTCAAAGATTCCATTAATAGCCATCACTGACACTCATCACCATCATCTTCTTCTTCTTCTTTGTCTTGTTCTTTTTCTATTCTTTTTTTTTTAAGAATAATCAACTCTGTAATCCTACCTTATTTTCCATCTACTTTGAACTTGTTCAGTAGATTCAGTGCCATACATTTGTGCTACTGTTTGTGAATAACCAGGAGAAAATATCCATAACACAATCAAGAGAAAATAAACCTAATTGCGACGCAGTAATGGTGATTTGGTGCAAAATAAACCTAAAATACACACAAGTTGTAACTATTAAGACCGACACAATCACTTTCCTTACATTTGTAATGAATAATTCTCTCTCTCTCTCTCTCTCTCTCACACACACACACACACAACACAACACATTTGAAGATTCTGCTCATTTTATTTGGTGCAATTTCTCAAAGACATAGGTTCAGCATATTATAATAGTGGAATTATACAAATCACTCATTTTTAAGAACAACTCTTTTCTCCGGAGTCTTCTTATAAGTTGTAGGGTTTACTTTCATCCAATTCAATCCTTTTATCCTCCCTCCAATTCAATCCGGAGTTTTAAAATCATCCAATTCGTGGCCCGGGCAGGACCCACACATGACTTCCACGCTACCTAAAAGATTCTGTGAATTTTAGAAATCGACATGTCCATATTTAAGTGGTCCCTTGTATTTTCTTCAAGGAATTATGATGATTGC
Source organism: Cinnamomum chago (assembly GCA_038049695.1). Classification (NCBI taxonomy): domain Eukaryota; kingdom Viridiplantae; phylum Streptophyta; class Magnoliopsida; order Laurales; family Lauraceae; genus Cinnamomum; species Cinnamomum chago. Next base: position 33,997,934 of record CP142462.1, on the reverse strand, counting down.
AGCCTGTATCCACATGCATAACCCCAGCCATACCCCACAGCAATACTAACAGAATCCATGTTAGATAGAATTAGATCCATCATCCATATGATAGAGGTAGATTGTACCATGACAGTAATACAACCTAAACAACCCCCCCCCCCCCCCCCCACACACACACACACACACTTTTACTTTCTTTTCTGTAGTTTCTTATTGACTGCCCTTTTGCTTTATCATTTTAGAAACTCTTGGATGCTATCAATGAGTTAGAATCTCTGAAGCCAGTTGTTCAACATTAAGTGAATGAGTTAAACACTGATCAAACCACTCAGCTCAATGATCAGGGGAAATTTTCAAATAACTCAGCCATGTCTTATTTGGAGTGGGTGCCGGTTAACAAGCAAATCTCCTTAAACCCAAACATTAACCAGGTATACTTCCTGTCATTTGGGTCTATGCATGTTTGAAGTTTCTTGCAAGAATAATTTACTTATTCTCATAAGTGACTTTTGAAAGTCCTTGGGATCCTAACCCTAGAGGGGGGGGGGTGAATAGGGTGAGCTACAATAATGACTAATTAAGACCAATTTTAATTTCTTAAGCTAAACTAGTCACATGTGATGATAAATCAATCAATATGCGGAAGCTAAAACAAAAACAATCACCACATAGCAATCACCACAACACAATATTTATAGTGGTTCGGCCAACGTGCCTACATCCACTACCGGCTTGTGCATCCAACACCCCACCGGATTTCCACTATGTATGCTTTTTACTAGGCTAAGCAATAACCCTTACAATGTTGTTTTTCTAGGCTAAACAACAACCTCTCAATGTGCTTTTATAGGCTTAGCAATAACCTTTACAAGATGCTTTTCTTAGGCTAAGCAATAACCTTTACAAATCAAGATTTCTCTAAGAAGGTGTCTTTACAAAAGATCACTCTAAGAGATTACAATTTAAGCTCAAATTAATTTGCCTCTAAATAGGCGGATATGAAAATGAAAACTAACTCACACAAACACTCAAAGAAATGCAAAGATGTATGCTTATGAAGTGTGTGTGTGAAAACTTCAATCAAGTTTAAAAGTAAGCTCAATCAATTTATGCTTAATGCAATTTGAAAGTTTAGGGCACAAAAAGATATGATTGAAGTTCTATGCAAATCACTTGAACAATTACACACTTGTGAATGATATGAAAATCTAACGATCACAAGTTGTATGAAAGTGTTTAAGCCTAATCAAGTGATGCATGTGTAATGTTGTTTTCAAAACTAATTTGACTAAAGATTAAATGAATGAAAACAACAAGGGAAGTTTCAACCAAGTGAAATAATCATGCAATAAAAGAAATCAAAGATTTAGGCTAAGCATGATTAAGAAAGTTTAAAACAAAACTTGGGTTGAAATCAAAGTGATGAATCCAATCTTGAATATCAAAGATGAAGGGAAGAATGGATTCAACACATCATTGTTATCATGCTTGAAATCATTTTCCAAAGTTTCAAATAAAGCACATAACAAATGATTAATTAAAAGTAAAACTTACTTGGAGATTTAACTTAGTTGATCCAAGCTTAAGCTTCACTTAATGACCCCTTTGGTCTCTCTTAGTTCATCCCCTTTATCTTGTCTCAAAGCTCCTCAAAGAAGGCTTAAAAATCTCCAACTTTGGACAAAGGAAAGAACTCATTTTTATAGCCAAAAATGCCCAACGGCTAGTCCTCGGTCGACCTAGAAACAGGCCTCGGTCGACCGAGAAAGCACAACGGTCATATTTCTGACCGTTGGCAAGAAACAGTTCAAAAACTGTTGACTCGACCGACAGTGTTCCCGGTCGACCGGGAAGCAGGTCTCGGTCGACCGGCGACACTGCCGAGCAACCCCCCTTTTTGCAAAAATTCCAACTGTTGCCTATTTGAAGGTATTCCTTTGGGGGGTCTTTTGGGCCACTAAATCAAGCTTGGTAACATGTTTTAGATCAATCTAAGATGTTTAAAAACATGAAACACAGAGAGCCTAAAATGATTTGAAACTTTAAATCCAAAGGCTAGCTTGATTTCTAAAAACTCTTTTCAACTGAAAATGCATACAAAACTGATTCTGAAAATAATGAATGTATGCAATGCACAAACCTAACTTCTCAAATGATTTTCCAAATATAATGCACAAAGAATTAGGTTTTCAAAAGAGTTTGTATTCTAAAGCCAATGCATCCAAGATTAGAACCAAAACATGCATAAACCAAATACTTTTCCAAAACTAAAAAGCTATGCATGTATAAAACCAGATTTCAAGGTTTTCTAAAACGATGCAAGTGAGTGTTAATCAAATGATGCTAAAGTGCAAATGCATCCATCAAATTGCAAATGCAAAATTCCTAACAATCTCCCCCTTTGCAATTTGATGGCAACTTACTCATCATTGAATTACACACTTAGTCTTCAGCTCTCCGTTAGCTGGACAAGTCTTGAAATCTTCTTGGATGCTCCTTCTCTTAGCTTGAGCTCTTTTCTTCATTCTTCATGATGCTTGGTGCTTGATCAATCTCTAAGCTTTCTTTCTTCTTTCTTTCTTTATCCAATCATCTTCTTGAGCTCCAAGCTTTCTTTCTTCTATTTGCTCTCCCCCTTTGACCATGCTTCTCTCTCCCTTGTAGAAGATCATACACAACTCTCTCCTTAGGAAGCTTGGACATTCTCTTCACCCTTTTGAGAACTTGAATTCTTTCTCCCCCTTTGATGGATAGGAGATCTTCGAGTACTTGAACTCTCGAACTCTCTCTCCCCCTTTGCCATTAAATTGCAAAGTTACCTACACACATGAGACAAGAAGAATACCTTTAGTAGCACCTGTTAACAAATGAAATCGAAAATGAAATACATAACAGGCGATCATGTATGGAAGTTATCTCTAAGGGCTCAAAGGCAATCCAAGGGTCAATTTGATCAAAACTAATTCTTCCTATGAAGGTTTACACTCCCCCTCAATCCATTCTCTTCTTTTGTCAAACTTTTGACAAGATTTAACTATTAGATTCAAGAAGTAGATGGTTTAACCAAATGAGGGTCAACTTCAAGGAAAGGATTAGATTCATTTAACTATAAAGCTCATATGATCAAATTGCCAAAAGAAAGCAAGGTCTAATGGGAAAAGCAATCATGGATATCAATTGGAAAAACAAAGAATACCAATTGAGATTTACGGATATGACTATTAAACACAATCACTCTAAAATGGATTTAAAAATATAATTATTAGGAAAAATCCAAATTAGAGTTATCCATGATGCAATGGGGTTTATTAATCATAGCATCAAACAATATAACTATGGAAAGCATATGCTATGAAGGTTTTGAAAATCATTTCATTCAATCAATAAATATGACTTATCATGTGCAAGATGAGTGAAATGAAATTCAAGCATGAAGCCAACCTCAGCTAATAACCAACCCATATTATGAACACATAAACATGGTGGTCATGAGATATACCTATATGAGCAAAAGAGGTGGCAACATGAACATTATGATGCTAATGGAATGTGACATGGAATGAAAACATATAACTATCAAGATCAATCCAATGAACACAAGGTCTATCACATACACAAGATAAGATATCAATTGGATATGAAATCAATGGAAAGTTATACCAAATGAAACCAATTGAATTTGACAACATGATTAATAGCAAGGATGTGACAAACCCAAAATCCCAACAAGCATCATAAATGCATATTCATCACTTTTAAAGATATGACTATAGAGCATAGTGATGAACAAGATAAATTGCAATGCAAAAGAATATGACTTAGAAATGCATGCAATTCCCAAAGTGTCAAAATCATATGAATTCAACTACTAAGATATCCATCAACCATCATAAATTCAAGGAATGGATTTCAAAGAGTTTCATATGATTAAGATCACTACTATGAAGTTGAAACATGTATGAGGATTATACCAAGAGAATCTACATGAATCAACATCATAACCATCCAAAAAGAAATGACTAGAAGGCATAGAGGATGGATTTTAGTTCTAGTATGGTTTCTACAAATATAACTAAGAACACAACCATACATGGAACCAATTTTCATTTGCATATAAAAAGAATAACTAAATAAGCAAAGATGCAAACAACATTCATCTCCATTTCTAAGATAATGAAACCAAAAGAAAAGGAAATGAGAACATGGAACATGCTTCGATGAATATAACTAATGATGTTATAGAGCATTTCCATTCAAACAATCTTCAAATCATTTTGATAAACAAAATCCAACAATGAGCATAAAAAGAATGATTTTGAAGATCAATTTTCAACATTGTATTTTAAAAGATATAACTTAATTGAAACACATACAAGTTGATTTTTCAAAACAATGTTCTCCATATAAAAGTCTAACTTAGAAGTCTATGGAAAAACTTGAATTGATTCAAATCATTTGTTCAAAAAATCTTACTAAGACATCTACACAAATGATTCAACAACAATTGATCATGAATAAATTAGCTATGAAAGCTTTTAAAATCACAATCAATTAATCATGTAGAAATGCAATGCAAGACATATGAATGCAAAAAGCAAATCAAACATGATGAAGTTATAATCAAAAGATTTTGAAAACCATGAAGTGTAACTTAGAATGGTGTATGAAAACAAAATCAATTGATCATAAAGAAACAATGCATTTTAAAAGATGTAACTATGAAAGAACAAAATGCAAATGCAATCATGACCAACAAAAGGTTTAACTTATAAAGCATAGGTTGGTCAATGAGGTCCAAGGCCTTAAGGTTTGTCTAAGTATAAAACTTTGGGAATCCACCTAAGGTCTTGAGAGGGTTGAACTTTGAAGTCTTGTTTTGGAGTCCCACCAACTATAAGAGATTTGACTTGATAAATTTTTAATTTAAACTTATCACCATGATATTTAGATTTGACTAAATTTAGCTTAGAATGGTGATTAGTCTTTTGAGGTTGGTGGGTTTGTTTCTTAGGGGATTGTTTCACTTTTCTTTTCTTCTTATATTCTCCCTTTATTTGACTTTTGAATTTTAGATTGAACTTAGTTACTTTATTCAAAAGTTCTTTCATGGGTTGATATAAGGGAGATAGGTTGAGAAGCTTTTTGTTTATAGATTCTTTTAAGCTTGGTTTGACTTGTTTAACCTTTTTAGAATCTATCTTTGGAGACTCCATTTTAATAGATTTAACTTGTTTAGTCTTTTTGGAGTCTTTCTTGATTTTTAGTGTCTTACCCTTCATAGGTTTTGATTCTCCATTCTTTAGTTCAAAGATGGGTTTAGACACATGGCTTCTTTTTCTTAGTTTGCACTCAAATTTGAAATGTCCTTCTTTACCACAATAATGACATTTAGTTTTGGACATTTGAGAGAGAGTGCTAGAGAATGAGGACTCACCTTTCACAAAAGTGTTGGTGAATTTAGGGTCATATGACATATTCCTATTAAATCCAAGACCCGTCCTATCTCCATGAGATTTACCCAATTTAAATAATTTTTCAAGTCTTTCTTCACTTTGGGTAAACTTGCACTCATACTTTTGTTTATAACTTTCAAGTTGAGTGACTTGGGTTTTAAGGGTTGAATTTTCATTTTTAACTTTTGTTAGTTCATTTTCAATTCCCTTAAAATTGTTTAGCTCTTCATAGGCAAGTTTTAACTTAGATTTAAGCTCATTAACAACATTAGATCCAAGTTCTAAAGTTTTTAAATTACTTTGAGCATTAGACAAATTTTCATTGAAAATTGTCAACTTGGATTTTAAATAGTTAATGTTTTCATCTTGTCTTTTAATTGTATCTCTTAGGTTCAAATTTTCATTTTTAAGCTCATCACAATTTATCTTAATCTCATTTAATTCATCTTGAGCATTAGATGAATTTTCCTTAGAGATAGTCAATTTAGATTCAAGATTGTTAAAGTCTTTATCTTGCCTTTGTAATTGATCTCTTAGTTTTAGATTTTCCTTATTGACATTATCATAATCCATCTTTAATTCTCTTAGATCATCTTGAATGTTAGATAGATTATTTAAAGAGATCATGAACTTAGATTCTAAACAATTTATGACTTCTTCTTTCTCTCTAAGCTCATCTTTAGAAGAGACTAATTCTTTGTTTAGTCTTTTAGATTCTTCTCTTAACTTTTTGTTTCTCTTTTCAGTCTTTAAGGATAATTCATATAATTCCTCAAAGGCTTGTTGAAGATCTTCTTCATTTTCTTTAATTTCTTCTTCTTTTAATTCAATTTGAGATTCTTTTAATTGAATGTTTGAATCTCCAATAGAAGGAAGAATGAGGGGTCTAGAAGAATCTACAAAGTCTAGCATAGTGGAGTCCATTCTAATGATTTTCATAAAAACACAACTCTAGGGTTTTAACTCTAGGTTTTTACACCTAATCAAGAGTTCCAAACACTTGATCCTAAAAGATAGAGCACGAGGCTCTGATACCAATTGAAAGTCCTTGGGATCCTAACCCTAGAGGGGGGGGGGGGTGAATAGGGTGAGCTACAATAATGACTAATTAAGACCAATTTTAATTTCTTAAGCTAAACTAGTCACATGTGATGATAAATCAATCAATATGCGGAAGCTAAAACAAAAACAATCACCACATAGCAATCACCACAACACAATATTTATAGTGGTTCGGCCAACGTGCCTACATCCACTACCGGCTTGTGCATCCAACACCCCACCGGATTTCCACTATGTATGCTTTTTACTAGGCTAAGCAATAACCCTTACAATGTTGTTTTTCTAGGCTAAACAACAACCTCTCAATGTGCTTTTATAGGCTTAGCAATAACCTTTACAAGATGCTTTTCTTAGGCTAAGCAATAACCTTTACAAATCAAGATTTCTCTAAGAAGGTGTCTTTACAAAAGATCACTCTAAGAGATTACAATTTAAGCTCAAATTAATTTGCCTCTAAATAGGCGGATATGAAAATGAAAACTAACTCACACAAACACTCAAAGAAATGCAAAGATGTATGCTTATGAAGTGTGTGTGTGAAAACTTCAATCAAGTTTAAAAGTAAGCTCAATCAATTTATGCTTAATGCAATTTGAAAGTTTAGGGCACAAAAAGATATGATTGAAGTTCTATGCAAATCACTTGAACAATTACACACTTGTGAATGATATGAAAATCTAACGATCACAAGTTGTATGAAAGTGTTTAAGCCTAATCAAGTGATGCATGTGTAATGTTGTTTTCAAAACTAATTTGACTAAAGATTAAATGAATGAAAACAACAAGGGAAGTTTCAACCAAGTGAAATAATCATGCAATAAAAGAAATCAAAGATTTAGGCTAAGCATGATTAAGAAAGTTTAAAACAAAACTTGGGTTGAAATCAAAGTGATGAATCCAATCTTGAATATCAAAGATGAAGGGAAGAATGGATTCAACACATCATTGTTATCATGCTTGAAATCATTTTCCAAAGTTTCAAATAAAGCACATAACAAATGATTAATTAAAAGTAAAACTTACTTGGAGATTTAACTTAGTTGATCCAAGCTTAAGCTTCACTTAATGACCCCTTTGGTCTCTCTTAGTTCATCCCCTTTATCTTGTCTCAAAGCTCCTCAAAGAAGGCTTAAAAATCTCCAACTTTGGACAAAGGAAAGAACTCATTTTTATAGCCAAAAATGCCCAACGGCTAGTCCTCGGTCGACCTAGAAACAGGCCTCGGTCGACCGAGAAAGCACAACGGTCATATTTCTGACCGTTGGCAAGAAACAGTTCAAAAACTGTTGACTCGACCGACAGTGTTCCCGGTCGACCGGGAAGCAGGTCTCGGTCGACCGGCGACACTGCCGAGCAACCCCCCTTTTTGCAAAAATTCCAACTGTTGCCTATTTGAAGGTATTCCTTTGGGGGGTCTTTTGGGCCACTAAATCAAGCTTGGTAACATGTTTTAGATCAATCTAAGATGTTTAAAAACATGAAACACAGAGAGCCTAAAATGATTTGAAACTTTAAATCCAAAGGCTAGCTTGATTTCTAAAAACTCTTTTCAACTGAAAATGCATACAAAACTGATTCTGAAAATAATGAATGTATGCAATGCACAAACCTAACTTCTCAAATGATTTTCCAAATATAATGCACAAAGAATTAGGTTTTCAAAAGAGTTTGTATTCTAAAGCCAATGCATCCAAGATTAGAACCAAAACATGCATAAACCAAATACTTTTCCAAAACTAAAAAGCTATGCATGTATAAAACCAGATTTCAAGGTTTTCTAAAACGATGCAAGTGAGTGTTAATCAAATGATGCTAAAGTGCAAATGCATCCATCAAATTGCAAATGCAAAATTCCTAACAATCTCCCCCTTTGCAATTTGATGGCAACTTACTCATCATTGAATTACACACTTAGTCTTCAGCTCTCCGTTAGCTGGACAAGTCTTGAAATCTTCTTGGATGCTCCTTCTCTTAGCTTGAGCTCTTTTCTTCATTCTTCATGATGCTTGGTGCTTGATCAATCTCTAAGCTTTCTTTCTTCTTTCTTTCTTTATCCAATCATCTTCTTGAGCTCCAAGCTTTCTTTCTTCTATTTGCTCTCCCCCTTTGACCATGCTTCTCTCTCCCTTGTAGAAGATCATACACAACTCTCTCCTTAGGAAGCTTGGACATTCTCTTCACCCTTTTGAGAACTTGAATTCTTTCTCCCCCTTTGATGGATAGGAGATCTTCGAGTACTTGAACTCTCGAACTCTCTCTCCCCCTTTGCCATTAAATTGCAAAGTTACCTACACACATGAGACAAGAAGAATACCTTTAGTAGCACCTGTTAACAAATGAAATCGAAAATGAAATACATAACAGGCGATCATGTATGGAAGTTATCTCTAAGGGCTCAAAGGCAATCCAAGGGTCAATTTGATCAAAACTAATTCTTCCTATGAAGGTTTACACTCCCCCTCAATCCATTCTCTTCTTTTGTCAAACTTTTGACAAGATTTAACTATTAGATTCAAGAAGTAGATGGTTTAACCAAATGAGGGTCAACTTCAAGGAAAGGATTAGATTCATTTAACTATAAAGCTCATATGATCAAATTGCCAAAAGAAAGCAAGGTCTAATGGGAAAAGCAATCATGGATATCAATTGGAAAAACAAAGAATACCAATTGAGATTTACGGATATGACTATTAAACACAATCACTCTAAAATGGATTTAAAAATATAATTATTAGGAAAAATCCAAATTAGAGTTATCCATGATGCAATGGGGTTTATTAATCATAGCATCAAACAATATAACTATGGAAAGCATATGCTATGAAGGTTTTGAAAATCATTTCATTCAATCAATAAATATGACTTATCATGTGCAAGATGAGTGAAATGAAATTCAAGCATGAAGCCAACCTCAGCTAATAACCAACCCATATTATGAACACATAAACATGGTGGTCATGAGATATACCTATATGAGCAAAAGAGGTGGCAACATGAACATTATGATGCTAATGGAATGTGACATGGAATGAAAACATATAACTATCAAGATCAATCCAATGAACACAAGGTCTATCACATACACAAGATAAGATATCAATTGGATATGAAATCAATGGAAAGTTATACCAAATGAAACCAATTGAATTTGACAACATGATTAATAGCAAGGATGTGACAAACCCAAAATCCCAACAAGCATCATAAATGCATATTCATCACTTTTAAAGATATGACTATAGAGCATAGTGATGAACAAGATAAATTGCAATGCAAAAGAATATGACTTAGAAATGCATGCAATTCCCAAAGTGTCAAAATCATATGAATTCAACTACTAAGATATCCATCAACCATCATAAATTCAAGGAATGGATTTCAAAGAGTTTCATATGATTAAGATCACTACTATGAAGTTGAAACATGTATGAGGATTATACCAAGAGAATCTACATGAATCAACATCATAACCATCCAAAAAGAAATGACTAGAAGGCATAGAGGATGGATTTTAGTTCTAGTATGGTTTCTACAAATATAACTAAGAACACAACCATACATGGAACCAATTTTCATTTGCATATAAAAAGAATAACTAAATAAGCAAAGATGCAAACAACATTCATCTCCATTTCTAAGATAATGAAACCAAAAGAAAAGGAAATGAGAACATGGAACATGCTTCGATGAATATAACTAATGATGTTATAGAGCATTTCCATTCAAACAATCTTCAAATCATTTTGATAAACAAAATCCAACAATGAGCATAAAAAGAATGATTTTGAAGATCAATTTTCAACATTGTATTTTAAAAGATATAACTTAATTGAAACACATACAAGTTGATTTTTCAAAACAATGTTCTCCATATAAAAGTCTAACTTAGAAGTCTATGGAAAAACTTGAATTGATTCAAATCATTTGTTCAAAAAATCTTACTAAGACATCTACACAAATGATTCAACAACAATTGATCATGAATAAATTAGCTATGAAAGCTTTTAAAATCACAATCAATTAATCATGTAGAAATGCAATGCAAGACATATGAATGCAAAAAGCAAATCAAACATGATGAAGTTATAATCAAAAGATTTTGAAAACCATGAAGTGTAACTTAGAATGGTGTATGAAAACAAAATCAATTGATCATAAAGAAACAATGCATTTTAAAAGATGTAACTATGAAAGAACAAAATGCAAATGCAATCATGACCAACAAAAGGTTTAACTTATAAAGCATAGGTTGGTCAATGAGGTCCAAGGCCTTAAGGTTTGTCTAAGTATAAAACTTTGGGAATCCACCTAAGGTCTTGAGAGGGTTGAACTTTGAAGTCTTGTTTTGGAGTCCCACCAACTATAAGAGATTTGACTTGATAAATTTTTAATTTAAACTTATCACCATGATATTTAGATTTGACTAAATTTAGCTTAGAATGGTGATTAGTCTTTTGAGGTTGGTGGGTTTGTTTCTTAGGGGATTGTTTCACTTTTCTTTTCTTCTTATATTCTCCCTTTATTTGACTTTTGAATTTTAGATTGAACTTAGTTACTTTATTCAAAAGTTCTTTCATGGGTTGATATAAGGGAGATAGGTTGAGAAGCTTTTTGTTTATAGATTCTTTTAAGCTTGGTTTGACTTGTTTAACCTTTTTAGAATCTATCTTTGGAGACTCCATTTTAATAGATTTAACTTGTTTAGTCTTTTTGGAGTCTTTCTTGATTTTTAGTGTCTTACCCTTCATAGGTTTTGATTCTCCATTCTTTAGTTCAAAGATGGGTTTAGACACATGGCTTCTTTTTCTTAGTTTGCACTCAAATTTGAAATGTCCTTCTTTACCACAATAATGACATTTAGTTTTGGACATTTGAGAGAGAGTGCTAGAGAATGAGGACTCACCTTTCACAAAAGTGTTGGTGAATTTAGGGTCATATGACATATTCCTATTAAATCCAAGACCCGTCCTATCTCCATGAGATTTACCCAATTTAAATAATTTTTCAAGTCTTTCTTCACTTTGGGTAAACTTGCACTCATACTTTTGTTTATAACTTTCAAGTTGAGTGACTTGGGTTTTAAGGGTTGAATTTTCATTTTTAACTTTTGTTAGTTCATTTTCAATTCCCTTAAAATTGTTTAGCTCTTCATAGGCAAGTTTTAACTTAGATTTAAGCTCATTAACAACATTAGATCCAAGTTCTAAAGTTTTTAAATTACTTTGAGCATTAGACAAATTTTCATTGAAAATTGTCAACTTGGATTTTAAATAGTTAATGTTTTCATCTTGTCTTTTAATTGTATCTCTTAGGTTCAAATTTTCATTTTTAAGCTCATCACAATTTATCTTAATCTCATTTAATTCATCTTGAGCATTAGATGAATTTTCCTTAGAGATAGTCAATTTAGATTCAAGATTGTTAAAGTCTTTATCTTGCCTTTGTAATTGATCTCTTAGTTTTAGATTTTCCTTATTGACATTATCATAATCCATCTTTAATTCTCTTAGATCATCTTGAATGTTAGATAGATTATTTAAAGAGATCATGAACTTAGATTCTAAACAATTTATGACTTCTTCTTTCTCTCTAAGCTCATCTTTAGAAGAGACTAATTCTTTGTTTAGTCTTTTAGATTCTTCTCTTAACTTTTTGTTTCTCTTTTCAGTCTTTAAGGATAATTCATATAATTCCTCAAAGGCTTGTTGAAGATCTTCTTCATTTTCTTTAATTTCTTCTTCTTTTAATTCAATTTGAGATTCTTTTAATTGAATGTTTGAATCTCCAATAGAAGGAAGAATGAGGGGTCTAGAAGAATCTACAAAGTCTAGCATAGTGGAGTCCATTCTAATGATTTTCATAAAAACACAACTCTAGGGTTTTAACTCTAGGTTTTTACACCTAATCAAGAGTTCCAAACACTTGATCCTAAAAGATAGAGCACGAGGCTCTGATACCAATTGAAAGTCCTTGGGATCCTAACCCTAGAGGGGGGGGGGGTGAATAGGGTGAGCTACAATAATGACTAATTAAGACCAATTTTAATTTCTTAAGCTAAACTAGTCACATGTGATGATAAATCAATCAATATGCGGAAGCTAAAACAAAAACAATCACCACATAGCAATCACCACAACACAATATTTATAGTGGTTCGGCCAACGTGCCTACATCCACTACCGGCTTGTGCATCCAACACCCCACCGGATTTCCACTATGTATGCTTTTTACTAGGCTAAGCAATAACCCTTACAATGTTGTTTTTCTAGGCTAAACAACAACCTCTCAATGTGCTTTTATAGGCTTAGCAATAACCTTTACAAGATGCTTTTCTTAGGCTAAGCAATAACCTTTACAAATCAAGATTTCTCTAAGAAGGTGTCTTTACAAAAGATCACTCTAAGAGATTACAATTTAAGCTCAAATTAATTTGCCTCTAAATAGGCGGATATGAAAATGAAAACTAACTCACACAAACACTCAAAGAAATGCAAAGATGTATGCTTATGAAGTGTGTGTGTGAAAACTTCAATCAAGTTTAAAAGTAAGCTCAATCAATTTATGCTTAATGCAATTTGAAAGTTTAGGGCACAAAAAGATATGATTGAAGTTCTATGCAAATCACTTGAACAATTACACACTTGTGAATGATATGAAAATCTAACGATCACAAGTTGTATGAAAGTGTTTAAGCCTACTCAAGTGATGCATGTGTAATGTTGTTTTCAAAACTAATTTGACTAAAGATTAAATGAATGAAAACAACAAGGGAAGTTTCAACCAAGTGAAATAATCATGCAATAAAAGAAATCAAAGATTTAGGCTAAGCATGATTAAGAAAGTTTAAAACAAAACTTGGGTTGAAATCAAAGTGATGAATCCAATCTTGAATATCAAAGATGAAGGGAAGAATGGATTCAACACATCATTGTTATCATGCTTGAAATCATTTTCCAAAGTTTCAAATAAAGCACATAACAAATGATTAATTAAAAGTAAAACTTACTTGGAGATTTAACTTAGTTGATCCAAGCTTAAGCTTCACTTAATGACCCCTTTGGTCTCTCTTAGTTCATCCCCTTTATCTTGTCTCAAAGCTCCTCAAAGAAGGCTTAAAAATCTCCAACTTTGGACAAAGGAAAGAACTCATTTTTATAGCCAAAAATGCCCAACGGCTAGTCCTCGGTCGACCTAGAAACAGGCCTCGGTCGACCGAGAAAGCACAACGGTCATATTTCTGACCGTTGGCAAGAAACAGTTCAAAAACTGTTGACTCGACCGACAGTGTTCCCGGTCGACCGGGAAGCAGGTCTCGGTCGACCGGCGACACTGCCGAGCAACCCCCCTTTTTGCAAAAATTCCAACTGTTGCCTATTTGAAGGTATTCCTTTGGGGGGTCTTTTGGGCCACTAAATCAAGCTTGGTAACATGTTTTAGATCAATCTAAGATGTTTAAAAACATGAAACACAGAGAGCCTAAAATGATTTGAAACTTTAAATCCAAAGGCTAGCTTGATTTCTAAAAACTCTTTTCAACTGAAAATGCATACAAAACTGATTCTGAAAATAATGAATGTATGCAATGCACAAACCTAACTTCTCAAATGATTTTCCAAATATAATGCACAAAGAATTAGGTTTTCAAAAGAGTTTGTATTCTAAAGCCAATGCATCCAAGATTAGAACCAAAACATGCATAAACCAAATACTTTTCCAAAACTAAAAAGCTATGCATGTATAAAACCAGATTTCAAGGTTTTCTAAAACGATGCAAGTGAGTGTTAATCAAATGATGCTAAAGTGCAAATGCATCCATCAAATTGCAAATGCAAAATTCCTAACAATCTCCCCCTTTGCAATTTGATGGCAACTTACTCATCATTGAATTACACACTTAGTCTTCAGCTCTCCGTTAGCTGGACAAGTCTTGAAATCTTCTTGGATGCTCCTTCTCTTAGCTTGAGCTCTTTTCTTCATTCTTCATGATGCTTGGTGCTTGATCAATCTCTAAGCTTTCTTTCTTCTTTCTTTCTTTATCCAATCATCTTCTTGAGCTCCAAGCTTTCTTTCTTCTATTTGCTCTCCCCCTTTGACCATGCTTCTCTCTCCCTTGTAGAAGATCATACACAACTCTCTCCTTAGGAAGCTTGGACATTCTCTTCACCCTTTTGAGAACTTGAATTCTTTCTCCCCCTTTGATGGATAGGAGATCTTCGAGTACTTGAACTCTCGAACTCTCTCTCCCCCTTTGCCATTAAATTGCAAAGTTACCTACACACATGAGACAAGAAGAATACCTTTAGTAGCACCTGTTAACAAATGAAATCGAAAATGAAATACATAACAGGCGATCATGTATGGAAGTTATCTCTAAGGGCTCAAAGGCAATCCAAGGGTCAATTTGATCAAAACTAATTCTTCCTATGAAGGTTTACACTCCCCCTCAATCCATTCTCTTCTTTTGTCAAACTTTTGACAAGATTTAACTATTAGATTCAAGAAGTAGATGGTTTAACCAAATGAGGGTCAACTTCAAGGAAAGGATTAGATTCATTTAACTATAAAGCTCATATGATCAAATTGCCAAAAGAAAGCAAGGTCTAATGGGAAAAGCAATCATGGATATCAATTGGAAAAACAAAGAATACCAATTGAGATTTACGGATATGACTATTAAACACAATCACTCTAAAATGGATTTAAAAATATAATTATTAGGAAAAATCCAAATTAGAGTTATCCATGATGCAATGGGGTTTATTAATCATAGCATCAAACAATATAACTATGGAAAGCATATGCTATGAAGGTTTTGAAAATCATTTCATTCAATCAATAAATATGACTTATCATGTGCAAGATGAGTGAAATGAAATTCAAGCATGAAGCCAACCTCAGCTAATAACCAACCCATATTATGAACACATAAACATGGTGGTCATGAGATATACCTATATGAGCAAAAGAGGTGGCAACATGAACATTATGATGCTAATGGAATGTGACATGGAATGAAAACATATAACTATCAAGATCAATCCAATGAACACAAGGTCTATCACATACACAAGATAAGATATCAATTGGATATGAAATCAATGGAAAGTTATACCAAATGAAACCAATTGAATTTGACAACATGATTAATAGCAAGGATGTGACAAACCCAAAATCCCAACAAGCATCATAAATGCATATTCATCACTTTTAAAGATATGACTATAGAGCATAGTGATGAACAAGATAAATTGCAATGCAAAAGAATATGACTTAGAAATGCATGCAATTCCCAAAGTGTCAAAATCATATGAATTCAACTACTAAGATATCCATCAACCATCATAAATTCAAGGAATGGATTTCAAAGAGTTTCATATGATTAAGATCACTACTATGAAGTTGAAACATGTATGAGGATTATACCAAGAGAATCTACATGAATCAACATCATAACCATCCAAAAAGAAATGACTAGAAGGCATAGAGGATGGATTTTAGTTCTAGTATGGTTTCTACAAATATAACTAAGAACACAACCATACATGGAACCAATTTTCATTTGCATATAAAAAGAATAACTAAATAAGCAAAGATGCAAACAACATTCATCTCCATTTCTAAGATAATGAAACCAAAAGAAAAGGAAATGAGAACATGGAACATGCTTCGATGAATATAACTAATGATGTTATAGAGCATTTCCATTCAAACAATCTTCAAATCATTTTGATAAACAAAATCCAACAATGAGCATAAAAAGAATGATTTTGAAGATCAATTTTCAACATTGTATTTTAAAAGATATAACTTAATTGAAACACATACAAGTTGATTTTTCAAAACAATGTTCTCCATATAAAAGTCTAACTTAGAAGTCTATGGAAAAACTTGAATTGATTCAAATCATTTGTTCAAAAAATCTTACTAAGACATCTACACAAATGATTCAACAACAATTGATCATGAATAAATTAGCTATGAAAGCTTTTAAAATCACAATCAATTAATCATGTAGAAATGCAATGCAAGACATATGAATGCAAAAAGCAAATCAAACATGATGAAGTTATAATCAAAAGATTTTGAAAACCATGAAGTGTAACTTAGAATGGTGTATGAAAACAAAATCAATTGATCATAAAGAAACAATGCATTTTAAAAGATGTAACTATGAAAGAACAAAATGCAAATGCAATCATGACCAACAAAAGGTTTAACTTATAAAGCATAGGTTGGTCAATGAGGTCCAAGGCCTTAAGGTTTGTCTAAGTATAAAACTTTGGGAATCCACCTAAGGTCTTGAGAGGGTTGAACTTTGAAGTCTTGTTTTGGAGTCCCACCAACTATAAGAGATTTGACTTGATAAATTTTTAATTTAAACTTATCACCATGATATTTAGATTTGACTAAATTTAGCTTAGAATGGTGATTAGTCTTTTGAGGTTGGTGGGTTTGTTTCTTAGGGGATTGTTTCACTTTTCTTTTCTTCTTATATTCTCCCTTTATTTGACTTTTGAATTTTAGATTTAACTTAGTTACTTTATTCAAAAGTTCTTTCATGGGTTGATATAAGGGAGATAGGTTGAGAAGCTTTTTGTTTATAGATTCTTTTAAGCTTGGTTTGACTTGTTTAACCTTTTTAGAATCTATCTTTGGAGACTCCATTTTAATAGATTTAACTTGTTTAGTCTTTTTGGAGTCTTTCTTGATTTTTAGTGTCTTACCCTTCATAGGTTTTGATTCTCCATTCTTTAGTTCAAAGATGGGTTTAGACACATGGCTTCTTTTTCTTAGTTTGCACTCAAATTTGAAATGTCCTTCTTTACCACAATAATGACATTTAGTTTTGGACATTTGAGAGAGAGTGCTAGAGAATGAGGACTCACCTTTCACAAAAGTGTTGGTGAATTTAGGGTCATATGACATATTCCTATTAAATCCAAGACCCGTCCTATCTCCATGAGATTTACCCAATTTAAATAATTTTTCAAGTCTTTCTTCACTTTGGGTAAACTTGCACTCATACTTTTGTTTATAACTTTCAAGTTGAGTGACTTGGGTTTTAAGGGTTGAATTTTCATTTTTAACTTTTGTTAGTTCATTTTCAATTCCCTTAAAATTGTTTAGCTCTTCATAGGCAAGTTTTAACTTAGATTTAAGCTCATTAACAACATTAGATCCAAGTTCTAAAGTTTTTAAATTACTTTGAGCATTAGACAAATTTTCATTGAAAATTGTCAACTTGGATTTTAAATAGTTAATGTTTTCATCTTGTCTTTTAATTGTATCTCTTAGGTTCAAATTTTCATTTTTAAGCTCATCACAATTTATCTTAATCTCATTTAATTCATCTTGAGCATTAGATGAATTTTCCTTAGAGATAGTCAATTTAGATTCAAGATTGTTAAAGTCTTTATCTTGCCTTTGTAATTGATCTCTTAGTTTTAGATTTTCCTTATTGACATTATCATAATCCATCTTTAATTCTCTTAGATCATCTTGAATGTTAGATAGATTATTTAAAGAGATCATGAACTTAGATTCTAAACAATTTATGACTTCTTCTTTCTCTCTAAGCTCATCTTTAGAAGAGACTAATTCTTTGTTTAGTCTTTTAGATTCTTCTCTTAACTTTTTGTTTCTCTTTTCAGTCTTTAAGGATAATTCATATAATTCCTCAAAGGCTTGTTGAAGATCTTCTTCATTTTCTTTAATTTCTTCTTCTTTTAATTCAATTTGAGATTCTTTTAATTGAATGTTTGAATCTCCAATAGAAGGAAGAATGAGGGGTCTAGAAGAATCTACAAAGTCTAGCATAGTGGAGTCCATTCTAATGATTTTCATAAAAACACAACTCTAGGGTTTTAACTCTAGGTTTTTACACCTAATCAAGAGTTCCAAACACTTGATCCTAAAAGATAGAGCACGAGGCTCTGATACCAATTGAAAGTCCTTGGGATCCTAACCCTAGAGGGGGGTGAATAGGGTGAGCTACAATAATGACCAATTAAGACCAATTTTAATTTCTTAAGCTAAACTAGTCACATGTGATGATAAATCAATCAATATGCGGAAGCTAAAACAAAAACAATCACCACATAGCAATCACCACAACACAATATTTATAGTGGTTCGGCCAACGTGCCTACATCCACTACCGGCTTGTGCATCCAACACCCCACCGGATTTCCACTATGTATGCTTTTTACTAGGCTAAGCAATAACCCTTACAATGTTGTTTTTCTAGGCTAAACAACAACCTCTCAATGTGCTTTTATAGGCTTAGCAATAACCTTTACAAGATGCTTTTCTTAGGCTAAGCAATAACCTTTACAAATCAAGATTTCTCT
Source organism: Cinnamomum chago (assembly GCA_038049695.1). Lineage (NCBI taxonomy): Eukaryota > Viridiplantae > Streptophyta > Magnoliopsida > Laurales > Lauraceae > Cinnamomum > Cinnamomum chago. The sequence goes on along the minus strand of CP142462.1, from coordinate 33,979,087 downwards.
AAGAAGGTGTCTTTACAAAAGATCACTCTAAGAGATTACAATTTAAGCTCAAATTAATTTGCCTCTAAATAGGCGGATATGAAAATGAAAACTAACTCACACAAACACTCAAAGAAATGCAAAGATGTATGCTTATGAAGTGTGTGTGTGAAAACTTCAATCAAGTTTAAAAGTAAGCTCAATCAATTTATGCTTAATGCAATTTGAAAGTTTAGGGCACAAAAAGATATGATTGAAGTTCTATGCAAATCACTTGAACAATTACACACTTGTGAATGATATGAAAATCTAAAGATCACAAGTTGTATGAAAGTGTTTAAGCCTAATCAAGTGATGCATGTGTAATGTTGTTTTCAAAACTAATTTGACTAAAGATTAAATGAATGAAAACAACAAGGGAAGTTTCAACCAAGTGAAATAATCATGCAATAAAAGAAATCAAAGATTTAGGCTAAGCATGATTAAGAAAGTTTAAAACAAAACTTGGGTTGAAATCAAAGTGATGAATCCAATCTTGAATATCAAAGATGAAGGGAAGAATGGATTCAACACATCATTGTTATCATGCTTGAAATCATTTTCCAAAGTTTCAAATAAAGCACATAACAAATGATTAATTAAAAGTAAAACTTACTTGGAGATTTAACTTAGTTGATCCAAGCTTAAGCTTCACTTAATGACCCCTTTGGTCTCTCTTAGTTCATCCCCTTTATCTTGTCTCAAAGCTCCTCAAAGAAGGCTTAAAAATCTCCAACTTTGGACAAAGGAAAGAACTCATTTTTATAGCCAAAAATGCCCAACGGCTAGTCCTCGGTCGACCTAGAAACAGGCCTCGGTCGACCGAGAAAGCACAACGGTCATATTTCTGACCGTTGGCAAGAAACAGTTCAAAAACTGTTGACTCGACCGACAGTGTTCCCGGTCGACCGGGAAGCAGGTCTCGGTCGACCGACGACACTGCCGAGCCACCCCCCTTTTTGCAAAAATTCCAACTTTTGCCTATTTGAAGGTATTCCTTTGGGGGATCTTTTGGGCCACTAAATCAAGCTTGGTAACATGTTTTAGATCAATCTAAGATGTTTAAAAACATGAAACACAGAGAGCCTAAAATGATTTGAAACTTTAAATCCAAAGGCTAGCTTGATTTCTAAAAACTCTTTTCAACTGAAAATGCATACAAAACTGATTCTGAAAATAATGAATGTATGCAATGCACAAACCTAACTTCTCAAATGATTTTCCAAATATAATGCACAAAGAATTAGGTTTTCAAAAGAGTTTGTATTCTAAAGCCAATGCATCCAAGATTAGAACCAAAACATGCATAAACCAAATACTTTTCCAAAACTAAAAAGCTATGCATGTATAAAACCAGATTTCAAGGTTTTCTAAAACGATGCAAGTGAGTGTTAATCAAATGATGCTAAAGTGCAAATGCATCCATCAAATTGCAAATACAAAATTCCTAACAATCTCCCCCTTTGCAATTTGATGGCAACTTACTCATCATTGAATTACACACTTAGTCTTCAGCTCTCCCTTAGCTGGACAAGTCTTGAAATCTTCTTGGATGCTCCTTCTCTTAGCTTGAGCTCTTTTCTTCATTCTTCATGATGCTTGGTGCTTGATCAATCTCTAAGCTTTCTTTCTTCTTTCTTTCTTTATCCAATCATCTTCTTGAGCTCCAAGCTTTCTTTCTTCTATTTGCTCTCCCCCTTTGACCATGCTTCTCTCTCCCTTGTAGAAGATCATACACAACTCTCTCCTTAGGAAGCTTGGACATTCTCTTCACCCTTTTGAGAACTTGAATTCTTTCTCCCCCTTTGATGGATAGGAGATCTTCGAGTACTTGAACTCTCGAACTCTCTCTCCCCCTTTGCCATTAAATTGCAAAGTTACCTACACACATGAGACAAGAAGAATACCTTTAGTAGCACCTGTTAACAAATGAAATCGAAAATGAAATACATAACAGGCGATCGTGTATGGAAGTTATCTCTAAGGGCTCAAAGGCAATCCAAGGGTCAATTTGATCAAAACTAATTCTTCCTATGAAGGTTTACACTCCCCCTCAATCCATTCTCTTCTTTTGTCAAACTTTTGACAAGATTTAACTATTAGATTCAAGAAGTAGATGGTTTAACCAAATGAGGGTCAACTTCAAGGAAAGGATTAGATTCATTTAACTATAAAGCTCATATGATCAAATTGCCAAAAGAAAGCAAGGTCTAATGGGAAAAGCAATCATGGATATCAATTGGAAAAACAAAGAATACCAATTGAGATTTACGGATATGACTATTAAACACAATCACTCTAAAATGGATTTAAAAATATAATTATTAGGAAAAATCCAAATTAGAGTTATCCATGATGCAATGGGGTTTATTAATCATAGCATCAAACAATATAACTATGGAAAGCATATGCTATGAAGGTTTTGAAAATCATTTCATTCAATCAATAAATATGACTTATCATGTGCAAGATGAGTGAAATGAAATTCAAGCATGAAGCCAACCTCAGCTAATAACCAACCCATATTATGAACACATAAACATGGTGGTCATGAGATATACCTATATGAGCAAAAGAGGTGGCAACATGAACATTATGATGCTAATGGAATGTGACATGGAATGAAAACATATAACTATCAAGATCAATCCAATGAACACAAGGTCTATCACATACACAAGATAAGATATCAATTGGATATGAAATCAATGGAAAGTTATACCAAATGAAACCAATTGAATTTGACAACATGATTAATAGCAAGGATGTGACAAACCCAAAATCCCAACAAGCATCATAAATGCATATTCATCACTTTTAAAGATATGACTATAGAGCATAGTGATGAACAAGATAAATTGCAATGCAAAAGAATATGACTTAGAAATGCATGCAATTCCCAAAGTGTCAAAATCATATGAATTCAACTACTAAGATATCCATCAACCATCATAAATTCAAGGAATGGATTTCAAAGAGTTTCATATGATTAAGATCACTACTATGAAGTTGAAACATGTATGAGGATTATACCAAGAGAATCTACATGAATCAACATCATAACCATCCAAAAAGAAATGACTAGAAGGCATAGAGGATGGATTTTAGTTCTAGTATGGTTTCTACAAATATAACTAAGAACACAACCATACATGGAACCAATTTTCATTTGCATATAAAAAGAATAACTAAATAAGCAAAGATGCAAACAACATTCATCTCCATTTCTAAGATAATGAAACCAAAAGAAAAGGAAATGAGAACATGGAACATGCTTCGATGAATATAACTAATGATGTTATAGAGCATTTCCATTCAAACAATCTTCAAATCATTTTGATAAACAAAATCCAACAATGAGCATAAAAAGAATGATTTTGAAGATCAATTTTCAACATTGTATTTTAAAAGATATAACTTAATTGAAACACATACAAGTTGATTTTTCAAAACAATGTTCTCCATATAAAAGTCTAACTTAGAAGTCTATGGAAAAACTTGAATTGATTCAAATCATTTGTTCAAAAAATCTTACTAAGACATCTACACAAATGATTCAACAACAATTGATCATGAATAAATTAGCTATGAAAGCTTTTAAAATCACAATCAATTAATCATGTAGAAATGCAATGCAAGACATATGAATGCAAAAAGCAAATCAAACATGATGAAGTTATAATCAAAAGATTTTGAAAACCATGAAGTGTAACTTAGAATGGTGTATGAAAACAAAATCAATTGATCATAAAGAAACAATGCATTTTAAAAGATGTAACTATGAAAGAACAAAATGCAAATGCAATCATGACCAACAAAAGGTTTAACTTATAAAGCATAGGTTGGTCAATGAGGTCCAAGGCCTTAAGGTTTGTCTAAGTATAAAACTTTGGGAATCCACCTAAGGTCTTGAGAGGGTTGAACTTTGAAGTCTTGTTTTGGAGTCCCACCAACTATAAGAGATTTGACTTGATAAATTTTTAATTTAAACTTATTGTTAGGTCTTTTGTTTTTGCAATTTGATGGATGCATTGCATATTGGCATCATTTGTATTCACACACTAGCATTGGTTTAGAAAACCCTTGAAATCTAGTTTTATACATGCATAGCTTTTAAGATTTGGAAAAGCTTTGGTTTTATGCATGTTTTGGTTTTATACTTGGATGCATTGGTTTTAGAACCCAAACTCTTTTTGAAAACCTAATTCATTGTGCATTGCATTTGGAAAATCATGTTAGAATTTAGGTTTAAGCTTTGCATACATTCATCTCTTTAAGAATCACTTTTGTATGCATTGTTTTTGGAAAAAGGAGTTTTTCAAATCAAGCTAGCCTTTGGTTTAAAGTTTCAAATCATTTTAGGCTTTGTGTTTCCCTTGTTTTTAAACATCTTAGAATATCTCTAAAACATGTATTTAAGCTTGATTTAATGGCCCAAAAGGTCCCCCATAGATATACCTTCAAATAGGCAAAAATTGAATTTTTGCAAAATGGGGTGTCCCGGCAGTGTTGCCGGTCGACCGAGACACAGGTCTCGGTCGACCGAGACAACTGGAGGTAATTTTTACAGTTTCTGAACTGAAACCTCCAACGGTCAAAAATCCGACCGTTATGCCTTCCCGGTCGACCGAGACCTCTAGGTCGACCGAGACAACTAGCCCGTGGACTGTTTTTTGCCTATAAAGTCCATTCATTTCCAACTTCTCAAAAGTTGAACAAATGAGCTCTTGAGAGGATTTTGGAGCCAAACAAAGGGGAAGAAGTTGGAAAGGCTAGAAGGCCATTTGGAAATCAAATGTTTGAGATTTAAAAAGGTAGACCTTACTTATCATTTTGATTTCCATTAAAAGTAGAATCAATGCATCATTAAATCTTTGTATTTGCATATTTGCATGATTTCTAGCTTTTAAAGAGATGTGTTGCAAACTCTAAATCATCCTTGGTAAATTAGATTAGTTTGCAAACTCTCTTATCCTAATCACATGCTTTCTTAGATTTTAACATTCATACAACTTGTTTAATTCATTTCATCAAAGTTGTTTGAATTCTTTATGTGATTAGTTTTCTCTTCAATCATCATTTTATAAACCTTGATTTTAAAATGCATCATGCATTCATTTAAAAGCTTCATTGTTAAATTTGATTGAAGAAACTCATACATACACTTTGTGCACACACTTTAGTTTATTTTAGTGTATGTTTGTAATTGGAATTTCATTTTCCTATTAGCCTATTTAAGAGGCAAATTCCATTGTGCTTAAATTGTAATCTCTTAGAGTGATCTTTTGTGAAGACACTTTCTTTGAGAAATCATCTTTGTGTAAGGTTATTGCTTAGCCTTTGAAAAGCAATTTGTAAAGGTTAATGCTAAGCCTAGAAAAGCACAATTGAGAGGTTGTTGTTGAGCCTTAGAAAAACAACATTGTAAGGTTATTGCTAAGCCTAAGAAAAGCATATTGTAAGGGTTATTGCTTAGCCTAGTAAAAAGCATAAGTAGTGGAATCCGGTGGGGTGTTGGAGACACAAGCCGGTAGTGGATGTAGGCATTGAGGCCGAACCACTATAAACCTTGGTGTTGTGGTGATTGCTTTGTGATGATTGTATTGTTAGCTTCCGCATTTTGATTGTCTTATCATCACATGTGACTAGTTTTTATTAAGAAATTAAAATTGGTGTAAATTGGTCATAGTTGTAGCTCACCCTATTCACCCCCCCCTCTAGGGTTAGGATCTATAGAGGACTTTCAATTGGTATCAGAGCCTCGTGCTCTATCCCTTAGGATCAAGTGTTTGGAACTCTTGATTAGGTGTAAAAACCTAGAGTTAAAACCCTAGAGTTGTTCTTGTATGAAAATCATAAGAATGGACTCCACTATGCTAGACTTTATAGATTCTTCTAGACCCCTCATTCTTCCTTCTATTGGAGATTCAAACCCTCACTTAAATGAATATCAATTTGACTCAAAAGAGGAAGAAAATGAGTATGATGAAGATGATCTTCAACAAGCCTATAATGAATTATATACATTATCTACAAAGCTTGATAAAAGAAACAAAAGCTTAAGAGAAGAATCTATGAATCTAACCAAAGAGCTAGCCTCTTCAAAAGATGAACTTAGAGAGAAAGAAGAAGTAATAAAATGTCTAGACTCTAAGTTCATGATCTCCTTAAATAACCTATCCAACATTCAAGATGAACTAAAAGAATTAAAGATGGGTTATGAAAATGTCAATAAGGAAAATTTAATTCTAAGAGATCAAATAAAAAGGCAAGATAAAGACTTTAACAATCTTGAATCTAAATTGACTATCTCTAAGGAAAATTTATCTAATGCTCAAGATGAATCAAATGAGATTAAGATAAATTGTGATGAGCTTAAAAATGAAAATTTGAACCTAAGAGATACAATTAAAAGACAAGATGAAAACATTAACTATTTAAAATCCAAGTTGACAATTTCAAATGAAAATTTGTCTAATGTGCAAAGTAATTCAAAAACTTTAGAACTTGGATCTAATGTTGTTAATGAGCTTAATTCTAAGTTAAAACTTGCCTATGAAGAGCTAAACAATTATAAGGAAATTGAAAATGAGCTTTCTAAAGTCAAACATGAAAATTCAATCCTTATAACCAAAGTCACTCAACTTGAAGGATATAAACAAAAGTATGAGTGCAAGTTTACCCAAAGTGAAGATAGACTTGAAAAATTATTTAAATTGGGTAAACCTCATGGAGATAGGACGGGTATTGGATTTAATAGGAATATGTCTTATGACCCTAAATTCACCAACACATTTGTGAAAGGTGAGTCCTCTTTCTCTAGCACTCTTTGTCACTTGCCTAAAACAAAATGTGATTATTGTGGCAATGAAGGACACTTTAGGTTTGAGTGCAAACTAAGGAAAAGAAGCTATGTGTCTAAACCCATCTTTGAACTCAAGAAAGTAAAATCAAACTTGAAGGGTAAGACACTAAAAACAAAGGAAGACTCCAAAAAGACTAAACAAGTTAAACCATTTAAAATGGAGTCTCCAAAAATAGATTCTAAAAAGGTTAAACAAGTCAAACCAAGTTTAAAAGAATCTATTAACAAAAAGCTTCTCAACCTACCTCCCTTAAGTCAAAACATGAAAGAACTTTTGAAGAAAATTACAAAGTTAAATCTAAATTTCAAAAGTCAAAGAAAGGGAGAAAATAAGAAGAATAGAAAACAATCCCCTATGAAGAATAATCACCAACCTCAAAAGACTAATCACCATTCTAAGCCAAATTTAGTAAAATCTAAATATCTTGGTGATAAGTTTAAATTGAAAATTTATCAAGTCAAATCTCCTATAGTTGGTGAGGATTTCAAAATTGACCTCAAAGTTCAACCCTCCCAAGACCTTAGGTGGATTCCCAAAGTTAGATACTTAGACAAACCTTAAGGCCTTGGACCTACTTTGACCAACCTATTCTTTTTATAGTTAAATCATTTAGTTGGTCATGTTGCTTTGCATTTTGGTTCTTTCTTAGTTACATTTCATAAAATGCATTGCTTATTTATGATCATTTGATTTTGTCTTCATGCACCATTCTAAGTTACATTTCATGGTTTTCAAAATCATTTGATTATAATTTCATCATGTTTGATTTGCTCTTTGCACTCATTTAGTTTTATGTTTTGCATTGCATTTCATTACATGATCAATTGATTGTGATTTCAAATGCTTTCCTAGCTAGATTCTTCATAATCAATTGGATTTTCCATGGTTTTATGAGTTAAACTTTTATATGGAAAATTGTCTTGAAAATTCAACTTGTATGTGTTTCAATTAAGTTATATCTTTTAAAATACAATGTTGAAAATTGATCTTCAAAATCATTCTCTTTTATGCTCATTGTTGAATTTTGTTTTTCAAAATGATTTGAAGATTGTATGATTGGAAATGCTCTATAACATCACTAGTTATATTCATCAAAGCATGTTCCATGATTCTCATTTCCTTTTCTTTTGGTTTCATTATCTTAGAAATGGAAATGTATGTTGTTTGCATCCTTGCTTGTTTATTTACATTCTTTTTATATGCAAATGACAATTGGTTCCATGTATGGTTTTGATCTTAGTTTCATTTGTAGAAACCATACTAGAACCCAAATCCATCCTCTATGCCTTATAGTCATATCTTTATGGATGGTTATGATGTTGATTCATGTAGATTCTCTTGGAGTCATCTTTATACATGTTTCAACTTCATAGTAGTGTTCTTGATCATATGAACCTCTTTGAAATCCATTCCTTGTATTTCATAGTTATATCTCTTGTTTGATGGATATCTTAGTGTTGAATTCATATGATTTAGTCACTTTGGAAATTGCATGCTTTACAAAGTAATATATTTTTGCATTGCAATTTACCTTGTTCATCACTATGCTCATTAGTCATATCTTTAAAAGTGATGAATATGCATTTATGATGCTTGATGGATTTTTGGGTTTGTCACATCCTTGCTTTTAATCATGTTATCATATTCAATTGGTTTCATTTGGTATAACTTTCCATTGATTTCTATCCAATTGATATCTTATCTTGTGTATGTGATAGACCTTGTGTGCTTTGGATTGAACTTGATAAGTAATATGATTGTTCCATGTCACACACCATTAGCATCATAATGCTCATGTTGCCACCTCTTTTGCTCATATAGGTATATCTCATGACCACCATGTTTATGTGTTAATAATATTGGTTGGTTATTATTTGAGGTTGGCTTCATGATTGAATTTCATTTCACTCATTCATGCACTTTAATAGTCATATTTATTGATTGAATGAAATGATTTTCAAAATCTTACATAGCATATGTTTTTCATAAGTAATATTGATTGATGCTATGTTAGAGTAAACCCCTTATCATGGATAGCTCTAATTTGGATTTCTCATAATAGTTATACTTTTAAATCCATTTTAGAGTGATTGTGTTAATAGTCACATCCATTAATCTCAATTGATATGTTTGTTTCAATTGATATCCATGATTGCTTCTCTCATTTGTCCTTGCTTTCTTTTGGTAAATTGATCATATTGTGCTCAATAGTTAAATGAATCTAATCCTTTCCTTGAAGTTAACCCTCACTTGGTTAAACCATCTTCTTCTTGCACCTAATAGTTAAATCTTTGTCAAAAGTTTGACAAAAGAAGAGAATGGATTGAGGGGGAGTGTAAACCTTCATAGGAAGTATTAGTTGTGATCAAATTGACCATTGGAATGCCTTTGAGCCCTTAGAGACTACTTCCATACATGATAGCCTGTTATGTATTTCATTTTCGATTTCATTTGTTAACAGGTGCTACTAATGGTATTTTCATTGTTTCATGTGTGTAGGTACCTTTGCAATTTAATGGCAAAGGGGGAGAAATTATGCATGTTCTCAAAAGGGTGAAGAGAAAGTCCAAGCTTCCAAAGGGGAGAGTTGTGTATGATCTTCTACAAGGGGAGAGAATACATACCTTGCCAAAGGGAGAAAGAGGCATGGTCAAAGGGGGAGAGCTAATAGAAGAAAGAAAGCTTGGAGCTAAAGAAGATGCTTGGCCATAAAGAGGAAGATGAGAAGAGAAAGCTTGAAGGATGATCAAGCTCCAAGCATCAAGAAGAGTGAAGTAAAGAGCCAAAGAGCCCAAGCTAAGAGAAGGAGCATCCAAGAAGATTTCAAGACTTGTCAAGCTTAGGGGGAGCTAAAGACAAAGTGTGTTTTTTCAATGATGAGTAAGTTGCCATCAAATTGCAAAGGGGGAGATTGTTAGGTCTTTTGTTTTTGCAATTTGATGGATGCATTGCATATTGGCATCATTTGTATTCACACACTAGCATTGGTTTAGAAAACCCTTGAAATCTAGTTTTATACATGCATAGCTTTTAAGATTTGGAAAAGCTTTGGTTTTATGCATGTTTTGGTTTTATACTTGGATGCATTGGTTTTAGAACCCAAACTCTTTTTGAAAACCTAATTCATTGTGCATTGCATTTGGAAAATCATGTTAGAATTTAGGTTTAAGCTTTGCATACATTCATCTCTTTAAGAATCACTTTTGTATGCATTGTTTTTGGAAAAAGGAGTTTTTCAAATCAAGCTAGCCTTTGGTTTAAAGTTTCAAATCATTTTAGGCTTTGTGTTTCCCTTGTTTTTAAACATCTTAGAATATCTCTAAAACATGTATTTAAGCTTGATTTAATGGCCCAAAAGGTCCCCCATAGATATACCTTCAAATAGGCAAAAATTGAATTTTTGCAAAATGGGGTGTCCCGGCAGTGTTGCCGGTCGACCGAGACACAGGTCTCGGTCGACCGAGACAACTGGAGGTAATTTTTACAGTTTCTGAACTGAAACCTCCAACGGTCAAAAATCCGACCGTTATGCCTTCCCGGTCGACCGAGACCTCTAGGTCGACCGAGACAACTAGCCCGTGGACTGTTTTTTGCCTATAAAGTCCATTCATTTCCAACTTCTCAAAAGTTGAACAAATGAGCTCTTGAGAGGATTTTGGAGCCAAACAAAGGGGAAGAAGTTGGAAAGGCTAGAAGGCCATTTGGAAATCAAATGTTTGAGATTTAAAAAGGTAGACCTTACTTATCATTTTGATTTCCATTAAAAGTAGAATCAATGCATCATTAAATCTTTGTATTTGCATATTTGCATGATTTCTAGCTTTTAAAGAGATGTGTTGCAAACTCTAAATCATCCTTGGTAAATTAGATTAGTTTGCAAACTCTCTTATCCTAATCACATGCTTTCTTAGATTTTAACATTCATACAACTTGTTTAATTCATTTCATCAAAGTTGTTTGAATTCTTTATGTGATTAGTTTTCTCTTCAATCATCATTTTATAAACCTTGATTTTAAAATGCATCATGCATTCATTTAAAAGCTTCATTGTTAAATTTGATTGAAGAAACTCATACATACACTTTGTGCACACACTTTAGTTTATTTTAGTGTATGTTTGTAATTGGAATTTCATTTTCCTATTAGCCTATTTAAGAGGCAAATTCCATTGTGCTTAAATTGTAATCTCTTAGAGTGATCTTTTGTGAAGACACTTTCTTTGAGAAATCATCTTTGTGTAAGGTTATTGCTTAGCCTTTGAAAAGCAATTTGTAAAGGTTAATGCTAAGCCTAGAAAAGCACAATTGAGAGGTTGTTGTTGAGCCTTAGAAAAACAACATTGTAAGGTTATTGCTAAGCCTAAGAAAAGCATATTGTAAGGGTTATTGCTTAGCCTAGTAAAAAGCATAAGTAGTGGAATCCGGTGGGGTGTTGGAGACACAAGCCGGTAGTGGATGTAGGCATTGAGGCCGAACCACTATAAACCTTGGTGTTGTGGTGATTGCTTTGTGATGATTGTATTGTTAGCTTCCGCATTTTGATTGTCTTATCATCACATGTGACTAGTTTTTATTAAGAAATTAAAATTGGTGTAAATTGGTCATAGTTGTAGCTCACCCTATTCACCCCCCCCTCTAGGGTTAGGATCTATAGAGGACTTTCAATTGGTATCAGAGCCTCGTGCTCTATCCCTTAGGATCAAGTGTTTGGAACTCTTGATTAGGTGTAAAAACCTAGAGTTAAAACCCTAGAGTTGTTCTTGTATGAAAATCATAAGAATGGACTCCACTATGCTAGACTTTATAGATTCTTCTAGACCCCTCATTCTTCCTTCTATTGGAGATTCAAACCCTCACTTAAATGAATATCAATTTGACTCAAAAGAGGAAGAAAATGAGTATGATGAAGATGATCTTCAACAAGCCTATAATGAATTATATACATTATCTACAAAGCTTGATAAAAGAAACAAAAGCTTAAGAGAAGAATCTATGAATCTAACCAAAGAGCTAGCCTCTTCAAAAGATGAACTTAGAGAGAAAGAAGAAGTAATAAAATGTCTAGACTCTAAGTTCATGATCTCCTTAAATAACCTATCCAACATTCAAGATGAACTAAAAGAATTAAAGATGGGTTATGAAAATGTCAATAAGGAAAATTTAATTCTAAGAGATCAAATAAAAAGGCAAGATAAAGACTTTAACAATCTTGAATCTAAATTGACTATCTCTAAGGAAAATTTATCTAATGCTCAAGATGAATCAAATGAGATTAAGATAAATTGTGATGAGCTTAAAAATGAAAATTTGAACCTAAGAGATACAATTAAAAGACAAGATGAAAACATTAACTATTTAAAATCCAAGTTGACAATTTCAAATGAAAATTTGTCTAATGTGCAAAGTAATTCAAAAACTTTAGAACTTGGATCTAATGTTGTTAATGAGCTTAATTCTAAGTTAAAACTTGCCTATGAAGAGCTAAACAATTATAAGGAAATTGAAAATGAGCTTTCTAAAGTCAAACATGAAAATTCAATCCTTATAACCAAAGTCACTCAACTTGAAGGATATAAACAAAAGTATGAGTGCAAGTTTACCCAAAGTGAAGATAGACTTGAAAAATTATTTAAATTGGGTAAACCTCATGGAGATAGGACGGGTATTGGATTTAATAGGAATATGTCTTATGACCCTAAATTCACCAACACATTTGTGAAAGGTGAGTCCTCTTTCTCTAGCACTCTTTGTCACTTGCCTAAAACAAAATGTGATTATTGTGGCAATGAAGGACACTTTAGGTTTGAGTGCAAACTAAGGAAAAGAAGCTATGTGTCTAAACCCATCTTTGAACTCAAGAAAGTAAAATCAAACTTGAAGGGTAAGACACTAAAAACAAAGGAAGACTCCAAAAAGACTAAACAAGTTAAACCATTTAAAATGGAGTCTCCAAAAATAGATTCTAAAAAGGTTAAACAAGTCAAACCAAGTTTAAAAGAATCTATTAACAAAAAGCTTCTCAACCTACCTCCCTTAAGTCAAAACATGAAAGAACTTTTGAAGAAAATTACAAAGTTAAATCTAAATTTCAAAAGTCAAAGAAAGGGAGAAAATAAGAAGAATAGAAAACAATCCCCTATGAAGAATAATCACCAACCTCAAAAGACTAATCACCATTCTAAGCCAAATTTAGTAAAATCTAAATATCTTGGTGATAAGTTTAAATTGAAAATTTATCAAGTCAAATCTCCTATAGTTGGTGAGGATTTCAAAATTGACCTCAAAGTTCAACCCTCCCAAGACCTTAGGTGGATTCCCAAAGTTAGATACTTAGACAAACCTTAAGGCCTTGGACCTACTTTGACCAACCTATTCTTTTTATAGTTAAATCATTTAGTTGGTCATGTTGCTTTGCATTTTGGTTCTTTCTTAGTTACATTTCATAAAATGCATTGCTTATTTATGATCATTTGATTTTGTCTTCATGCACCATTCTAAGTTACATTTCATGGTTTTCAAAATCATTTGATTATAATTTCATCATGTTTGATTTGCTCTTTGCACTCATTTAGTTTTATGTTTTGCATTGCATTTCATTACATGATCAATTGATTGTGATTTCAAATGCTTTCCTAGCTAGATTCTTCATAATCAATTGGATTTTCCATGGTTTTATGAGTTAAACTTTTATATGGAAAATTGTCTTGAAAATTCAACTTGTATGTGTTTCAATTAAGTTATATCTTTTAAAATACAATGTTGAAAATTGATCTTCAAAATCATTCTCTTTTATGCTCATTGTTGAATTTTGTTTTTCAAAATGATTTGAAGATTGTATGATTGGAAATGCTCTATAACATCACTAGTTATATTCATCAAAGCATGTTCCATGATTCTCATTTCCTTTTCTTTTGGTTTCATTATCTTAGAAATGGAAATGTATGTTGTTTGCATCCTTGCTTGTTTATTTACATTCTTTTTATATGCAAATGACAATTGGTTCCATGTATGGTTTTGATCTTAGTTTCATTTGTAGAAACCATACTAGAACCCAAATCCATCCTCTATGCCTTATAGTCATATCTTTATGGATGGTTATGATGTTGATTCATGTAGATTCTCTTGGAGTCATCTTTATACATGTTTCAACTTCATAGTAGTGTTCTTGATCATATGAACCTCTTTGAAATCCATTCCTTGTATTTCATAGTTATATCTCTTGTTTGATGGATATCTTAGTGTTGAATTCATATGATTTAGTCACTTTGGAAATTGCATGCTTTACAAAGTAATATATTTTTGCATTGCAATTTACCTTGTTCATCACTATGCTCATTAGTCATATCTTTAAAAGTGATGAATATGCATTTATGATGCTTGATGGATTTTTGGGTTTGTCACATCCTTGCTTTTAATCATGTTATCATATTCAATTGGTTTCATTTGGTATAACTTTCCATTGATTTCTATCCAATTGATATCTTATCTTGTGTATGTGATAGACCTTGTGTGCTTTGGATTGAACTTGATAAGTAATATGATTGTTCCATGTCACACACCATTAGCATCATAATGCTCATGTTGCCACCTCTTTTGCTCATATAGGTATATCTCATGACCACCATGTTTATGTGTTAATAATATTGGTTGGTTATTATTTGAGGTTGGCTTCATGATTGAATTTCATTTCACTCATTCATGCACTTTAATAGTCATATTTATTGATTGAATGAAATGATTTTCAAAATCTTACATAGCATATGTTTTTCATAAGTAATATTGATTGATGCTATGTTAGAGTAAACCCCTTATCATGGATAGCTCTAATTTGGATTTCTCATAATAGTTATACTTTTAAATCCATTTTAGAGTGATTGTGTTAATAGTCACATCCATTAATCTCAATTGATATGTTTGTTTCAATTGATATCCATGATTGCTTCTCTCATTTGTCCTTGCTTTCTTTTGGTAAATTGATCATATTGTGCTCAATAGTTAAATGAATCTAATCCTTTCCTTGAAGTTAACCCTCACTTGGTTAAACCATCTTCTTCTTGCACCTAATAGTTAAATCTTTGTCAAAAGTTTGACAAAAGAAGAGAATGGATTGAGGGGGAGTGTAAACCTTCATAGGAAGTATTAGTTGTGATCAAATTGACCATTGGAATGCCTTTGAGCCCTTAGAGACTACTTCCATACATGATAGCCTGTTATGTATTTCATTTTCGATTTCATTTGTTAACAGGTGCTACTAATGGTATTTTCATTGTTTCATGTGTGTAGGTACCTTTGCAATTTAATGGCAAAGGGGGAGAAATTATGCATGTTCTCAAAAGGGTGAAGAGAAAGTCCAAGCTTCCAAAGGGGAGAGTTGTGTATGATCTTCTACAAGGGGAGAGAATACATACCTTGCCAAAGGGAGAAAGAGGCATGGTCAAAGGGGGAGAGCTAATAGAAGAAAGAAAGCTTGGAGCTAAAGAAGATGCTTGGCCATAAAGAGGAAGATGAGAAGAGAAAGCTTGAAGGATGATCAAGCTCCAAGCATCAAGAAGAGTGAAGTAAAGAGCCAAAGAGCCCAAGCTAAGAGAAGGAGCATCCAAGAAGATTTCAAGACTTGTCAAGCTTAGGGGGAGCTAAAGACAAAGTGTGTTTTTTCAATGATGAGTAAGTTGCCATCAAATTGCAAAGGGGGAGATTGTTAGGTCTTTTGTTTTTGCAATTTGATGGATGCATTGCATATTGGCATCATTTGTATTCACACACTAGCATTGGTTTAGAAAACCCTTGAAATCTAGTTTTATACATGCATAGCTTTTAAGATTTGGAAAAGCTTTGGTTTTATGCATGTTTTGGTTTTATACTTGGATGCATTGGTTTTAGAACCCAAACTCTTTTTGAAAACCTAATTCATTGTGCATTGCATTTGGAAAATCATGTTAGAATTTAGGTTTAAGCTTTGCATACATTCATCTCTTTAAGAATCACTTTTGTATGCATTGTTTTTGGAAAAAGGAGTTTTTCAAATCAAGCTAGCCTTTGGTTTAAAGTTTCAAATCATTTTAGGCTTTGTGTTTCCCTTGTTTTTAAACATCTTAGAATATCTCTAAAACATGTATTTAAGCTTGATTTAATGGCCCAAAAGGTCCCCCATAGATATACCTTCAAATAGGCAAAAATTGAATTTTTGCAAAATGGGGTGTCCCGGCAGTGTTGCCGGTCGACCGAGACACAGGTCTCGGTCGACCGAGACAACTGGAGGTAATTTTTACAGTTTCTGAACTGAAACCTCCAACGGTCAAAAATCCGACCGTTATGCCTTCCCGGTCGACCGAGACCTCTAGGTCGACCGAGACAACTAGCCCGTGGACTGTTTTTTGCCTATAAAGTCCATTCATTTCCAACTTCTCAAAAGTTGAACAAATGAGCTCTTGAGAGGATTTTGGAGCCAAACAAAGGGGAAGAAGTTGGAAAGGCTAGAAGGCCATTTGGAAATCAAATGTTTGAGATTTAAAAAGGTAGACCTTACTTATCATTTTGATTTCCATTAAAAGTAGAATCAATGCATCATTAAATCTTTGTATTTGCATATTTGCATGATTTCTAGCTTTTAAAGAGATGTGTTGCAAACTCTAAATCATCCTTGGTAAATTAGATTAGTTTGCAAACTCTCTTATCCTAATCACATGCTTTCTTAGATTTTAACATTCATACAACTTGTTTAATTCATTTCATCAAAGTTGTTTGAATTCTTTATGTGATTAGTTTTCTCTTCAATCATCATTTTATAAACCTTGATTTTAAAATGCATCATGCATTCATTTAAAAGCTTCATTGTTAAATTTGATTGAAGAAACTCATACATACACTTTGTGCACACACTTTAGTTTATTTTAGTGTATGTTTGTAATTGGAATTTCATTTTCCTATTAGCCTATTTAAGAGGCAAATTCCATTGTGCTTAAATTGTAATCTCTTAGAGTGATCTTTTGTGAAGACACTTTCTTTGAGAAATCATCTTTGTGTAAGGTTATTGCTTAGCCTTTGAAAAGCAATTTGTAAAGGTTAATGCTAAGCCTAGAAAAGCACAATTGAGAGGTTGTTGTTGAGCCTTAGAAAAACAACATTGTAAGGTTATTGCTAAGCCTAAGAAAAGCATATTGTAAGGGTTATTGCTTAGCCTAGTAAAAAGCATAAGTAGTGGAATCCGGTGGGGTGTTGGAGACACAAGCCGGTAGTGGATGTAGGCATTGAGGCCGAACCACTATAAACCTTGGTGTTGTGGTGATTGCTTTGTGATGATTGTATTGTTAGCTTCCGCATTTTGATTGTCTTATCATCACATGTGACTAGTTTTTATTAAGAAATTAAAATTGGTGTAAATTGGTCATAGTTGTAGCTCACCCTATTCACCCCCCCCTCTAGGGTTAGGATCTATAGAGGACTTTCACTTATCACCATGATATTTAGATTTGACTAAATTTAGCTTAGAATGGTGATTAGTCTTTTGAGGTTGGTGGGTTTGTTTCTTAGGGGATTGTTTCACTTTTCTTTTCTTCTTATATTCTCCCTTTATTTGACTTTTGAATTTTAGATTGAACTTAGTTACTTTATTCAAAAGTTCTTTCATGGGTTGATATAAGGGAGATAGGTTGAGAAGCTTTTTGTTTATAGATTCTTTTAAGCTTGGTTTGACTTGTTTAACCTTTTTAGAATCTATCTTTGGAGACTCCATTTTAATAGATTTAACTTGTTTAGTCTTTTTGGAGTCTTTCTTGATTTTTAGTGTCTTACCCTTCATAGGTTTTGATTCTCCATTCTTTAGTTCAAAGATGGGTTTAGACACATGGCTTCTTTTTCTTAGTTTGCACTCAAATTTGAAATGTCCTTCTTTACCACAATAATGACATTTAGTTTTGGACATTTGAGAGAGAGTGCTAGAGAATGAGGACTCACCTTTCACAAAAGTGTTGGTGAATTTAGGGTCATATGACATATTCCTATTAAATCCAAGACCCGTCCTATCTCCATGAGATTTACCCAATTTAAATAATTTTTCAAGTCTTTCTTCACTTTGGGTAAACTTGCACTCATACTTTTGTTTATAACTTTCAAGTTGAGTGACTTGGGTTTTAAGGGTTGAATTTTCATTTTTAACTTTTGTTAGTTCATTTTCAATTCCCTTAAAATTGTTTAGCTCTTCATAGGCAAGTTTTAACTTAGATTTAAGCTCATTAACAACATTAGATCCAAGTTCTAAAGTTTTTAAATTACTTTGAGCATTAGACAAATTTTCATTGAAAATTGTCAACTTGGATTTTAAATAGTTAATGTTTTCATCTTGTCTTTTAATTGTATCTCTTAGGTTCAAATTTTCATTTTTAAGCTCATCACAATTTATCTTAATCTCATTTAATTCATCTTGAGCATTAGATGAATTTTCCTTAGAGATAGTCAATTTAGATTCAAGATTGTTAAAGTCTTTATCTTGCCTTTGTAATTGATCTCTTAGTTTTAGATTTTCCTTATTGACATTATCATAATCCATCTTTAATTCTCTTAGATCATCTTGAATGTTAGATAGATTATTTAAAGAGATCATGAACTTAGATTCTAAACAATTTATGACTTCTTCTTTCTCTCTAAGCTCATCTTTAGAAGAGACTAATTCTTTGTTTAGTCTTTTAGATTCTTCTCTTAACTTTTTGTTTCTCTTTTCAGTCTTTAAGGATAATTCATATAATTCCTCAAAGGCTTGTTGAAGATCTTCTTCATTTTCTTTAATTTCTTCTTCTTTTAATTCAATTTGAGATTCTTTTAATTGAATGTTTGAATCTCCAATAGAAGGAAGAATGAGGGGTCTAGAAGAATCTACAAAGTCTAGCATAGTGGAGTCCATTCTAATGATTTTCATAAAAACACAACTCTAGGGTTTTAACTCTAGGTTTTTACACCTAATCAAGAGTTCCAAACACTTGATCCTAAAAGATAGAGCACGAGGCTCTGATACCAATTGAAAGTCCTTGGGATCCTAACCCTAGAGGGGGGTGAATAGGGTGAGCTACAATAATGACCAATTAAGACCAATTTTAATTTCTTAAGCTAAACTAGTCACATGTGATGATAAATCAATCAATATGCGGAAGCTAAAACAAAAACAATCACCACATAGCAATCACCACAACACAATATTTATAGTGGTTCGGCCAACGTGCCTACATCCACTACCGGCTTGTGCATCCAACACCCCACCGGATTTCCACTATGTATGCTTTTTACTAGGCTAAGCAATAACCCTTACAATGTTGTTTTTCTAGGCTAAACAACAACCTCTCAATGTGCTTTTATAGGCTTAGCAATAACCTTTACAAGATGCTTTTCTTAGGCTAAGCAATAACCTTTACAAATCAAGATTTCTCTAAGAAGGTGTCTTTACAAAAGATCACTCTAAGAGATTACAATTTAAGCTCAAATTAATTTGCCTCTAAATAGGCGGATATGAAAATGAAAACTAACTCACACAAACACTCAAAGAAATGCAAAGATGTATGCTTATGAAGTGTGTGTGTGAAAACTTCAATCAAGTTTAAAAGTAAGCTCAATCAATTTATGCTTAATGCAATTTGAAAGTTTAGGGCACAAAAAGATATGATTGAAGTTCTATGCAAATCACTTGAACAATTACACACTTGTGAATGATATGAAAATCTAAAGATCACAAGTTGTATGAAAGTGTTTAAGCCTAATCAAGTGATGCATGTGTAATGTTGTTTTCAAAACTAATTTGACTAAAGATTAAATGAATGAAAACAACAAGGGAAGTTTCAACCAAGTGAAATAATCATGCAATAAAAGAAATCAAAGATTTAGGCTAAGCATGATTAAGAAAGTTTAAAACAAAACTTGGGTTGAAATCAAAGTGATGAATCCAATCTTGAATATCAAAGATGAAGGGAAGAATGGATTCAACACATCATTGTTATCATGCTTGAAATCATTTTCCAAAGTTTCAAATAAAGCACATAACAAATGATTAATTAAAAGTAAAACTTACTTGGAGATTTAACTTAGTTGATCCAAGCTTAAGCTTCACTTAATGACCCCTTTGGTCTCTCTTAGTTCATCCCCTTTATCTTGTCTCAAAGCTCCTCAAAGAAGGCTTAAAAATCTCCAACTTTGGACAAAGGAAAGAACTCATTTTTATAGCCAAAAATGCCCAACGGCTAGTCCTCGGTCGACCTAGAAACAGGCCTCGGTCGACCGAGAAAGCACAACGGTCATATTTCTGACCGTTGGCAAGAAACAGTTCAAAAACTGTTGACTCGACCGACAGTGTTCCCGGTCGACCGGCGACACTGCCGAGCCACCCCCCTTTTTGCAAAAATTCCAACTTTTGCCTATTTGAAGGTATTCCTTTGGGGGATCTTTTGGGCCACTAAATCAAGCTTGGTAACATGTTTTAGATCAATCTAAGATGTTTAAAAACATGAAACACAGAGAGCCTAAAATGATTTGAAACTTTAAATCCAAAGGCTAGCTTGATTTCTAAAAACTCTTTTCAACTGAAAATGCATACAAAACTGATTCTGAAAATAATGAATGTATGCAATGCACAAACCTAACTTCTCAAATGATTTTCCAAATATAATGCACAAAGAATTAGGTTTTCAAAAGAGTTTGTATTCTAAAGCCAATGCATCCAAGATTAGAACCAAAACATGCATAAACCAAATACTTTTCCAAAACTAAAAAGCTATGCATGTATAAAACCAGATTTCAAGGTTTTCTAAAACGATGCAAGTGAGTGTTAATCAAATGATGCTAAAGTGCAAATGCATCCATCAAATTGCAAATGCAAAATTCCTAACAATCTCCCCCTTTGCAATTTGATGGCAACTTACTCATCATTGAATTACACACTTAGTCTTCAGCTCTCCCTTAGCTGGACAAGTCTTGAAATCTTCTTGGATGCTCCTTCTCTTAGCTTGAGCTCTTTTCTTCATTCTTCATGATGCTTGGTGCTTGATCAATCTCTAAGCTTTCTTTCTTCTTTCTTTCTTTATCCAATCATCTTCTTGAGCTCCAAGCTTTCTTTCTTCTATTTGCTCTCCCCCTTTGACCATGCTTCTCTCTCCCTTGTAGAAGATCATACACAACTCTCTCCTTAGGAAGCTTGGACATTCTCTTCACCCTTTTGAGAACTTGAATTCTTTCTCCCCCTTTGATGGATAGGAGATCTTCGAGTACTTGAACTCTCGAACTCTCTCTCCCCCTTTGCCATTAAATTGCAAAGTTACCTACACACATGAGACAAGAAGAATACCTTTAGTAGCACCTGTTAACAAATGAAATCGAAAATGAAATACATAACAGGCGATCGTGTATGGAAGTTATCTCTAAGGGCTCAAAGGCAATCCAAGGGTCAATTTGATCAAAACTAATTCTTCCTATGAAGGTTTACACTCCCCCTCAATCCATTCTCTTCTTTTGTCAAACTTTTGACAAGATTTAACTATTAGATTCAAGAAGTAGATGGTTTAACCAAATGAGGGTCAACTTCAAGGAAAGGATTAGATTCATTTAACTATAAAGCTCATATGATCAAATTGCCAAAAGAAAGCAAGGTCTAATGGGAAAAGCAATCATGGATATCAATTGGAAAAACAAAGAATACCAATTGAGATTTACGGATATGACTATTAAACACAATCACTCTAAAATGGATTTAAAAATATAATTATTAGGAAAAATCCAAATTAGAGTTATCCATGATGCAATGGGGTTTATTAATCATAGCATCAAACAATATAACTATGGAAAGCATATGCTATGAAGGTTTTGAAAATCATTTCATTCAATCAATAAATATGACTTATCATGTGCAAGATGAGTGAAATGAAATTCAAGCATGAAGCCAACCTCAGCTAATAACCAACCCATATTATGAACACATAAACATGGTGGTCATGAGATATACCTATATGAGCAAAAGAGGTGGCAACATGAACATTATGATGCTAATGGAATGTGACATGGAATGAAAACATATAACTATCAAGATCAATCCAATGAACACAAGGTCTATCACATACACAAGATAAGATATCAATTGGATATGAAATCAATGGAAAGTTATACCAAATGAAACCAATTGAATTTGACAACATGATTAATAGCAAGGATGTGACAAACCCAAAATCCCAACAAGCATCATAAATGCATATTCATCACTTTTAAAGATATGACTATAGAGCATAGTGATGAACAAGATAAATTGCAATGCAAAAGAATATGACTTAGAAATGCATGCAATTCCCAAAGTGTCAAAATCATATGAATTCAACTACTAAGATATCCATCAACCATCATAAATTCAAGGAATGGATTTCAAAGAGTTTCATATGATTAAGATCACTACTATGAAGTTGAAACATGTATGAGGATTATACCAAGAGAATCTACATGAATCAACATCATAACCATCCAAAAAGAAATGACTAGAAGGCATAGAGGATGGATTTTAGTTCTAGTATGGTTTCTACAAATATAACTAAGAACACAACCATACATGGAACCAATTTTCATTTGCATATAAAAAGAATAACTAAATAAGCAAAGATGCAAACAACATTCATCTCCATTTCTAAGATAATGAAACCAAAAGAAAAGGAAATGAGAACATGGAACATGCTTCGATGAATATAACTAATGATGTTATAGAGCATTTCCATTCAAACAATCTTCAAATCATTTTGATAAACAAAATCCAACAATGAGCATAAAAAGAATGATTTTGAAGATCAATTTTCAACATTGTATTTTAAAAGATATAACTTAATTGAAACACATACAAGTTGATTTTTCAAAACAATGTTCTCCATATAAAAGTCTAACTTAGAAGTCTATGGAAAAACTTGAATTGATTCAAATCATTTGTTCAAAAAATCTTACTAAGACATCTACACAAATGATTCAACAACAATTGATCATGAATAAATTAGCTATGAAAGCTTTTAAAATCACAATCAATTAATCATGTAGAAATGCAATGCAAGACATATGAATGCAAAAAGCAAATCAAACATGATGAAGTTATAATCAAAAGATTTTGAAAACCATGAAGTGTAACTTAGAATGGTGTATGAAAACAAAATCAATTGATCATAAAGAAACAATGCATTTTAAAAGATGTAACTATGAAAGAACAAAATGCAAATGCAATCATGACCAACAAAAGGTTTAACTTATAAAGCATAGGTTGGTCAATGAGGTCCAAGGCCTTAAGGTTTGTCTAAGTATAAAACTTTGGGAATCCACCTAAGGTCTTGAGAGGGTTGAACTTTGAAGTCTTGTTTTGGAGTCCCACCAACTATAAGAGATTTGACTTGATAAATTTTTAATTTAAACTTATCACCATGATATTTAGATTTGACTAAATTTAGCTTAGAATGGTGATTAGTCTTTTGAGGTTGGTGGGTTTGTTTCTTAGGGGATTGTTTCACTTTTCTTTTCTTCTTATATTCTCCCTTTATTTGACTTTTGAATTTTAGATTTAACTTAGTTACTTTATTCAAAAGTTCTTTCATGGGTTGATATAAGGGAGATAGGTTGAGAAGCTTTTTGTTTATAGATTCTTTTAAGCTTGGTTTGACTTGTTTAACCTTTTTAGAATCTATCTTTGGAGACTCCATTTTAATAGATTTAACTTGTTTAGTCTTTTTGGAGTCTTTCTTGATTTTTAGTGTCTTACCCTTCATAGGTTTTGATTCTCCATTCTTTAGTTCAAAGATGGGTTTAGACACATGGCTTCTTTTTCTTAGTTTGCACTCAAATTTGAAATGTCCTTCTTTACCACAATAATGACATTTAGTTTTGGACATTTGAGAGAGAGTGCTAGAGAATGAGGACTCACCTTTCACAAAAGTGTTGGTGAATTTAGGGTCATATGACATATTCCTATTAAATCCAAGACCCGTCCTATCTCCATGAGATTTACCCAATTTAAATAATTTTTCAAGTCTTTCTTCACTTTGGGTAAACTTGCACTCATACTTTTGTTTATAACTTTCAAGTTGAGTGACTTGGGTTTTAAGGGTTGAATTTTCATTTTTAACTTTTGTTAGTTCATTTTCAATTCCCTTAAAATTGTTTAGCTCTTCATAGGCAAGTTTTAACTTAGATTTAAGCTCATTAACAACATTAGATCCAAGTTCTAAAGTTTTTAAATTACTTTGAGCATTAGACAAATTTTCATTGAAAATTGTCAACTTGGATTTTAAATAGTTAATGTTTTCATCTTGTCTTTTAATTGTATCTCTTAGGTTCAAATTTTCATTTTTAAGCTCATCACAATTTATCTTAATCTCATTTAATTCATCTTGAGCATTAGATGAATTTTCCTTAGAGATAGTCAATTTAGATTCAAGATTGTTAAAGTCTTTATCTTGCCTTTGTAATTGATCTCTTAGTTTTAGATTTTCCTTATTGACATTATCATAATCCATCTTTAATTCTCTTAGATCATCTTGAATGTTAGATAGATTATTTAAAGAGATCATGAACTTAGATTCTAAACAATTTATGACTTCTTCTTTCTCTCTAAGCTCATCTTTAGAAGAGACTAATTCTTTGTTTAGTCTTTTAGATTCTTCTCTTAACTTTTTGTTTCTCTTTTCAGTCTTTAAGGATAATTCATATAATTCCTCAAAGGCTTGTTGAAGATCTTCTTCATTTTCTTTAATTTCTTCTTCTTTTAATTCAATTTGAGATTCTTTTAATTGAATGTTTGAATCTCCAATAGAAGGAAGAATGAGGGGTCTAGAAGAATCTACAAAGTCTAGCATAGTGGAGTCCATTCTAATGATTTTCATAAAAACACAACTCTAGGGTTTTAACTCTAGGTTTTTACACCTAATCAAGAGTTCCAAACACTTGATCCTAAAAGATAGAGCACGAGGCTCTGATACCAATTGAAAGTCCTTGGGATCCTAACCCTAGAGGGGGGTGAATAGGGTGAGCTACAATAATGACCAATTAAGACCAATTTTAATTTCTTAAGCTAAACTAGTCACATGTGATGATAAATCAATCAATATGCGGAAGCTAAAACAAAAACAATCACCACATAGCAATCACCACAACACAATATTTATAGTGGTTCGGCCAACGTGCCTACATCCACTACCGGCTTGTGCATCCAACACCCCACCGGATTTCCACTATGTATGCTTTTTACTAGGCTAAGCAATAACCCTTACAATGTTGTTTTTCTAGGCTAAACAACAACCTCTCAATGTGCTTTTATAGGCTTAGCAATAACCTTTACAAGATGCTTTTCTTAGGCTAAGCAATAACCTTTACAAATCAAGATTTCTCTAAGAAGGTGTCTTTACAAAAGATCACTCTAAGAGATTACAATTTAAGCTCAAATTAATTTGCCTCTAAATAGGCGGATATGAAAATGAAAACTAACTCACACAAACACTCAAAGAAATGCAAAGATGTATGCTTATGAAGTGTGTGTGTGAAAACTTCAATCAAGTTTAAAAGTAAGCTCAATCAATTTATGCTTAATGCAATTTGAAAGTTTAGGGCACAAAAAGATATGATTGAAGTTCTATGCAAATCACTTGAACAATTACACACTTGTGAATGATATGAAAATCTAAAGATCACAAGTTGTATGAAAGTGTTTAAGCCTAATCAAGTGATGCATGTGTAATGTTGTTTTCAAAACTAATTTGACTAAAGATTAAATGAATGAAAACAACAAGGGAAGTTTCAACCAAGTGAAATAATCATGCAATAAAAGAAATCAAAGATTTAGGCTAAGCATGATTAAGAAAGTTTAAAACAAAACTTGGGTTGAAATCAAAGTGATGAATCCAATCTTGAATATCAAAGATGAAGGGAAGAATGGATTCAACACATCATTGTTATCATGCTTGAAATCATTTTCCAAAGTTTCAAATAAAGCACATAACAAATGATTAATTAAAAGTAAAACTTACTTGGAGATTTAACTTAGTTGATCCAAGCTTAAGCTTCACTTAATGACCCCTTTGGTCTCTCTTAGTTCATCCCCTTTATCTTGTCTCAAAGCTCCTCAAAGAAGGCTTAAAAATCTCCAACTTTGGACAAAGGAAAGAACTCATTTTTATAGCCAAAAATGCCCAACGGCTAGTCCTCGGTCGACCTAGAAACAGGCCTCGGTCGACCGAGAAAGCACAACGGTCATATTTCTGACCGTTGGCAAGAAACAGTTCAAAAACTGTTGACTCGACCGACAGTGTTCCCGGTCGACCGGCGACACTGCCGAGCCACCCCCCTTTTTGCAAAAATTCCAACTTTTGCCTATTTGAAGGTATTCCTTTGGGGGATCTTTTGGGCCACTAAATCAAGCTTGGTAACATGTTTTAGATCAATCTAAGATGTTTAAAAACATGAAACACAGAGAGCCTAAAATGATTTGAAACTTTAAATCCAAAGGCTAGCTTGATTTCTAAAAACTCTTTTCAACTGAAAATGCATACAAAACTGATTCTGAAAATAATGAATGTATGCAATGCACAAACCTAACTTCTCAAATGATTTTCCAAATATAATGCACAAAGAATTAGGTTTTCAAAAGAGTTTGTATTCTAAAGCCAATGCATCCAAGATTAGAACCAAAACATGCATAAACCAAATACTTTTCCAAAACTAAAAAGCTATGCATGTATAAAACCAGATTTCAAGGTTTTCTAAAACGATGCAAGTGAGTGTTAATCAAATGATGCTAAAGTGCAAATGCATCCATCAAATTGCAAATGCAAAATTCCTAACAATCTCCCCCTTTGCAATTTGATGGCAACTTACTCATCATTGAATTACACACTTAGTCTTCAGCTCTCCCTTAGCTGGACAAGTCTTGAAATCTTCTTGGATGCTCCTTCTCTTAGCTTGAGCTCTTTTCTTCATTCTTCATGATGCTTGGTGCTTGATCAATCTCTAAGCTTTCTTTCTTCTTTCTTTCTTTATCCAATCATCTTCTTGAGCTCCAAGCTTTCTTTCTTCTATTTGCTCTCCCCCTTTGACCATGCTTCTCTCTCCCTTGTAGAAGATCATACACAACTCTCTCCTTAGGAAGCTTGGACATTCTCTTCACCCTTTTGAGAACTTGAATTCTTTCTCCCCCTTTGATGGATAGGAGATCTTCGAGTACTTGAACTCTCGAACTCTCTCTCCCCCTTTGCCATTAAATTGCAAAGTTACCTACACACATGAGACAAGAAGAATACCTTTAGTAGCACCTGTTAACAAATGAAATCGAAAATGAAATACATAACAGGCGATCGTGTATGGAAGTTATCTCTAAGGGCTCAAAGGCAATCCAAGGGTCAATTTGATCAAAACTAATTCTTCCTATGAAGGTTTACACTCCCCCTCAATCCATTCTCTTCTTTTGTCAAACTTTTGACAAGATTTAACTATTAGATTCAAGAAGTAGATGGTTTAACCAAATGAGGGTCAACTTCAAGGAAAGGATTAGATTCATTTAACTATAAAGCTCATATGATCAAATTGCCAAAAGAAAGCAAGGTCTAATGGGAAAAGCAATCATGGATATCAATTGGAAAAACAAAGAATACCAATTGAGATTTACGGATATGACTATTAAACACAATCACTCTAAAATGGATTTAAAAATATAATTATTAGGAAAAATCCAAATTAGAGTTATCCATGATGCAATGGGGTTTATTAATCATAGCATCAAACAATATAACTATGGAAAGCATATGCTATGAAGGTTTTGAAAATCATTTCATTCAATCAATAAATATGACTTATCATGTGCAAGATGAGTGAAATGAAATTCAAGCATGAAGCCAACCTCAGCTAATAACCAACCCATATTATGAACACATAAACATGGTGGTCATGAGATATACCTATATGAGCAAAAGAGGTGGCAACATGAACATTATGATGCTAATGGAATGTGACATGGAATGAAAACATATAACTATCAAGATCAATCCAATGAACACAAGGTCTATCACATACACAAGATAAGATATCAATTGGATATGAAATCAATGGAAAGTTATACCAAATGAAACCAATTGAATTTGACAACATGATTAATAGCAAGGATGTGACAAACCCAAAATCCCAACAAGCATCATAAATGCATATTCATCACTTTTAAAGATATGACTATAGAGCATAGTGATGAACAAGATAAATTGCAATGCAAAAGAATATGACTTAGAAATGCATGCAATTCCCAAAGTGTCAAAATCATATGAATTCAACTACTAAGATATCCATCAACCATCATAAATTCAAGGAATGGATTTCAAAGAGTTTCATATGATTAAGATCACTACTATGAAGTTGAAACATGTATGAGGATTATACCAAGAGAATCTACATGAATCAACATCATAACCATCCAAAAAGAAATGACTAGAAGGCATAGAGGATGGATTTTAGTTCTAGTATGGTTTCTACAAATATAACTAAGAACACAACCATACATGGAACCAATTTTCATTTGCATATAAAAAGAATAACTAAATAAGCAAAGATGCAAACAACATTCATCTCCATTTCTAAGATAATGAAACCAAAAGAAAAGGAAATGAGAACATGGAACATGCTTCGATGAATATAACTAATGATGTTATAGAGCATTTCCATTCAAACAATCTTCAAATCATTTTGATAAACAAAATCCAACAATGAGCATAAAAAGAATGATTTTGAAGATCAATTTTCAACATTGTATTTTAAAAGATATAACTTAATTGAAACACATACAAGTTGATTTTTCAAAACAATGTTCTCCATATAAAAGTCTAACTTAGAAGTCTATGGAAAAACTTGAATTGATTCAAATCATTTGTTCAAAAAATCTTACTAAGACATCTACACAAATGATTCAACAACAATTGATCATGAATAAATTAGCTATGAAAGCTTTTAAAATCACAATCAATTAATCATGTAGAAATGCAATGCAAGACATATGAATGCAAAAAGCAAATCAAACATGATGAAGTTATAATCAAAAGATTTTGAAAACCATGAAGTGTAACTTAGAATGGTGTATGAAAACAAAATCAATTGATCATAAAGAAACAATGCATTTTAAAAGATGTAACTATGAAAGAACAAAATGCAAATGCAATCATGACCAACAAAAGGTTTAACTTATAAAGCATAGGTTGGTCAATGAGGTCCAAGGCCTTAAGGTTTGTCTAAGTATAAAACTTTGGGAATCCACCTAAGGTCTTGAGAGGGTTGAACTTTGAAGTCTTGTTTTGGAGTCCCACCAACTATAAGAGATTTGACTTGATAAATTTTTAATTTAAACTTATCACCATGATATTTAGATTTGACTAAATTTAGCTTAGAATGGTGATTAGTCTTTTGAGGTTGGTGGGTTTGTTTCTTAGGGGATTGTTTCACTTTTCTTTTCTTCTTATATTCTCCCTTTATTTGACTTTTGAATTTTAGATTTAACTTAGTTACTTTATTCAAAAGTTCTTTCATGGGTTGATATAAGGGAGATAGGTTGAGAAGCTTTTTGTTTATAGATTCTTTTAAGCTTGGTTTGACTTGTTTAACCTTTTTAGAATCTATCTTTGGAGACTCCATTTTAATAGATTTAACTTGTTTAGTCTTTTTGGAGTCTTTCTTGATTTTTAGTGTCTTACCCTTCATAGGTTTTGATTCTCCATTCTTTAGTTCAAAGATGGGTTTAGACACATGGCTTCTTTTTCTTAGTTTGCACTCAAATTTGAAATGTCCTTCTTTACCACAATAATGACATTTAGTTTTGGACATTTGAGAGAGAGTGCTAGAGAATGAGGACTCACCTTTCACAAAAGTGTTGGTGAATTTAGGGTCATATGACATATTCCTATTAAATCCAAGACCCGTCCTATCTCCATGAGATTTACCCAATTTAAATAATTTTTCAAGTCTTTCTTCACTTTGGGTAAACTTGCACTCATACTTTTGTTTATAACTTTCAAGTTGAGTGACTTGGGTTTTAAGGGTTGAATTTTCATTTTTAACTTTTGTTAGTTCATTTTCAATTCCCTTAAAATTGTTTAGCTCTTCATAGGCAAGTTTTAACTTAGATTTAAGCTCATTAACAACATTAGATCCAAGTTCTAAAGTTTTTAAATTACTTTGAGCATTAGACAAATTTTCATTGAAAATTGTCAACTTGGATTTTAAATAGTTAATGTTTTCATCTTGTCTTTTAATTGTATCTCTTAGGTTCAAATTTTCATTTTTAAGCTCATCACAATTTATCTTAATCTCATTTAATTCATCTTGAGCATTAGATGAATTTTCCTTAGAGATAGTCAATTTAGATTCAAGATTGTTAAAGTCTTTATCTTGCCTTTGTAATTGATCTCTTAGTTTTAGATTTTCCTTATTGACATTATCATAATCCATCTTTAATTCTCTTAGATCATCTTGAATGTTAGATAGATTATTTAAAGAGATCATGAACTTAGATTCTAAACAATTTATGACTTCTTCTTTCTCTCTAAGCTCATCTTTAGAAGAGACTAATTCTTTGTTTAGTCTTTTAGATTCTTCTCTTAACTTTTTGTTTCTCTTTTCAGTCTTTAAGGATAATTCATATAATTCCTCAAAGGCTTGTTGAAGATCTTCTTCATTTTCTTTAATTTCTTCTTCTTTTAATTCAATTTGAGATTCTTTTAATTGAATGTTTGAATCTCCAATAGAAGGAAGAATGAGGGGTCTAGAAGAATCTACAAAGTCTAGCATAGTGGAGTCCATTCTAATGATTTTCATAAAAACACAACTCTAGGGTTTTAACTCTAGGTTTTTACACCTAATCAAGAGTTCCAAACACTTGATCCTAAAAGATAGAGCACGAGGCTCTGATACCAATTGAAAGTCCTTGGGATCCTAACCCTAGAGGGGGGTGAATAGGGTGAGCTACAATAATGACCAATTAAGACCAATTTTAATTTCTTAAGCTAAACTAGTCACATGTGATGATAAATCAATCAATATGCGGAAGCTAAAACAAAAACAATCACCACATAGCAATCACCACAACACAATATTTATAGTGGTTCGGCCAACGTGCCTACATCCACTACCGGCTTGTGCATCCAACACCCCACCGGATTTCCACTATGTATGCTTTTTACTAGGCTAAGCAATAACCCTTACAATGTTGTTTTTCTAGGCTAAACAACAACCTCTCAATGTGCTTTTATAGGCTTAGCAATAACCTTTACAAGATGCTTTTCTTAGGCTAAGCAATAACCTTTACAAATCAAGATTTCTCTAAGAAGGTGTCTTTACAAAAGATCACTCTAAGAGATTACAATTTAAGCTCAAATTAATTTGCCTCTAAATAGGCGGATATGAAAATGAAAACTAACTCACACAAACACTCAAAGAAATGCAAAGATGTATGCTTATGAAGTGTGTGTGTGAAAACTTCAATCAAGTTTAAAAGTAAGCTCAATCAATTTATGCTTAATGCAATTTGAAAGTTTAGGGCACAAAAAGATATGATTGAAGTTCTATGCAAATCACTTGAACAATTACACACTTGTGAATGATATGAAAATCTAAAGATCACAAGTTGTATGAAAGTGTTTAAGCCTAATCAAGTGATGCATGTGTAATGTTGTTTTCAAAACTAATTTGACTAAAGATTAAATGAATGAAAACAACAAGGGAAGTTTCAACCAAGTGAAATAATCATGCAATAAAAGAAATCAAAGATTTAGGCTAAGCATGATTAAGAAAGTTTAAAACAAAACTTGGGTTGAAATCAAAGTGATGAATCCAATCTTGAATATCAAAGATGAAGGGAAGAATGGATTCAACACATCATTGTTATCATGCTTGAAATCATTTTCCAAAGTTTCAAATAAAGCACATAACAAATGATTAATTAAAAGTAAAACTTACTTGGAGATTTAACTTAGTTGATCCAAGCTTAAGCTTCACTTAATGACCCCTTTGGTCTCTCTTAGTTCATCCCCTTTATCTTGTCTCAAAGCTCCTCAAAGAAGGCTTAAAAATCTCCAACTTTGGACAAAGGAAAGAACTCATTTTTATAGCCAAAAATGCCCAACGGCTAGTCCTCGGTCGACCTAGAAACAGGCCTCGGTCGACCGAGAAAGCACAACGGTCATATTTCTGACCGTTGGCAAGAAACAGTTCAAAAACTGTTGACTCGACCGACAGTGTTCCCGGTCGACCGGCGACACTGCCGAGCCACCCCCCTTTTTGCAAAAATTCCAACTTTTGCCTATTTGAAGGTATTCCTTTGGGGGATCTTTTGGGCCACTAAATCAAGCTTGGTAACATGTTTTAGATCAATCTAAGATGTTTAAAAACATGAAACACAGAGAGCCTAAAATGATTTGAAACTTTAAATCCAAAGGCTAGCTTGATTTCTAAAAACTCTTTTCAACTGAAAATGCATACAAAACTGATTCTGAAAATAATGAATGTATGCAATGCACAAACCTAACTTCTCAAATGATTTTCCAAATATAATGCACAAAGAATTAGGTTTTCAAAAGAGTTTGTATTCTAAAGCCAATGCATCCAAGATTAGAACCAAAACATGCATAAACCAAATACTTTTCCAAAACTAAAAAGCTATGCATGTATAAAACCAGATTTCAAGGTTTTCTAAAACGATGCAAGTGAGTGTTAATCAAATGATGCTAAAGTGCAAATGCATCCATCAAATTGCAAATGCAAAATTCCTAACAATCTCCCCCTTTGCAATTTGATGGCAACTTACTCATCATTGAATTACACACTTAGTCTTCAGCTCTCCCTTAGCTGGACAAGTCTTGAAATCTTCTTGGATGCTCCTTCTCTTAGCTTGAGCTCTTTTCTTCATTCTTCATGATGCTTGGTGCTTGATCAATCTCTAAGCTTTCTTTCTTCTTTCTTTCTTTATCCAATCATCTTCTTGAGCTCCAAGCTTTCTTTCTTCTATTTGCTCTCCCCCTTTGACCATGCTTCTCTCTCCCTTGTAGAAGATCATACACAACTCTCTCCTTAGGAAGCTTGGACATTCTCTTCACCCTTTTGAGAACTTGAATTCTTTCTCCCCCTTTGATGGATAGGAGATCTTCGAGTACTTGAACTCTCGAACTCTCTCTCCCCCTTTGCCATTAAATTGCAAAGTTACCTACACACATGAGACAAGAAGAATACCTTTAGTAGCACCTGTTAACAAATGAAATCGAAAATGAAATACATAACAGGCGATCGTGTATGGAAGTTATCTCTAAGGGCTCAAAGGCAATCCAAGGGTCAATTTGATCAAAACTAATTCTTCCTATGAAGGTTTACACTCCCCCTCAATCCATTCTCTTCTTTTGTCAAACTTTTGACAAGATTTAACTATTAGATTCAAGAAGTAGATGGTTTAACCAAATGAGGGTCAACTTCAAGGAAAGGATTAGATTCATTTAACTATAAAGCTCATATGATCAAATTGCCAAAAGAAAGCAAGGTCTAATGGGAAAAGCAATCATGGATATCAATTGGAAAAACAAAGAATACCAATTGAGATTTACGGATATGACTATTAAACACAATCACTCTAAAATGGATTTAAAAATATAATTATTAGGAAAAATCCAAATTAGAGTTATCCATGATGCAATGGGGTTTATTAATCATAGCATCAAACAATATAACTATGGAAAGCATATGCTATGAAGGTTTTGAAAATCATTTCATTCAATCAATAAATATGACTTATCATGTGCAAGATGAGTGAAATGAAATTCAAGCATGAAGCCAACCTCAGCTAATAACCAACCCATATTATGAACACATAAACATGGTGGTCATGAGATATACCTATATGAGCAAAAGAGGTGGCAACATGAACATTATGATGCTAATGGAATGTGACATGGAATGAAAACATATAACTATCAAGATCAATCCAATGAACACAAGGTCTATCACATACACAAGATAAGATATCAATTGGATATGAAATCAATGGAAAGTTATACCAAATGAAACCAATTGAATTTGACAACATGATTAATAGCAAGGATGTGACAAACCCAAAATCCCAACAAGCATCATAAATGCATATTCATCACTTTTAAAGATATGACTATAGAGCATAGTGATGAACAAGATAAATTGCAATGCAAAAGAATATGACTTAGAAATGCATGCAATTCCCAAAGTGTCAAAATCATATGAATTCAACTACTAAGATATCCATCAACCATCATAAATTCAAGGAATGGATTTCAAAGAGTTTCATATGATTAAGATCACTACTATGAAGTTGAAACATGTATGAGGATTATACCAAGAGAATCTACATGAATCAACATCATAACCATCCAAAAAGAAATGACTAGAAGGCATAGAGGATGGATTTTAGTTCTAGTATGGTTTCTACAAATATAACTAAGAACACAACCATACATGGAACCAATTTTCATTTGCATATAAAAAGAATAACTAAATAAGCAAAGATGCAAACAACATTCATCTCCATTTCTAAGATAATGAAACCAAAAGAAAAGGAAATGAGAACATGGAACATGCTTCGATGAATATAACTAATGATGTTATAGAGCATTTCCATTCAAACAATCTTCAAATCATTTTGATAAACAAAATCCAACAATGAGCATAAAAAGAATGATTTTGAAGATCAATTTTCAACATTGTATTTTAAAAGATATAACTTAATTGAAACACATACAAGTTGATTTTTCAAAACAATGTTCTCCATATAAAAGTCTAACTTAGAAGTCTATGGAAAAACTTGAATTGATTCAAATCATTTGTTCAAAAAATCTTACTAAGACATCTACACAAATGATTCAACAACAATTGATCATGAATAAATTAGCTATGAAAGCTTTTAAAATCACAATCAATTAATCATGTAGAAATGCAATGCAAGACATATGAATGCAAAAAGCAAATCAAACATGATGAAGTTATAATCAAAAGATTTTGAAAACCATGAAGTGTAACTTAGAATGGTGTATGAAAACAAAATCAATTGATCATAAAGAAACAATGCATTTTAAAAGATGTAACTATGAAAGAACAAAATGCAAATGCAATCATGACCAACAAAAGGTTTAACTTATAAAGCATAGGTTGGTCAATGAGGTCCAAGGCCTTAAGGTTTGTCTAAGTATAAAACTTTGGGAATCCACCTAAGG
Organism: Cinnamomum chago; assembly: GCA_038049695.1. NCBI lineage: Eukaryota > Viridiplantae > Streptophyta > Magnoliopsida > Laurales > Lauraceae > Cinnamomum > Cinnamomum chago. The sequence continues at coordinate 33,943,972 of CP142462.1, read as the reverse complement.
TCTTGAGAGGGTTGAACTTTGAAGTCTTGTTTTGGAGTCCCACCAACTATAAGAGATTTGACTTGATAAATTTTTAATTTAAACTTATCACCATGATATTTAGATTTGACTAAATTTAGCTTAGAATGGTGATTAGTCTTTTGAGGTTGGTGGGTTTGTTTCTTAGGGGATTGTTTCACTTTTCTTTTCTTCTTATATTCTCCCTTTATTTGACTTTTGAATTTTAGATTTAACTTAGTTACTTTATTCAAAAGTTCTTTCATGGGTTGATATAAGGGAGATAGGTTGAGAAGCTTTTTGTTTATAGATTCTTTTAAGCTTGGTTTGACTTGTTTAACCTTTTTAGAATCTATCTTTGGAGACTCCATTTTAATAGATTTAACTTGTTTAGTCTTTTTGGAGTCTTTCTTGATTTTTAGTGTCTTACCCTTCATAGGTTTTGATTCTCCATTCTTTAGTTCAAAGATGGGTTTAGACACATGGCTTCTTTTTCTTAGTTTGCACTCAAATTTGAAATGTCCTTCTTTACCACAATAATGACATTTAGTTTTGGACATTTGAGAGAGAGTGCTAGAGAATGAGGACTCACCTTTCACAAAAGTGTTGGTGAATTTAGGGTCATATGACATATTCCTATTAAATCCAAGACCCGTCCTATCTCCATGAGATTTACCCAATTTAAATAATTTTTCAAGTCTTTCTTCACTTTGGGTAAACTTGCACTCATACTTTTGTTTATAACTTTCAAGTTGAGTGACTTGGGTTTTAAGGGTTGAATTTTCATTTTTAACTTTTGTTAGTTCATTTTCAATTCCCTTAAAATTGTTTAGCTCTTCATAGGCAAGTTTTAACTTAGATTTAAGCTCATTAACAACATTAGATCCAAGTTCTAAAGTTTTTAAATTACTTTGAGCATTAGACAAATTTTCATTGAAAATTGTCAACTTGGATTTTAAATAGTTAATGTTTTCATCTTGTCTTTTAATTGTATCTCTTAGGTTCAAATTTTCATTTTTAAGCTCATCACAATTTATCTTAATCTCATTTAATTCATCTTGAGCATTAGATGAATTTTCCTTAGAGATAGTCAATTTAGATTCAAGATTGTTAAAGTCTTTATCTTGCCTTTGTAATTGATCTCTTAGTTTTAGATTTTCCTTATTGACATTATCATAATCCATCTTTAATTCTCTTAGATCATCTTGAATGTTAGATAGATTATTTAAAGAGATCATGAACTTAGATTCTAAACAATTTATGACTTCTTCTTTCTCTCTAAGCTCATCTTTAGAAGAGACTAATTCTTTGTTTAGTCTTTTAGATTCTTCTCTTAACTTTTTGTTTCTCTTTTCAGTCTTTAAGGATAATTCATATAATTCCTCAAAGGCTTGTTGAAGATCTTCTTCATTTTCTTTAATTTCTTCTTCTTTTAATTCAATTTGAGATTCTTTTAATTGAATGTTTGAATCTCCAATAGAAGGAAGAATGAGGGGTCTAGAAGAATCTACAAAGTCTAGCATAGTGGAGTCCATTCTAATGATTTTCATAAAAACACAACTCTAGGGTTTTAACTCTAGGTTTTTACACCTAATCAAGAGTTCCAAACACTTGATCCTAAAAGATAGAGCACGAGGCTCTGATACCAATTGAAAGTCCTTGGGATCCTAACCCTAGAGGGGGGTGAATAGGGTGAGCTACAATAATGACTAATTAAGACCAATTTTAATTTCTTAAGCTAAACTAGTCACATGTGATGATAAATCAATCAATATGCGGAAGCTAAAACAAAAACAATCACCACATAGCAATCACCACAACACAATATTTATAGTGGTTCGGCCAACGTGCCTACATCCACTACCGGCTTGTGCATCCAACACCCCACCGGATTTCCACTATGTATGCTTTTTACTAGGCTAAGCAATAACCCTTACAATGTTGTTTTTCTAGGCTAAACAACAACCTCTCAATGTGCTTTTATAGGCTTAGCAATAACCTTTACAAGATGCTTTTCTTAGGCTAAGCAATAACCTTTACAAATCAAGATTTCTCTAAGAAGGTGTCTTTACAAAAGATCACTCTAAGAGATTACAATTTAAGCTCAAATTAATTTGCCTCTAAATAGGCGGATATGAAAATGAAAACTAACTCACACAAACACTCAAAGAAATGCAAAGATGTATGCTTATGAAGTGTGTGTGTGAAAACTTCAATCAAGTTTAAAAGTAAGCTCAATCAATTTATGCTTAATGCAATTTGAAAGTTTAGGGCACAAAAAGATATGATTGAAGTTCTATGCAAATCACTTGAACAATTACACACTTGTGAATGATATGAAAATCTAAAGATCACAAGTTGTATGAAAGTGTTTAAGCCTAATCAAGTGATGCATGTGTAATGTTGTTTTCAAAACTAATTTGACTAAAGATTAAATGAATGAAAACAACAAGGGAAGTTTCAACCAAGTGAAATAATCATGCAATAAAAGAAATCAAAGATTTAGGCTAAGCATGATTAAGAAAGTTTAAAACAAAACTTGGGTTGAAATCAAAGTGATGAATCCAATCTTGAATATCAAAGATGAAGGGAAGAATGGATTCAACACATCATTGTTATCATGCTTGAAATCATTTTCCAAAGTTTCAAATAAAGCACATAACAAATGATTAATTAAAAGTAAAACTTACTTGGAGATTTAACTTAGTTGATCCAAGCTTAAGCTTCACTTAATGACCCCTTTGGTCTCTCTTAGTTCATCCCCTTTATCTTGTCTCAAAGCTCCTCAAAGAAGGCTTAAAAATCTCCAACTTTGGACAAAGGAAAGAACTCATTTTTATAGCCAAAAATGCCCAACGGCTAGTCCTCGGTCGACCTAGAAACAGGCCTCGGTCGACCGAGAAAGCACAACGGTCATATTTCTGACCATTGGCAAGAAACAGTTCAAAAACTGTTGACTCGACCGACAGTGTTCCCGGTCAACCAGGAAGCAGGTCTCGGTCGACCGGCGACACTGCCGAGCCACCCCCCTTTTTGCAAAAATTCCAACTTTTGCCTATTTGAAGGTATTCCTTTGGGGGATCTTTTGGGCCACTAAATCAAGCTTGGTAACATGTTTTAGATCAATCTAAGATGTTTAAAAACATGAAACACAAAGAGCCTAAAATGATTTGAAACTTTAAATCCAAAGGCTAGCTTGATTTCTAAAAACTCTTTTCAACTGAAAATGCATACAAAACTGATTCTGAAAATAATGAATGTATGCAATGCACAAACCTAACTTCTCAAATGATTTTCCAAATATAATGCACAAAGAATTAGGTTTTCAAAAGAGTTTGTATTCTAAAGCCAATGCATCCAAGATTAGAACCAAAACATGCATAAACCAAATACTTTTCCAAAACTAAAAAGCTATGCATGTATAAAACCAGATTTCAAGGTTTTCTAAAACGATGCAAGTGAGTGTTAATCAAATGATGCTAAAGTGCAAATGCATCCATCAAATTGCAAATACAAAATTCCTAACAACTTTTTTACTAGAATGAAATCTTTCTTGGATGGTTAAGATTGTAATACATCATTTAGTTGGTTAAAAAAAAATTTATACCATCTCGTGGAAGTTTCTTGCATTTTGAACACCAGTAGAAGGTTTTTATTTAAACTGAAAATGGATCTAGGAAAAGAGATACAAGAATCAACAACCAGAAAGCCTTTATGTAGTCTTCTTCTTTCACTTATTCAATGCATGATTTCATCTTTCTTTTCATCTGAATACAGCCAGATACCCATGGAAGTGCATCTCAATCATCATGGATGAGTGCCGCTGTGCCCAATTAAGTAATTCAATAACCAGGAGAAAATATCCATAGCACAAACAACACAAATATATTGAGAATCCCCAGAAATAAAAGGAAAAAGGAAAACCCCAAGACAAAAGAAAAGAATTTTCTTTCTACAGAAAACTCCACCATAGAATCACCTTACAATAGAAGCAGAGAATTTACAACTGAAGCAGATCAAGAACAACATCAATTAGCATTAGAGAACACAGAACTTACATTTCTGTAAAACTGCCCACCATATCAACCCCAATACCCCATGAAGAAACATGCAAATTACACAAGAATCAAACCCACAATCCTATTTATCATATTAAACAGTGAGAAACAGTACAAAGGTCCCCATCAAACTCAACAATGTATTTTAAATCAGGCATTACAATAATATGAAGTGATTCAAGCAAAGGTAGCTCCCAGAGAGGTGGTAGGTGTTCACATCTTTTGCAACCTGACAACTTTATATCAACTAGATTTGTAAGGATCATAATCCAACCTGGAAAATTCAGACCCATGTACTTCTGACTAATTAGCTTCTTCAGATTTGGATGGGGTTCGAGGTTCTCAATCACTTCCACTAAATTTTCTTCAATGTAAGCTACTGTATCAATTTGAAACCAGGATAATTCCAAAGCGTTGAGGTATTGCTTTGCCTTTAAATTTGCCTCACGAGCACATGCGCCATTCATTATATTATCAAGGCCTTTAATGCGAATATGCCCCGAAAGCTGATTTAAACCTTTCAACTCTTCTATTCCAGCTCCATTGTCTTTACTAACAACAAATGTAGTCCACGTCCTTAGACAAGTTAACTCTCCAATCCCTTTTGGTGCAAGGTAACCTTGATTTTCATCAAAGTCAACATGTCTAAGGCTAATCATTTTCTTCATATTTTTTGGTAAATTCTTAATGTTAGTACTCCATAATTTCAATGTTTGCAAGCTGTGTAAGTTGCAAATGGACTCGGGTAGTTCTTCAATTGATGTCCATGAGATGTCAAGGTACCTAAGATGTTTCAACTTGTCTATTGAATTTGGCAAGTACCTAATGTCACTGCAACTTAAATCCAATACCCTTAGCCACCTCAAACCCGACAAAACATTTACATCAAAAGAATAATGTTGAAGAGATACTATCCGTAGCTTCTTTCGGTTGAAACTCATTATCTTAGCAAAAGGGGGAGAAAATCCATGATTAAAACAAAGAAAATAACCCAGAAACACTGAGAGTTCAACAAATGCAACAGTCGAAATTAACAGAGAAAATACGAGAACCATGAGAATCAAAAGGCGAAATCTAAACTTGGAGATTTTGAGGATAGAGATGGGCTGAAATCCTCGCAATACGCTGGTTAATTTCTGCACCCGGATGCATTTTCGTGAGAAGATAGAGATTGAATCGAAGCAGAAATCTAAGAGAGGAAGGAAGGAGATGCGTGCTTATATACTCTGTTCACATAAATCGACATACCTGACCGTGATTGAACCACGTGCTCCGAAGCGCGGCACGCCGATCCGCAGACGCAAATCCGGTCTGGACTCCGATGAACCCCAGAATCTTGGGGCGGGAGACCACGCCATTCTCAGTGCAGAGCGAGAGGGCACAGTGGCGTGGGCGCAGTGCAGAGCGAGAGAGAGAGAGAGAGAGGCTCCGGCAGTGGGGTGGGCCCGGGAGGGCACGCTACAGAGCGAGAGGGAGAGGGAGGGAGGGAGAGAGAGAGAGACATAGAGAGAGAGAAAGGGAGAGGGAGAGGGAGATCCATGGGCGGCTTCGGCGCAGGCGTGCTCTGGCGGGAGGGGGAAAATGGGAAGAAGCAGAGCGCGGGAGAAGGAAGAGGGAAAGCAGAGCGCGGGAGGGGGAAGAAAAAAGGGAAAAAATGTGGGTTTTGTCTGGGGTTTTAAGTGGGCTTTAGCGACCGCTGCTGCGACCGCCATCGAAAGCAAATTCTCTAATAGTGAGGACTGAGGAAGACATGTACCCGGACGCTAGAGAACAGGCACACCCGCCGCAGCGGCCTCATCTTCTTCTCCTCCCTTTTTCCCCCTCGTTTCTATATGTCGTCACAGAGAAACCTTAAAGTGGTCTTTTTTGTTTTGCGTCCAGAAGCTTCTACTCATTTGAGTTTTGACTTTTATCCTTTTTTTGTTTTTTTATGCATTTGTCCTCGGACTGATTGGCACTAAGTAACACAACGTTATAACTTGGGCACCATTTTCAACTATCACACATTCACAGGTGACATGATCATGGTTCAAAATCTCGGTCTCGATCGCGGTATCGGCCGGGCCGAAAAATCGATATGATATCGGTATCGGTCGCGGATATCGGTCCGTCGCGGTCATCGCGGTATGAATTTTTTTTTAATCCAAAAAAATTCGCAAAAATATCCAAAAAAATCCAGAATATTAGAAAATGCTAGAAAACAATATTTGTTTCCATTAATAACAGCAATAAATCAAAATCTCGGTCACCTTAAGTTATGAGTCCTGTTTGTGTCGCAGACTCACAGTTCGCTGTCTTTTCCAGTATTTCATATAATGCAAACATCAATCATTTGCACACCATACAATGATCATGAATCATTAAAACAACATATTTATGATGAAATCCCCAAAAAATGATATATTATAATTCAAATATTAAAAAATCCGAAAATAAAAAAAAATTGAAAAAAAAGTTCAAAATCATGTGTATGAGTAAATCTAGCATGAAAGTATGTAGATCTAATTTCTAAATGAAGAAAACAACACAAGTGAGTAAGTGACAAATCTCTATGCTTCATCTATAAAAAAAAAAAAAAAAAAAAAAAAAAAAAAAAAAAAAAAAAAAAAAAAAAAACCATAATAAAATGCTTTAAGTTGATTTCCTCTTACCTTAGATAATTTTTCTTCAAAAAATAGAAGTGAGATTTGAAAATATGCAAGAGAGATTGTGGTTGGTGCTATGGCTAGTAAGGAGTTGAGAAGAGAGGAGAAGAAGATGAAGATGGGGGAAAAAATAAAAAAATTAGGATTCTCACCCTTTTTAACATATCTCGGCCGATATTTTGAAAATATCGGCCGAGATATTGAAAAATCCGCTATGAACTTCATCTCGGCCGAGATGGGCCAAGATATTGAAGAAAAAAACCGATACCGATATCTCAGTGAGATATCGGTTCGGTATCGGCCGATACCGGTTCATATCGGCCGATATGAACCTGTATCGGCCGGTTTTTAAATCCATGGACATGATACTCCACGAGACTGATTGACATAAGTATCACACATAGATGTGAAATCCGCAATAAAATAATCTATCTTTTAATGTAAAATGAATTAAGAGGAGATTAAAAATAATTCACTAAGGTGATGGTTAGGTATTCAATTTCCATCTCCCTTCAATTTATTTTTCTAATTAAAACCTAGATGTGATCAATCATGTGAACGATCAGGCCCACTTTGTCTTAGATGTGAATGATCAGGCCCATTTATTGAAAGTCTTATTGATATGTTATTTTTATTTTCTTATATTTTACACTAATAAATTGATCATGAGCCAAAATAATGGTTGCATTATATGAAATGCTGGAGAAAACAGCGAACTGCGACACATACAGGACTCATAACATAAGGTGACCGATATTTTGATTTATTGTTGTTACTAATGGAAAAAAAATATTTTTTTCCATCATTTTCTAATATTATGGTTCTTGCGGATATTTTTGTGAATTTTTTTGGATTAAAAAAATCACACCACGACGGACCGATAATCGTGACTGATACCGATATCAAATCGGTTTTTCGGCCCGGCCGATATCGCGACCGAAACCGCTATTTTAAACCATGATCATAGCCACTCCCTAAGGTCGCGTGGGCAGGCACATATCACGCAAGTAGGCATGTGTGGATTGCGGGTTCAAACTGCATCCCATTTGAGGGGGTGTTAAGCAGATTTGTCTTCCACTTCCTACCAGCTTAAGCATTATGGATGTAGTCTAGTCAGACTTGATAAAGAGAAGAGGCATTACAGCTAAAGCCATCTCCCATGGGTGTTACTAGGGCTGTCAAAGGGTCGGGCCCGGGCCGGCCAAATTAAGCCCTTATCCTAATCTCATATATGCGAGCTGGGCCTAGGTTGAACCAAAGCCCTCAGAACCCTTGGCGGGCCTACAATATTGAAGCCCTTACCCTACCTCAAGGGCCAGGGCTTAGCTAGGGCCGAGCCAGGGCTGAAAGAAATGATTTTTTTAATATTATTATATATAATAATTTTTCTATGCTACGATTCCAGCCCTCATTTATTCGAGCTAAGGACACATGCAGTGAAAAAATCAATCTTTTTGTGTCATTTTAAAAAGAATGCATGAAAGAAGTTACTTTATCCTCATATAAAAATATTATTTACGATTAAACGAGAAAAGCTAATTTGATAGTATTGTGACATGAGATTTGTACATTGATGACACTATTAAAGACCTTAGCACACTATCAGTAGTTATATTGTTTAATTAATGTGGTCAATTTTGTTTGTTGTCAGGCTGTTAGTAAGATTGTTGCAAATGATGTTCAGCGAGTTGTATTCTTTTTTACTAGTTCATGTACTGCATTTTTTATAAAGCGATATAATGAAACATCAGAGCTTGTTTGACAAGTCTCATATGATTCAATTAGATTTCTCTTTTGAAAAAGGCATTAGGACTTTTCAAAATAAATTATTTAGTATGTGTGGTTCAAATAAACATTAGGCTACTTTTGAATTAGTATTATTTAACCCTAACTTATAATTCTTTACAATATCACCACTGAATTTTATAACAAAACAATTAAACTAGGACTACCTAAGATGAATGACAGATGATTTGATGCATTTGAACATGGGTCAGAGTCACAAACTTTAACTTCATATGTGAGGTCCACTTGAATGAAACAGCAATCATGGAAGTGAAGTGATAGAAAGAAATTGGAATCAGTTATAGTAACTAGTGGCTAAAGCTCAACCCCACTCAATGATGTTGTTGATGGTCATCCATCTAAACTCTCAAACATCAATGGTTTATATTAATGGTGAAAACCATTATAATCAGTGACAACTTGAATTTCCAAAGAATAAGTTGGGGTGGGGCAAATGTAGAATCAAACATAGGTGACAATATTATGATCTATGAGGATATCCATAAAAATAAAAATAAAACCATTACCTAACATTTGTTTATTATTTTTTTACAATATATTAAGGCAACTGTCATTAATTGCCAATTGAAGGGTTCTTTATAATCATTTCGGTAAAAATCCTTATATATTATACATATTCTTTATTTTTTATATAATAATAGACATCGAGCCGGCAAAGTCAAGCCCTAGCTCGACCTCAAGGTTGTAGGCCTTTTAAAATTGGGCCCTACCCTACCATCGGGCTTTAGAACAAGAAGAAAAGCCCCCTGTTAGACCCCGATCCAGACTAATTCGATTAGTGTGTGATTAGTGTGTGTCTAGTCCTAAGTGGGTTTAGTTACTGTTGGGTTAGAAATAATTAGTTTTAGTCCTGGACATAGCTTTGGGAATTTTGAGAACATTTAATGTTAATCAGACATGCTCAAGAATGCCTGAGTGTACGTGTAAGCTTTGGAGGATCGTTTTGATTTTCGTTTTATTTATAATTTTTATTTCATTTGAATAGCTTTATTATTCAATATAACTTTCGTTTTCAGCCCGTTCGTGTTTGAAGCCCAGATATCCTAGTTTTGGCCCAAAAGGTTAAAAATTGTCTTTTATACCCAAATCTGGACACAAATTTCAAAATCTCAAAACCATGTCAAAATTATACTTTTTGAAAACTAGATTTTTCGATGATCATTTTATCCTTCTTCGTCGTTTTCATCCGGGTCCCGCAAGAACATGTTTTAACCTTTGTAAGTTTCAGAACCTTGTGGGACCCACTTTCCACTCAACTAAATCCTCATCTCCCTCCCTCATGTTTCACTTTCCCAAATCCTGCAACTGTCAAGACCTAGGGTTGAGAAACCCTTTTTCCTCTTCACCTTCTTTCTCTTGAATGCTCAAGCTAGAGACCTCCAAATGAAATTCCAAGACCATCATCTTTTTCCTCTTCTTCCAAGCTTTCCATGGGTACAAATCTCTTGAAGTTTCCAGCTAGAAAACCTCTCCATTTTCTTCATCTCTTCTTGTTTCGGCATCTCTAGGTAAGAGCTCCAACCCATCTCTTCCATGGAATCTTTTCTTCTCCTAAAGAGCTTGTTTTTCTAACATGCAACACCTATTTCGATATGGCTTCTTGTTTTCAGATTTGAATGGGTTTTGAATGGTTTTTCATGGGGTTTTTGTAGTGTTTGGCTTAGCTCTTGGGTAGGAGTGCTTGAAGAAGTGTTTGCTTGGCAGTTGGGCGAAAAGGCAAGTAATCTCTATAGGTTGAATGTTGTATGTGTTTGAGGGTTCCATTATTACTCTTGAGAAATTTCATATAACTTGTTGTGTTTTCTTTAGATTTCTTCTTATGAGATTTTTAATCAAGTATATGCATTAATGTCAGTGTTTTTCCAAACTTCTAGATTTCTATTTGGCTTCAAGCTCTTGTTTCAGTAAGATATTTGAATTTGTTTGATGGAAATTGAATGTTTGGATTTTTGGGATTGAATGTTATGAAAATGTGAAAAATGAACCCTTGGAGAGCATGAAGGCTCAGGGAAGTGCAGGTGCTTAGTTGTGAGAAGAAGGAGAGAAAAATTTTGGAAATCTGACTTGAAACGCACTGCCCGTACAGCGTCGGTCAGCTGTCGGCTCACCGACATGCCTTTTCGGTTAACCGACAGCCAACCGAACTTTGTCAGTTCCTTTTCCATAAGCGACACATCGCATCAGGGATTTCTCGGTCAACTATCGGTCAGCTGTCGGCTAACCGACACGCCTATTTCGATTAACCGACAGCCAACCGAACTCTGTCGATCCCTTTTCCAGAATGCTACATTTTTCCTAACATGGATTCAGGCGGTCAGCCGTCGGTCAGCTGACGGCTAGCTGACACTCCCCATCTCGGCTAGCCGACAGGTGACCGACATGCTGACCGAGTTAACAAAATGACTTGTTTTGAAGGATTTTCTGTAAGAGTGAAAACTAGAATATGTTTAGGGATCTTTAGCCTGATATTGTGTACTTGAAAACCTGAAATGTCTTTTAACTTCGGGGGCACCAATTTTCTTTTAAACTCCAACATTTTGGTTTCAATTACACAAGGGTCAACCAAAGGTTCTCATATATGCTTGATAAACCTTGTTTTCTAACTTTAGTTTTGATACAATAAGTACATCGTGTACTCGTTTTGAATTTCAAGTATAAGCTCGTTTGAAGATTGATTTCAGGTATTAAAAAGGGGATCACTTCTTAAGCCCGTATGCATATATTTATTCCTTTTGCAAATCGTGCCTTGTTTTGTTTTGATAAGTGATTTTCCCCCTTTTTATCTCGATGTGTTTAGACTGTATTTCGCGTGTTTTATGCATTCATGAATTCAAGTGCACACCACTGAGCTTGGACTACCCCTTTAGTCTGATCCACTGTCCGGGGGTCCTTAAACATATGGACTATCTGCAGATTGGTCGTGTATTTATTACACATTGTGCGTGTCCAGTTCCGCGGCCGGAATCCCCTTATATGTGGGAATCGTGTCTTGTTTATATTATGTATATCGTGCTTGTCGTGCGTGCTTACTCTTATCATCATGTATGGTGGAGAAAGGATGGGCTCAAGGTGGATTCTACTATTCATGATATTATAAGTATTCATGTTAGTTATTTTGTTATTTTAACTTGTTGCATTTAGTTTTGTTTATTATGATTTTCTTAAAACATTTATTGTTTCATGCTCGTACTTAAATTGATTACCTGTCAAACCATTGTGTTTGACCCTTGTATTTTGGTGTCCAGGTACATGAGACGTTGCCTTTGAGGAGGAGCGTCCAGAGGAGGCTATTGAGCCACCCCCAATCAAAGAGTGGCATCCTGACGATGTCAACTAGGCGTTGGGCGGGATCTTGAGTTTCGTTTCATTTTGTCATGGGCTTTATATTTGTTATTTTTTAGCATTGTATTGGCCTTTGTTGGCCTCTTATGGGACGTCACAAAACTTAACTTACTTTTGTGTTAACCTTATAACTTGAATTATGCTGGGAATGCTATGTTATGATTCCATCTTCTGATATCTTGGACTTGATTTTATTTTAATGTTGCACTTGGAATTTTATTTGTGCTTGTCTTGATGTGATTTGCTACACACTTCCGCAAACTTGATCATGTGAGCCAGATTCCACGTATCTCGTGAATCCTCACCGCAGGAACCTGTGGGGAAACATGTCGCGGGCCCGGGGTTCATTCCAGGGTCGCGACACCCCAGCTTCGCGGGCTTTTAAGGGCTGAGCCGATCCCAGCCCCCTCATCAAAGGGCCAGATTGACAGCCCTAGGTGTTACACTCATCTTTATTAATTATTCTAGAGATTCTTCTAATTAATTTTAAAACCGATCATATAAAATTTCTATTTATTAAATAAGTAATAAAAAAGAAAAGAAATTAGGTCAGATTAAGTTAGGATGTAATTCTTAAAAAAAAAATAGCATACCTTTTTCCTATGCTAACCATTCTTGATAAAGATATTATGACTATAATTGAGAAAAATAAATTCATAAATAATCTTATATTTTATTTCAAAATGAACTCTTCATAGTTATTGAGAATGTCACAAGCACAAGGTAAGAACTCAAAATAGTATCTATGTTACTCAACAATAATAATAAACATAAAAATAAATAAAAATAGAATCAAGTAATTCTTCATATCTAAAGTCATTTCAATAGATTTCATGTTCTTACAACAACATATTCCATCGATAAGCTTAATTCAAGCCACGTTTGTGTCCTTATTCAACTTTTAATTTACTTATAATTTTAAAAATGGAGAAACCTAAGTCCCTCTTTTTAAAGAAAATTAATACGCTTTGATTTAAATCTAATTTATGCGACTAGCTAAATTGATTAAAAAGTACAAGAAAATTATAAAAGATCTCTTTTATATTAGATAAACGATATGTTATTTTGTGAACATACCTACATAATTGAACGCATGCATAAAAAGTATATAAGTAAGAGTAAAACCTTTGAAATGAAACTTGTTATAATTTATGTTCATTCCGACATAGACTTAGGCATGCATCACTAGCATTAGCCAGCTCAATTTGTCATGGCAACACGACAATAATAATTTTTTAAGAAAATAAAATAAAACACTGGTGAGAGTGGGAAACCAATACTTGAAAATGGAATGAGAATTGTGGATTGGAAAGGAAGAAAACACCATATTTATATATGCGAAAAAAGTTATAGATGATTGACAAATGTCATTCATCGAAACCATCACTCGAAAAGGATGAAAACAAAGTGTTAATATGTTACATTCCTGTTAAGTTGTTGCAGGGTCAAAGAATAAGGCGAGTTGAGTTAGGTCTAAAAGTTAAATATCATATTTTGACTTAACTCTAACACAATCTATTGATTAATCAGGTTAAAATTGTTAATTCAAATCTACAAGAAAATAAGAAAGTTCAACTCTAACTTTGAATAACTAAATAGGTCTCAAATTAGGTGATTGGTTGGGTCAGGATTGCTATTATTGCTATCAATATATTCTAGAATATTCTCCAATTAAGGGATTGCAATTATTTTATCAATGACCTTATGTAAAGTTCTTATTAATTATCATAACTTAAAAGAGTTTGTAAAACTGTCTCACTTTAGTTTGACTAGAAGGTGACCTACACCTTTTGTCATTGACCCAATTATTATATATTATAGACGTAGGAATCGATTTCGCAATTGAGGCTCAATTTCTCATTTGACTGCAAAATTGGAACTCCAATTTCAATTTCATTTTTGAGTAGCAACAAATCCAATTCCCGGTGGACTCTTTATGGATAGATATATTCTCACATGATGGTTCCTTTTTTTTTATTTTGTTGCAAATCTCATATCTTATCTTATTTTAGGTTCCGGACTCTCTAGGTATGATTTTAGATGCATTCTTATCATTTTCTATTTTTTAAGAAGTCCAAAATTCCGTATCTAACTTCCTTATAATACCTCTCAAACGAAAATGATTAACACTGATCCCCTATTAGTTAGGGAGATGATTACACTATCATTTATAGAAGAGTTTTGCACTTAAACCTTGACATCTTAGGCTAGATATTGTGGGAGTCACAAACATGGTGATCTGGACCGTTGGATGGAAAACCTACTCTTGGATGGATCATCATCATGTCTTTCTCAACCCCATCTAATTAAGTAACTGCGCAATTGGAAACTCTCAGATTTGGTTTAAATCACTATATCACATCTTTGTGGGCCTTATCTAACCAATCAAAGTGGAATCTTTGAAATATGGTAAAATAGAGAAACATTTTACTTTTTATTCTCTAATTTATTTATTTTTAAGTTTTTTACTTTCCTTTTTATCATTTCGCACAATGGGTCCACCTAATCTCTCAATGGCAACGTCCATTCTTTATCTAAACTCTAGGACAAGCAATACTCTCTCAATTACTAACCCTTCCTTTAATGAGGGTATTGATAATGGGCCCTACTCATGTTGCTCAGTTCAGCCGATCATTTAGAGGATCCTCCATGGGCACATGTTTCTCATGCTTTTTTATTTTTAGCCCAAAGATCTAAAGTGTGACCCACTTATGTTATTATCTATTAATTTAAAGCCATAAAAATTATCTTTATGGGGCCCACTTAGTGTTGATTATATGGGGCTTAAACTTTAAATTTGCACTCAGTGGGCCCACTAATGTTATTCTTTATCAATTTCAAGTCTGCAAAATTTTCTTACCAGGTCCGCCTCTTTCAACATCCTGCCTATAATGATCCATCGATTGTCTTTCTCATAACTACTCTTCTAAGTGAATTAGCATGGTTCATAAAATATCTCTTACCTCCTAATATATCTCCTACCTTATCTCCATTTGATAATACAAATCTCATAGAAACTCAGGCCTATCTATCAAATCTTATACACTATGAAGGTTTTACATAATAAGCAGCTGGCAAATCTTAAAATCTGGAAGAAAATTCATTAAAAGTTGTTTCATCAATTATTCTCCTCTATCGATTATCATAAAATTACAGGATTAAAACTATAAGGTAGATGATTAAACATTACTAGTGAGTAGCACTTTCTTCTATCCTTTGTTTTTCTGCATTATTTTCCAAATATTGATTGTTGTTATTGTGCTCTTGATCACTTTCTTGCTATTAGTAGTGTATTTCTTTTCACGAGCTGGCTTTTTTTCTGGGTTGTTATGGTAATATTAAGGACACTCATTCACTATTAAGAAGTTTTTTTTTTCTAATTTCGATTGTATGGACCTTTTTTATGGAACCAGCAAGTTTGTTGTCAAGATTGTAGATTTTAGATTTTTCATTTTGAGCTTTTGTGAGATTTGCTCCTTTTTTTTTCTTCATGAACTTAGCATGTTAACTTACTATTATTCATTATGATTTCTTGTAGTTTTTCTGAAGAAGAAGGTCATTGGATTAGATATTTATGAAATGAGTTAAGAGTGAGTGATCTTGATTCACTAGGCTGCATTTACAACATACCATCATAATTCTCACCTTTATGAGAAATGAAGTCCACTCTTCATATATGAATTGAAAATAGGTTACATAGTCATCATTTACTTTCATTTTTAGTTTTTCTTTCTTTAAATTCATTTATATTTCACCTAGTTTTTCAAAACCTTTCTTTAGTTATATTTTATTTAATTATTGCATAAAGTATTTTAGTTAGTCTATCCACTAATTATTATTTAAAAGTTTATTATTTTTTATATTATAAATTATATAGCACACTACGTCAAAACAAGGAATTCCCGACACACGATTGACTGTAGACTCGACTAATAGTGGCCGTCACATTTTTGTGACGAGTTATTTGCATCTTACGATGGTCCAGGGCAGCCCATGTTGAAAAAAAGCTAAAAACCCCATAACCACGCTGGCTCCCTCCAAAAAAAAACCCTCCCAATCCCTCCCCTCCCGCCAAAAACAGAAATCCCTCACCTCCCCTCCCTCCCAATCCCTCCTCTCTTCCAACACCACCATCTACGCTGGCTCCCTCAAATAGACGATTCCTCCTCCATTAAGGTCGCAAATGGCTATACCCTAACCCTTCTCATCTCTCACAGGATACTTGCATCTCTTCCTTCGTCTTAATCTCTCTAGCATCTCCAAAGCAACGAGCCCATGTTCTCTCTTCTCCGTCTTCGTTTTTCTAGACCTCCTCTATCTTTGTCTCTCCGACATCTCCAAAGCAGCGAGCCCATCCCCTGTCTTCTTCCTGTTCATTTTTCTAAACTTCCTTATCTCCAAAGCAACGAGCCCATCCTGTGTCTTCTCCAAAGCAAGGCTCCATCCTCTATCTCCTTCGTCTTCATTTTTCTGGAACTCCTGTGTCTGTCTCTCCGGCATCTCCAAGGTACGATTTTTTAAGGTTTTACGGATTTTATGTTCGATTCTTCTCTTTATCTTTTGTGAGTATGAGTTTTCAACTGAATATGAGAATCTGATGAAGATAAGATATGGGTTTCATGTGGGTATTCAGTAAGAAGATGTTAATGAAATTTGGGACTTGTGAGCCTTGCTCCTAGAAAATCACTAGTTTCATGACGTCCAAACTCCTCAAAGTTACTACATTTCTTTAATCTAAATCTTTCTGTAAGGCTAATGTTCCTAGTCTGGATCAAGCCCGCTGTGTGGTTTTATTTGCATGACCTTACTCGTTCAAGGTGTGAGGCCCCACCCCTTGTGGGCACTCAATTGGAATTTTGAATACTATTTAATAGTATATGTTAGCTTATTATACTAATTAATAGGGTTTATTAGCTAATTATACTAATTAGTGGGTTAGTAAGGGTAGTTAGGTATATTTTCCTAAGTTTGAGTTAGATTAGTCTAGTTGTGTTAGTAATAGTGTTAATAGGGGTCCTATAGGGGGTATTCCTTAAAGACCTCTTCTAGAACCTACCCACCTAAAGACCTAAATGCCCTCTACCCTAACCCTAATCCCATACAAACAAGAAGGGTATTTTAGACCCTAGTTAAACCCCCCAATCTATAAATACAGCACATTTCCCCATACTAAACCTTAGCTACTGTTCATTTTCTTCATTTCGCCTCCCCTTTCTCTAAGCTTTAAGCTGGTTTTGTGCTGGAGAAGACTCTAGGAGTTCGGATTTCATCTTCTTGGATTGGGTTTTCTCTTCTCTTTCTCTCTCTACAACCCCTCATTTCAACAAGGCAAGTGCAATATACTGATTTAACATAGAATATATGTTTCTATTTCCTTGATTCTGCATTTTCAATCTAGTTAATATTCATGTGCTAGATCTACCTATGAGCTTAGTATTGTTGGATTGTTGGCATTGATGGATGGGATTTACCCATTTGGAAGATCAATGGCCCGTTTGTTGTTGGATGGTAGTGCATTGAAGTGTTTTTGTGTTTTCTATTGATTTGGTGATGTTTGGGCGAGATTGGTGGAGGTTTAATGGAAAAATGGGTTGGAAGGAAGAAACCCTGAAATCTGGGTTTTTCTGCAGTTTGCGTGTGCCCGGTCGACCGACCTGCAGTCCGGTCGACCGAGCACACTGAAACTGGGGAAAACCAGGTGTCAGTTATGTTTCCTGCAGAACTGAAATTTCAGTGTACTCGGTCGACCGAGCCCTGCTCCAGGTCGACCGAGCACACAGGTTTCTACAGAAAATAACTAAGAGTTGGATTTTCCCTCAGACCCAGAAATCCTGTATGCGCGGTCGACCAAGCCCTACTCCGGGTCGACCGAGCACACAGGACCTGCAGTGAAAATGCCTGAGAGCTGGGACATCATTTTTCCAGGGTTTCTGTGTATGCCGTCGACCGCCCAAGCCAGGAGGTCGACCGAACACATAGGAAATTTCCTGAGAACAGATTAAGGCTTCTAGGGCTGATCCAATCTTTTTCCAGTGCACTCGGTCGACCGACCAGGCCAGGAGGTCGACCTAGCACACTGCATTCAGGGTCGACCTGGGGGTCAACCCCCAGTGTACTCGGTCAACCGAGCCCTGTGCCAAGTAGACCGAGCACACTGTGTACAGTGATTTGCCAGTTTTCAATATTCTGAAGATGTGATTGTTTGTGGGGCCCATGACCATCCAAATGGACATCTATTGATGTGCCAAGCCCGAGTCAATGGTGTGGCTCAACCTTGACTCGTGGGGGCCACCAAGTAGGGTTTTGGTCGCTTAATCTACGATGATTCGACCCTTAAACGTTGTCAACGATGCCCGTAACTTCTGGAGCACCAAACACAGTATCCATTGGCATCTGAGACTCCATTTAGGGATCAATTACCTGAGATGGACCTAGACCTGAATGTGATCCATTACCTAGGTTGGACTTGTTAGAGTTTTTGTTTTGTTGCAATTTGATAGGATACATTCACTTTCATAAAGCTTGTCCTCTCATTCATTCATGGTCTTATTCATAGGATCATCATGCATATTTCTCATTCTTGATCTTTGTATTTATCATTTGATATGCATGGCTTTCATTTCAGTTTATCTCTTAAAGATCATGGAGTTTTTGGTTTCAAAAATCATCCAAGCTTTCCAAAGTTTCTATCTTTAAAATCATTATTTTGATTTGGAGTTTTCATGGCTTTAAAAAATTCAGTTTTCATCTTCTTTCAGTCATGATTTATTGCTTGGCTTTTGTGTCTCAAAGTCCCCTGGAAGATGCCCTCAAAAGTTTCATGTTTCACTCATTTTTCAAAAATCTGGGCATCTGCCAGTGTTGCCGGTCGACCGGGCCAAGCTTGCCGGTCGACCGGGATCACTGCAGCTTTTTTGTGCAGTTTCTGAACTGAAGCTCCAACGGTCAGATATATGACCGTTGTGCTTTCCCGGTCGACCGAGGCCTGTTTGCAGGTCGACCGAGGACTAGCCGTTGGCAACTTTTTCTTTATAAAAAGTGGCTTTTTGGTTGAAGAAAGTTGCTGACATTGAAGGGATTTTTGAGGCCAAGGATTAGCATCTTATCAGGAGCATTTGTGAAAGGATTATGAAGTCATTCCCTTGATTCAAACTTTGATCTTCAAATGGGTGTGCTTTCTTTAATCCTAAGTCTTTTAAAATCATGTTTTGGTTCTCTCTTTTGATTTATTTTCAATGCATGATTAACAAGATGCTTTCCTATTAATATGTTGACCTTCATAACATGCTTAGTACTTTAGAAATCACATAAGATTTATGGATGCAACATATAGTCTATGTTACACATGATTTTACTTTCTTGTTTCAAAAATCAACTTGTTAGACTTTAGAACATCTTTCTTGAAAACAAGTTATTTTTCATTGTTAATCACATGTGTTAGACATTCAACTCCTTCTCAAATATTTGATTAACATCTTTGCATCATTCTAGTTTTTATCTTTTCAAAGAGAAAGAGTTATTTCTAGAAAATGCATCATTCATAGACTTTGTCATAGTTATGCATATTTCTAGGAGTTGAGTTTTCACTTTCTAATTAGCCTATTTAGAGGCACTCCATTGCACTTCATTGTTCTCTTTATCCATGCATTCTTAGGCATATTTCTTAAGAGAAAAATTCCTTGTTGTAAAGGTTCATGCTTAGCCTTGAAAAGCATATGTTGTAAAGGTTTATGCTTAGCCTTGAAAAGCATAGTGTTAGTTGTAAGGTTTGAGGTGATCCTAAACCTTAATTGAAGTTAGTGAATACCGGTAGGTGTACCGGGAGTGGATGTAGGCAATTTGGCCGAACCACTATATGTGATTGTGTTATGGTGATTGTCTTTATGCTTTCATTTTATGGATTATGCTCTCTTGGTTGATTTCATTCTTCTTCTTCAAAGCATAAGAGACTTAAAAGCTAAAAGAATTAAAATTGGTCTAGGACTTTGAGCTCACCCTATTCCCCCCCCCCCCCCCCCCCCCTCCTCTAGGTTTCGATCTTGGACTTTCAATTGGTATTAGAGTCTAGGTGCTCTTGTTTAGGTCTAACAACCTAGAGTTAGAATCCTTAGAGTGAGTTTTTTTTTTTTTTTTGCTTTTGTTGTCACCATGCAATCCCAATTAGGAGAAGGTCATGCTACTAATAGACCACCTTTGTTTAATGGCTCGCATTACCGGTATTGGAAGATTAGGATGCAAGTCTTTCTTGAATCTCAAAGTCTAGATGTTTGGAGTATCATTGAAGAAGGGTATCATGAACCCATTCTCACGGAAAAAGATTCGGAAGGACATGTCATAGCTATCAAGGATAAGCCTAAGAAAGATTGGACTCAAGGAGAGAAAGAAAGGGCAAATCTAAATGCTAAAGCTAAAAATGCCTTATTTTGTGCCTTGTCCCAAGAAGAGTTCAATAGGGTAGTAAATTGTATTACTGCTAAGGAAGTGTGGGATACCTTAGAGACCACTCATGAAGGGACCAATCAAGTCAAAGTAGCTAAAATCCAAATGTTGTCTACTAAGTATGAAGAACTCAAAATGCAAGAGAAAGAAACCTTTGACGAGTTCTATACTAAATTCATGGAGATTGTTAATTCCCTCATAGGTCTAGGAGAGAAGATGGATGAGTCCAAAGCTGTTAGAAAAATATTAAGATCTCTCCCCAAAAGGTTCAATCTAAGATAGTAGCTATAACTGAAAGCAAAGATGTTGACAAGATCAAAATAGAAGAACTTAGAGGAAATCTTCTCACTTATGAATTAGATTTTGAAGTCCCTAGCAAGAAGAAAGGTGTAGCTCTTAGCTCCCAACATAAAGAAAATGACAATGAGAGTGAGAGTGATGATGAAAACACTATTTTGCTTGCTAAGAAGTTCAAGAATTTCCTTAAGAACAAAAAGAACTATAAATATTCTGAAGATTCTAAAAATGAAAATTTTCAAAGAAACTCAAGGGGATCTTTTACCAAAAGGGATGTGCAATGTTACAACTGTAAAGGTTTTGGTCACATCGCTCAAAATTGTCCCTCCCCTAAAGAATCTGAAAAGAAAGATAAGAAAGGAAAGAAAGTCTTGAACATAACTTGGGATGATGATGAAGATGAAAGTAGTGACAATAATGAACCTCAAAATGATGAAGATAATGATAATTCCACTTCTTGGCTTCTCTTCACTCCCATTGAAGAAAACAATGATCATAATGTGTTAATAGAAGAAGTAAATGAAGAGAATAGTGACAATGATATTCATCAAGCCTATGAGGAACTATATGAACTATGTGAAGTCATAACCAAGAAAAATAAAAGCTTAAAAAGTGAATCTAAAAGGCTTGTGAATGATCTAGATGTTTTAAAAGATCAATTAATCTTGAAAGACAATGAGATAAAAAATGTTCAATCTAAGTTGACTACCTCTAATGACAATCTTGCTAAAGCTGAAAAAGAAATTCATAAATTACAAAGTCTGCTGGAATCTAGTCAACAAGAATCAGAATCTCTTCAAATGAAACTTGAAAAGGGAAAACATGTTGTTGAAAATTTTACCTTAGGCAATGACAAATTCTATCAAATGTTAGGCTTGAATAAAGTCTTTGGTAACAAGAATGGTATAGGTTTTGAATGCTCCTCTAGTAGCAAGAAGAATAGCTTTCAACATAATACTAGGACTCATCTCAAACCTATAGGTAAAATATTCTTTTCCTCTAGATGGACTTGTCATTTTTGCAATCAAATAGGTCATCTAGTTCCAAACTGTCCTTTTAAGTTTAGGATGTCTCAAAATCATAGTTCTAGAGCTCATTTCAAGTTTGTTCCCAAGACTTCTACCTCTACCTTCATTAAGGCTACTTGGATTGAAAAAGAGAAAAGTGTTAAGAATTTCTTAGTTCAAACCGCTCTTAAAGTTAAAGAAAACTCTAGATGGTTTTTGGACAGTGGTTGCTCCAAGCATATGACTGGAGACCGTTCTAGATTTATCACTCTTGAGGACTATGATGGAGGTAATGTGTCTTTTGGAGATAATCGGAAAGCTCAGATTATAGGAAAAGGCTGTGTTGGAGGAGATCAAATGCCTACATTAAAAGATGTTTTCCTTGTGGATGGTTTAAAGCATAATCTCTTGAGCATAAGTCAATTGTGTGACAAAGGAAACAAAGTTGTTTTTGATAGCAAATCTTGCAAAGTTCTGGATGAGAAATCCCACAAAGTTCTACTCACTGGATTACGTACAAAAGATAACATCTACACCATAGAAGAATGTTGTGAAAATGAATCCATGTGTTTAATGTCAAAAGTTCAAGAAAATCAGTTGTGGCATCAAAGAATGGGACATATAAATTACAAACTGATGAAGATCTTATCAAAGAAAGAAATTGTTAGAGGAATACCCAAATTAGATGATTACAAATCTGAATTGTGCAAGGCTTGTCAAATGGGGAAACAGATCAAGAAAAGTTTTAAAGGTATAAAAGATATATCCTCTGCTCGTCCCCTTGAACTCATTCATATGGACCTCATTGGACCTGCACCTGTTCAGAGTATTGGTGGGAGAAAGTATATCCTAGTGATGGTTGATGATTATTCGAGATTTGGATGGGTAGCCTTTCTTCATGCAAAGTCAGATGCAGTAGATAATATCATAAGGATTTGCAAGAAAATTCAAGTTGAGAAGGACTGCAAAATTAAGAAGATAAGAAGTGATCATGGAGGCGAATTTGAAAATGAAAGATTTGCAAACTTCTGTGAAAGCCATGGGATCAGTCATCAATTCTCTGCTCCAAAAACTCCCCAGCAAAATGGAGTAGTTGAAAGAAGAAACAGAGTTATTCAAGAAATGGCCCGAACCCTTCTTAATGAGAAAAATCTCCCGCGCAACTTATGGGTTGAAGCTATCAATACGGCATGCTACCTTATTAACCGTGTTTATTTGACAAAGAACACTAACAAAACCCCTTATGAGCTGTATTTTGGAAGAAAACCAAATCTGGGTTATCTTAAAGTGTTTGGTAGCAAGTGCTATATTTTAAGAGATAGAGAGCAACTTGAAAAGTTCGATTCCAAATCTAATGAAGGGATCTTCTTAGGATATTCTGATAAAAGCAAGGCTTATAGAGTGTTCAACCTCAGATCAATGGCTGTCATGGAATCAGCTCATGTTGTCTTTGATGAGACTAATCAAATTAAGAAAGCTCCTCATGATGAAGAAGAGACCTCAGTTGAGCAGCCTATTTCATCTGAAATTGAAGAAGAGATCTCCTCAGTCCCCACTATGCCCACAAAGCTATTAAGAAATCACAACTTGGATAATGTCATTGAAGATATCACAAAAGGAGTCATGACAAGAAGACAGGTTCATAATCTGTGTGCTCATTATTCCTTTGTTTCACAAATTGAGCCCAAGAACTTCTCTGAAGCAGAAACCAAGTCTGAATGGATTGATGCCATGCAAGATGAATTGAATCAGTTTAGAAAGAATGATGTGTGGGATCTTGTACCTCTTCCTGAAGGCAAAAGCCAAATTGGCACCAAATGGATTTTCAAGAACAAGCTGGATGAATCAGGAAATGTTATAAGGAAAAAAGCTAGACTTGTAGCCAAAGGGTATGCTCAAGTTGAAGGAATTGATTTTGAGGAAACCTTTGCCCCAGTAGCTCGATTGGAGTCTATTCGAATTCTATTAGCTTATGCCAGCAGCATGAAGATTAAACTGTTTCAAATGGATGTGAAGAGTGCCTTTTTAAATGGTGAAATTGAGGAAGATGTGTGTGTTACTCAACCTCAAGGCTTCGAGGATCCTCATCACCCAGAATATGTTTTTAAGTTGAAAAAGGCTCTTTATGGATTGAAACAAGCCCCAAGAGCCTGGTATGAAAAGCTGACAAGTCACTTACTTGAAAATGGATATGAGTGTGGGAATGTGGACAAGACTCTATTCATTAAAAAGGTTGATAAAGATATTCTCATTGCTCAGATATATGTTGACGACATTGTTTTTGGATCAACATCTGATCATCTTGCTCAAGGATCTTCTAAGTTAATGAGCTCCACCTTTGAAATGAGTTTGGTAGGACCCCTTCAGTTCTTTCTAGGATTACAAGTGAGTCAGACTGATCAAGGTATCTTTCTTAGTCAATCCAAGTTTGCTCTAGAAATAGTGAAAAAGTTTGGCTTAGGAGAATCTAAGACTAGTTGCAATCCTATGGGATCCACTACTAAAATCTCTAGTGACCTTTAGGGTAAGAAAGCTGACCAAAAACTTTATAGGAGCATGATAGGAAGCCTTCTCTACCTCACTGCTAGCCGCCCTGATATCTCGTTTAGCGTTGGAATATGTGCTAGGTATCAATCTGACCCCCGAGAGTCTCACATTAAAGCTGTTAAACGTATCATAAAATATATTAATGGGACTTCTCACTATGGTATCTGGTATCCTCATGACTCAACTCTGCAATTAATTGGATATAGTGATGCAGATTGGGCAGGATCAATAGATGATAGGAAAAGCACTAGTGGCTGCTGCTATTTCTTAGGGAACTGCTTAGTAGCCTGGCATAGCAAAAAACAAAATTCTGTATCCTTGTCTACTGCAGAAGCTGAATATATTGCTGCAGGTAGCTGCTGTGCCCAGCTGTTGTGGATGAAACAAACTTTATTAGATTATAATGTTCCACAACAATGCATGCCTATCATGTGTGACAACTCTAGTGCCATCAGTATCTCAAAAAATTCTGTTCAGCACTCTCGCACTAAACACATTGACATTCGCTATCATTTCTTGCGTGATCATGCTGACCAAGGCGCCATTGAGTTATTGTTTGTTCCTACGGATACCCAATTGGCTGACTTATTTACTAAACCCCTTGGAAATGATCGTTTCATAAATTTGAGACATCAATTGGGCATTGGCCCTTGCCCTGTTTTTTAAATTCTTGTTGGCTAATCACCTGTTCCACATCTTATTTTTATATCTCTTATAAGCAGGTGCTACTAACAAGGTTATGTGTTTTATCTTTGATGGGCAGGCTCCTTTGCAATTAGATGTCAAAGGGGGAGAGAGTTCTCCAATTGAGGGGGAGAAGATTCAAGGGTTGCTTATGTTGAGGGGGAGTAGCTTTGGCTAGAGTGTTTTCTTGTTTAGGTTGGTATCTTTGTCGTCGCTCTCGCAAGGAAAATCCAAAGCTCCAAAAGATCCAAATGCTCCCAAATATCCAAAGCTCCTTAAATATCCAAAGTTGTTGCTGTTCAAGATTTAAAGGAGATTGAGAGAGAGTTCAAGCTTCAAGAGTTGCCATCAAATTGCAAAGGGGGAGATTGTTAGAGTTTTTGTTTTGTTGCAATTTGATAGGATACATTCACTTTCATAAAGCTTGTCCTCTCATTCATTCATGGTCTTATTCATAGGATCATCATGCATATTTCTCATTCTTGATCTTTGTATTTATCATTTGATATGCATGGCTTTCATTTCAGTTTATCTCTTAAAGATCATGGAGTTTTTGGTTTCAAAAATCATCCAAGCTTTCCAAAGTTTCTATCTTTAAAATCATTAATTTGATTTGGAGTTTTCATGGCTTTAAAAAATTCAGTTTTCATCTTCTTTCAATCATGATTTATTGCTTGGCTTTTGTATCTCAAAGTCCCCTGGAAGATGCCCTCAAAAGTTTCATGTTTCACTCATTTTTCAAAAATCTGGGCATCTGCCAGTGTTGCCGGTCAACCGGGCCAAGCTTGCCGGTCGACCGGGATCACTGCAGCTTTTTTGTGCAGTTTCTGAACTGAAGCTCCAACGGTCAGATATATGACCGTTGTGCTTTCCCGGTCGACCGAGGCCTGTTTGCAGGTCGACCGAGGACTAGCCGTTGGCAACTTTTTCTTTATAAAAAGTGGCTTTTTGGTTGAAGAAAGTTGCTGACATTGAAGGGATTTTTAAGGCCAAGGATTAGCATCTTATCAAGAGCATTTGTGAAAGGATTATGAAGTCATTCCCTTGATTCAAACTTTGATCTTCAAATGAGTGTGCTTTCTTTAATCCTAAGTCTTTTAAAATCATGTTTTGGTTCTCTCTTTTGATTTATTTTCAATGCATGATTAACAAGATGCTTTCCTATTAATATGTTGACCTTCATAACATGCTTAGTACTTTAGAAATCACATAAGATTTATGGATGCAACATATAGTCTATGTTACACATGAATTTGCTTAATTTCTTGTTTCAAAAATCAACTTGTTAGACTTTAGAACATCTTTCTTGAAAACAAGTTATTTTTCATTGTTAATCACATGTGTTAGACATTCAACTCCTTCTCAAATATTTGATTAACATCTTTGCATCATTCTAGTTTTTATCTTTTCAAAGAGAAAGAGTTATTTCTAGAAAATGCATCATTCATAGACTTTGTCATAGTTATGCATATTTCTAGGAGTTGAGTTTTCACTTTCTAATTAGCCTATTTAGAGGCACTCCATTGCACTTCATTGTTCTCTTTATCCATGCATTCTTAGGCATATTTCTTAAGAGAAAAATTCCTTGTTGTAAAGGTTCATGCTTAGCCTTGAAAAGCATATGTTGTAAAGGTTTATGCTTAGCCTTGAAAAGCATAGTGTTAGTTGTAAGGTTTGAGGTGATCCTAAACCTTAATTGAAGTTAGTGAATACCGGTAGGTGTACCGGGAGTGGATGTAGGCAATTTGGCCGAACCACTATATGTGATTGTGTTATGGTGATTGTCTTTATGCTTTCATTTTATGGATTATGCTCTCTTGGTTGATTTCATTCTTCTTCTTCAAAGCATAAGAGACTTAAAAGCTAAAAGAATTAAAATTGGTCTAGGACTTTGAGCTCACCCTATTCACCCCCCCCCCCCCCTCTAGGTTTCGATCTTGGACTTTCAGGACTATTGTTATTTTCCCTATGGATTCTCATATTTGAAGTTCATACTTCACCTTTCTTATTACTGTCATTCTTATATCCTTACTGTAGCTGATAACTGTTAATTAAATGGAAATGGATGACCTGAACCTAGGATATCTTAGAGGTGACCCGATAGTGTGTTTGGGAGAACAATGGTCTGTGTCTGTGGTTAGGCGGGCCCTTTTATGGCCTAAGTATGGATATGAGAACCCTTAGAATGGAGAGGTGAATTGTACTGGACGTATAACACATTTTGAATGAGAATGAACTGAATATCAGTAGAAATGGATTAATACCTCGTTTGGACTGATTTAGACCAGGCCAGGTGTTAATGGGCCTTGGTATGGATCCAACGAGTGGGCTTGGACTTGGATTGTAATCCATGAACTAATTGATATATGAACCTCTTAGAGACTTGGTTAGGATCTTGTTCACGCAAGGCAAAGCCTAGACAGACACAGACCTTTAGAGTTTCATCGAGTCGGCATAGACATTCACTCGGTTGATTTAAGCTCAGCTTGTGGACTGATCATCCCCGGTAGGAGCTATTTATTAGTGTTGAGTGAGCTATCATGATTAGCTATGTTTTAGACGGACGGTGTGATACCGAATCCAGTCTCCCTTAGTGATGAGTGTGGTGAGACTGTTGAGTGTTTTGCGGGGTTAGTTATCCCCAGCATTGGTGAGATTCCCCGCCGTAACTGTATTCAGTATGGGAACGCCGCGGCATAATATCCCGCGGTATCCAGCTCGTGTGAATGTAATGCCACATTGTTTTAGACTAGATGCTATATATATATTGTTTTGATTCTATATGTTTATCTTGCTCAACTGCCTAGATCATGTATCTTGATACTCTTTAACTCTATAACTGTCTCTACTCTTTTGATATATATGTCATATGTTACTTGTATGCTGTGACTTGCCAGATCTTTAGGTCTGACCCATCTTTGGTGCTTAGGTCTTGACCCCGAGTACGCGGACGATGCACTTGCGCTTGTAGAGGCGCCTGTAGCCGGAGATTACGTTTGGGGACCGGCCAACCCAGATGTCGAGCCGGAGGGTGGAGAGCCAGTGCCAGGGCTTTGAGCGTTATCTTTGTTTGAGTTTTGGAGCGATTTTGTAGTGAGCTGGGTAGCAGTTAAAATGTAATTAACTTTTGTTCTTAACAATTGATACTTTTAAACTAGACTACAGTTCTGCTCTTATTTGATATATTAAGATACCCATTGCTTCCGTTTCACTTCATATGCTTTCGCAATTTAACCATTGATAGTATATTGTTCCAAGGTTTTAAATTGGATCTCACTGCAGACCTTCGATCTTGGAAGTTCTCGAATTTTTCGGGAAGTAGCGCACCAACTTCGGGTATTCCGACGACTTTCTCGGTATCCGGAATTGGGGCGTTACACAAGGGTTGAGGTATTTTCGGGGCTAGCAGTCATAGGCAAACTCTTAAGTCTTGATAGTTCATAGTTTAATTAAGGGTGATGTCTGTCAAGTTGTCTATCCGGTACTTGTTCATTGTGCAAAGTGGAAAATGAGACAATCTGCCTTGTATTTATTTAGTTATGATTCACTTGGCAAATTTGGTGCTATTTCATTAGGATCTGTGGATTAAGGGGGTCTGCTCCCAGTTCTCTAAAAAATGTAGTGAAGGCGTGGCGTGGTATTCCTTCCTTAGGGTGTGGGCAAATTATGTGAGATTATCATTTGCAACAATAATTTGGTCTTTCATTTAAAAAAAAAAAAGACAATAAATTGGTCTTTATCTTTGAGGACCTAACATGAAGAAATCTTCTTCATATAGTTTTAGTAAATCAGTTTTAAGGTTCAATGGGGCCTGTACATAATTAAAGTATTGCATCTCTGCAATCTCCACCTAAATCAGGATATAATCTGAGAGAAAATTGTGTAACTTTACATGTAGGGTACCCAATGGAGGCAATGAAAAAGATGAAACGGAGCACCAATTTGGATATATAACTTTTAGGTATCCCATACTGTATCCCATAGCTTTTAGGTATCCCATAATGTAGGTTATTGTTGACATTATATTTTTGTTTTGATTTTTTTAATAGGTCTTTGGTCGTGATGGCAAAGGACATGTACTCGGCTTAGGCATGGGTGTGTCGAAGACTGCCATACAACATTCGGCTCCTTAAAAGAGAGCCCTGGAGGAGGAACATGAAGCCAATACACACCTTCAGACTCAAGTGAAACGGTTGAAAGAGGAAATTGATGAGATCAAACAAGTTCTTTCCCAAGGTGGGATGCAACATTCTTCCACTTGTTATGAGAGTTCATCTCAGATATAAAAGTAATTTCTTTTACATAATTGATTCAATAATTTAATGAATTACTTCAATTGATGAGATACATTGATGAGTTACTAATATCATGCATTTCTAATACTTTGAGTAGGTACACACGGGCACGAACCAAAGCAACACCTCACATACAAGAGAGGGTTCGTGTAGGCTGCTTTTATATTTGAGGAAGGAGATTACAGTTGCGGTTGACCGTGTGATGGGTTTGTCGATCGATGAGGGGGGCTGCTATAGGATTGTTAT
Organism: Cinnamomum chago; assembly: GCA_038049695.1. Classification (NCBI taxonomy): domain Eukaryota; kingdom Viridiplantae; phylum Streptophyta; class Magnoliopsida; order Laurales; family Lauraceae; genus Cinnamomum; species Cinnamomum chago. The sequence continues at coordinate 33,914,609 of CP142462.1, read as the reverse complement.
AGATGGGATCTTGAAGGCTGATGAATTGTTGTTGGGCGGAGACATGACTTTTGGGGATTTGACTCTGGGCGATATTGTTTCATGGCCGATTTTTAAAACTGTGCCCGAATAATTTTACTGCAAACACTGACATATGTCAATGACTTTGATTTTTTGTATTTACTTTCATATGTGGAACCGTGGTAGTGGTCATGAAATATGTTTTTTTTTTGTTAAGTTTATTGTCGCTCATGACAATTTTGATGATGTAACTGTACATATTAAATGGATGGATGAACTTTTAACTACCAGTGTTTTTTTAGCTCACTTGAGCACTTTTAATGGATGGTTCTATGATTGAAACTCTATTAAATTTTTTAAAATTAATTGCAGGTTTTTTTAATATAATTATTTTTAGGTTTTTTTAATATAATTATTTTTTTAAAAAAATATTATTAATAAAAACGACGGTCATGGCCTGTCATTTTATTTTATTTTCACTAAAATCCCGAAAAATAAATAAAGACGGTTAATGACCGTCGAAAACCGCGACTATCTACGTCCGACGATAATTTTGAATTTACCGACGGCCATAGACCGTCGATTAGAATAAACGACGCCATTTTTTTCGTCGGCCGTCTTGACGGCGTTGGCCGTCGTTTTTTCAATAAAACGACGGCCATAGCCTGTCGTTTTTTCTGTTTTTTGACGTAGTAGCACAAGTATGTTTTGCTAGTTTTATTTTATATTTATAAGTTTGTAGTGATCTTATAATAGTTATTCATTGAATCCGGATGAAATTAACTCAGACCTAATCCATTCTAATTGACCCAACTATGTTTAAACTTTAGTTTTTGTTTAATACATTTATTACTACTAGATTGACCATACATAAAGAATACCCCAAATTGCATAATCCTAACCTTCAAATAAATAGATTTTTTATGATTTATTTATAAATCTGAATTGACTTTTAAATTGTGAATTTATATTATTAATCTACTTTTTCTCCAATTCTTTAATTAGTTAAGGGTAATTTTAGTCATTTTTATTTATTAAATATAGTTAAGATAACCATCTCATTTGTTTTCGAACCCGTTGATCAAAATGGATCTAAACAAAAAATCTACTCTCTTGATAAAAAGCCCATGTCTATCACTTAACAACTTAAAATTATGATTTTTATACTCTCTATGATTATATAATTGTATAATTCTGGAAAAAATAATCATAAGAATGATGACTTTTACATTTTTTTATTGTAAATGTAGTATACTTTTAAATTTATACCCAATAAATCCAATTATATGACTCCACTTCAAATTAGACACATCAATAAGACCGACCAGTTTTAAAATATTCGATATAAATTAAAATAAAAATGAAAAAACTTGATTTGCAGGAAATAATATTCAATATGACATAAAAATTATATTAATTTGTTACTTCTTATAAAATCTTATAGTTTTTTTACCTTTTACTTTTTAATTTTGAACATTGTCACTAATAAAATTCTAATTATATTTAGTTTATATAATTAATTAATATGTCTAAAACTGAAAGCCGCCCATCAATACTACTATGACAATTCTTTTTTTATACATTTACATCTCCGTCCTTTAAAGCACAGGTGATCAGGCCGGCAAACTTAAGAACCATCCAATTGAAATCTATTGGAATGCAACAACAAGCTATAAAATAATCAAGATATCGCATTAGAGCATGGATATCCGAGATAATCCGAAATTAATGGACAGAAAACTAGCTTTGGTTAAACCCTGAAGGCCAAGAAATGGAGCCCAAGTCCAACCCCATGTGTGCAGGGCCCTAACCACGAGTTGGATCAACTGAATGTGTCATTCTTACAACCCATTTGTCTAAAAAAGGAAGCAAAATCAGATCAGAATACCAAAGATTCATAATCCAAATTTGTAGCTCCAAAACTGTCGAATCAAATTCAAAGTTTCGTAGCATATGTTCCGTTGAATAAAGGTTATCCAAAACAAATCCTCTCTTTTTCTGTATCTATATAAAGGCCTAAAGGGAAACCACCTTCATATTTCTTCCAAAACATACCCTTCTCTCTCTATCTCTCCTTGTTCTTAATCTCTCTCTTCAATGGGGTTCTCGAATCTTGGTTTCTCCTTCTGGGTTATCTTCTTCTGTTCTTTTTCTCTCTCTAGAGATGTTGTAGATGCCTCTCATCAGGTTTTCTCTCACCTCCAGTCTGTTCAAGCTTCCTCTGTCACCCATAGATACAGAACTGGCTATCATTTCCAACCACCAAAGAACTGGATCAACGGTAAGATCTTCTTTCCATGATCATATATTCATCTCAAATCGGCTCGCATCACCGTCTTTCTGTCAAATTTTCTTTTTTTTTTTCTTCCAAGTTTTTCTTTTGATATAAGTTCAAAATAAATAAATGAATATAGTAGCTGAAAACCGATTTATCGGCCGATATGTAACGGTTTCGGCTGAGAGCATTACAATGTCTCCAAAATCATGTCTTTCTTCTTCTATTTCTCTCCCGGTAAAACAGGAAAGGGAGGGAGATAACGTGCGCTGGAGATGCATTGTGTGTTAATGTGCGCCTCTTGATTGATTTCAAGAAGCATTTCTGGGTGTTGTCGAGTTTGGTTTATCCGTCCTTATCTTATTGCACAAGCCAACGGTGGATATGAAGCGGCGTATTTTTAGCCGCCTAATAAGCGCTAAAATGCGCATCTCCATAACTGAAGACGGTTTTTGTCTCTCCCTCTCTTCCCCTTGTCTATAGGACCTTTTTTATGTTCCGCTGGTCATTCCCTGTGTCCTTCTGGTTTTTTTGTTCGGCCGAGAGTGTTTATTTCTAATGGTGGTCCATCCCAAAAGTGGTCCACCAGAGCATCTTAGTTGAGGGCTTGTGACATGCTAACCTGGTCCACTCTTGTGATGTGACCCAGTTTCTTTCGGTTTTGTGCAGATCATTCAAAACATTTATCCGTGTGCTACTTCTTTGTTCAATGGTCTAGATCTAATTTCTACTTTCATGGGCATCCAGACCCATTTGGATCTTGTTGATCTGATCGTTAAGTGGGGCATCAGTTGACAAGACCCAGATTCTCTCCTAGTTTGCGCCCATAGTATTCTGATCGCTTAATATATTTTTTGATACAGAGCTATTTAATATATCTATTTGATACAGGCCACAGTTGATGTTATTTGATTTTATAGTACAAGGGGAATTATCTAACTATCTAAACTAATCCTAATAACGTGTTCCACTTGCACTTAATTATACTGGTGTAATAATCATGACCGTCCATGTTTGTGGTCCAATCACAGATGTGGCCTTTAGTGGCAGAGCTTACACCTGTCAATGGAATAGTGTGGCTGCAATGGTTTGATTGGACCTTCTTCAAAGTGGAACATGCAATCAGAGAAGTAGTGGTGTGAGTGTTGTCGTACTGTAATTATCAGATCTGCAGAGTGCAGACAATTACTGTTTTGAAAATGATGATAATAAACCTCACCTATGATATTGAGACATGAGTACGCTATTATATTTATTATAGTTTCTATGTTGAAGAATCCCATATCTTTGTGTCTATGTGGGAGAGTAAGTTTTCTTAATAATAATCGTTGTTGGTGTTGATGTGGTGGTTTTTAATATGTTTCTAACCTCTCTTTTATTTGTGTGCATGTGATTCAAAATTCCGAATTGTGGCCGATTATCTTGCAAATAGACCCAAATGGTATGTTCCTGGTCCTAAATCCTAAGTTAATAAAAAATAATTTTAGTGCTTTTTATGGTCTATATTTAAGCCCCCATTTGATTCAAGAATGATATGATTGGAAAGATTAAATTCTTGATTGAAAAAGATACATTTTAATGTCTATCTTTAATAAGTTCCCATCGGATTGAAGAATGATATGATGTAAAGATCATTATCTTCATTGAAAAAAGTCTTGGTGATGGTATTATCTCATTGCCATATGAATTCAATGATGGAAGAAAAATATAGATAAAGAGAATAAGAAAGAGGCTGAAATTTTGCTACATTAGATAATTCTTCAACTAAACCGGCTTTTGGAACTGATATTCACTGAAATTGACTTATATACATTGCACCCTGTTGTATAAGCTTTTGCTTTCTGAAAGGCAATTTACAGAAAAGTGAAAACTGAGGGTGCATGCATCCAATTCAATGATCGCAAGAATTGCACTCCTTTGTTAGGTGGAAATCATCCAACAAATACAGCAATGGTTTTGTATGACTGTTTTTGTTCTTCTGAGGCAGCCCAATAGGTTTGTCCCGTGATCTGATCAGTTGCCTTGTGATCAGCCGCACATACTTCAAATAACAGTTGTATATTAAGTGTTTCCTTTCAAATAACAGTGACTCAAATTTCTGCAATCTAATGCTTAAAATCTTTCAATTACCAGGCCCCATGTACTACAATGGCATCTACCACCTCTTCTACCAGTACAACCCCAAAGGTGCAGTGTGGGGCAACATAGTATGGGCACACTCGGTCTCCACTGATCTGATCAATTGGACCCCATTGGACCCGGCCATCTACCCGTCAAAGCCATTCGATATCAATGGGTGCTGGTCTGGGTCGGCCACGATCCTCCCTGGCAACATACCCGCCATCCTCTACACTGGCATCGACCCCTCAAACCGACAGGTCCAGAACGTCGCGTATCCAAAGAACATATCGGATCCAATGCTTAGAGAATGGATCAAACCCGATTACAATCCATTGATGGCACCAATCAACGGCATCAATTCAAGCTCGTTTAGGGACCCCACAACTGCATGGCATGGTCCAGATGGTCATTGGAGGGTGATCATAGGCAGCAAGAAGAGGAGAAGAGGAATGGCCATCTTGTACAGGAGCAAGGACTTTGTGCATTGGGTGAAGGCCAAACACCCTTTGCACTCCTCAAAGAATACAGGCATGTGGGAGTGTCCAGATTTGTACCCGGTCTCAAAAAGTGGGAGAAATGGTTTGGACCCTTCAACAAATGGAAAGGGTATCAAACATGTACTTAAAGTTAGCTTGGATGATAAGAAATTTGAGTATTATACAATTGGGCAATATACATTCCAGACAGACAGATATGTGCCTGATGATACATCAGCTGATAATTCAACTGGTTTGAGATATGATTATGGTAAATTCTATGCCTCAAAGACATTTTATGATTCGGGGAAGAATCGAAGAGTGTTGTGGGGGTGGATGAATGAGTCGGACAGCACAATATCAGATATCAATAGAGGGTGGGCCGGCATCCAGGTATGAGTTAATTTGATGTAGTTGAATATAATCAATCTGAAACAAATTGCATTTGGATAGGTGTGGATTTGGCTTTTCATGAATTCATGAATCTCTAGAAACTGTGAATTTTGCGGTCAAAGTAAAATCCACCATGATGCTAGTTTGAAATACAATCCTGAAAAACAAAACCTTTCCGTTCTCTTATTATTATTATTATTTGTCTATCAATTAATATGAAGTTTGTGTAGGTTCATGTATTTAATGTGATAAGGACTTTTAGAAGTAATCCTGTGAAAAAACCCATGCCGTGCTCCTTTTCTTTTTGGCAAGCAAACAACTTTTTTGAGAAGGATGATCTCCTATTTGAAGTTTGAGTAGGCCCATGTATTGAATGTGCTAGAGATTTTATAGTTTTTTGAAATTAGTGAAGATAGAAATCCAGCAACCTGCATCCAATCAAATCTTTGGATTTAAATGAGCCCTTGAATGGCAAGGATGATACTAAAATAACATTAATTCCAATGGAAAATGCTCCATTTTTGCCCAATCTATCCATTGAAGAATGGATGATATACCATTACTAGGTGTATAGCAGTTCAAATGGCACTAACTTTTTTTGTTTTTTGTTTTTTAATTTATTGGTGCAGTGTATTCCTAGACAGGTGTGGCTTGATTTTAATGGAAGGCAACTAGTGCAATGGCCAATCAAGGAAGTCGAGTCACTTAGACAATATAAAGTTCAATTTCAAAACATAGTCCTTGCAAATGGTGATCTTTTTGAAGTAAAAAAAATAACAGCTGCAGAGGTCAGTGTCCCAACTCTTTTATTCTTTTGCTTTAGAGAATACAAATGCATATAGCTCACATGGGCCACTATTGCTTTAACTTGAGCCGGCATTGAGTTATATGTTAGCATTGATTCAAGACTACATAATTTTGACTTCTTGAATGTGAATGGATATTTAGAAAGTTTGAAAGGTTGTCTTAGATTGCAAGACGCTACCTAGAAACACAGGAAGGTTTCTTGAAAAATTGAAAGCATACTTACCTAAAGATATGAATGGTTGCTTTGATAAATAAGGAAAATATTCATATGCATACCTCCCTCGCTGTAGTACGATGAGGGCAATATAGTGGGACCGCGAACTATCCACATACATGGGACCCTCTGAATTTACTAGATTCCTCGAGTTTTTACCGATCTGAATTGGACAGGACTGCTGAATCGAGGGTCAACAGATGAAGGGTTAGAGGCATGGGATTGACTCCAAACTTTATATTTGGGCCCATCCAAGATGTCTCTTTCCATCCCCTTAGTCATGTGATCAATGGGGTCCTAGGAGGGCTCCATCAAGCTGTCCCTCACCATAATACGGTGAGGGACGTATGCATGTGAATATTTCCCAACTAAGATAACTAAGCAATTCTAGTCCTTTTTTTTTTTATATTCGATGAAAATTTTGGGCCTTAGTGATTCCCCACTTCAACAAACTTCCTACCTTTTTTTCTCTCTAAGTGCAAAGCCCATCCTCTCACAACGTTTCAGAGATTCCGACACAAAATGGGCTGGTTGGGCCCAATACCTGACCTGTAGAGTACTGAGTTTCGGCACTAAGCCACACATCCAAATATTATGTATAAATAATGTATTCTTTGAATTTTAAAAGAAAAAATATCAGAAAAACCTGTATTCTTTTACAGTGGATATCAGAAAAGTATTATGTACAAGTTAATTGCCGATTATCTATCAAATAACAAAATCCAACTTATTTTATTTTAAGATGATTACTAAGCCCACTAGCTCTCTATGTAAAGTAAACAATGCAATCAAACTGGGAATCCAACTTTTTCATTAGCTCTTTCTCTCTGATGCACAAGATATGAACTTACTGCCTTTACAACTAGCTATTGGATAATGTAAACCATTCATGTGGTTGTTGATATTTCTACACAGGCAGATATCATGGTTGATTTCCAATTGGGAAGCCTGGACAAGGCTGATACTTTTGATCCAACATGGACCGATCCTCAAGTTCTATGTAGCCAGAAGGGAGCCAATGTTCAAGGAAGCATTGGGCCTTTTGGGTTGCTGGTCATGGCTTCCAGCGGCTTGGAAGAATACAGTGCCGTCTTCTTCCGGATCTTTAGAGGTCAACATAAACCTGTTGTCCTCATGTGCTCTGATCAAAGCAGGTTGGTCTATTAGCCTTGTTTCTTCAATTGTAACTTTATTTTGTGGGCTCGTCTTCTTGGTATTTTCCTTTTAAGAAAAGTCTCTTTTGGCGGGCTAAGGGGTTTTCTCACACACGGAAAAGTCACACGCCCAAATGTGCGTTGTCTGTTGGATGACACACACACACAGACTAATACAAAAGTCACATGCCCCCACAGTAAGAGTTCTTTGGATAATAATGAGAGAGAGAGAGAGTATTTTATTTTATTTTTATTTTTTTGCAGTGCATGTCCTAACATAGGGGAAAGAATATGTGACACCAAACTTACCTTGGAATAGAACCCTCAATCTCACTTTTTAGTACCACTTGAGATGCAAGTGAACCACAATCAAGCCTACCCTTGATAGGAGCAGTTTGGGGCAGGTCACCCATTTAACCGGAACCTTTCTCATCTGTATTTGATTGGAAATGGTTACCGACCCTTCACTCAAGTAAATCAAATCATTCTAGATATCCACCTTAGATCTATTTTATTTACCTTACTTTTTTTTAACACTCCTTAAAGCAGGGCCCTGACCTGTTTGCATTTAAATTACCCATTACAATTGCATTTTAAAAAAGAAATTGCAATTCGACCTTATGGGTTGCTGGATAGTGCATGGGATGCAGAGTGACTTATAAATGCATCTATACATGTCGCTATCTATGCAATTTTATATGTATCCATGCATGTACATATCTCTCTATGTATGTTTAAATATCTCCCTACCTACTCCTACATGTGCATGAATCTATTTATTTTGGTCAATCATATGACATCATGTCTAACTGCGTACTTTACAGTTTACACTAACTTGGAGGATTCCTGTTGTTATTTGCACAGGTCTAGTTTACAACCTGATGTAGATAAAACAACATATGGAGGCTTTGTAGATGTGGACATTGAGGATGGGAAGCTATCTCTAAGGAGCCTGGTTAGTTTAGGATCTTAAACTCCTTGTCCTATAATTTTGTTGCATACAATCAGAAGGTTTGATTGGGTGTTCTCTCTTGTGGCGGGTGCAGATTGACCATTCTGTCATCGAGAGCTTTGGCGCATTAGGAAGGACATGTATCACAGCTAGGGTGTATCCTACAATAGCCATAGGAAACAAGGTCCATTTATATGCATTCAACTTGGGGACTGAGACGGTGAAGATATCAAATTTGAAGGCATGGAGCATGAGAAAAGCTAAGATTAACTAAAAGAGTGTGTGCATGTGATTTAAGGGTATGATTATTTTCTTAGTTTTACAGTTTGCTATTAATAATAACAACTCTTCTAGGATTAATGCCATCCTTGTAAACTCTTTTTTTGTTAGACAGTTGTTCTTCTTTTTGTTTAATGATTTTTAGCTAATATAGAACAGAACAGCTTTTGAGTCTGACTTCTTCTCTTGTTCCTCTTTCGTGTGTTATATGATATGAGCAGATTGATGACCAACAATGTTTTGATCTTTGGAAAGCTAACTTAAAGTTTTTCTTGATGCATCCAAAATGGTTTGTGAAATTGGATTTTGATTGACTAGAGAAATTACCCTGTGAGAACAGTGGATTCATTGTAGAAAGGTACAAACAAAAGCATTTGTTGACTGTTGATACAGTGAGAGCAGACAGTCTCTATGCATCCAAATTGGGGGGGGGGGGGGGGGGGGGGTGGTTTAAGAGACCAAAAAATTGAATGAAATATTAAGAAAAATTCACGTATTTCATAAATAAAGGGCACACTTTTACAATCATGTAAATGAACTATAGTGTCATTTCATTTAAAATGTTGAAATCTTGGATGCCAAATTTAAAGGTTGAAAGGACCCCCCCAAATAGGGGTGTTCAAGGGCCGAGGCTAGGGTTGAAGAGATTAAAAAATTGAATGAAATATTAAGAAAAAATCACGTATTTCATAGATAAAGGGCCCACTTTTACAACCATGTAAATGAACTATAGTGTCATTTCATTTAAAATGTTGAAATCTTGGATGCCAAATTTAAAGGTTGAAAGGACCCCCACAAATAGGGGTGTTCAAGGGCTGAGGCTAAGGAATATCTAGGACCAAGCCCCGCTTCTAAACTGTAGGAGCCGAACTTAGGCTTGAATCCGGCCACAACTAGCTAGCCCAAGCTCGGCCCACGTGAAAAATAGTTGGCCAAAGCCCAGCCTGAGTTAGATATATAATTTTAAAAAAGAGCTTTTCTACATTGTCTCTAGAAATTATTCCATTTAAACAAATGGGGTCAAAGAGTAAGAGGAATTTTAGGTCATGCTTGGCAACCAAAATGGTTGGGGGAAAAGATTTTCGCTTTCCAAGAGTCATGGAAACTCATGTTTGCCAAATTTAAATCCATGGAGATTTGAACCAAGAGAAATCCTCATTTTAGAGGATTTCTAGAATAACATCCGACCATCAGATTTCAAAATCATGACTTTCGGAGGTCTTCATATGAGAACCAATTTTTCTCTGTTTATGCAGCAACATGAACCATTATTGATGTGAAATTCTTAGTCATACAAATCATCATTGAGAAATTTTTTTTTCCAATGATTGTAAGGAGTCCTCAGGTCTTAAATTCCTCACATTACCAAACATGCTTTTAAGATTGCCTCATGTTTTTTTTTTTTTTCATCTCTTTTATTGGGAAATGTACTTCACCTCTTATTCTCTTGTATAAAAGGACTTTTTAGCCACGGCACGGCCTTTAAACATAATGTCATAAATCTCATTCAAAAGAATCTTTCTTTTAATACTTTATTGTGATTATATAATTATAATGCACAGGGAGATGAGTGTTTTTGAAAAAGAGATAATTAGCGAAAGGTCCCTAGAATTAAATCTTTCCAGCCTCCAGTCCAGGCAAATTCTTTTTAAGGGCTCTGGTCCAAGCAGCTAGACTCTTTGCAGCAAGAAGTCCCTGGATACAATTTTCATGACTAATTTTCCCTTTTCAACTGTTTAAGCATAAAATTTTGAATTTTAAAATTTCAAATCTTCCATCCTCCCTCTCAATCCCTGCTATCCAAAAGAGCCCTTCTCCTTCTCCTTCTTCCCCCCCGCATGAAACCCTCGCCCGATCGCAACAACAGCTTGTATACGGACCATCGTTGCAGAAACCGCAATCGGAGAAGAAAGCACAGAGGATCCTAACTTGGTTGCAGTTCTGCATTTGTAGATTGGAACGATAGGAACCCTCTTACCCTTCAGCGTCCGATAGTTATTCCTCGTTCGTTGTCCTCTGCACGGCAGCCCAGCAATATGGCGTAATCCTATGTAGCACTGGATTTCCTTCAACCTCTGAATCGCCAGCGCATTGAATTGCCTCTGAAAAAAAAAACCCGATTCAACAAGCAATCAATAAAGAAGAACAGAAAGAAAAACAGAAACAAGGGTTTTGGGGTTTGGGATTGGATGGTTACAAGTTCGCCTTCGATCGGGTATTTGGGGACCTGGCCTTCCGTTTTGGAGACTTCTTTCAACCTGTGAATCCCCAGCGCATTGAATCGCCTCTGAAAAAAAAACCCAGATTCAACAAGCAATCAATAAAGAAGAAGAACAGAAAGAAAAACAGAAACAAGGGTTTTGGGGTTTGGGATTGGATGGTTACAAGTTCACCTTCGAAAAGGTATTTGGGGACCTGGCCTTCCGTTTTGTAGACTTCCTCGTGGAGTCTTCTCCGATCAAGCAGTCGTGGCCCACTCTGAATTTCAATCCGGATTTGAGAAACCTTTCTAGAAGACGCACAGATCTCTGTGTAGTTCGAATCGGAGAAGACAACGTTCGTCGGTTTTGCATTTGATAGACTGATCACAGCAGTGGGCCACAACCTTGATTGGTCAAAGGAGATTAGCCGGACTGCGTTCGTCGCCAAGGGTGAAGAGGATATCGGAGTAGCACGGAAGTTCAAGACTGATCTTAGTGAATGAGATCATTGCAGAGAAGAAGCAGCTTGAGGCTTGACTGTCGCTGCGAAGAAGACAACTGTTCACTAGAACAGTTCAAGCCGGGTCGAATCCGGATCAGTTCTAGGTCAGTTTGACCCGACCCAGTTTAGAAAGCCCAGTTCAGCAGAGTCATGCCAGCAGTACAGTCAACGGCCAAAGTTGACTAGGTTCAACTTGACCCACTTTGCAGAAGCCCAGTTGAGCAAAACTCAGTTTATCTGAGTTTTAGTCAAATTTATCTGAGTTCTAGTGAAATTTATCTGAGTTTTTATCAAATTTATTTTTGTTTTTGTCAAATTTATCTGAGATCTAATGCAATTTATCTGAGTTTTTTTTCAAATTTATCTGAGTTTTAGTCAAATTTATCTGAATTTTTTTTAAGATTTATCTGAGTTTATGGAAAATCTATCTAAGTTTTTTGGAAAATTTATTTACATTTCTTGAAATCTATTGCATTTTTAATTTTGTTTGTGTCTTTTGAAGTTTATTTGTGTTGTTTTAAATTTATAGTTTTGGAAAAAATACTCGAGTTTTTCGTAAAATTTTCCAAATTTTGGAAAATTGGTTGATTGTAGTTTGGGCAAATGTATTTGCGTTTTTTGAAATTTATTTGCATTTTTTAATTTTATTTATGTCTTTTGAAATTTATGTGCGTCTTTTGAAATTTATTTACATTTTTTTAATTTTATTTGGATCCTTTGAGATTTATTTACGTCTTTCGAAATTCATTTCCATTTTTTGAAATTTATTTGGATCTTTTGATATTTGTTTGCGTCCTTTTAAATTTATCTTCGTTCTTTTGAAATTATTGCATTTTTTGAAATTATTACGTTTTTTTTAAATTTTGTTTACGTATTTTGAAATTTATTTGTGTTTTTTCAAATTTATTTATATTTTTTTAATTTTATTTACATATTTTGGAATTTATTTGTGTGGTTTGAAATTTATTTACATTTTTTGAAATTTATTTGGATATTTTGAGATTTATTTGCATCTTTTTAAATTTATTTGTGTTCTTTTGAAATTTATTGCATTTTTTAAAATTATTGCATTTTTTAAATTTATTTGCGTTCTTTCGAATTTATTTGCATTTTTTAATTTTATTTGTGTATTTTGAAATTTATTTTCATCTTTTGAAATTTAATTACAAATTTATTTGCGTTCTTTTGAATTTATTTGTAATTTTTCAAATTTATTTAATTTTTTAATTTTATTTGTGTATTTTGAAATTTATTTTCATCTTTTGAAATTTATTTAAAAATTTATTTGCGTTCTTTCGAATTTATTTGTATTTTTCGGATTTATTTGCATTTCTTAATTTTATTTATGTATTTTGAAATTTATTTTCATTTTTTGAAATTTATTTGGCTAATTAAATGGTAGTTGACCATTATTAATGGCATATCCACTAATCGTGGGATATGATTTTGAATAAAGGGTTAATTAGACATTTTAGGTCTTCAAATTTGAAAATCACACTATGAAAAAGGATTATGGACTTAAGGCACTAAAGTAAAATGTTCAGTGACCCGTCGCCGAATGCCCAAAAAAAAATCACTTTTTTACAAACTTTCAATGAAGGCTACTCTACTTGCACTACTCCAAACCTTCATATTCTGTTTCATTTGTTATCATAAATTGTCAATCACAATTTATGAATAGTGTATTCTTTCGTAAAAGGCCAATGAATAGTGCATGCAGCCAATAACACTCTCCTTAATAATACTAGTGCACAAGCTGAGGTTTAGGCTTTTTAACTCATGAAAAATATTCTTGAGACCACTGATTAAGAATCCAAGTTGCTTGAAATAAATTGTGTCCATAAATGGGATGTCCCAAAATTTCACTCTAATAAGAGTTGATCCCACCATAAGATTGAAAATATAATTAATAATGCAATAATGAATATAATAATTATAATATATAAGACTATGGTAATAATTTTATCAATTGAATGCTAATCTTACAGTGAGACCAACTTCTATAAAAGACAAATTTTATAAGACATATCACGGAGAGGTAGCATATTTAATTCAAGTGGCTCAAATTTCTAATAGGTGGGTCCTGACTTTGGAGTAGCACTACTTCCACTCTAATAAAGCCTGAGTGAGACGAGGATGTAGACTTTCTACTAGGGTGTGTTTGTTCCAAAGGATTTTTAATGGGAGTTGCGTCAACAATGTCAATTATACGACCATTTAGAAAGAAATCTTTTTTCCCGTACACTATTGCGCATCATTGCCGTCTAATTAGCGAAAACTCAACCCCAAGGGGTTGGCCGAGTGGTCAGGACCACGGTTCCTCCCTCTTCCGGAGCTAGAGGTCCTGGTATCGACTCCCGGTTCCCCCCTCTTCAGGAACCGAAGGTTGAGTCCACTTGTGTTACCACCAAGGGCCACTCCTAGGGGCCACAGGGGTTTTACCCGGCTTCTCTCTGGGCCCGGAGGGATGAGTCTAGTCCAAAGGATTGGGAACCCTCCGTTAGCAAAAAAAAAAAAAAAAAAAAAAAAAAAAATTAGCGAAAACTCATAAATATCACATGAGTCCCATGTGACAAATGGTGTCAATGCACATTGCATAGCGTGCACGTGCATAGGAGAACACGGTCCCCATTTAGGATCTCTTATATGATGGGATGGAATGTGAGAAGTCCAATCTTTTAAAATGTCACTTTGACCGGTCAAAATTTTAAATTTTAAATTTTGAAAGGCCTTTCAAAAATTTGAAATTCCAGCATCACGATTGTAGAATGCATTGAAGGATTTGGAAAACTTGCTGGTAGCAGCATTTAAAGAATTCAACATTCACCACCAGCAAACAAACAAACCTTAGAAAAAGATGAATGCTCCCATTGATTGAGTTGTTAATTATTAGTGAGGTGAATCTTGAATATCCCCTCAATGCAAGACACCCAATTTCATTATTCGATACGTCATCAGGTTTTCTTCTCTTTACTCCTAACTCAAGCCCTAACTCTCATATACAGACCTGTCACTTCGATGCGCCATGAGTTTGAAAGAAATATTTTAAGAAGCCAGCCTAAAGCACTTTATTCAAGATATCGAACAAAACGGACCCCAATCTTTAATATTTCGGGAATTCTATTCCCACTTCACTGACGAGGAATTCCGCCGGTTGCGCAACCCATAAGACTAAAAATAAGGTTGGTTGTACCTCTCTCGATTGATAGAAAGACATTCAGGAGCTGGGAGGGCCTACCTACTCGCTCCCTCTCTCTCTCTCTCTAATGTGCATGTGAAGATTTAGCATTATGTTGTTGTGATCTAGGGACTGCTGGAATATCTTGGTCATCATGTCTATTGAATTGTCTGCCGTAACAATCTTAATCATTGCAATAACACCCTCGGAGATGACATCTCGAATGAAGTGTGCTCTAACATCAATTTGTTTGATCTTTTCATGATACTTATGATTGTGTGTCAGATCGATCACACTCTAATTGTCGTGACTCGGATCGGGTTAGCGCACAAAGGCACTCCTAATTCGGGATCGGCAATGCTAATGCATTGTGTGCATTTATTTATTTTTCCTCTTTACTATGTACACGGATTTAGAAAGAACATAACGTCCGTGCACGTGATTTCCCACAAGTTTCCGCGGTGAGGAAATCACACACAAGTCATTCACAATCGGGGTGCGGAAGCATGTAGCAAACCAAGTTTGTGAATTCATTCCATAACACAAGACTGATAACACAATTACATGTCATATGATGTCAGAGTGAGCAACGTACATATAGCATTCCCAATGTGTAAGGTTAAATGTTTATACAAAAGATGAATTAGTTAACAGTCCCCGAAAATAAAGGCCAATACAACCAAAATCCAAAATGTATCAAATCACCCTCCCAAAAGATGTTTCGTAACTCATAGCCTGACCGAATGTCTAAACGACATTGTCAGCTTGCAATTCTCCTACTCGTTGTAGTTCTCCAGCCACCTCCTCTAGCTCCTCCTCGGGGATGAGGAAATCTGGACTTGAGTACCAAAATAGTGGGTTAGACACGACGGTCTGGCAGGTGGGTGAAAAGATATAAACAATATAATAATTTATAAGTTACCTTGGAAAACAAGTAAACCTGCTTAAACAATAATTTTCATGAAATATGATGCATAATTTATTCGAAAGCTCATGGTCAATATAAAACATGTACAGGTACCAATGGATAGGAAAACTGGTAAAATGGCAACCACATGAAGATAAATTCTCCATCACTAATGTGATGAGAGCACACTAGAGGCGTTGGTCTCGGACTCACGAAGTGATGAGAACCGACTATATACATATACATATACTAGACAAGACCACGGCCACGGAACCGGGTAGCGGGGGCAAGCGAGAACCCAGACTGCAACTGGCATGATTTATAAGGGTACCCCAAGCTGATGGATCAAGCCAACGAGGTTGTCCAAGCTTAGTGGTGCCGACACATAGGTCACGTGAAGAAATCAGAACTAATATAGGTGTATAACACCTAAACAAGCTAAACAGGGTGCTCAAGGGCACATATATCACATTAATATCTGGTCATGAGTACACAGGGCTAACAAGATGCTCAAATGGCATAATTCATTATTTTTTAAGCATGACTAGTAATGTCACATGAAAATTGAAGAGTACATATGTAATTCGAGTAAAATGAAACACAAATGGATTTCCATATAATTTTGGACCATACATTGAGGCTTCAAGATTAAAACAATGTGTATAAGGGTCCCGTATGTCAGTTTTATTTTTCGCTTGTTACTCCAGAAGCTCGAGGACATTCCAAGGCCCCTATTCACATTGGCAAGTAAAGAATCCTCAATACATTTTCGTGATGGGGTTTCTTTCTCAACTGAGCCTCATACATCACTTCCTCGGTCCCACTATTGCATTGGGGTTCCAAACAGACCTCCTATATGAGCCTTAAAACATCATTTTTTTCAAGTTTACACAGCAAACCCCGGCATGAGGAACAATTGGCTTGAGCCAACCACTCTCTGGGAGGGTTCGCTCTAGCTGTTAGACCCCGACCCAGACCAATCCGATTAGTGTGTGATTAGTATGTGTTTAGTCCTAAGTGGGTTTAGTTATGGTTGGGTTAGAAGTGATTAGTTTTAGTCTTGGATATAGCTTTGGTAATTTTGAGAACGTTTAATATTAGTTAGACACACTCAGGATGGCCTGAGTGCACGTGTGAGCTTGGGAAGATCGTATCGATTTCCGTGTGATTGTGATTTTGATTTCATTTGATTGATATTTCGACGTGTTACAACTTTCGTATTAAGCCCATTTATGTTTGAAGCCCAAAAACCCAAGTTTTGGCCCAAAGAGGGTAAAATTGTCTTTCTTGCACAAATCTGGACACAATTTTCGAGATCTCAAAACCATGTCAAAAATATACTTTTTGGAAACTAGATATTTCGATGATCGTTTTATCCTTCTTCGTCGAAGTCATCCGAGGCCCACAAAGTCATGTTTTAGCCATTTCAAGTTCAAGCCCAATGGGCCCATGAGTCATCACTTAAGTCTCCTTTCTTCCTCTCTTCCATTCATTCCCCCAAATCTCTGCAATTTCTGAAGCTAGGGCAAGGAAAACCCCTTTTTCCCTTTCTCTTCATTTCCTCTTGCATGAGCTAGCTAGTGAGCTCCAAAAAGAACTTCAAAGTCATCATCTTCTTCATCTCCTTGCAAGCTCTTCATTGATACAATTTTCTTAAGGTTTCAAGTTTGGAAAGCTCTCCATTCTCTTCCATCTCTCTTGTTTGACCTTCTCTAGGTAAGAGCTTCAACCCACATCTTTCATGGAGTCTTTTTAGTCCTTTAAGATCATGATTTTCCTAGTTTCAACCCTTTTTCTAAATGGGTTTCTTGTTTTCAAGATTTAGTGAGTTGTGTGGTTTTCTCTTGGATTTTTTTGTAGTGTTGATTAGCTTGAGGAAGTACTTGAGGAGGAGTGTTTAGCTTTGGTCAAGGCAAGTGATCTTTATAGGCTTCATGTGCATTGTATTTTGATTCTATTTCGTTTTAGGAATTGTGCATGTGATTTGTCTACAAGTTTATGATTTTATCTTACTTGATTTGGATGTGTGGATGATGATAAATAAACCCTTGGTGAGCATGAAGGCTCAAGGGATGATATGTGGTTGGTGGATGAGAAGAAGGGGAAGAATGTAGTGAAAGATGTGCAAAGAAAGGGAGATTTCCGCACTCAGCGAGCTCAGGCAGCAGCCTGTTCGCTCGAGCGACCCCTGGGTCCGCTCGAGCGAACATGCCACTGTCTCCTACGGAGCGAGGCAGTGAGTCGTTCGTTCGAACGCATTTTATTATTCGCTCGAGCCAACATTCGCTCGAGCGAACTGTCTACGCCTTGTAAGGTCCGCTCGAGCGAAGTGTCTCGCTCGAGCGAAGTGTCATCAACGTGACAGGTTCGCTCGAGCGAACCTGCCAGTTGCAGGAAGATGAGTTTCTTTCCATTTTGTGTATTTTTCTTGAGGTCCGAAAACTAGACTATGTTAAGGGTTTTGACTTGACATTGTGTAAATGAAACCTCGAAATGCCACCCAACCTCTAAGGACACCAATTCTTGTATATTCTGACATTTGGAGTTTCAATTACACAAAGGTCAATTTGTAGCCTTAGCACATGCTTGTCAGATTTCGTATTTGAATTTCCGTCTTGGTACTATAAGTACAAACGTGCACTTGTTTTGTATTTCAAGTATAAGTTTGTTTTGAAGTTTTGTTAAGAAAAAGGGGATCACTTCCTAAGCGTGTTTTGCATAAATATTATGCCTCGTGCTAGTCTTGCTCGTCGTGTTGTGATAAGTGATTTCCCCCTTTTTATCTCGACGTGTTTGATCGTGCTTCGCGTGTTTTGTGCATTCATGAATTAAGTAAACACCACTGAGCTTAGACTGCCCTTTCGGTTTGATCCGCTGTCTGGGGGTCTTTAAACATGTGGACTGTCTGCAGACTAGTCGTGTATTTATTACACATCGTGCGTGTCCGGTTCCGCGGCCGGAATTCCCGTCTTTGTGGGAAATCGTGTCGTGCTTATATTATGTATATCGTGCTTGTCGTGCGTGCTTGCTCTTTTCATTATATAAATGATAGAGAAAGGATGGGCTCTTTGTGGTTGATAACTATTCATGATATATTATGTACTCATGCTAGATTATTTTGTATCTCAGCTTTGTTCGTACTCTTGAAAAATGTATCTCAACTTTGATAGTACTTCATACCAAAGATTTGCTCACATGTTTTCTCTAAATGTTATTGTTCATGTTCATGCCTAAATTGATTACCTGCCAAACCGTCGTGTTTGACCCTTGTTTATTGGTGCCCAGGTGCAGGAGACGTTGCCTTTGAGGAGGAGCGTCAGGAGGAGGCTTGTGAGCCAACTCCCGTGAGAGAGTGGCAGCCCGACGATGTCATTTAGATGTCGGTCTGGTTCTCGAGTTTCGTCACCCTTAGTCTTGGGGTTTCTTTTGACTATTTTGAGATTGTATTGACCTTTATTGGTCTCTTATGGGTCGTACTAAACTTAACTTGTTTTTGTATTAGTTCTATAACTTGAATATTAATGGGAATGCTTGATAGCTTCTTTCTATGATACCATGCCTTGTGATCATTTGTTATGGCACCCAAATGTTTTGTTGGGCTCATCTTGATGTGTTTTGCTACACGCTTCCGCATACTTGTACGTGTGAGCCAGATTCCGCGTGTCTTTGGGAATCCTCACCGCGGGAACCTGTGGGAAAGCAATTAACAACACCGAATGCAATGCAACACTCGTCGCGGGCCCGGGATCCGTTCCGGGGTCGCGACACTAGCGAACTGGCCCTAGGCAGGTTGGCTCAAGCCAACGAGCCTCTGGATGGGGTTCGCTCGAGCGAACTCTGTCAGAAACTGGGTTTTGTGCATTTTGGGCCCCTTTCTTCCTCCACTTGCAAACCCCTTTGAGCCTCAACTCTTCTACATAAAAGGACTCCAAACCTCCTCAAAACCACACTTATTCCTCCATCAAAAATCCCACAAAATACATCATATTCATCTCATTCCAATCTCATTCAACACAAGAAAAACCCATCATCCATGGAATCCATAAGAACACATAAAACAAGTTTTATCAAAATAAAAATGCATACATTTCCAAGAGATTAAACAAGAGGGGCAAAGACCTATCAATATGCACATTTCGAAAATCAATAGAAATCATAGAAAGAGCATAGATAAAAGCAAGCATTAAACCACCAAGACAAATAATGAAAACCAAGATTTTCTCACAAAACATGTTAATATTCAAAATCATCCATTCATCCACTTGCTTTGGCCTCCAAGCTAGCTAAACAAGCTCTTAATCTCACTCCTAACCCAAAGACCTCTAAGCTACACAAAAACCCTCAAAATACACCCATTTAGAACCCTAAATGGTCAATACAAAGAATAAGAAGGAGAGAACTCCCAATAATGGAGATGGAGACTCTCTAGGGCTAGGAAAACACAATTATAAAAGATGAGAGTGATTGCTTCCATGGAGGTTCTTCAAATGACAAGAGCTTGCTCAAAGAAGACCCTAGGATGGCTGGATTTCTCTCCTAATGGCATCAATGGAGAGCTCTCAAGGTGGGGAAGAAGATGTTGGAGTCCATTTCTCCATTTGGGCAAAAGTTGGAGGGGGTTGGAGATGATGAATAAGCAAGAAGAACTAAGAGGAGAAACCCTAGAGTGGTTATAGCACTCTTCCACAAGGAGCCTGAGAAAAGAGGATAAGGAGAATGAGCTCACTATATAAACAAAGTGGAGGTGGGTCCCACAACTTACAAAGGTTGTTGGGCTAAAAACATAGATTTTCGAGCCTCGGATGAGTTCAATGAAGAAGGAAAAAATGTTCGTCATAAAATTTAGTTTTCAAAAAGTATATATTTCAAGGGTTTTGGAGACATCAAAATTTATGTCCAAATTTTGTATAAAAAGACTGTTTTGCCCTTGAAGTTGGAAAAGACAAGTTTCGGGGCCTCGAACATGAACGAAATGCGAAAGTTGTAGAGGCTAATGAGATCAATCAATTGGAGTTAAGACATGAATTTTCGGAATCACGGATAATCCCCCCACACTTATGCAAAGACACAGAAAGACCCTCCAAGAGTCTTATAGAAATAAAAAAGGCTCTCAAAACTCCCTAAAACTATATAAAAGTTATTCTAATCCCAAACTTAAACAAAATATATTAATCTCACTTAGAGCTAATACACGACTTAATTAGTGCTAATCGCGGTCGCTTGGGTCGGGGTCTTACACTAACTGTCACAGAACACGGTAGTTAGCTTATGTTCCATCCCAGATCACCGACCAAGCATTCCTTTAGTGCCTCTATAACTGCCATATATTCTGCTTCAATGGTAGACAAAACAACTGTAGATTGCTAAGTTCCAACTAATGGCACCGCTAGGAAAAGTGAAGGCATAACCTGTCAAGGACCTTCTTCTATCTAAATCTCCAGCAAAATCTGAATCAACATATCCAATAACACTTCCAGAAGTGTTGTTGTTTCTGTAATACACTATCCCAACATCAGTAGTATCTCTCAAGTAATGAAGTATCCATTTCATTGCATGCCAATATGCCTTCTCAGGGTTATCCATGTATCTGCTAACTACACTAAACGTGTGTGAAATGTTGGCCTCATATAAACCATGGCAGACATGATACTCCCAACTACACTGGCATAAGGAACATGAGACATGTACTCCACCTCTTCCTTAGTTTGTGGTGATAAAGCGGCAAAAAGTTTGAAATGGGCTACCACTTGAGTATTCATAAGTTTCAAACTCTGCATACTAAAGCGTTCCAGAACCTTATCAAGGTACCCCTTTTGTGACAAAGATAATTTGTCGCTTTCCCGTCCCTTCGAATCTCCATTCCAAGAATTTTGTTCGCAGCACCTAAGTCATTCATCTCAAATTCACCACTCAACTGAGCCTTCAACCTATTGATCTCAAATATGTCCTTTGCAGCAATCAACATGTCATCAACTATAAAGACAAATAGTCATACGAGTCATTTGAGAGCTTCTTATGATAGACACAATTGTTTATAGTGTTCGGCCTCAATGCCTACATCCACTACCGGAGTGTGTTCCTACATCCCACCGGATTTCTACTAAGTATGATTTTCAATAGGCTAAGTAATAACCTTTACATTATGCTTTCCAAAGCTAAGCAATAACCTCTTAGGTTTTATAATTCACACTTAACCTTACACTTATACTTTTCTAAGGCTAAGCAATAACCTATAGCCCTAAGGTTTTCTCTCTAAGTTGTGTCTAAAATATACTTGAAGAGATACAATTTTAAGCACAATAAAATGCCTCTAAATTGGCGGATATAAAAGTGAAAACCTAACTCACACATGCACTATATGAATGCTCGATGTGTATGCATGATGTCCTTAATCAAATTAAAAATAAAAGCTCATAAATGTATGTCAAAAGGCTTTTAAAAGTTTAAATCATAAATGATACTTGATTGAGGTTGAAATACTAATCACATGTTAAAAAGACAACTTGTAAAAGATATACCTATCTAGTTCAATCACGTTGTGAAATTTCTAAAACCAAAACAAGTGATGCATGAGGTCTTCAATCAAATTTAATAATGTAGCTCAATACATGTATGCTTAAAGCATTTGAAAGTGTTAATTACAAAAAGGTGTTGATTGAAGTGAAAGGACAAATCACATGTAATTTGAAAATAAACTTAAAAAAGATATACCTATCAATGCTAAGCAAGTAGTGAAACTTTAAAAACCAAATTCATGTGATTTGTGAGTGTTGTTTAATCCAAAACATAATATAGATTGAAAATGATTCTCTTGTCATGGAAATATGTTAGATCTATGTTGTTTGCAATTTGATGGTTAGCATATGCATTCATTTTCATCACTTCACCTAGTTTCAAAATTGCATCTTGGTAAATTGAAAATCATGTTTGTAAATTGACCCTATCATGTTTTATTCAAAATGCTTTTGGTTGATTTCATCTTGTTTCCAAATGTGATTTTATTTGACTTACAAATCTTTAGTTTTCTGTGGTATACTTGGTTTCTAAAGATTTTTTAGTCAAATCCTTCAGAACTTCTGAATTTCTGACTGTATACACTGTCGGTCAGCTTGTCGGTCAGGTGTCGGCTAACTGATCAGCGAACCGAGCTTAACTGAGCTTTTGTCGGTTCCAATTCTAGCAAGGTGGTTTTTCTGTCGGTCAGCTTGTCGGTCAAGGTTCAGTTGACCGAAGGTGTCTCAGTACTTGACCGAACTCTATTCAGTTCTGATTCCAGAGAGCATGTTTTTCAATCATTTTGCTCTGTCGGTCACATGTCGGTCGACCAAGTGAGTCTTGGTGAACCGACAATAGAATTGTTTCAAAAATATATGACCGTTGTAATATGACCGTTGGGTTCGGTCGACCGAACTCTATATGTCGGTCGACCGACAAGAGATCCGTTGGACACATATTTTCTCTTATAAAAAGAACTCTACCTTGTTTTTGGAGTGAGGCCTTGAGAGTCTCTTTGGAGACCAATCTTGGGAGTTTTTCTGAACATCATTCAAACCCAAATATCAAGTATAACACAAGGGAGCAAGAGGAACATCTTGGAAAGACAAAGCTTGGTTCTATAGTCAAACATCTTAGTAAGCTTTGCTTTTCTCATATCACTTGTTACATGCTAGTTTAACTTATTGGAAAATCTCTTCTAGCATGTTAACTATGATGTGTTGAATCCATTATATTATATCTTTGATTTATTTATTATTGGATTCATCACTTAGTCTCAAACCAAGTCATTGCCTTGTTGTATAAATCATGCTTACTTCAACATCTTTGATTCTAATTGATGCATGATCTCTCTACTTGGTTGAGTCTTTAGCTAGTTGTTTTGACTCTATGATCTCATAGGAAACCTTTATGTTGTGAAAACAACTTTGCTCTTTCATTACATGTTCTTTAAGATTTAAATTTTCTTACAACTTACATTTCCTGATTAATGAAATCTTTACAAGTTGTCTTTTGAAAAAGAACATGTGATTTGCAATACAACTTCAATTTATCTATCTCTGCACTTTAAACTTTGAAATGCTTTAAGCATATATCATTTGAGCCTTTTCTTTTAACTTTGATTGAAGTTTACACACACACACATCATGTTCATTCATCTTTGCATTACATAGAGTGTTGTGTGAGTTTGTTTTACACTTTCATATCCGCCTAATTTAAAGGCATTGTAATTGAGCTTATATTGTATCTCTTAAAGTGTTTGTATAGATACTTTCTTTGAGAAATCATCTGTTGTAAAGGTTATTGCTTACCCTTAGAAAAACATAGTGTAAAGGTTATTGCTCAGCCTTTGAAAAGCATAGTGTATAGGTTATTGCTAAGCCTAAGAAAAGCATAGTGTTAGAGGTTATTGTTTAGTCTTTTGAAAAGCATAAATAGTGTAAATCCGGTGGGGTGTTGATCACAAGCCGGTAGCGGATGTAGGCATTGAGGCCGAACTACTATAAATCATTGTGTCATGGTGCATGCTTTGTGGTGATTGTTTTTAGCTTCCGCATTTTATTTGATAATCATCACTAGTGGCTAGTTAATTTTAAAGAAATTAAAATTTGGCTTAATTGGTCACTAATTTGTAGCTCACCCTATTCACACCCCCCCCTCGGGTTAAAGCTCTTGGACTTTCAAAATTAACAACCTAAGATTCAACCAAGTATAGGAACCATGTTATATGTGATCTCAAAACATGATTCACTTAGATATACCAATTTGAGTCATACTTGGTGTGAATTAAGGTGGTGCATCCAAAATAATAAATCAATTCAATTGTATACATGTTAAGGACACAACAACTCATAGTTTAATAGGCTAAAAATAATTTACCAATAATTTAGACAAAGCATGAAAATATATGACAAGAAAAACTAAGCTTACTTGGATAATTTAACTCATGATTCCAAGTTTTAGCTTCCCTTTTAACAAACCAGCCTTTCTTAGTTCATTCCCCTTTGTTTGGCCTCAAAACACCTCTAGGAGTCCCTCTTGGTTCCTCATTTTTTGCCTTGAAATGAGTTGTTTGTATAGAAAAAGTTATCCAATGGTTAGTTGTTCGGTTGACCGAAATCCTAATGGTCAAATTTCCAACGGTCAGAAAATCAAAACCCACAATTATGTGAAAATTCGGTTGGCCGAATTGTGCAACAGTTCGGTTGACTGAAATAATGATTTTGGTTCTGTGAGTTTTCGGTCAGCTATTTTCCCAGATTCGGTTGACCAAATTTTCCCTGAAATCTTATATGAAAGTGTTTTTCTAAAGAGGGAAGATTGGTCATGGAAAGTCATGCTTAGATTCATGTTTAGATCGATCCACAAGGATGTTTTCCAAAACATGAATTGATTTATTATTTTATCAATGCCTAATATGATTTTGAAATTCTAAGAATATAGGCTGGCATGATTCAAAAACATGAACCTATCAATGGCTATATAAAATTAGTTGCTTCATCCTTTTGTTTCAAATAAATGAGGGATTTGACTCACTTTTTTCTAAATTCTCGCTTGATTCTTCTAAAAGTAAGCGATTTAAATTATCTTATCTCTACAGAGTCTTTAAGGCTCTGTGGCCAAACCATGTGGGGCCTATCAGACCACCACATTCCAATAAATTTTCAATTAAAAGTAGTGTAAAAGAGACATATAATGTCACAATAACACATCATTTAACTTATTTTCTAAGGATCTTTAGAGAAAAATAGCCCTTAAATCCTTGTAAAATGGTTGAGCCATCAAATATCGATATTGAAATTAGAGGGTCTTCCACCAATTTTTATATTTTATTTTTTACTTGTTCACCCTTATTTCATAATAGCATGGAATGTCTTTTGTTTCCGTGATACAGTTGACTTATTTTCTAAGGATTTTTACGGAAAAATAGCCCTTAAATCCCTGTAAAACGGTCGAGGTACCAAATATCCGATATTTAGATTAGAGGGAGGGACTCCCTCCTATTTTTATTTTTTTATTTTTGACTTGCTCGCCCTTATTTCATTATATCATGGAATGTCTTTTATATTCCATGATACAGTTGACTTATTTTCTAAGAATTTTCACTAAAAAATAGCCCTTAAATCCTTGTAAAACGGTTGAATTCTGTGATACAGTTTACTTATTTTCTAAGAATCTTTATAGAAAAATAGTCCTTAAATTCTTGTAACATGTTTGAGGGACCAAATAATTGGTATTGAAATTAGAGGGTCTCCCTCCGATTTTTATATATTTATTTTGACTTGTTCACCCAGATTTTTTCATGATATCATGGAATATCTTTTATATTCGGAAATACAATGGAATATGCCTTCCATCTCCTTCATGAAAACCTTATTGACAATACCAAATATTGTGGAATATGTTTGCAACGTATGGACAGTGACTCCCAATTGCAAACAAATCAATTTCTATTAGCTCTTTAAACCTATAGTTGAAGCTAATTAACACAAAAGGATCCAAATTGACCTTGAGAATTTCCATCTAGGGACTTTGAATCCTCCCATTATACTATATTAAGCTAGGAGGTTTTGACTTCAATTTTGACCGATGGTTATGTAACTACTCATGCAACTACCCACTCATTTTTTCATCATACCACTCATGCTTCAGTTGTTCCTATGTAACTATACATTTTTTCAGTTGTTCCTATGTAACTATACTCTTTTTGCTCCAATTTCTCTATATCTATTTTATCCAACTTGTCCTATGGAAAGAGGTAATTCTTTTTAATATGAGATAATTTATTTTGCAGTGCAGGAAGATACCGTGCTGAGCACGGATTATTGGGCAAGTATTCATTATGTTGAAATGGTTTTTACACTTGGGATGGCTTAAGACCTTATTTGAATTTGCTAGTTGTTTATTTTTTCTTAAATGTTATAATTATAGCCTTTTCTTATTATAAAGGAATTAGGAGCTGAGCACATTTCAGCTTAATTTAGAGAGGTTTAAAACTAAAACCCCATTTGAGAAATGATATACCCAAAGAGCATGTAGGCTTGTTGGAGGAGAGCTGGAATTTCAAGTTAGAAGTCATGAGTTCAAGACTTTGCACAACTAATGCTTAATAATGGTTGCTAAAAATTATCAATCAACTTTACAAGAAAGGGAAGGAGTCTCATGGACACAAAAAATAATGCTATTGTTTAGCAAGTGATCAAATTATGAAAGAAAGAAGATTTTCGGAATTGTGGCCATCCTGCGCAAGCTTTACTTTTTTTTATCATAACTTGTGAATCAAGTCTCCGATTAAGCCAATGTGAGATGCGTTGGAAAAAGGACTCAAAGTAGAGGAATATCATGTCTTAAGAGGGTCTCCCAATTCTGACGTTTTGGGGGTCAAAACAGGCTGTCAATTGGAGGGATATGAGGGATGACAATTTGAAGGATTTCTGTTTCTTTTTCTTCTTGTATTTTTTTTTTCTTTTAAGGGGAGGCTCTTTTGCTCTAGAAAAAATTATTTTTCTTTAATCTTTGTTAGAAAGTGAAGGTGGAGATTGAGTGGTGTAATAAACAACTTTGAAGGCTTTTAATAATGGAGATTTGCTTCTTTATTCTTGTTTGTTCTACAATGCTTGGCTAATCCGTGGATTAGGAGGAGGAAACCAAAACCGGTGAGATTGTTCCTTATTATTTTTCTATGTCTTTCCCTCATTATGCTTAATGATTTAATAGGTTCTCCTTCATGAATGTTATTCAACTTCTGGTTTTGCAAAGATTTTTTGGAATGTCTTTTACTTTTTATGCTTGATCTTGATATATCATGTTTAGGTTGAATTCCTTTAATGGTTTGTGCTTGATCTTGATAAATAGTGATTAGAGTTTCAATATATTGAAGTGAAGGGAGTCTTAGGTACTAATTAGAGAATTTGATTTTTAAGAAAAAGGGTTTTCAAAGCTAAATCTTTCGATCAAAGGTAATTTGCTTGCACATTGGATTGAGTTTTGTTGGGATAAGACTATGCAGTAATTTTGGAATAATTAAATCTGTTTTGGTGAAATCCAATACCTTGATCTCTCTTTCTCTGATCAGTTTGTGTTTAGATTACCTTTGATATCATTTTAGTTATTATTTTCTTGATTAATTGTGGTTTCAAAATCCCTAGTGTGAAAACTGATTGAGGATTTTTGGATCTTGTTTCTACAAATCTCTGTGTGTCGACCCGTATTTGCCATTATCTACTTAATAGAAATTTGTGTGATTGCAGTTAATTATTTTGAGCACATCATATGGTATAAGACACAACATGTGGTACCTTTGTCAATATACGGTATAATGCATATAAACTGGTATACTTCTAAAAGCTGGTACTCAACAGACCCTTCATTTGGTAAGTTAAGTTGGTATCCAAAGTAGAAAGTGATACTCTTTGGCCTTCGACAACATCCGGTACTATCTATTTCCTATGGTACCTGCATGATCAATTGGTACCTTTGGGGAAATCCATTATCATACATAACATATGGTATAAGATACAACATCTGGTACCTCTCTCAATATGAGGTTATAATGCATCAAAACTGATATCCCTTCTAAATATTGGTACTCAACCTTCGTATGGTAAGTCCAGCTTGTATCCAAAGTACAAAGTGGTATTCTTTGACCTTCGACAGCATATGGTACTATGTATCTCCTATGGTACCTTAGATTATAAATTGGTACCTTTGAGGAAATCCGGCTGCTATCATACATAACAACTGGTACCAAATGGAGCATAGAAGTTCTCTGGATTAAATGTTGCCTAATTTTCAATCTGATTTAATTACCATGTATTACAACCAGTCGGTTAGTCTATTATCGATTTTTTTTTTTTGGAACTTAATATTTTTTTTTTCTACAAAATGGAGATTTATTGGAACATAGAACATGCTATTTAGATATCTATACTAATTGTAAGAAAATTTACTGCTACTTTAGGATACGACCAGCTAAAGATATATAGGAGTTTCCTTGAACAATCCTGATGATCAGCAAAAATTGAGCTTCCTTGTACTAGATGATGTGCAACTCCTAGAAGTTTTGATTGTTCTAAAAAATACATTCTTAAAGAAAAGTACAGTAACAAGAATGTAGATGATGGTCTAGCGTTTGTTTTGTTTTGGGTCTCTCACATGGGTAATAGGGAAAATTATGTCTCTTGGGACCATTGAAAGTTTGAAGAAAGACCCACTTGTGCCTCACATGCATTTTTAATTGACAGCTGAAGAAATTGTACATTCCCAGATGAAATTTTATGAAAGCTACTAGAATGGATTACTAGTTCTAATTTAACCAATTAATGCAGCGGAAATAAACCAATCAGACACTATAGAACTAGCTATCTACCAATCACACACCACAAGAAGGCTGACACAATATTTAACGTGGAAACCCTATCCAGGGAGAAAAACCACGAACCAGAAATCAAGAGTTCACGAACAGTTACAAGATATACTCACAAGCTCCTTTACCTCAGTTTGTACCTCGACCTAAGGACTGTAGTTATTCTTGCAAAGAATCCACTGACACGACATCCACCGTGCCCCGTTCTCCTTACTTGATCTCCTCGCACCTTGTCAACCAAGATGATCAATCTTCTACAAGAAAAGTAGAAGCAGCAATAACCTTCTAGAGCAGCCCTTCAGAATAATCTCTCAATGGCTCTAGAGAATAAACTCTCTCTAAAATATCTCTGATTCAGATTAATGAGAGTTGTGATGGTGGTGATTCCTACTAGGGTTGAGAGAAACACCCTATAAATAGCCCAAAATTCGTGCCTTAGACTTAGTGCACAAGTAGGACTCAAACTGGGAAAGATAGTCTCAAAAGGAAACTAAATCTGATAGAAACTGGAGATTTCCCGAACTCTGCACACCTGTCCAATCGATCGCCCCTGCAGGTCCGATCGATCGGCCTGACATTTAACTGAGGCCTTTTTCTGACCGATCGATCGGTCTGAGGCTCCGATCGATCGGGCCTGGGAAATTCGCCCGGTTTGCTTTTTTCTTCTATTCTTCACTTCAGCTCTTCCGGCGACACATCCACAGTCCATTCTAAAATAAATTAGAAAATACAACTCAATGGACCCAGAGTTTTGTCCAACCCATGAATTAGTCAATAAAAATACTAACAATCTCCCCCTTTGGCAATTCATGGACAAAACTCCCTAGAACAATACAAATGATCTACCCAAGAGAAAAACCCAAAATACATTGAATTTAAAAAAAACCAGCATTTGTAGATCTTTGCTTGTTTCTCCCCCTGGCTTCAGTATTCTCCCCCTTTTTATCCACAATTGACAAACACTTTTCTTCAAGCAGCTTCTATCAATCTGGATTCTGCAGCTCCCCCTAAATAAACTCCCCCTCTAGATGAACTTCGTATCAGCACTGGGGTGGGGGCTTGATCTTGTAGATGAGGGGTGATGAGGCTTTGGCACACACACTTGCATTTTCAGATAGTTCAGCATAGTGTGTACCAATACAGATGGAATGTCTTCTTTCTTGACCTAGACAACTTTGGTTTTCATATGTGACACTTCCTTCTGCTTTTTCCATTGCTTTTGGTTTAGAGACTTTCGCAGCTTATTGCAATGGGATCGAATGTGTCCTTTAATTCCACAGTGATGACAAGTGGGTATACGTTCAGGACGTAGCACATTCTTCTTCTTAGCATCTGTATTTGTAACGTGACCAACATAATTAGTAACAACTGAATTTTGAACAAAACAATTATTACCTTTGGCTTTTGATGTAGATGCTCCGTCAGCGTAGCCAATGCCATGCATGTTATTCTTTGCCTTTTGTCTGCACAGGATGTCATCAAGTTTTTTAGACCCAGCATTCATCCTGTTTAATGAAGCCTTGCTTGTATCCAACTCAGAAAGAACAATCTTGAGTCTTCCTTGCAAGTCGGTATTTTCAGCTTTCAAGGTCTCCATATCATGATTAATCTAGTCACACTTTTGTGCTTCAGCAGTCAACATATCTGCCAATTTGTTATTTTCAGCCTCTAAGTGACTCACTTTTGTAAGAGCTTCAGACAATTCAGCTTTTAAAGAAGTATTCTGCTCTTCAGATTCTTTCCAGCTTGTAGCCACTTTTTCATTCATCTTGAGCATCTTCATGGTCTTTGCAAACAATATATGATATTCAGCTTGCCAATCATGTTCTGTCTCTGACTCACTAGCATCTTGATCAGTCCCTTCATCAGAAACTATTGGAGTAGCAGAAACAGAAGTTGCCATGAATGCCATGAATTTTTCTTTGCTAGCATCAGGCTTCTCAGACTCAGATCTTTTATCATCTTCCTCAGAAGTATCATCATCCCAAGTCAAATTGAAAGCCTTCTTCTTTGGTTTCTTGTTAGCACAGTCACTAGCAATGTGTCCATAACCATGACACTCAAAACATTTAATCCCTTTAGAAGTTTTCTTCTTTACAAAATTTTTAGGGACTTTCAAATCACTTTTCTTCCCCTTCATAAAAGCTTGAAATTGCTTCATAAACTCAACAGCAACTCGGGGATCAATCTCCTCAGAATCAGACTCAGAATCGCTAGCAATTTTCTTGTATGATTCTTTGGAGGCTCTCAAAGCAACACCTTTGGATTTTGATTTTCCATTGGTTCTTAGGTTTGCTTCAAAAGTCTGAGGTTGCCAACTAATTCCTCAACTTTGAGAATATTCAGATTTTTATTCTCTTCTATGGCCACAACCTTTGCATCAAACCTTTCTGGAAGAGACCGCAAAATCTTTTTCACAATTCTATTTTCAGGAATTGGTTCTCCCAAAGTAAAGGTATCATTCACAATTGTATTCAGCTTTGAATTAAACTCATCAAAAGTTTCATCATCTTCCATCTTTATGGTTTCAAAGGCTGTATACAATTTCTGAAGTTTCGACTGTTTGACAGTGTCAGTCCCTTCATGCATAGTCTGCAGAATATCCCAAGCTTCTTTTGCAGTAGTGCATGTAGAAATTCTACGAAACTCAGATATGCTAACTCCATTATAAATAGCATTCAAAGCCCTAGAGTTGCAAGTGGCTGCCAATTCTTCATCCTTTGTCCACTGTTTTTCAGATTTAAAATTGGTTTTCCCATCAGTAGTGACAGTGGGCAAGGAATAGCCTTTCTTAATAGATTTTCAGACTTTCAGATCTATGGCTTTTACAAAGGCAACCATTCTGGCTTTCCAATAAGCATAATTAGAACCATCCAGCAGAGGAGGCTTATTGGTTGAAGTGCCTTCTCGATAGACATCCATTCTAGCAATATTTTGATCAACACAATAAAATAGTGCAACCCTCTCTGATACCAATTGAAATTTTATGAAAGCTACTAGAATGGATTACTAGTTCTAATTTAACCAATCAATGCAGCGGAAATAAACCAATCAAACACTATAGATCTAGCTATCTACCAATCACACACCACAAGAAGGCTGACACAATATTTAACGTGGAAACCCTATCCAGGGAGAAAAATCACGAACCAGAAATCAAGAGTTCACGAACAGTTACAAGATATACTCACAAGCTCCTTTACCTCAGTCTGTACCTCGACCTAAGGACTGTAGTTATTCTTGCAAAGAATCCACTGACACGACATCCACCGTGCCCAGTTCTCCTTACTTGATCTCCTCGTACCTTGTCAACCAAGATGATCAATCTTCTACAAGAAAAGTAGAAGCAGCAATAACCTTCTAGAGCAGCCCTTCAGAATAATCTCAATGGCTCTAGAGAATAAACTCTCTCTAAAATATCTCTGAATCAGATCAATGAGTGTTGTGATGGTGGTGATTCCTACTAGGGTTGAGAGAAACACCATATAAATAGCCCAAAATTCGTGCCTTAGACTTAGTGCACAAGTCGGACTCAAACTAGGAAAGATAGTCTCAAAAGGAAACTAAATCTGATAGAAACTGGAGATTTTCCGAACTCTGCGCACCTGTCCGATCGATCGGCCTGACATTTAACTGAGGCCTTTTTCTGACCGATCGATCGGTTTGAGGCTCCGATCGATTGGGCCTGGGAAATTCGCCTGGTCTTCTTTTTTCTTCTATTCTTCACTTCAGCTCTTCCGGCGACACATCCACAGTCCATTCTAAAATAAATTAGAAAATACAACTCAATGGACCTAGAGTTTTGTCCAACCCATGAATTAGCCAATAAAAATTCTAACACCAAACACTCAGGTCAGGACGCATCAAATGTTGGCCAGAAGGATTAATCTGGGGTTTGAGAACTTTGCTCCTTTAAAAGGGGCTTCTATGAATTGGGCAACTGGTTATATAAGCTTATTAAACATCTCTAGTTGTTAGTTAAATGTGTGTGTGTGTGTGTATATATATATATGATTGTGTTAATTGTCTTTTCACTTACACTATACAGCTCATGGTCTTAGATGATATGACTTGCAACTGGGGCTTCTCAATTCAAGTTTTGCTTTATTTCCTGAATTAATTTCTGTGAGAAAAAAGAATCTTCCATTTGAAAACTTGATATTTCTAAAGGAAAAACAAAATTATGGTGTTTTGTTTTAAAGGATTTTTACCAAATAATTATAAGAAATTCCACTATATGCCAAAAAATAATAGACTCGATTTTCTTCCAAAAAAAAAAAAAAAAGATAACCTAGAGTTTAAGGTTTATTTCTTGATAAAAATGTCCATGGGTTGTAATATATTAACTGATTTCCCTTTATAAGTACCTCAAGAAACTTGCCATCAGTTTAGTTTTTTTGAAAGGGGAGCTAAAAACATCATTAACTTATATTTAGGTTCATAAAAGAGCATGTTAGAGCTCGTGATAATTTGAAGGAATTGAATGAATTGAATATCATAACAAGTAAGCAACTAAAATAAGTCCCAAGCTTTTGGGTCTAATATTAGGTTTTTGTTTGTTGCTAATTTGATGGATTCACTATCACTTTCACTGTCAAATGATCACACACTCATGCATCTTAGTTTTGACTTTGGAATCTAAGTTTCTAGCTTGCATATGCATTTGATTTTCAAATGAATTAATTATGCATGTTTTTAGAACTTAAATGCACCTTTAAAAAGCTAGTTCTTCATGCATATTTTTGGAAAATCAAGTTAGGTATCTAGGTTTGTGATTTACATACATTCATCATTTTTAGAATCTTGTTATTATGCTTAAATCACACTGGCCATGAGTTCCAAGTTTCATCTTTGGAAAATTGTAATTTCTGCAGGAACTCATCCCAGGCCAGTTTACTCGGTCGACCGACCCCTGCACCCGGTCGACCGAGCCAACTAGCTGTTGGGCATCTTGGCCAGTATATCCGGTCGACTGAACCCTGTCTAGGTCGACCGGGGAACTATCCGTTGGACTGTTTTTTCTATATAAGTCCATTTCATTCCTTTCTTTCAAGAGGCTTGTTGAGTGAATCTTTAGAACCATTTTAAAGCCTAAGAAAGAGGAATAAGTTGAGAAAGCTAGAGGGCTATTGGAAATCAAAATGTTTGATATTTAAAGGTATATCTTTCCAAGTTAAGATTGATTTCCATTTCATTTAAAATCAATGCATGTTTTACTTTTTGTAACTTCATACTCGCATGATTTCTAGCTTTAATTGAGCTGTTTTGCAAACACCAAACCACTTATTCATATTAGATTGTTTTGCAAACACTCTTGTCTCAATCACATGTGTTTTAGTCTTTAAACTTCATACAACTTGTGTAGTATGTCTTTCAAAGTTGTTTTGAATATTTCATGTGATTAATTAGCTTATCACTTCAATCATCTATTTCTGTACTTAGATGTTCAAATGCATCAAGCATTCATTTAAGAGCTTTTTTTTAGAAATTGATTGAAGTAAACATTCATACACTTTGAGCACACACCTTAGCTAATTGTTTGTGTATGTTTGTATCTTGTTTTAAACTTTCATATCAGCCTATTTAAGAGGCAAATGTATTGAGCTTAAATTGTATCTCTTTGAGTGTTTGTGTAGACACTATTTTGAGAGAAATCTTTCTATTGTAAAGGTTATTGCTTAGCCTAAGAAAAGCACATTCTAGAGGTTATTGCTTAGCCTTGGAAAAGCATCTTGTAAAGGTTATTACTTAGCCTAGAAAAGCACATTGATAGGTTGTTGTTTAGCATAGAAAAACATCGTTGTAAAGGTTATTGCTTAGCCTTTTGAAAAACATAAATAGTGGAAATCCGGTGGGGTGTTGGTTCACAAGCCGGTAGTGGATGTAGGCATTAAGGCCGAACCACTATAAATCTTTGCGTGATGGTGTGTGCTTGTGGTGATTGCTTTTGTTAGCTTCCGCATTTTGTTTGATAATCATCACTAGTGGCTAGTTAATTTTAAAGAAATTAAAATTGGTCTTAATTGGTCACTAACTTGTAGCTCACCCTATTCACCCCCCCCCCCTCTCGGGTAAGGATCCCGGACTTTCAATTGGTATCAGAGACTTGTGCTCTGTTTTAGGATCAAGTGTTTTGGAACTCTTGATTAGGTGTAAGAACCTAGAGTTGATAACCCTAGTTTTGTAGTTGAATGAATACTATTAGAATGGATTCCACCAAGTTACATTGTTTAGATTTTTGTGTAGATTCCTCTAGACCCCTCTTTCTTCCACCTATTGGATTTTCAAACCTTCAATTTAATGAATCTCAATTTGACTTAAAAGAAGAAGAAAATGATGAAAATGAAGATGACCTTCAACAAGCCTATGATGAATTGTATACATTATCCTTAGAGCTTGTTAAGAAAAATGAAAAGTTAAGAGAAGAATCTAAAAGCTAAACAAAGAATTTGTTTCTTCAAAAGATGAACTCAGAGAGAAAGAAGAAGTAATACATTGTTTAGACTCTAAGTTTATGATCTCTTTACATAACCTATCTAATATCAAAGATGAATTAAATGAAATTAAAATAAGTTGTGATGAGCTTAATAAAGAAAATTTAAATCTAAGAGATCAATTACAAAGGCAAGACAAAAACATTAGCAACCTAGAATCCAAGTTGAACATTTCTAAGGAAAATTTATCTAATGCTCAAAATAAGATAAAAACTCTAGAACTTGGATCTAATGTTATTAATGAACTTAAATTTGATTTAAAACTTGCCCATGAAGAACTAAACAACAATAAGGAAATTGAAAATGATTTATTAAAAGTTAAAAATGAAAATTCAATCCTTATAAACAAAGTCACTCAACTTGAAAGTTACAAACAAAAGTATGAGTGCAAATTTACCCAAGGTGAAGAGAAATTTGAAAAATTAATTAGATTGGGTAAATCTCAAAGAGATAGGACGGGTCTTGGATTTGATATGTATACTTCATATTGCCCTAATTTCACCAACACTTTTGTGAAAGGTGAGTCCTCTTTCTCTAGCACTCTTTCTCCTTTGCCCAAAACAAAATGTCATTATTGTGGTAAGGAAGGGCATTTCAAATTTGAGTGCAAATTAAGAAAAAGTCATTTGTCTAAACCCATCTTTGAACCTAAGAAAGAAAAATCTAATTATATGAAGGGTCAGACATTGAATTTCAAGGAAGACTCTAGGAAGTTCAAACAAGTTAAAACATTTCAACAAGAGTCATCCAAGATAGACTTTAAAAGGACTAATAGTCAAAATAAATCTATCAAAAAGAAACTTCTCACTTTACCTCTTCTAACCTTGGAAATGAAAGAACTCTTGAAAAAGGTTGAAAAGTTAAACTTAAAGTTTAAAAGACAAAAAGAGGGAGGAAAAGCTAAAAGAAACGAGAAGAATAAAAAGAAAATGAAACACCAACTTCAAAAGACTAATCATCAATCTAAATATAAAATAGTCAAACCTCAAAGATATGATGTCAAGTCTAAAAGAACTCAATCTTTATCTCCTCTAGTTGGTGAAATTTCAAAAATAGACTCCAAAGTTCAAGACCTTAGATGGATACCTAAGGTTAGACCTTTAGAAAAATACTAAGGCTTTTTAGATAGATAGGACCAACCTTTTCTCATAGTTAAATGTCTAGTTGGTCTTGAATCTAGTTCTTTCTACCTTCTTAGTATCTACTTTAGGTTTCAGATTCATTTGGTTGAGTCTTGCTTGTTGAAAATGCATTTTGAATTTAAAAAGGTATTTTATGATAAAATTCATGTTTTTGATCAATTTGATTTGAATTTTTTAAAAAAAAAAGAGGTTATACCTTTTTAGTCAATTGATTTGTTTTTCAAATTTGTTTAAATTTTGAATGGATTCATAGTCAAACCATATTTGTCAAAATTAAATGTTTTTGAAAAATGATTTTAATCTTACAAGTCTTCATTATTTCAAAAGGAATTATTTAGAATTGATTTCATAAAATCTCTTTTCTAAATTTTTTTTAAGCTTGTTTGATAGCTGGGATTAAGGGTAGATTACTTGTAGATTGTACCTAATGAGTTCAGGCCCTTTTTACTCTGAACCCGTTAGAAATCAGGTTGCCCCAATTCGCCCGGTTGAACGCATGAAGTGGCCGGTCAACCAAGCCTGCGCACCCAACAACTTGAAAAGTTGCGCTGGGTTGATTATGTTTCAAACATAATTTCTCTCCTTTACAGGTCGACAGCAGAGTGCACTGAGCTGGTTTTCTTCCTTCCTATTTCCTGAGTTGATCTCTTTCTTCTTCAACGTGATTCAGCTATTGTTTTTCCTTCTCCATTCTCCCAGCTGATTACAGATCCGTCTCAGGTAGCCAATCATCTTCTCCCATTAGCTTCTCCAGGCTCCATCTGATCTCCACATCTGTAGCTTACTGGTTCAGCTTCTTTGAGATTTTCTTTATTGCCATCATTTCCAGAGATCAGTTTCTCATTCAGTCCCTAAGATGTTATTCAGTGATCCTGCAATCTGAGCATCCAAATCTACTTCTCAGTCCTTTCCCACCCTCGATTTTAATCTCTGATTGACTATGGCTGATCAATTTTCTTAGAGTTGTGTCTTCTTCCTTCCTTAAGGAGTTTTTGTAGTCATTTGTACACACCCTTTTGGCATCACTCCTTTGTGATCTACTCAGTCTCAATATCTGCACTCCAAGTGTTTGACAGTTTGCCTAAACCACTCCAATTTTCAGTTTACTGTTGCAGTGCCAATTTTCAGCTCTTGTCTTCAGTCTTGAGCATCCTTCTCATTGAAATCCTCAAAAATGGCTCGCACAAAGCAAACCTTTAGGAGGCCTAGCAAAAAGTCCAAAACCGGCCAAGCTTCTTCTTCCCATGGATCTCCCTCATCCTCTCCTGAAGCTGCCCCTCCTCCAGAGATTCGTTTCAATCCCATTCCTTCTCCATCTTCAGTTGTAAAATCCTTCCGGAGCAAAGGGATAATTGTTGAGAAAATATGCATAGTCAAAGATTTAGTGGATTATGATGTCCCAGCAATTCTTGAAGCCATTGGATGGGGTAGCATCCTAACTTGGAGTGGCAAAACTTATGCTTTCTCTGTCCATGGTCTCTATGAGTCTATTTGTGCCTCTACTACAAATTCTTTTACTATTAGATTCCTTCATGGTGAAGAGGTGGTCACCATTGATTTGATTTCTTCCATCTTAGGCATACCTAGGTCTGATGGACCAAGGTTTATTTCAGAAGTCCTGCCTCTTAATGAGAGAGAGTCAGTGACTCAAGCCCTATGTGGAAAACCTAAAGTTTGGTCTGCCAAAAACTGTCTTCAAGCCTCTTCTATGATTCCCTCCCTACGTATCATTCATATCATCTTTACTCATTCCATTTACCCTAGGAAAGGGAACAAGACTGAAGTAACTCCCTACATGGAAAATCTTCTTTACAATGTGATTACCGGTGTCCCTATGTGCCTTCCTTCAGTTATCATGCACCATATCATCTGGGTTATCACAAGCTCTCAGCCTTGTGCTGCTCCTTTCGGGTTTCTCATTACCCAGATCGCCAGATCTTTTGGTGTGACTCCTCCAGCTTCTGAGAGACCTGAGTCTACAACGGTCTTCAACAAAACTAATATTCTCTTGATGAAGCTACCACCACCACAGAGAGTAAATCCCGTTGCAAAAGGAGATGCTGAGATTGAGGCTGCAGAGACAGAGATTGCAGATCAGCAGCAGCCCCAGACTCGTCAGCTAGAGCCCCAACCCCCTCAGCAGCGTACCTTGGAGGATCGCATGACGTCTATGGAGCAAGCAGTTGCTTCCATGCGCTCAGAGTTTCAGGAGTTCAGAGGGATGATGAAGAAAACCCTGAAATATCTCTCTAACATCTCTAGCAGCTGCAGACGCCATGATGATGTGATGCCCCCTTCTCCTACAGATTCTTCTTAGATCCTAGGCGGGCATTCTTTCCTTTTGTGGGGGTAGTGATAGATTGACTTTCATTGATGTATTTTTTATCTATCAACTGACTGATATTTTGATTACTGACCATGATATTTTGATTTTTGTATTGGTCAAGTAATTAGTGAAATCTGTACTAAACTTCTATCTTTAAATCAATGAAATTATAGTTTCACTTGTTCATCTCTTATCTTCTTGTTATATTTCTCATGATGAATGTTTATGTTGCTTTGATACTGTATATGAATATCAATTAATATTTGTTGTCTTAGCTTCATTCAAACAATGCATAGACAAATCAATATACATGATAACTTGTTCCGCATTACATTTTGAATCTCATTTGGTAACAGGTGCTGTTGAATGGTATTTTTTTTCTCAAGTATACAGGTTCCTTTGCAATTCGATGACAAAGGGGGAGAGAGACAGAAGATCAGAAGATCCGACAAAGAGAAGATCAAACAAAGAGGGAGAGAAGATCAGATCTAACTAAGGGGGAGATGTGATCAAGGACTAAAGAGGAAGATCGCTTGAATGTGAAGAGCAAGAGAGAGCTCAAACCAAGGGGGAGAAATCTTGAAAAGATTAAGTTAAAGCTCACGACGAATCGGTCGTTCGGTCAAAGCTACATTCAAGAGAGATCAGAGCCGTTTAGAAAAGCCAAAGTCCTAAAAGTGTTACGATCATCTTTGTTGCCATCAAATTGCAAATGGGAGATTGTTTGTTTTTTCTTTGTTGCTAATTTGATGGATTCACTATCACTTTCACTGTCAAATGATCACACACTCATGCATCTTAGTTTTGACTTTGGAATCTAAGTTCCTAGCTTGCATATGCATTTGATTTTCAAATGATTTAATCATGCATGTTTTGAGAACTTAAATGCACCTTTAAAAACCTAGTTCTTCATGCATATTTTTCGAAAATCAAGTTAGGTATCTAGGTTTGTGATTTGCATACATTCATCATTTTTAGAATCTTGTTATTATGCTTAAATCACACTGGCCATGAGTTCCAAGTTTTATCTTTGGAAAATTGCAATTTCTGCAGGAACTCATCCCAGGCCAGTTTACTCAGTCGACCGACCCCTGCACCTGGTCGATCGAGCCAACTAGCTGTTGGGCATCTTGGCCAGTATACCCGGTCGATCGAGCCCTGTCCTGGTCAACCGGGGAACTAGCCGTTGGGCCAGGTCGACCCGAGGGTCATGGGGTCGACCGGGCCAACTATCCGTTGGACTGTTTTTTCTATATAAGTCCATTTCATTCCTTTCTTTCAAGAGGCTTGTTGAGTGAATCTTTGGAACCATTTTGAAGCCTAAGAAAGAGGAATACGCTGAGAAAGCCAGAGTGCTATTGGAAATCAAAATGTTTGATATTTAAAGGTATATCTTTCCAAGTTAAGATTGATTTCCATTTCATTTAAAATCAATGCGTGTTTTACTCTTTGTAACTTCATACTTGCATGATTTCTAGCTTTAATTGAGTTGTTTTGCAAACACCAAACTACTTATTCATATTAGATTGTTTTGCAAATACTCTTGTCTCAATCACATGTGTTTTAGTCTTTAAACTTCATACAACTTGTGTAGTATGTCTTTCAAAGTTGTTTTGAATATTTCATGTGATTAGCTTATCACTTCAATCATCTATTTCTGTACTTAGATTTTCAAATGCATCAAGCATTCATTTAAGAGCTTCTTTTTAGAAATTGATTGAAGTAAACATTCATACACTTTGAGCACACACCTTAGCTAATTGTTTGTGTATGTTTGTATCTTGTTTTAAACTTTCATATCAGCCTATTTAAGAGGCAAATGTATTGAGCTTAAATTGTATCTCTTTGAGTGTTTGTGTAGACACTATTTTGAGAGAAATCTTTCTATTGTAAAGGTTATTGCTTAGCCTAAGAAAAGCACATTCTAGAGGTTATTGCTTAGCCTTGGAAAAGCATCTTGTAAAGGTTATTGCTTAGCCTAGAAAAACATCGTTGTAAAGGTTATTGCTTAGCCTTTTGAAGAACATAAATAGTGGAAATCCGGTGGGGTGTTGGTTCACAAGCCGATAGTGGTTGTAGGCATTGAGGCCGAACCACTATAAATCTTTGTGTGATGGTGTGTGCTTGTGGTGATTGCTTTTGTTAGCTTCCGCATTTTGTTTGATAATCATCACTAGTGGCTAGTTAATTTTAAAGAAATTAAAATTGGTCTTAATTGGTCACTAACTTGTAGCTCACTCTATTCAAACCCCCCCCCCTCGGGTAAGGATCTCGGACTTTCAGTGCCGAATAATGAAATGGGTGTCTTGCATTGAGGCTATATCCAAGATTCACCTTACTGACAAGTAACAACTAAATCAACGAGAGCATTCATCTTTTTCTAGGGCCTATTTGTTTGCTGGTCGTGAATGTTGAATTCTTTAAATGTTGCTACCCACAAGTTTTCCAAATCCTTCAATGCATTCTACAATCGTGATGCTGGAATTTTGAATTTTTGAATGGCCTTTCAAAATTTAAAATTTAAAATTTTGACCGGTCAAAGTGACACTTTAAAAGATTAGACTTCTAACATTCCATCCATCATATAAGAAGTTCTAAATAGGGACTATGTTCTCCTATGCACGTGTGCACTGTGCAATGTGCATAGACGCCATTTATGCCATTTGTCACATGGGACTCTTGTGATATTTATGAGTTCCCGCCTATTAGACAACAATGATGCGCAAAGGTGTAAGTGTGTAGGAGAAAGATTTCCTTCTAGATGGTCCTGTAATTGACATTGTTTATGAAACTCCCATTAAAAATCCTTTGGAACAAACGCCCCAGTAGAGAGTCTACATCCACGTCTCACTTAGGCTTTATCTATGTGGAAGTAGCGCTACTCCACAATGGGG
The DNA here is from genome assembly GCA_038049695.1 of Cinnamomum chago. NCBI lineage: Eukaryota > Viridiplantae > Streptophyta > Magnoliopsida > Laurales > Lauraceae > Cinnamomum > Cinnamomum chago. The sequence goes on along the minus strand of CP142462.1, from coordinate 33,872,934 downwards.
ACCCACCTATTAGAAATTTGAGCCACTTGAATTAAATATGCTACCCATACATGATATGTCCTACAAAATTTGTCTTTTATAAAAGTTGGTCTCACCATAAGATAAGCATCCGATTGATAAGATATTAACATAGTCTTATATATTATAATTAATATATTCATTATTACATTATTAATTATATTTTCAATTTTATGGTGGGATCAACTCTTATTAGAGTAAAATTTTGGGACATCTCATTTACGGACAATTTATTTCAAGCAACTTGGATTCTTAATAGGTGGTCTTAAAAAGATTTTGAGGTTTTTCCCTACAACTTACCTCTAGAGATGACTTTCCCTCCACCTTCCCAAAGTCTGAATAATTCCCCCTAGCTGCAATTACACCGTTTTAGGACTAAAATACCCATAGTGTGGGTTATAGCCGGGGGCGGACCCACGTTGTTATGATCTGGGAAGGTCCCCCCAGATCACCCCGGATCAAATTTGGTAATCTGCATACAGTTGAAATAGGCACTGACCCATACACTACATGTATGTGACTAGTCGCCCCTTGTACATGGGAAGATTGCCCCACGTGTCCCTCCATTGGCATAAAGGAACTCCAAAACACTGTTGGTGCTCCAATTCAATTAAAGGAAAATATCCACTACCTTGAGATCATGGGTTTGGTGAGGGAGTGCAACATAGACTTATAGTGTATGTGAGTGTGTGGAGTAGAGAGCATCTAAGGGTATAATGATAATACATGAGTATCTTGTGGTGTGACTTGTTTGATATGTAGTGTGACATGTGCTTTGTAATGCAATGTTTATGGCAAGGCTTTGCTATTGGCACATAAAATAATACTTTTCCCACACAAGGAATCTAACTTTTTTTAATTACATTTTAACCCCTTTATGAAATGACCAAAATATCCAATCTCCCACCAAAACTCAAAAAATATGTTCTTTTCACACACAACTGATCTTCTTCCCTAAACATACCCCAACACACAACTCGTCTTCTGCACATCTCAGTCTCCACTTCTTATTCTCCACTTCATTGTTGTTTTGGGCAACTCATCTTCCTCCATTTTCTGTTCTTAGCCAACTCATTTTCCTCCATCTCCTTCATCTTTCCTTCTTCTTGTACTTAACTTTTTTCATTAGATCTTTCTAGTGCAATGAAGGAAGAAAAGAACAATGAAATCGTGCCTCTCAATCAGAGCAGCAGCGGAAAGGTCCGTTTCTATGTGATTTTTTCGTATTTTTTGCCATTTTTGTGAAAATTTTCTCGCCTGGGAAGGAGTAGAGTTCCCGATATGCACGGTATTTCAGGTCCGAACAAACTGATTCTGTTCGGACTTTTATGTCCGAACAAAATGGCTCTGTTCGGAGATTGTATTCCGAACATATGCAATATATTCAGTTTTAAAGATCCGAACATTTTAGGTTAGTTCGGACCTATGTATCTGAACAACATATGTAATTCGGAAGTTTGACTCCGAACATTTCTTCTACAGGTCTCTATACAGGAAAGTCAAGTTGGATCGGACTTTATCATGGATTATACCAGTGAGTTTATAACTCAAGAGGTAAGACCTACTGTGGATTTATTACTCAAATTACAATTGTTCGTTACTAAATTCATAATAAATTTGTTTATTGCATATATTTCACAGTCGAGATTCGTTGATTAGTTGGGCTAGTGGTGTAGGAAGAAAAAACGGTTTTGTCATTGTCATAGAGGTTACAAATGTCGCTCGGGTAGGTGTCAAAGCTAGAGTACTCATTGCATGCGAGAGAAGCGGACAATATAAGATGAACATGGCCAGAAGCGAAAAAGGATCAAACAAACAGGTTTCAGAAAATGTGGATGCCCTTTCGCATTAAGGGGCAAAAAGTTAGACTCAAATGATGATTGGATGTTGGAGGTTGTATGTGGCTTGCATAATCACTCAGCCGTGGAACATTTAGAGGGGCATTCATTTGCAGGCAGATTATCAGAGGAGGAAACAAAGTTGCTGGTTGATATGTCCAAGAGCATGGTTAGACCAAAAGAAATTTTGGTTACTTTGAAACAAAGAAGTGAATTAAAAGTAACCACAATGAAGACAATATACAATCACGTTACAGATATAAAGTTAATGAGCGGGATGGAAGACGTCAGATGCAACAACTGCTTGGGAAGTTGGCAGAACACAATTACATAGAATGGCATAAGAATTGTGAGAATGGTGAAACTGTAACTGACTTGATTTGGACACACCCAAGCATCTTAGATTTGTTGCGTGCATTTCCACATGTTTTAATAATAGATTGTACTTACAAGACCAATCGTTATTGTTGGGATTGGTGTATGCCCTAAAGCCCACTGACTGCACTCACATCTCTGTTACTGGATATTTATTGGTTATTTAATGGAATGACATCTTTCTCTTGATACTTGTGTATATGTATGGTTGTGTAAGGCCCATTGTTTTCTAGTAATGACTTAGGTGTGTAGTGGCTACACACAGTTAGGTCTGAGTCATGGACACTTGAAACAATAAACTTGTTCATAACTGAGAGATGGAGTTGGGCACTTCATCTTGGTATAAGTTGTAATGAGATACTCTCCTGTATTCAGGGTGACTTACCTAAGTCACGGGAGGCTTTTCCGGATTTATCTCATTAGTGCATGTGTCATGCATTGAACAGGACCACTTGTAGGTGTGATCTCTAAAATAGTACTATCACAGAGAGAGATCAAATCACCTCTTGCTACTGAGTGACCAGTGCTCTTAATCTTGAGCATTTGTGGATGAACTGACGAAGTCCAGTTCTTGTACTTTAATTCACTATGGGTGAGATCCTGTTCATGGGTCAACAGCTCTGTGTTTTGGGTACTCGGGCTTGATTAGTTGGGACGTGCAAATGCAATATGGAATCTATGCCATCGTGTGATGGAATGATCGTCCCCTTAGAATTATCCGATTAATCATCAAAATCTAAGATCTTAGTATATGGATGTTCCATATAGATATTGAACTTGTGGGTCGCTCCCTGGATCAAGAGAATGATATCCGGATGATGATTCAGTCAAGGGTATGAAGTTCTAAGGTTGAGATGTAATCAAGAAGGTAGATAGTACATCGGTTAACCTACTTGATTATGGATGTTACATAGAGGGGCATTGTGGTCATTGTACTTGGTAGGTCAAAGACAATCGTCTATTTATGATGAGCTTTATTTGCAATTCAATATTTGTCCCTGGAGTGTAACCATAACTCTTTAGTGGAATGAGTTAGGGTTAAAATGATCCTAATGTTGCTATGGGGTTAGCATGGACATTTTGGTCATTTTGGGAGCCAAGGGCAAATATGTCTTTTGGTCCCTCTTCTAGCCACTTTCCTATATTGGCATGGTTTCCTAATTTAATTAAATGGTATGTGGTTGAATTAATTTTGTGGAAGAATAATTTTGAGTATAAATTCAAATAGGTTTTTGATGGCATACATGAATTTAACTCTAGCTAAATTATTAACTAGTGGGCCATGGTGTGTTTATCTATCTTGTGGGCCAGCCATGTGGGGTGCACCTTATGTGAGGTTTCCAAGTTTGATTAGGTATCTTTACTTGGAAGGAAGAACTCCTCTTTGGGTAAGAATTCCTATGATTGAAACTTACTAATTTTAGTATCTTTAATTAGAAAGTGTTGCACACTAAAGGGGCTGGTTGCTTATTTTATGGGATTGACATTCCTATTAGAAAGAGAACTCTTAAAAGGGAATGTGATCTTTATAAATAGAGAGGGAACTGCCCTTGGACGTGCAACATAGAAAGAAAGGAAGAAACACCAAGGAAACCCATTGGCCGCCCAAGACAAGTAGACAGAAACCCATGCCCAGCCCATTGCTGCCTTCTTCTTCTTCGTTGGAGAGAGGAGATCAGTTCCTGGGTTGTTTCCATAAATTGTAAGTTCAGAAAACCCATCTAAGAAACCATATTCTGATCCCACAATCAAAGCCAATCAGGTTGGGAAGTGGAATAGAAGAGAAGATCAAAGGAGAAGTTGCTGCAGAAAATTCCTGCAACACACATTGCTGGTTGCAGGCTGATTTCAGTCCTTTGAAGTCTTTCTTTTCAGAGTTTTGAGGCATTCAAATCATCAAGGTAATAGTCCTCTATTATCCCCTTGCATTATACACATGTTGATTATGATTTCATGGAGTTTTATGCATGTTTCATGGCTGGAAATCAGATCTGGGTTCTTGTTTTAAAAACTTGAAAAACCAAAATCAGCCATGGCAGTCCAAGTTCAGATCTGTAATGCATGAACTTTCAGTTATCGCATGCCTCTGTTGGAGATTGTTGGAGTCACATCCACAGACATGACCTTTTCTATATGCTTTACATACGTTCAGGCGGAACGTGAAGAGAATTATGCATGGGCACTGGGTGTATTGCGTTCTATTATTCATGATGGTATTCTTCCCAGTGTGATTGTGACGGACAGAGAATTATCACTTATGAAAGCCATTAGCACTGTATTCCCTGGTGCTACTCATTTATTATACAAATGGCACATTAATAGAAACGTATTGGCGAGATGTAAGAAATTGTTTGAAACGAAAGAAAAATGGGACAGGTTTATTATGAGCTGGAATATGTTGGTGTCTTCATCCATAGAAGAGTAGTTTGGTGAACAACTCTGTAAGCTAAATCAAGAATTCAGTACGTATCCCGGTGCACTAAATTACGTGAAAGGTACTTGGTTGGATGCATACAAGGAAAGATTTGTCTCTGCATGGAACAGATAAATGTATCCATTTTGGAAATACTACATTGAATAGGTATTTTTTAACGACTACTGATCATTTGGGTAATGCATATTAATTACCATGCCTCACCTCTTAACAATTTTATGTAGGGCCGAGAGTTCACATTCACAGCTCAAGAGGCAACTTGGATCAAGCCAGGGAAATTTTGAAGCTTGTTGGAGTAAAATCCACAGTTTGCTTGAGTTGTAGCATATCGGTAACAAATCTTCATTTGAGAAAAGTAAGACAATTGCGTAACATAATTTCAAGCCGACTGAATACAAAGAGCTTCGTGGTAATGTCTCAAAAAATGCAATTGAAAAAAACTTAACAGAAACCAAGAGAGCCAACCTAGTTGGAATTAACGCCAGTGTTTGTGGTTGTGTTATTCGACGTATACATGGATTACCCTGTGCGCATGAGATTGTAGAATCTATAAGTCAAGGGCGGCCTATTCCTCTAAGTTGTATACATCCGCATTGGTGTAAGCTTGATATGTTGCCAACTGCCCCACCGAAAAGTTCTTCTATGGGGTTGGATTGTAAGGCAAATATGGAGTTACTTGAAAAATGGTTCAATGAGTACGATTCCACGAGAAAACTACAACTTCTAAAGAAGATACGAGAGCTAGCTATGCCAGAAAGTACTTGATGGTGCTCCGCCGTTCGTCCTCTCCTTCCGTCCCGAGGGCTGCCGAGGTCCGGCGAAGGAGAAAAGCGGTCATCAACACTTTTTTGTACGGGTATGCCAGATTTTCTATTCTACTTTGAATTTGAAATGGTGATCGGGAGATTCACCTTCATAAGTAGAAAGGAAATCAACTGTTTTTCTAACTTTCCATTGCACATATACTTTAAGAAAGAGACACTATTTTTTTTTTAAATGCCGTGAGAGGTGATTTCATTTTGTTTGCCGTGAAAGACGGTTTTGTGCCGTGAAAGGCGATTTTTTATGCCGTGAAAGGCGGTTTTTCCGTAGAAGGTGATTTACAAATCTCATCAATAAAGAAAGACAAGAAATGTGATTTTTTGTCTCTTTACAAAGAATACAAGATACAATAGAGAAATGAAAAAAGGATTCTGATTTCTCAAGAGATTACGGGGACTCGTTTAGATCGACGGTCGCAAGTCATGTATGGACTTCGCCATCGTCCTTCAGATGAGAACACATGATGCTTTGGTTTTTTGGCTTGGCTTGGCTTGGACCCCACTTTTTTAGAGGATAAAGACCAAGGGGATGTCCTATATCCAGTAAAAAGCTGAGTAAACGGGCTGAAGAGCCGCGTTTAGGCCATGTTGGATAGAAGGAGAGAGGACCTTGGGGGGTGCCCCCGCAAGGGACTTCGATCACCTTGTGGTGTTTCTTACATCAGAGTTTCTTCGAAGAAGGAGAGCTTGTTTGTGCAGAGATTTCTTTAAGAATTCTTCGGGATTTTTCTTGGATTTTTCTGGACCATTTCTTCTTGGAATGACCCCCCCCCCCTTTTATAGGCTTTTGGTGGCCATAAGGTGGGTTTATGAGCATTGATGGCATTGATGCTCCATGATGAGAGGAGTTACAAGTTTTTATTTCTTGATTTTGTAACTCCTTTTTTCCCTGAATATGATTGACCGATAGAGAATGATGGGCATTTAATCGCCTTTAATCTCTATGATGAGGAGAGTTTCATGACTTATTGTCATTATTACTTGGACGTATAACTCCCATTTGCTTGATTTTGATTGGGCCGTCCAAAATAATGGGTTAATGACTGCATTAAGTTGTTATAAAATGGGTCAATTAACTGCATTAAGTGGTCGCCAGGGCATTTAAAGAGTCGCGGGCCGTGCCGCGTCCTTTGGAATTCTTCTTGTGATGATCGTCGATGGAACCACGTGTTGTTTGATGTCGGATGGCGATGCAACTTCAGACATTAATTGGTGCCAATGGGCCGGTGACATCTGTCTTGTCGATTTCTCGATCGGTCAGACAGAAAGTGTACAGTCTTGGTCAGCCGGTTGGCGATCTTGGAGCGATCAATGATGGTTTCGTGCTTTTGACGGTGGATTCGAAATGTTGATGAAGATCAGTCGATTTCAAGCATAAAAAATCAGATTTTCGGAAAACCACAGAGGCTGGAATTCCAGAAACGCAATTAGGGGGAAAACGGGCCATCCGGCGGAAAACCAGGCAACCCGAACTTCCAAGGTCGCCGGCGACCATGGGCTGGGGTCACCACCGGCGACCATGGAGCTTTTTCCCCTTCCGGTCGCTATTTCTCGGTCGTTTTTCGATCTTTTTGTTTCTTTCTTTCTCCTGTATTTTTCTTGACATTTCTCCTCATTTATTGGCTTGATTCCCCTTAAGAAAACCTGACGAGAAGCCATGTAAATCGGAGCCCAAAGTTTCCTATTTTTTGGAAAAGTCGAAGACTTTGTAGCTGATTTTCCGTCAAGAGTCAAAACTTGGTCAAACGATGTCGGAATGACCTAAAATTTGAGGTGAAGCCTGTCGAGTAGTAGATAGGACCAACCATTGGCTTTTATATGAGTTTTGAAGCTATGTGGGGTCTCTTCACCAATAGACTTGATTTTACCGCGAGGAAGATGCCTCTCTTTGATGTACGGTCAACCGATGTCCGATTGACTTGAAATTTGATAGGGAGCCTATTTGAGTCATTTTGAGATGATCCATTAGCTCCGATTTGGATGTCGTGGTCCCGCAAAGCTCCGTTGCCGGGAGGCTTGATTTTGTTTCGGAGCGTCAAAGTCAGGTCAAACGTTGTCTGAATGACCTGAAATTTGACGTGCAGTCGTTTAGAAGCATGTTGAAGCCACCCATGTGCTCTGTTTGATAAGTGATGGCCTCGGTGATTCTCGCTGCCAAAAGGCTTAATTTTTCTGTTCAAGGGTTGATGGAGGGTCAAACGTTGTCGGTTTGACTTGAAATTTGGCATGGAGCCTTTTGGAGGTGTTTTGAGATCATCCGTAGGCTTTGATCGAAGTTTTGATGTATTCGACACGTCACCGCCAGGAGCGCCTGTTTAGCTGTCGGAGGAGTGAAGTTAGGCCAAATGATGTCGAAATGACCTGAAACTTGATGTAGAGCCTCCTAGTGGCATCTTGGGGCTAGATGTGTGCTCTATTTTGTGTGTTAGGGTCTCTGCCTTCACCGCCGCCGGGAGCGCTTGCTCAACTGTTGGAGGAGTGAAGTTGGGTCAAATGATGTTGAAATGGCCCAAAACTTCATGTGTACCCCTCTTTTGGCTGTTTTGAAGGATCTTGCAGTTTTTGTTTGATTCTGACAAGATTTGATGCTTGAAGTAGCATTGCCTGCTTGTAGCAAGATGCAGCTTCATGTGGCTTGTTGATGTTGAGGAGGCAAGGTGACTTTTTTGGTGTCAACAGTACTCATTTGATAGAACCCGAAGTAATATCAAGAACAAGAGGTAGACCAACAATGAAAGTTGACACCTCAACTCGACGAGATCCAAGCGCTTTCGAGTTGGTACCATCTGCACAGGATAGCTACTCTCCTAAATCTGTTTCAAAGACAGAAGCAAAGGATAGAGGACGACTGGAATGCAAACCGAAGACAATAACAAAGGCTAGGGCGGTTCGTACGAGGTCAAAAAACATCAATAATTATGTGCTCTTATTTCCCGTGGGGTTGAGACCTTGCATTCGATATGTAAAGGACGTCTCAGCTGATGGTAACTGTGGCTTCAGAGCCATCGCTAGATTGGTTGGCTTAACCGAGGGTCGATGGAGACAAGTAAGGGGAGATTTATTACAGGAGTTGCTCGCACATGTAGACCACTACAAACAATTATATGGGGTGGAGAACAGAGCTGAGGAATTGATTGATACATTATCATACTATGATGACAACCCACCAATGGACTATTGGATGACTATGCCTGACATGGGGCATCTCATAGCATCTCGTTACAATTTTGTTTTATACCACTTGAGCATAGAACAGTGTCTGACTTTCCTCCCATTGCGGTCTGTGCCACTTCCTATGCCTTCCCAGAATAAGAGAACAATAGGTTTTGTTAATCGAGATCATTTTGTTCAATTGTTCTTAGAACCTGGTCATCCAATTCCACCTATTGCAAATAAGTTGAGACAGTTTCACCATTCCTGTGTAGATGATTGGGAGTTATCGTACAATGATCAGATCAAACAATTCAAAGAGCTTGTAACTCTAGACGTCTCAACATGTGAGACAATAGATTTGGATTGAATGTAACAAGTTTAAATGTAACAAGTTTTTATTGCATTCTCAAAGTTTGAATGTAACAATTTGCATGTAACAAGTTTGCATGAAATCAAGAATGTGTTATTGTTGTCATTAAGTTTGAATGTACACGTTACTGGTGTGTTCGGATGTACAGTGCCGTTCACATTTAGCTTGTTCGGACCTGTGTCTCCGAACAAAGGATGAGTGTTCGGAACTGTATGTCCGAACAAAAAGCTAGTGTTCGGACCTATGTATCCGAACACTAGCTTTATGTTCGGAACTGTGCATCCGAACACTGCAATTCAACTTGTATCCACAAAATATTTCACCCTGTACATCTGTAACAATTCATTCAAGGGTCCATAGTAATAAAAGATAACATAACCAAAATGCATATAAACTAACTAAAAAAGTACAACCACTTTCCCAAGTAAAAACTACTTAAAAGAGGGTCCAAGTCTTATAACAACCATCCAAACTAGAAAAATAAAAAGAAATACAATTTTTCATTTTTGTTAGTCAAACTTCTTCAAATTTCGTCAGGTGTTCCTTCCCCTTGTTGACCTGCTGCGGGTGTAGCTTTGTGAACTCATGTGGGGATGTCGAATGGTTCGTTGAACATCGGCAATTGACATTCCCAGTAACACATGGGCAACCTGATTCATATGGGTATATAGTCTCCGTGGGTCTTTAACCCAATGGTCCTCACCCTTTCCCATCACTTCATCAAGAATGAACAGTGCATCCGAATTACGCTGCTCATAGTCCACCATACTGTTAGACTGTGTTTCTTCAGGACGGGATGCAAAATTAGAGTGATGGTTTGGGTTTTGTAATATCCTCCACGAGACTTGTTTATACCAATCCATATACCCGGGTACGCAATCTGCAGGACGCCTTACTGGTTGACTACGGCTCAATGCAGACAGTAGGTGATTAGGCCATCCCTCCCAAACTTGATTTATGTATTGATACGCGATATGGTAGTCACGGGCAGTCGGGCCTCGCATAGCGCGAGTGGGGGCTAATGGCGGTGGAGGAATAATTTGTACTCTCCTAAACTGTCTGAGCACCCTATCCAGATAATAAGGCTCAACAACATCCATGCACTTGATGCATCCACAGTAGTATGCAACCTCATTGAAAGAGTGATAGCGCCTAACATCACGATATGGGTCCCAAGTGACATGAAAATAGTGAATCCAAGCATAAGATATGAAAATGCATAATATAGAATAATAACTTCATGTGATAGAAAATGAGTATGAAAATATGCGTAATTATCAAGTCAGTGCTCATGAAATCAAGTCTCTCTCGTAGTGCTTGTAAAGGAGCAGACTCCCTATGAAAGACCCATCGATGGACCGGGGACTGATTGGGCTGATAGTGAATGTTTGGAGTTTGAGCCAAACATTTGAAGTGCTCGTACACCCAAGCTTCCAATAGAGTCAGGTAACCGGCTATTTGTTTAATTTCATGCCGAGTTGCTAACCTCAACTGCATGTATAAGTATGCCAGTGCAGCAGTACCCCATGCATATGAACATACATTATCCAAATCCACCAGATGTGTAAAAAATATGATCGGCACTCATGTGCCACTCTTGTCTGTGAACAATGTACATCTTAATAAGTACAGAAGGTAAGCTCTGACTGCACAATCAACCATCTCCTCCCCATCATCGTCAGACATTCCGCCAAACCTTTCTCGTAACCACTCCAATCTAACATATTGGCCCCGCACCTAGATCAGCTCATCATGTGCCTCTATGGGTTCTACTCCTAGTGCATCAACAAGGAGTGCTTGAGCTTCCTCATATGCCATTCTATCATTATATGAGATAGCCCGCCTCGTCATTGGGATGCCTATGATGGATGCAACATCATCTAAAGTGATGGTCATCTCACCAAATGGCATGTGAAAGGTGTTAGTTTAGGTTGCCACCTTTCCACAAAACCCGATACAATAATCTTATTGACGGAGCGGTATGATGCAATCACTAAGGGAGCCAATCTGGATCTAGACATCCACTGCCTAAACCTATCAGACCCATTCAATTGCCATAGCCACAATGACACTTTCTGACCATGACTTAACACTTCAGTGCTCCTCGATCCTACATTCAACAATTGATACATTATCGAAGAAATTCATAACTAAATCAATCAATCAATCTTGATATGAAACAAACGAAACAAACATGTCCACTCCAAATATACCCAGTTATATGTGTATCAAAGCTGGTCAATCAGGACCTATCTTGTGGCCCCGAACCTGATTCCATTTCCATCTCAGGTTGTTCTTCAACGTCCTCCTCACTAAGAAGAGGTTCTTCTACAATCTCTTCCACTCGGTGGCGACGCCTTCTGTTTGAAGCGATAAGTCACACCCTAGAAGAGCTCGGTCGGTCCACATCTGAAATAAAAATACAAACATTGAAGGATAACATGAATGGTTTTTGCAGTAGACTGTTCAGATGTTCAATTTCGAACAAGTGGACTTTGTTCGGATATTCATGTTCGAACAATATTATTTTGTTCGGATATTAAGGTCCGAACAGATGGACTATGTTCGACTATTAAGGTTCGAACAATATGACCATGTTCGAATGTTCAGGTCCGAACAATCGCGATTTCTAGGCGAAAAATGGTTGCGATGATGGATGGAAGCCAGCCCAACTGCATGAAAAAACTTTACTATTGTTTGTATAATCTTACATTGAATGAGAATCTATCCCCATAACAAGTTTTCATGAAAAATAAGGTAATCTAAGATGGATAAAATGGTAAAGAATAAATGGTGAAGAAAAATGAAATGACAATGGTGGAGATAGATATTTACCTTTGGAAGAGGAGATGGTGTAGAGGACTGGGAATGCCGGAGGAACACCGGAGAGACAGAGACACCGGAGAAGTGGAGAGAATATGGTTGATTTGTGTGTGGAGAGAAAGGGAAGACGATTTGTGTGGGAAGAAAAAGGGAAATGGAGAGAGGGGTAAAATGGGGATTTTTGGTGTGTGGAAAGAAATGATGTAATTTTTAAATTATTGTGATGTGTGTGGAGAGAATTTGTGTGGGGAAAGATATATTTTGTGTGCCAATAGCAAGCCCCTTATGGCAGGTCCCTTTGTATAGATATGACTAAAGGGTATATTTTATAAAAATTATTGTGAGTTGTATTGTGCAGAGTTTGACTCCATCTTAGTTTTCCTAAACTTCCCATGTATGTGTAAGTCCATGGGGATCCGAACCCTAGAGGGGGGGGGGGTGAATAGGGTGAGCTTCAACTATGACCAATTTTAATCAATTTTAACTTCTTTAAAACAAACTAGTCACATGTGATGATTAATCATACAAGATGCGGAAGCTAACAAAATAATCACCACAAAGCAAGCACCATTACACAAGGATTTATAGTGGTTCGGCCTCAATGCCTACATCCACTACCGGCTTGTGAACCAACACCCCACCGGATTTCCACTATTTATGCTTTTCAATAGGCTAAGCAATAACCTTTACAATATGCTTTCCAAGGCTAAGCAATAACCTTACATTGATGTTTTTCAAGGCTTAACATCAACCTATACAATGTGCTTTTATAGGCTAAGCAATAACCTCTTCAACCATATGGTTGGTTATCTCACTAAGTTGTGTCTTTAATACACTAGTTGGAGATTCATTTTAGCTCATTACATTTGCCTCTAAAATAGGCGGATATGGAAGTGAAAAACTAATACACACTCACACTATGAATGCAAAGATGAAAACATATGAAGTGTGTGTGTGTGGTCCTCAATCATTTTGAAAATGAAAGTTCATAAATGTATGCCTAAGGCTTTTGAAAGTTTTAGCTCAAAAACATTTATGATTGAGGATGTAATGCAATCACATGTTAAAAGTAACAACTTGTTAATGATGTCAAAGATACACAAGTTGTATGAAATGGATTAGCTCTAAACATGTGATGCATAGGGATGTCAATCAAATCATCAATGAAGCTCAAAACATAAAAATAGATTTGATTGAAATTAGGGGACAAATCATATGTAATTATAAAGACAACTTGAAAAAGATTTACCAATCAAAGTAAGGCAAGTTGTGAAGCATTAAAATAATAATACACATATGATTTGTAATGATGTTGAATCCAAAACATAAGATACATTTGAAAGAGATTTTCTTATGATGGAAAACAACAACCAAAGATTCAACAAAGTATATGAATCATGTTACATATTTCATTAACATGATCTACTTAGTTTTACCAATAAAGTACTACTTTGATGAATCAATGGTGATGTATCCAAAACAATAGATCTATTCAAAATATAGAATATGCTAAGGATACAACATATCATATATTAACATGTTACAAAGATTTACCAATGATAAAACAAAACATGAAAACATATGATTTGTAAAGAGGTTGAGTCCAAAACATAAGATAGTTTTGAAAGTGATTTTCTTATGATGGAAAACAACAACCAAAGATTCAACCAAGTATATGGATCATGTTACATATGATTTCAAAGGTTTTTATATTAACATGATCTACTTAGATTTACCAAAGTTAAGTACTACTTGAATTGAATCATATGGTGTTGTATCCAAAACAATAAATCAACTCAAAACATAACACATGTTAAGGACACAACACAAACATAGTTTATCATGCTAGAAATGATTTACCAAAAATAAAACAAAGCATGAAAACATATGATTAAGAAAGGAAGAGCCTACTTGGTGGTTTAACTTCATTAATCCAAGCTTTAGCTTTCCTAATCATCCCCTTCATCCCTTGGTTCTTTTCCCTTTTGATATGCCTCAAATCCTCTCAAGGAGGGGTTAAAAATTCCCAACTTTTGGCAAGGGAAAGAACTCATATTTATAGCAAAAAGTTGCCAACGGCTAGTTCTCGGTCGACCGGCAAAGAGGTCTCGGTCGACCGGGAAGGCACAACGGTCAGATTTCTGACCGTTGGAGGTTTCAGTTCAAAACTGCAGATTTTACCTCCAGTTGTCTCGGTCGACCGGCGACACTGCCGGGACTCCCCCCTTTTTGCAAAAAATGCAACTTTTGCATATATGAAGGTTTTGCTTGGGGGACCTTTTTGCCTACTAAATCAAGCTTTAAAAACATGTTTTAAAGATTCTAATGGTTTTTAAAACATGACATAAAAAGCCTAAAAAGATTCAAAACTTTTAAAACAAAGGCTTGCTTGATTTCTTGAAAACTCTTTTCTAAAACAAATGCATCCAAGATAAAAAGACAAATCATGCATAAATCAATACTTTTACAAATCTTAAAAGCAATGCATGAATAAAACAAGATTACAAGATTTCTTTAAAACAATGCAAGTGTGTAAATCAAATGATGCTTGAATGATTAATGCATCCATCAAATTGCAATCTAGAAAATTCCTAACAGTATGTAGTTTGAAAAGATCATCTTTGCCGATGGGGCTTTTGTAGACTATCGCCAAGTTTCATCGCAATCCCTATCCGCCCCACCCAAATGAAAATTTTTGGTCCACCAGTGGTTATAACATAAAAACATGCATCCATTCTTGTAAATAGGTTGGGATTTGGACAATGAAAAGACTCGAACTTGTAGTATTGCATTATTGGGTTGAAAATGCAATGGTGTAAATGGGTTTGTATGAAAATATATAGCATTATTATATAATTGAAAAGTGGTGATCTAATATGAATTTTCTTATATTCTTGTAGATCTTATGGAATGTTTGGATGGATATGTACAGAATAAAATATTTCTATATTTAAATACTGGAAAAAAAAAATATTACATAATAAAGCATTCTAATATTAAAATATTTCAATATTGTTGTTGTTTGAAAATTTCCAAAACATTCAATAGATTTGAACTAAGCAATTTGACAACTATCCCATATTATAATGTACGTTAAATTCAAGATTGACCTTAATTTTTAAATGAAAGAAATGGTCAATAACTTTATAATTTTATTTCAATGTGTTTTTAAATGACAAGATGACGACACCATTTTCTAGGAATTCAATTAATTGAAAATAAAAAAAATAAAATAAAAACCCAATTATATTTTCAAGATAAAGAATCTATGGTAAAATAGGTTTGTTTGATTTTCTCAGAATTATATTCATGCAACAAATATGTTATAAAATCTCAAGAGAAGGGATTTTATGGTACACCAAGTTCCTTTGAATTTGTAAGAATTCAATTTCATGTGAACTAATAGGCCCTATATTTCATGGTGTAATGGGTGCTTTTGAATTCTTAGAAATTCAGATCCATACTAATAGATCATATTTTAACAATAATGAATTCATTTCTTTAAATCCTTGATAATTCGATTCCATGCAAATAAGTAAGCCATGTTATATGTTAGGGATAAGATATTAGTGGCAATGTAGTTCCCTATAATTTTGAAGAATTATTTCCATGCAATAAAATCGGCCTTAAGCAAGACAACCAACTGAAGTTTCATGAGCCTTCTATCCTTACTATATATCAATCAATCAATGTGATTTTTGATGATATGACCGATCGAGAAAATGTACGGATCATGGAAAAAGGCCAATGTATAAAAAGAAGAAATGGAGATATAATTAATTTATCCTATTTGAGCCCCACCTTTCATTGTTTAAAGTTTTGATCATATGAACAACCACTTCCAATATGTTCATTCTATCGTATTTCACTTTAATAGGTAAAGGTGCATTGTAGACAGATGTGGGCCACACAGGGTGCAATAACCAGATGTTTGATAAAGGAAGAGGAAAATAGAAATCATATCAAGAGGGGGAAAAATTAAAAATCCAAAGAATGAGGATGCCTCAAGAAAAGGCTTGGATAGTTTTGACATTTCCCCTGAAACTGAGAAGGTGCATGAAAAATTAGAGTTTTTGGAAAGGATGAGGGAAAACCCTCTAAAGGTAAGCTATAGGGAAAAAGCTTAAAGATTTTTCATGAGTTAAAAGCCTAAACCTCAGCATGTACACTGGTATTATTAAGGAGAGTGTCATTCCATTGACAACATGCAGCCTCGTTGTTTACACAATACATTGGCCTTTTACTAAACAATACAATCTTCATGAATTGTGGTTGACAATTGATATTGACAATTGATGATAACAAATGAAACAAAATCTGGAGGTTAGAAACAATGCAAGTAGAGTAGGCTTCATTGAAAGTTTGTAAACAAGCGATTTAAAAAAAAAAAAAAAAACTCATCTCCTTGTGCATTATAATAACATAATCACACTAAAGTATTAAAAGAAAGATTCTTTTGAATGAGATTAATGACATTATGTTTAAAGGCCGTGTCATGGCTAAAATGTCCTTTTATACAATAGAATAAGAGATAAGGTACATTTCCCAATAAAAGAGATGAGGTACGACTTTTTGAGTTTGTAAAAAGTACACGTGTAACTGGGTATCTGATGATCACTGACCCTTTTTATGGGAAATGGATCCCAGTTTGGACCACTAGAGGGGTGCCACGTGGGGAAAAATGTTAAATCAATGATATCTCATTTCCTCCAGAAAAAAATTTCTTTCCCATGTGGCACCTCTTGATTTCCCTGTTTGGACCAAATAGGGGATCCTTTTCCCTTGTGATGAGACCTTTGCCCTATTCCTTCCTTCTTCTTCTTTTTTGGCACCCCCAGCTTTAGTTTGAGACCTTTTATTATTATTTTATTATTTTTTATTAAATAGAGCCCAGCACACCCGGGAAGGAGGCTCATCGAGGTGGGAAGAAAGCCCGGCACACTCGGGAAGGAAGCCCACCAAAGTAGGAAGAAACCCACATATACAGATGGAGGAATATATAGGGGGAGGTGGGGGTTGAACCCCTGACTTTATTCCCTTCTTTATTCCTTTCTTTTAAGAGTAACAGTTGTGACAGTTAGCAGCTTCCACTATGCCACAATCTCTTATCCTTTGGACTTAAATATAAAAGACTGTAGTGGCGGACCCAGGATTTTTGTTTGAGTGGGGCTAAATTTTTGCTCGGCTTTGCTAGACTTTTTTCACATTAACAATATCAAAAGAAAAAATATATTTCATTTAATATACAGAAACCTTTTTCCACGATCGGATCTCTTGCCCAATTGAAGACTTTTCCCACTGTCTCTCCCAAACTGATCATCAAAACAACCTAAGACAACATTTTCTTTAATCATACGTGTTTGGATGCCGTGAAACAATGATTTGGGTGAGCACCCAATTACCCAATTTGGGTTTCCAAAGAGGTTATATTTGGATCTAAAGAATTTGGTTACCTGCTGTAAAAATAGTTCTCTATAGTTGGTTGTGGGTTCATGGCAAAGAATAAAGGTTTTATGTATGAGCTGAAGAATAAAGTGTGCCCAATGGTGATTTGGTCATCTTCGGACCTGTAGATATGCTCTGATTTGGTGATTTAGGCTTAGGGTTTGGATTATGATTTAGTGATCTAGGATTTGAAATTATGATTTGGAGATTAAGGACTCAAATTTAAGTATAGAGTGATTAGGATTATACTAGATCTAAGGGGTGAGGGAGGTAGCTTTATTTAGGATTATTTGTTGAGAGAAAGAGACTAACCATGAGAGGATCGGCGATAAGAAGCTCGATCGGTGCAACGAGGATCTCAGATTTTCAATAGAAAGAAGATGTTGAGAGAGAACGACGCAAAAAGATCCTGTACTCTCGGCTAGAAGATGTCAAAAGAAAAGATGAGTGTTAAATATTGCATAATTTACCCCTCATTAGTCCGAATTTTATCGGCATCTCATATGCATATCATTTGTCTTACACAAAGATTTTATCATTCTATCACATTAACGGATTATCGGATTATCATGTATAAATCCAATTATTTGTAGCGCATTTTTATGTAATTTCTCTTGTGTAGGTGGACCCTGCGACTATCCCAACATTCCGGCTAGTGTCCTAAGCGATCAAGAAGAGATTTCAATAAAGAAATTACATGAAGAAATCTTAGGAAAAGTTGAAGAATTCCAAAATAAGAGGAGAAGACTTTATGGACTAAAAGAAGTCATTTTCTAACACAAATGATTGGTTGATGTATTGGTTGGAGCTCGGGTTGGTATGGAATAGATTATGGGTTCAAATCCTAACAATTGCATATTATTTTTAAGCTTGTCATGGCACAAATCCATGTGAAAGGATATGAGCCAATCAAAAGCCTCCAAGTTGAAGGCAAAAGGCACTTTTGCTTTTGGAAGGAAAGTTTATTGCAACCAATCAAATCGAAGCTATCCATGCAAAAACAAAAAGCCAATGTAAAGCCTCCAAATCAAATTCATGTAATCCATGTGAAAGCAAATAAGTCGATCAAGAGCCTTCAAGTTGCAACTAATCAAATGGAAGCAATCCTTGTGAAATGAAATGAGCCAATCAAATGTCTTCAATGTTCCTATAAATTAGAATTTCAATGTTCCTATAAATTAGAATGTTTTTATAGAGTGAAAGGAGATCTTTTGACAAGTTAGTCTTTTTACAATTTTGTTTTTACTTTTAGATTGTAATTAGGAGCTTCTTTGTAACTAATCTAGAGAGAGTGTGTAATTGAAGATCATTAATGAAGATTTGGAGCTCTTTCTTGATGTTTAGTGGCTAAGGCTCTTGGATTAGGCTCTCGTTTCTAAGTAATGTGATTAGTTCAATTTCATGCATGTTTTAGTTTAAATTCCCTACTTGTGCCTTAATTGATTAGTAGACTTTAGATCTAATTGTGCTAATCTCTCTCATTTCTCATGCTCTATCTTTACACTTGATGTTTTGATAATCTCAATTGATGCTTTGTAGTTGGAATAAGTTCTCTTACATAGCATGCTCTAGAGCCCTTATCTTTGATCTTTTGTAGCTTGATTTTGATGATTAGTTGTTAGGGTAGTTAGGTTATGATTTAGAACCTTGGCTTTTTTATTTTCTTTACTTTGATCTTCATTACTATATTATCCAATCTAATTAGGCAAGAGATTGCTAATTGGATTGTAGATTTGGGAATTGAATTAGAACATGCATTGTTTGAATTAATTACTTACTTAGTGGATTTTGGATTGCCTAGTCTCTTCTTTTTATTGTTGTTAATTTAAATCCTTGTTTTATTTGTTATTTTCACTTTTAGATTGTTACATCCACATTTCAAATCACTTGTTTTAAAACCCTACACATTTCACACCACATCTTCATATTAAATAGTCCATTTCCACACCACTCATCCATTAGTTTAGGGCAGTTTGTTAAATCTTGTTAATTTCATATTTTAAATTGTTAGTTAGAGTAGTTTAGTTGCTATTTTAGTTTTGTTTCCCATTTCAATTAGTTTAATTCCATTTTTCACACAAAGTTTATTAGTTTTAATTGTTCACTTCAATTGTTTACATTAGCTACATCTTAGTTCAATTCTACATTAATTGGATTCATTGTTTGTTCCATCCTCTCCTCGTGGGATCAACAACCCAGACTCTTTAGTCCTTTACCACTTGACGACACCGTAGTCTTGCGATTAAGCGTTACACATTTAAGTGTCGACCATTTTCAATAAGAATTTGTAACGTGGGGCAAGAACAAGGTTTACACGTGGAGCATTATTGTATCCAGTTATTGATAAACCAAGACCATTCATTTAGTTGAGTACCTCCCTAGTACCAAGTGTGGAGCAGTGACTGACATTTAGCATATGGAAGGGTGCAAATGAAATGGGCCCAAATGCCTGGCTACCTAGCAAACAAGATCCAAAAAAATTGGAGTCCGATGTTGATAATAATAAGAGGTCTTTAACAAAAGGCTTGCTATTTTTTTATACAACCTCAAAAAGGCCCTTACATTTGAAGTTTTCACTAAAACGTCCCTCTACTAGCTTGTGAAAAAGTAACTTGTAGTAATCAATTTTATGTTTTTACCTGGGGAAGAGATTCAAACAACTTAAATAAAGATTTTGCCAAAAGCCCCCTTCTCACTAACGCTCATTTTTGGGCTTTCATATAAGGAGCCTACGTTTTATTAATCCAACCCACTCATGCACACCAGGGCCCCTGATTGAAATGGATCTCATCTCACACTATTTTGAACATCATCTTCCTTTAACTTTTATCACAAAAGTTTACACAATGTATAATACCATTATACTTTTAATTAGGACCTAAAAGAGCCAAGGGTTGATAAGAGAACATTTGCTTGACTTTACATTACACATTTTCCTATTCCACAACCTACTGCTTCCATCTTCATCATTTATGCATGTAGGTAGGTCCCACAACTTTGAGTTTCTGAGAAAGGCCTAGACCCCATATTGGAATTGCCCGAGATAGGTAATAACCTGAGACAATGATTTGGGTGAGCCATAGCATATACACGTCTTAGACGTTAAGATCAGACTTACCTGAGATAGGTAATAACCAAGATTACCTTTGAGCTAGCATCGTGCCTGCTATAACATAACTTGAACAATGGTCGATGTAACAAATCTAAGTTGGCCAATTGAAAACCTCGATTATCTAGAATCACGAAAGAGAGATAAAGAGGATAGGCTCACAACTGATATTAGAATTTTAACACCTAAAGTGTCTAACTAGATTAGTTACTTTATTCCTAATTTAGTTGTCATTTAGTGGACCATAAGATTAGTTGAACCGTATACTGCTTGTTATGCACAAACTAAGGACTAGCCACGGTGGACGATCCATAGGTCTGAAGACATGCTTAGATCGTTCCTGTTTAACTTCCAGTTAGAGCAAGATTGAAGGGACTTGTATAAGTTCGTGGACAATAACTTTACCATGCGAGTATGGACAGGATATCGCACGAGACTTTCTAGGAAAATTTTCATGTTATTCTTAACTCCACATGACAAAAATTCTCTTTAGCAATCGACGCAAGACATCAATGTGTAGAAAGCAATCTTCATGGGCTGATTTTGGATGAGACCGGTGTTAAAAATGAACTTGCATCAAGGTATCGGAGACAACCGGAGTAAGCAAGGGAGCTATGCGGACAAGTGACGAGTTGATATCAGAGTTCTGTAGTGAGAAAGTGAAAGCATCACCAAGTTTAGACTAGAGGCAAGGGACATCTCGTTACGTTGGATGATGCTGGATTCATAATGAAGTCAATGACTTAACCACAGATCGAGATTACGCCAGATCACGCGATAATTAGGATGTAATCCATGTGACCATACTGCAAAGGATAATTTGAGATCCATCTCACGTCGTTCAGTACGATAAAGTTCAGACCAAACCTGACACAACATATGTCGAGTGTCTGCTCCGTATCATGAATGAGAGAGATCAAATGTTGTGGACGAGGACCATTTGTTGGATGAAACTTCTTTGGGATCATCACGGACCGAAGGAAGCCACGTGGGAACTCGAGGAATAAGTCACACGGTGCTACCCCGAACTCTGTACGCAGGTATATTCATTTGGAGGACCGAATGATTCCTTGAGGGGGAGAATGTTACACCCCGACCCAAATTGATCTTATTTAATGCTAATTAATTGTGCTTTAGTTAATTTAATCATACTTAGTTATTAATTAAGGTAGTTTATGTAAATTATAGATTTTCTCAAATTTCATCATATGCATGTCATTTTGTCATGATCGCGTATATCTCGTTGAGCACGTTGATTTTCGTATTAAACTTAATCTCATTCGATTATTCATTGAAGAAGTGGGCCATCATTTGACTTAAAATGGAAATAGTCAAATTTAGTGGACTTCTGTGCAAAAAGGGGGCATCCTTATCCCTTTAAACCCAACTCAATCCATTCCATTCATTTTTCACCACGGCTGGGGGAGGAGAACCCATTCCTCATCTTTTCTCTCCATTCTCCTCCCTTCTCTTTAATTTCCAAAAGGGTGTTGGATGTACAATTGGAGTTAAGGGTTGTAAGAATCATCATCTTCTTCTTCTTCTTTTTCTCCTTTTTCCTTCCATTTCTTTCTCTCCATCTCCTTCTTCCTCTTCAAATTCTAAGAAGCTGTTGCATGAGTAATTAAAGACAAAGTGAAGAGTCATCTTCATCTTCTCCATCTCTTCAATTTCATCAAATTTGTTGACAAGAACTCATCTTCCCCAAATTCGGATTTCTTGTCAAGGTAAGAATCAAACCCATCTTTCTTTGTGTTTTTGAGTTGAAATGGAGTCAAGGGACTCTATTGGAGTCATATTTACATATTCATTAGCAGTTTCCTTGTGTTTTGTGATTAGGGTTTGATATTTGGGGATTTTGGTTCTCTTGAGCTAAGATTAGAGAAAAGACTTGGAAAGCTAATTTGAGACAAGTATAAGCTTAATTTGGAATTTACATGTTGTCCATTCATTGATTGATTCAGAGATTTTATTTGTTTTATCATTCTAGCCTCTTAATATGATTAACTGGATTAGGTCCCTATTTGTAATAGCCGATGTGGATGTGATTTGGATTGGATTACATTTAGTGATTATATGTTGTAAAAGGGGAGCAAGGAGGCTCAATGTACAGGTTATTGTAGAGGAAGTTGTTGAATAATGGAAGGAGAGGTGAGAGAGCTCTAGAAATGTAGAAATAGCCCAGTTCTGCACTGACCGCAGGCAAGCGGTCACGTAGCGGCTAGCCGCGTGATCACTTGGCGGCTAGCCGACCCCCGGGCGGTCATAATTCCAGAAGCTATCAGTTCTTGTCAGAAAGGGGTGGTCGGCAGGTGGTCACCTGGCGGCTAGCTGCCTTCTGGCGGTCAATTTTATAGTAGGTTGGTTTTTACAGAGGAACCGTGGTCACCAAGCGGTTACCTGGCGGTTAGAACAGTCGGCCAGCCGCCTGGCCACCTCTAGCTGACTAACTTCCCAAAGAACCCTAAAAGATTTTTATATGATATGTCGAAGACCTTTTAGGGCCATAATTTGGTACCTTGACCCTTGTATGCCCAACGGAGATCTCTAGAGTATGAGATATCTCGAGAGGCTGAGATAGACTCATGTTTACTATTCGAAAATCTATCACCATGCCATGGATATTAATTGAGTGAACCTTTTGTATTAACTTACACATTGTGACACCAGATAGAATAGTAATACAAGGATTCTCTAAACTTATATCAAATTGGATGGGGAAGAACATATAGATAGTTAGACTAGATTGGCTAGTAAATTCTTTGATTCCTTAAATTATTGCATTTCATATTGAAGTACACTTTCATTATTGATATCAATCATAACTAGTAGATTTATTGCATTATTAGTATTCTTTTAGGTCCAACTGTTTACATTCACTTCGTAAATCTTCGGTATTGTATACCGATTTAGTATTCATTAGTAACGTGGATTGAGTAAGTATATTGTGATATGTGATTATTATTCAACTTGATTATGGACAACGAAATAAAAACTCACTCAAATCCAATTATTATTTCGATTGTTATTGATTCGATTGAGTCGGCACTACTTAGCTTCGACCCTGTGATACCCGACGGGGTTGAACTTGATTTAGTTATTCGAGACTACTGCAGTAAGTCATCTGGAGCACCGGAACTCCAAAGCCGGGTAGTCAATTAGCCTTTGGCCAGGCCGCTGGTGACATCCCCACTAGATTTGCTCTCTTTTGAGAGGATGAGCTTAAGGCAGTAGCCAATTAGTATGTTTCATTTTTCTTTGATTCATAAGCATAAATTGTTCGATTTTAGTACAATTGCCTAGTCATTACTTATCATTGACATCTGTTAATCTAAATGTCTTTAAATCCCATTTGATACATCATGTACTTGCTCATTAATGCATATACTTGCCAAATTGTTGTATTTGAGATACTATTCTTGGTGTCACTGGGACCCAAGACACCAAAGAAAATTACTTTTAATCATTCAGATTTGGGGTTGATTAGTAAGCTTATCGTTTAGCTATGACCGCCGGAGTACGAATCAGAGGGGTAATCTTGAGTTTGAGACGAGGTATTTCAATTGCACTTAGCTTAAGGTAATGCATATGATTAGTTTTATTTCGCATTGTATTAGGAATATATTCCTTTGAGATAAGCATCTAGTAGTTGCTCATTAGAGTACTTGTGTACTATGCATTTAAGAGATTTAAATTATTAGCTTTATTAAAGATAAATTGTAATATAATAGATTGGTTATTGGACTGAACATGGCTTAAATTTTGGTATTGTACATGTTTCCGCAGATAAATGTGCATTGACAAGTGTCAGTGAGTAATCCTCACACATAAAATGTGGAAATTTTCTCCTTCGTGAATTCGGACTTGGTCCGGAACATGTGCGAGTTCACGGGAGTACGCGTGTCACACTTTGGAAACCACCCAAATCATGGGATTCTCGGGTCCGGGATGTGACAATTTCATACCAAACAACTAAAACCAAAATACTATCATAACCTTATTATATTTTATTCTCTCTTGATTTGACACTTTACTATGCTTTCTTTTTCATGTAAAATTATCAAACGGGAGAAATGTCATTAGATATGGAACACTTACGATAGAGTGTGAAGGATGAAATTTTCTAAAGGCGTTTGCAAGTCCCCATATCATTAAATCCTAGAGAATCCCATTTCTAGCATGCCAAACGCTACCAATGAAATCACTAGCTGGAAATTTGATGCAATTTAGATCTTTTTTTGCACTTAGAGTGTCCTCCAATCTTGTTTAATATATTTATCCTCCTTATCGAGGCCAGAAAAAAAAGAAAAAAAAAGTCTATCAAGAGGACCCAATTGCAATAAGAAATTAGACCGAGATCTGAACTCACGTGACACGCGCATAAAATAAATTATGGCTCTTTTTCTCTGTCCCACCAACACTGACATGTGACAATAAACAAGTCCCTAACCCAAAATGTCTTTAATGGGTTGATAATTTTTAATTCATGTTCAAAAAGTCTTATAATATTTTTAAATTTGGCATTTTCTTATGATATTGTTGAGAAAATGTCACTGAAAATAAGTTGATTTGTTTTAAAAGTTCAAAAGTAATCAATTAATTCTACATTTTGTCGAACACTTCGATGGATTTTTTTTCTTCCTTTCTTGTTTCTATATTTGGTGTTTAAAGTTTTAGCGAAGTTTTAAAAAGCATGAGACTATAGAGAAAATAATAGAATATAACTCAAGAGTGGTGTGTCTATCGTGATATTTCCAAAATATTGTCAATAATTGTTAGTGTCCCGTTGTTTGTGGGTACACTCACATCTAATCATGTGACTTAGCATGAATTCCAATTTCATCTTGATTCAACTACTTTCCCTCTTTTCTTCTTAGCTTCTCTTTTCTTCTCTTTTTCTTTGTTATTTTTTAATAAGAACCTAGAGTCACTCACTCTTGCCCCCTAATGAGGGTTAGGGATGTAAAAGGACATCCAATTCTCTGATTATCCGAAGGTTTTGACCCATTAAAAATTAGTTTTGGAAGCTATTTTATGTCCCAATTCATAAATGGGTCCAATCCCATAACTCAATTTAGGTTCCAATTTTTACCTAAAAAAAAAAATTATGTTCCGATAAATAAACAAACCATGTAAGTTTCGATCTATAGACCCGGCCCGTTATCTGATCCATTTGCCCATACTTTTCGCATATCTAAAATGCTTTGTTTAATGGATCTATTCATTAGAATATATAGAAATTACAAGCATCCTATTATTCCTTTGGTGTGCAAATGTTTCGGATAGATTGCCCCAGCTGCTGGTCAACTAGTTAGGGAGATGGTGTAGCATGTCTGGATCCTTGAGTTCAATTGTAAAGCAAACAAAAAAAAAAAGAGCTTAGATACAAATCTTTAATGTTGCAAAGTGGAGCTCAAAATTAACTTTGGTGGGATATTTTTATGTTTAATCGTAGAGGTAATAGATTTGATGCATTGTTATAGGTTGAATGGAATCACTATTTTAAACAAAAAATAAAAATAAAAATGGTTTTGAAACCGGTTTTGAAACTAGAATTGCAACCGGATCCTAGTCCTCATATTGGAATAGGGTCTGGAACCAACTAATATGTTCCAAGACCGAATCAAAATCAGATCCGAATGCCGGCTCCAGTTGGTTCTAGCCTCGAACTAACCCGTTTGCATCCCTACTAAGGGGGCATTTGAGATGATTCAACCATTCTTTACTATTCTCACCAACTAAAAACTACTGTATATTGTGTATTAGTGGATCTAATTGCAAGAAAATTGTACTAAAAGAAGCCATCAAACTTACAGCCATCAAATAAAGAGTCTGACAGTTTGATCAAGCTAATATCACTTCCCTCATATATCTACATCTAGAGATGTCATAAGGGATTTACCCTAGCACGACACAGCCCGCCACGGGCCATGCCATGCCTAGAGTGGGTTGGGCCGTGCCGGGCGTACTCGGCCTGCCTCTTTAATTTTTTTCCGGATTAATTACTTTCGTCTTTTCATATTAAAATTAAAAATTAGAATTGATGGACCCGATTTCTTTCTCTCCTCTCCTCTCCCATCCGTCCTCGGGGTCGCCGAGAGGAAAAATCGAGATGGAGGGAGGAAAGGGGGAGAAAAAAAGGGCATCTTATATTTTTGTACGGGTATGCCAGATTTTCTATTCTACTTGGAATTTAGAAATGGTGATCTGGAGATCCACCTTCGCAAGTAGAAAGGAAATCAATCTTTTTTTCTAACTTTCCAAATTGCACATATATTTAAGAAAAGAGACAGTTTTTGAATGCCATTACAGGCAATTTCATTTTTGTTTGCCGTGAAAGGCAAGTTTGCCGTGAAAGGCGATTTTTTGCCATAGGAGGCGATTTTGTGCCGTGAAAGGTGATTTACAAATCTTATCAAAATGAAAGACAAGAATTGTGATTTTTTTTATCTCTTAAAAAAATAAAGTACAATAGAAAAGTAAGAAAGGGAGTCTGACTTCTCAGGAGATTGTGGGGACCAGTTCAGATCGACGGTCGCAAGTCATGTATGGACTTCGCCATCGTCAATCAGAAGAGAGCGCTTGATGCTTTGATTCTTTTGGCTTGGCTTGGACTTCAATTTTTTAGAGGATAAGGACCAAGGGAAGGTCCTATAACCAATGAAAAACGAAGAGACGGGCTGAAGAGCCACGTCTTGGCCATGTTGAGTAGGAGAAGAGGAGGCTTCTTCTTAGAGGAGGGGGGGGGGTTGCCCCCTCCCAAGGGACTTTGATCACCTTGTGGGTGTTTGTTGTAGCAGAGTTTCTTCAGAGTAGCAGGGCTTCTGGATCTTGAGTTTGGAATTCCGGGATTTTCCGTGTCTTGGCTTCTTGGGGTCACCTCCTTTTATAGGCATTTGGTAGCCTTTAGGTGACTTTATGGGCTTTATTGCATTAAAACCACATAATGGGAGGAGTTACAAGTTTTAAATCCTTTGTTTTGTAACTCCTTTTTCTTGGCTTCTGATTGGCCGGTGGAGATAATGGGCATTTAATCGCCTTTAATCTCCATGATGAGAGGAGTTTCATGACTTTAATGTCATGATGATTTGGACTTGTAACTCCCATTTCCTTGCTTCTGATTGGGCCGTCCAAAATAATGAGTTAATGACCGCATTTAGTTGGGTCAATTAACATCATTAAGTGGTCGCTGAGGAGTTGAAGAGTCGCGGGCCATGCCGCGTCTTTTGGAATTCTTCTTGCGATGATCGACGATGGATCTTCATGTTGATTGATGTCGGATGATCACGCAACTTCAGACATTGGTTGATACCAACGGGCCGGTGACATTTGTCTTGTCAATTTCTCGACCGATCGAACAGAAAGTGCACTTTCTTGGTCGGCTGGTTGGCGATCTTGGAGCGATCAACGACAATTTCATGCTCTTGACGGCGGATCCGAGATGTAGACGAAGATCAGTCGTTCCCGAGCGTCGAAAATCAGATTTTCAGGAAATCACAGGGGCTAGAGCTCCCGAAACGCTAAAAAGGGCGGAAAACGGGCCTTCCGGCGGAAATCCGGCGACCCGGATTTCTAAGGTCGCTGACGACCTTGCACCCATGGTCGCCGGTGACCATGGCCCACAGTCACCGGCGACCATGGGGGGAATTTTCCCCCTTGGTCGCCGTTTTGTCAGCCGTTTTTTGGTCTTTTTCGCCGCAGTTTTCTCCTGGATTTTTCTTGACGTTTTTCCTCATTTTTTAGCTTTGTTCTCTTGGAGAAAACCCAACGAGAAGTTGTGCAAAACCGGGCACAAAGTTTCCTATTTTTTGGAAAAGCCGAAGACTTTGTCGCGCAGAGTTGCTGATTTCTGTCAAGAGTTACAACTAGGTCAAACGATGTCGGAATGACCTAAAATTTGACGTGGAGCTTCCTGAGTAGTAGATAGGACCAACCATGGGCTTTTGTTTGAGTTTTGAAGCCGTTTGGGGTCCCGTCGCTGCTAGGCTTGATTTCGCCGCGAGGAAGATGTTGCGCTTTGATGTGTGGTCAACCGATATCCGATTGACCTGAAATTTGACATGGAGCCTATTGGAGTCATTTTGAGATGATCCATTAGCTCCGATTTGGATGTTATGGTTCCGGGATGCCCCGCCACCGGTAGCCTTAATTTTCTTTCGGAGCATCAAAGTCGAGTCAAACGTTGTCAAAATGACCTGAAATTTGACGTGCGGCCCTTTTGAAGCATGTTGAAGCCGCCCATGTACTCCATTTGATGAGTGATGGTCCCGGTGGTTCTCGTCGTCGAGGGGCTTGGTTATATTTCAGAGCGTCAAGGTCGGGTCAAACGTTGTCGGAATGACCTGAAATTTGACGTGGAGCCTTTTGGAGGTATTTTGAGACCATCCGTAGGCTCTGATCAAAATTTTAATGTCTTCGACGCTGCCGCGCCAGGAGCGCCTGTTTGGCTGCTGAAGGAGTGAAGTTAGGCCAAATGATGTTGGAATGGCCTGAAACTTCATGTGAACTCCTCTTTTGGCTGTCTTGAAGGATCTATCAGTTTTCAAGTGATTCTGACAATATCTGATGCTTGAAGCGGCATTGCCTATTTGTAGTAGGATGCGGCTTCATGTAGCTTCTTGATGTTGAAGAGGCAAAGTGACATTTTTGGTGTCAACAAATGCCCCGTCGAGGTACAGCGACGAGTAGCTTTTGGAGTCGTTGTGCCTCGAAGAGAAACTTGATGGAGCGCTTTCGATTTGACTAAGAGTCTTTGAGCATTTTTTTAATAGCCTTTTGAGTTTCCAAGGGGATTTTATGGTAGTGAGAGGGATCACGTACCATCTCAAGGCAAAGTTTTGAAAATGACATGAGGGAGTTGGATTTGGGTTTAGGATTTTGGGTTTTCCTTTTGATCTTGTGAACCTAAAGGCTTTATGTGACGCATCAGGCGATCAAGAAGGATTTTTTTGTTTTGACCTTGTGACCTAACAAGCTGTATGTGGCAAGTTAGGGGGTCTGGGTTTGATTTTTGGATTTTGACCTTGTGACCCAACAAGTTGTATGTGGCAAATTGGGGGGTCAGATTTGGTTTTGACCTTATGACCCAACAAGCTGTATGTGGCAAGTTGGGGGGTCAGGTTTTTTTGTTTGTTTTGGCCTTGTGACCTATCAAGCTTTATGTGGCAAGTTAGGGGACCAGGGTGTTGTTTTTTGTGGGTTGTCAATTTCAAGATTTTGGCTTAATTTGGTTCATGAGGTTGGATGGTTTGGTTTTTTGAAAACTCATGAGGCTCTTTTTTTTTTTTTTTTTTGAATTGTTCAATCGACTCAAAAGAGGCACGTGACCATTTTGTATGCTCTTGGTAAAACAAATTTTTTTTTTGAAAGGAGGCCCGTTTTAGTGCCTAGGTGGTCAAACCTGACTCATATGGGCTAGCCCATGGGACCTTAAGCTTTTGAAGGTGGCTTAGATCTCACATGGTGTCATTTTGTAAAGAATATCTAAAAATATCTCTTTTGGATAGAGAATATCTAAAAATATTCTTACTTGAAGAGAATCTCTCAAGTTTCCTTTCTTTTGGGAGAGAATTTCTCAAAGTATCTCTCTTTGGGAGAGAATATTTCTCATTCCCTTTCTTTTTGGAGAAAATTTCTCAAAGAATCTTCTCTTTGTGAAAGAATATCTCAAATTTCCTTTCTTTTGGGAAGGTTGTTAATTTTTAGCACTTACCTCCTTTCTTTTCTCCTTGTTTCCTCTTTTGGTTTGCTCTCTTCTATAAAAGCAAGAGGAGATTGGATCTTTGCTTCTTTGCTTTCTTTCTTTGCAAGAGTCTTCAAGAGTGCTTCAAGATCAAGAATTCTTCTTCTTCTTCAAAGATCTTCAAGCTTTTCTTCTTCTTCTCCATCAATGGCTTCAAGTAAGTTTTCTTCCTCCACAAGAAATTTCCATTGTAGAAGTAAGAACTACTTTCGTTTTCTTTTCTTTTCTCTTTTTTTCACGTGTTTTCTTTTTTTCTTTTTTTTTCACGTGCTGTTTTTTTTTCTTTTTGGAGGTTTTTTTTTTCTTTCTTTTGCACATTTTTTTTTCTTTTTCCTTGGCTGTACAGACCTGGCCATACCGCCACATGGCAATGGGCCACGGCCTGCTGCCCAAATTTTTTTTTTTTTTTGAAACTTCTCTCCCCTTTTTTTCGCTTCTCTTTTTTTGCTCACCATGAGAATGAGATTTATGCACCATGATGATGAGGTTTTATGCATTTCAAGATGTTCATGCATATTTGTTTCTTTTTTTTTTTAATGCCTCAAGATAAGAGGCTAGAATCTCTAGGTCATGTCAACATGAATTTTGACTTCAACAAAGTTTGATTGGTTTTGACCAAGTTGGGTTGGAATTGGTTAAAATTTTGGTTAAAGTTTTCCTAGCATCTAATGCATGATTTTTTTTTTGGATGCATGCTTTTCAGTAAATTGATTGGGAGCATGATGATGCATACCTAGAAATCTTTTGCAAGTTTTGGGATTTGGAGCTCGCAGCAATGTTGAGCCCTTTCTTGATCTTGCTGGATTTTGAGGAGTTTTACAAGTTTCGAAGTTTGGAGCTCGCAGCGATGTTGAGCCCTTCTTCAAGCTTGCGGAGATTTGATGAGATTGGTTTGATCTTGCAGTAATGTTTGAGTTCAAACCTTATTTGAGGATGCTCCATTGAGCTTATCTTCAAGCTTCCTATCTTTGTCGGGATGTTTCCTTTTTTTTGGAATTGTCCCGGAACCATGCCAAATTTTCACTAGAATTTTTAGCAAGATTCTGTCGCTTTAATGATTGATTTTTTTTATCCTTTGCAGGTAGTTCCTCCAGAATAAACAAGGGCAAAGAGCCTGCTTTTGATGCACCTCGCCGGTCTACCAGGTCTCCTAATGTGGCAGTTCGGCAGGCCTGGGAGAAGGTCCAGTTTGTGGAGATAAACTTGGAAGAATGCGACTCCCTCAACCACTATGAGATGAGACAGCGATTGATCGCTCTCAAGGATGAGGAGTTCTACAGGATTGTGGTAAGCAATCGTCCTTGGGTCATGGACGATCAGAGCGTTGTGCCCAAGCCTACCTTTTCTTTGGCGATGCAGTCCCTGACGACTTGACATACCAAAGAAGGTGTTTTCAGTTCTCTTACACAGCTGATGGTGAGGAGAGAACTATTTCTACCCGGTCGACCTTTGATCAGACTGTGTCGATCATGAGTCTTTCTTCGACATGTCCCAAGAGGGAGGATCCTCCAAGCTGGGTGAAGAGGACCAATGTGATCAAGACCGGGGTTTTTGTTGGCGGCCCTTCCGGATATGGGATAAGTCGCCTGTCCGTATGGACATGTTGATGCCCTCTAGTGGCTACCAAGGTTCTGACCATCCGGCGGTCAATTTGAGACCGATTGGCCTTGGCATTTTTCTGGCTGACGGCAGCAGTTGGGTGAAGCCTTTTCGACTTCGTGACCGTTTCAGTGCTGATTTGAGCTGGGAATCATGGACTGATCTCACCCTGCGGGCTGGTGGAGTCATTTTGAGGGAGGCCGGGATCTTCGATGCGGTTCGCGCTTTTCGGAAGACAGTGGCTTTCTCCGATGAGGCCTTCATGGCCATGCTGGAGTCATTCCTTCCACAGACCAACACCTTCGTTGTGACGAATGGTGAGATTGGTTTTACTCTGAAGGAATTGAGCGTCATCACCGGGCTGCCTATCCTTGGCAAACTCTATGAGGAGTTTATGCCTATGGACAGCGTTCTTGAGGACCAGTCTGAGGAGTTCAGGCTCTTGTACTTTCAGTTCACAGCCTTCTATGATTTTTTGAAGGAGAAGGAGGGCTCGAAAGTCCGGTGTAGCAGTTGGAGGAATTATAGTTCCAACTTCTTTGACGGCGGAGAGTCTTCTGATGGCATGACCCAAGATGCTAGGGCCAAGAACCCAGGTTCGAAGAAGATCTCTGTTATGCGAGATGAGTTGAAGAAGTTCATCGGGAGTACATACGCCATTTGTCCTGACATTGCACTGCGAAGAGATCTCGCTGTTTACGTCACTTATTGGTTGGGTGAGGTTGTTTTCTCAAGAGGAGATGGAACACACATCAGGCCGCATTGTATTTTTCCGTCTTGTCAGATGGCGTTCGGAAAGCAGTTGGCTTTGGTGCCAGCTCTTGACTCCTACTTGTGTATCGAACTGCAGACTGCTGCTTTTCTTGTTTGGCTTGGGCTCCCTATGAACAGGGTATTTTCAGCCCACATTTTCTATTCGTGGTATATTTACCACTGTCATGGCTTCCATCGCTTAGGAGTTGTACAGGAAGACAACCCTTTCATGATTCGGTTGGTTAGAGGGACAGCCATTTCCGAATCTCTCTTGTCTGCCCGTTTGAGGATCCGACGATTCAGGGATGTCGAGATTATGCAATCTTCAGTAAAGCTTTCTCCTGGCTTACGGAAGAACGGTTTTGATTTTGGAGCCTCCGGTGATTCCACCAGAGCGGGGTCGGGAAGACATTACTCCTTGACCAATGCAGAAAAGGGGTGGCTTTTTAACATACGTGTTGGTATGATGGTGTATCGGAGACATCTTTTTGTTGATATCCAGCCGTATGTTCCCTCGCGTTTCGCGCTGCAGTTGGGCTTCTCTCAAGGCGTTGTCGGAGCGCCTTTGAGCATGATGAAGCGCTTTGGAGGTTTGCAGGATGGCAGGAATACATGGGCCTTTTATAGTACGGAGGACACTACCGCCATGATTTCCAATCCTGACTTGCCCACCTTCCGAACTGCTGGCTTCATGAAATGGTTCATGGAAAGCTTTTCTATGTACTGGGGGCTTTCCAAGAAGGAGCTTGATGTCAAGCAATCTCCTGGGAAGGGTCTTGGAAGATCGGATGGGGTCCGTCAGGAGGAAGTCTTGGCTTTCCTTTCTGGAGAGAAGCACAAGATCGGCTTCCTCAATGAGCAGGACATCATCAGACCAGGGGTTGTACAAGAGATACCCAAAGAGGTCTTGGAACAGCTCGAGGAGGAGGAAGCCGAAATCGACGCTTGGATGCAAACGGAATTGACGAAGGCTTCCATGGAGTCAGGTGGAGATCCTAACTTTGACGGTGAGGTGGGTACTTCAAGTAAATCCACCCAGAGGAGTAAGAGGAAGAGAGGACATCACCGTAATAAGAGACAACATGACGATTCTCGTGATTTAGAAGTCCCTCTCACCACTACTGAAGAAATGTCAGGGGATGCTGATGAGCCTCTAGAAAAGAGGTGCCGAGAGGAAGAAACCGTTGATGAAGGTATGATTCCTCTTCTTTTTCTTTCCATTTCTTTCTGAGATTTTCTTGTTTTGATTTGCCTTCTCTCCCTTTTTCAGTGGAAGATGAGGACTTGATGATGCCTGACGTTCCAGCCGATGAGGCAGTGATGGATCCGGTTGCGGCGTCTGAAAAAGAACCGAGGGACTCTGGAGTGATTCCAGAATCTTCACCTGGTATAACTTCTTTGTATTTCTTCCTTTTTTTGTCTGTGCTGCCATATGCTAACATGTTGCTTGTTTTCTTATTAGCTGACTTGCCACATGATTCTGACGATTTCGAGCCATCCATGGACGCGGCCTTTGGCGACACTTCGGATGAACTCATGGAGGCAGAAAGTATTCCGCCAATCGTCGATCAAGGTATTTGTAGTAATAACCCTGATGATGATGAAAATCTTTGACGGGATCATATTCATACCTCTCTTTCCATTTTTTTTGTTGTGCTGGCAGATTGTGAGGTGACAGAAGAAGTTCCTCCGTCCATCTCAGTGCCAGAGCAGGAGATGCCTGCAGTTGAACCAGAAGTAGGGACTTCTTCTTCTAGTTTTAATGCGGCAGAGATGAAATCGTCTGAGCAGATTCCTTCGCCAGTGTCTCCGGTTAGAAAGAGCTTAATGATTACTCCTCCAGCAGGGCATGACACGGGCAGTCGACCAATGGAGAGGGGTGAGCCTTCATCCGGGCCATCTCTTGAGTACGCGAAGAAAGTGTTGAAGAGCGTTTTGAGCTCATGGATCGAAACTCTTTCTTCTGGCCATTTAGAAGATGGCTTTAGCATGGTTAAGCATGTACATGACATCCTTGCTGATAGCCAAGAACTCGGCTTGGACATTGCAGATGCAAAGGCTTTCGTTAATGAAGTCATAGCTTTAGGAAGCAAGTGGAATGAAATCAAGAGCTTCCCAAGTGGTGACTTCTTCAATGAGATGTTTTTGAAGCCTTCTGGCGAGGTTAAGTCTGAGCTGGACAAAATCTCGCGGACTCGGAAGCAATTCGTTCGGGAGAGGAACGTTACTGAGTTGGCTATCATCGGGCTGACAGAGGATCTGCACCGTGTTGATAGAGAGGTCATTGAGACCAGGCAGCGTCTTGAGCTATTGGAGGAACAAGCTGTTGCAAAATGGGATGCCATTGTGAAAGCTTGCGCCAGAGAAGGGACTCTAATTCGCCAAGTCGAGGAGGCTGAGAGCAATCTCCGGAGGAAGACTCAAGAGTACAAGCAATGACAGATTCTTTGGGAAGCAGACTCTTGGCCTTAGTACAAGCAAGATCTTCCCATAGAATGCGGCAGAACATCGTGATCCGTCTGCAGCACAGAGAAGCTTTAGAGGCTAAGGCCAAGAGTCTGCTTGAGGAGTTGAGTTAGTTGGTGACAAATCATGTTTTTATGCATTTAGGGTCCATTGTAGTGCATTCATGCATAATTTGCTCAAAAATCACACTTTTTGCATAAATTCATGAAACCTGCCATTTTTGGAGATTTATTTTTGGAAAGTCGATTATTTTCGGTGCGTCAAGGAGGGTCCCATGCTTTTGATTTTTCCAAAAAAAGAAAACCAAAAAAAAATCTGTTATTTTGTAGGTTCTTGGGAAAAAGGAAATTTTGAGAGGATTTTTATGAAACAAAGATACCTTGAACTTTGGAATTTTTGGTGCTTTGGGCAAAAGGGAGAACAACGGTTTACTATTTTGTTTATGGAAAGGATTTTTGGAAAAAAGTGCTGAATTTTTATCCCCCACTTTTACACAGTCTGTATATGTTTTCGAAGTTTTTGAATGCCAAGCCATGATTTCCATTTTTCTTTGAGATTGGATTGAAACTATGATGGAAAACCGACCCTTAGTTTTACAATTTCCTGGTTCAGCTGGTTTTGTTGGCCACAGAGCCGTTGAATTAATTCAGGCACATGGAAAGGGCTGCCTATTGTTGGGGACCGTTAAAAAAAAGAGAAAAATAAGAAATAAGAAAAAAAATGGGTTGAAAAGAATAAAAAGTTGTGTGACTAGTTTGGGTTCGTAGCCTTTTTAACCCGAGCCGGTAAGCCCGTAGGGGTATTTACATACCTAGTGCCCTAAAGACATTTGTTTTGGGAGTCATTGGCCTAATGCTCGTTACATGGGTTACTTAGAAAGCTTAAAAGACCTAGGCATTGCACAATCACATGTGTCTGTTTAAAAAAAAAAATTTGCAGCCTTTGAAAAAATAGTAGTGCGAAAGCCATCATGGTTACCTTAAGAGGAATATTGTTTTTCTTTGCTAAGGTTAGGTGGCCCAGAATTTTGGATTGAAAATTGTTTTCACGGGAATCTTGGTTGATCATTTGAAGATTATTTGTTTTTACGTATACACACTATTTCACCGTGCACGATCAAATTAGCATGAATTCAAGAATTTTAGACCAAAAATGGGATTTGTGAACCGATTTTCAAATTTGCCTTTGCAGTGAAAATTCCGAAAATCGAGAATATCTGGTGTTTGTAAATCTTCTTTTGAAAATGTTCCTTTGATTAAAAAAAAAAAAAACAAAGAGAGAGTTTTGTAGGTAAATTCACTACAAACCCTCACGAGGCACAACTCGTCCACCAGGGGGAACCTAGGGGTTTAAGGGCTTACTGCATACGCTAAATGCAGTTAAGAGTGCCAGCGAAAGTGGTGTTGCATTCATTTGTTTAGTTTCGTTACATTGAATTTAGATTAGATCTTAATAAAAGCCTCATGTTTTTCGCAGTTTTTGCTAGGGACTAGCAAAACGCTAGTTGGGGGGTGTGATGAGTCCTGAAAAGTGCATATTTTCATACACATTTTGGACCATTTTAAGGGCTTATTGATATTAAAGAGCTTTATTTAGTGACAAATCATGTTTTTATGCATTTAGGGTCCATTGTAGTGCATTCATGCATAATTTTCTCAAAAATTACACTTTTTGCATAAATTCATGAAACCTGCTATTTTTGGAGATCTATTTTTGGAAAGTCGATTATTTTCAGTGCATCAAGTAGGGTCCCATGCATCATCCATTTAAGTTCCTTACATAAAATTATTCTTGAATCAATTTATTTTAATTTGTGTAGGAGAAATCAAGAATGAGACCCACGTTGGTGAAATTTGAGAGAGATCAAGGGTAGGACATCTTTCATGATGGACCCATATATCTTGGTATTTTTGGAGAGTTTGAAAAGTCAACAATGGAAAGCTAAACTTGTGATTTCAAGATTAAGAAAGGAAAGTTCAAATTTGGTAAGATCTAATTCTTACTAAGTTTGAAAACTCAAAGATCAAGAAAGAAATTCAAGAAAGGAAAGTGTGCTAAAAGAGTTAACTAGTCAATCAAAGAAGCTTGGAAACAAACCAAAAATGGAAGCAGAGTCAAGAAACAAGGAAAGAAATATCCCAAGATCCCTTTGGACGTCCACATGAGTCCCACACACCCCATTGCACAACTAACATTCCATATGTGCACAATTATTTTCGGATTTCTCAGAGGCAGTAATATTAAATTGGCCATAACTCTTAATCCAGCCATCGGATTGGTGCAATCCATACACCATTGGAAAGCTCTTTTCGAGTAGATAACTTTAGAACCCAAGATTGTGTAATCGGAGCTAAAACGAGGAAGATATGGCCTCTGGAAGTTGGTGCTATAATTTCTACTCGGGATTGCAATTTTACATTTGGAAAGCACCAAAAATCTCTCACTCATCTTGCTATTTCTTTGAAGACTTGTTGGCCAAGGAAGGGACTTGCCATGCAAAGAAGATTGCATGCTACAAACTCGGAACAAAGAAGGAAAGAAAGAGAACAAAAATCTATAAATTGAAGTCATAAGCATCCCTCTCCTTCATGGGAAGATAGACCAACTCTCTCTAGAATTACTACTACACTCCATCTTTTTCCTCTCTCTTTCTCTCCATTTGAGTCATCAAGGAGATTTGGCCGGAAATCACACTACACCCTTGGGTTTTTCATCTAGAAGAGGCTTCTCATCCTAGTATGTAATTGTCATTGTTTATTTTTTATATCTTATGTAAGACTTTGCATATTAGTAAAATTGTTTCTTACTCTTTCAATTTTTCTTTCTTGTCCTTGGGTGATTGGTACTTGTTTTATGTTTCTTTTCTTGTTGGTATTTGGACTGACGACCCAAAGGCCCTAAGAGCATGATTTAAATTATGACCCTGCTTAGAAAAGAATTTTGAAAGAGGAGATTACACTTCCACACATTTAAATTTATGTTCTTCCACACATTTAAGTTTCTGTTAAAACCACACATTTACTTTTCTTGTTTTCACCACACATTTAAATTCTTGAACTTTTGTTTATTATATTTATTCTTAGGATCAATTCAATTTTATGTTTATTTTATGCATAGTTTATGGTTGGAACTAATTAGCATTGCATGCACATTCATATTGGTGGAGTTTAGACATGTTTGAATTGCTGGAATCAGAGTTTTAAATTGAATAAGCAAGAAAAGTCAGAGATTTGAGTCAATGATCTCGGCCAAATAATTTTTGGAAATTTGGATCCCAATATAAAGTGCACAATTCAGCACATTGATGAAGGAATTTCATGACAGATTTTGTGTAAAAAGTTTGTGATTAGAAACCTGATCAAAACACATTATTTTTCGATGAAACTTGGAGAAATTAAAGTTTGATCAGTGTATTTTCAAACCCCAGAATTTCAAGAAAAAATAATTTTTGAAAGATGGTGAACCAGTGGCACAAACATGGCTGGTCGGACCCACCTGTGTGCAGAATTTCTGCACAGTTTTTTTTTTAGGTCATGTTCATACACTCATATCTCATTCGTTTTAAATTGTTTTTCACTTCCGTTTTTTTATTTGATTCATGCATCATTGTAGTTTAAATCCCAGCCATTAAACTCAGTTTTATGTTGCATTAAATTAGGAGAAATCATGCATAAAAACAGCCCTGCATACTAGTTTTTAAGATTTAGAATTTTTAACATCTCATGGCATACATTGCATTACTAACCTTCTAACTTAGGTTTCTTTTTTTTTCTAGTTTGGTTTCTTAGTTTTATTTTTAGTACTTTTTATTCTTGATGTTCTAACTCATGTGTTCTTTTGTAGCAATTTTAGCTTTTATTTTAGGATTTTTAGATTTAGGAAGTTTTCTTTTAATTTGATTGTAATTAATTTAATTTTTGGAAAGTAGGAATGATGAATGTATTTTTCTAGATTTTAGGCTGGAATTAGATTTTATTTAGGGCAGGTATAAGTTGAGAAGGAATCTTAGTTTACGTTGCTCCCAGTGGATCGACCTGGTCTCACCAGTTTATTACTACATCGCGGCTCTACACTTGGAGCTCACGATCAAGTTTTTGGCGCTGTTGCCGGGGAGCGTCATATAAGGTAACTTCTCTAACTTTCCTTATTTACATTGTTTTATGGGTCTGTTATTTTTGGCATCTTTTTAGATTAGGAGGTGCTTGCATGGAATGTTAAACTGCCCTAAATTGGATTAGGAAAGTGCATGGATTGCTAATTAGAAAGGACACATCATTGAAGTTCTTTTTTAAAAAACTTTTTAAAATTGGCAAAGTTACTTTATTTTTCTCAACTTGTTTTAAATCTTTTTAGAAGAAAGTTAACCAAAGTGACCTAATCGCTGTCCTTGATCATCTCGGTGCCGAAGTAAAAGCCTTGTCTAGAGTGTGGAGACAGCTAGACTGTTCTAGGTAAGGGTCCTTCAAACGGGTCCATTCGTGATCCTACCCTTACCTGGGGGCTGAACTGGCCAGGTTGGTTTCATAGGGCCGGGTTGGTGAACTTAAGTAAACTTTTCAACTTTAGGAATTAACTTAGTTGTTGCAAGTGTAGGCTAGTTTCCTTTCCTTTGTCACTTAAAAAAAATAACCAAAAGAAAAACCAAAAGAAAAAAAAACACCAAGAAGAATTGATTCCAAGAAAATGGACCAATGGAAATCCACAAACATGAGGAGACCGAATTCTGGACACATCAATGAGGGCAAAATCAATACTGATAGCCCAAAGAAGTCCTGTGGTGAGTACCTACACCCCACAGATACGTACCGGTCAACTTACATTAACTCATATACGAATAAGTGGGGATTTTATCAAAGCAACTCCGATGATGCTTCAAATAATCACAAATCCCTAAGGGAATTGCGCGAACAAGAATGGAATGCAAATATACATCAAATAACTTGTTCGTTGGAAAGAGGTTCCACATATGGGCGGAAATGGGCCAATCACTATGGTCATGATTACAATGAGGAGTGCATGGAGGGTATCAATGGAATGATAATGGAAGAAGATCAGCCAACATGGGCACCACATGATTACTCATACCCCACACACTCATTTGCTCCTTCAAATATGGATCTAGGAATTCAATGGCAAGCAGAATCAAATGCAAATCAATGGCCTTGCCACGATGAATTGAGTAACATGAGTAGCCTAGGCAATCAGGCTCCTGACAATTGGCAAGATGGGTTTGATATGTGAAATTCTTATCTCCAAAAATTTACTTCGGGTGGGTCGTATGATTACCCCTCACAGGATATTTCATATGCACCCCATTCTTCCCCTTGTTCATATGCACCTAATGACTCCCCACGACCTAAATGGTCATATGAACCACCACCACCCCCGGAGGGCTCCTTGGAAGACACTTTAGTCAGATTCATCATGTTCACGCAAAACACCATGCAATCCATTCAGAACAATACACAATCCATGGAAAGACTAATGACTTCAATTAGTCAAACTGCACTTCAAATGAAAAAAGTAAATGACACCCTTGGTAGTGAGAATGAATTTCAACATGATGATCCATCACTCATTGAAAATCTGACGGATATGAATTGTGCAAATACGCAGAGGATATTCAAGGATGCACCTGTGGTTATGGATGATGGTGCGCTGCATGAATCAGATTATGAACCCTATGAGCCAAATTCCTCCAACCCTCACTTGTCTGATCCGAAGGAGAAAGTGGACCCCTTCGAGGAAGATACTGTGCCCTTCTATGTTGATCTTTACTTTGGGTCCAATTCTTATGATGATTATGGCATTGCGGATTTCCTAGAAATTGATTCTCCCATGATTGATGGACCCGTGAATGCGCCCAATGAGCCCCAAATGCAAGATTACTATTGGGAGGATGACCCCATTTTTCAGATTTCTGATTCGGACAATGTGGAATCCTTGGAATCATGTACTGAATTCTTCATGAAATCTGATGATCCGACCATAAGAGAAATTGCCATCGCATTTCTTGGCCCTCAATGTAATTCAGAGAAACTCCTAGAATTAGAGTGTGGTCCTATTCAGACCTTTGAGTGGAACAGTTTGGAATCATTTGAGCCCGTGCCTATGGACATTGTGGAAATTAAATCAAAAGAATTTGTGGCATCGGAGGACATGGGGCCACCCAGTTGTTCATTGCGTCCTCCTCTCCTTCCATTCAAAGACCTATTGTTAAGGGAGGAAGAATCATTTTTCATAGTGGTCCTTTTTCCATACTTTTGCAACATACATCATGTGGTCCTTATGTTCAATGTGTTTCACGTTCCCATAGTAACATCTCTTTCTGTGCTTCTTGTGATTTGTGTGGAGGAAAATTTCATCTGGGATCCGGGTGGATTCATGGATTTGGATCAAGTTTTTGGCGCCGTGCACTAGGGGGCCTCCTGTCAACTTCCTAACCAATCCCGTCTCCCTCCATGGCTGGTACAGACTCCCATACTGATGCATCTCCATCTTCTTCCATCGAAGCCGAGTTGACCACGAAAATGACTGAAGTTTTAAACAAAGCTTCAGC
Source organism: Cinnamomum chago (assembly GCA_038049695.1). Taxonomy (NCBI): domain Eukaryota; kingdom Viridiplantae; phylum Streptophyta; class Magnoliopsida; order Laurales; family Lauraceae; genus Cinnamomum; species Cinnamomum chago. The sequence goes on along the minus strand of CP142462.1, from coordinate 33,831,429 downwards.
CCCAACCCAGACCTCCGATCTTGCTACTGCACCGATCGGCAGCAAGTTGGATGGCACCAACTACGTACTTTGGTCCCAGGTGGTCGAGATGTATATCTCGGGCAAAGACAAGCTGGGATACATAAACGGCGATCTACCTCAACCTCCTCAGACGGACCCTACCTTTCGACGATGGCGCGCCGACAACGCTATTGTTAAAGGCTGGTTGATTAATTCTATGGACTCCTCTCTTATCGGTAACTTCATTCGCTTCTCAATAGCCAAGTTAGTGTGGGATGCAATTGCCACTACATACTTTGATGGCAGCGACACCTCCCAGGTGTATGACCTCCGGCGACGCGTGACCCGTCTTAAACAAGCTGGCGGCTCTCTTGAAAAATTCTACAATGATCTCCAAGGCCTCTGGCGTGAAATCAACTTCTGTCGTCCAAACCCGATGGAATGCCCAACTGATATTCAACATTACAATACCCTTGTTCAAGAAGATTGGGTATATGTATTCTTGGATGGCCTCGATGACTGCTTAGACCATATCTGAAGTGTTGTCCTGCAAATAAAGCCATTCCCAACAGTGGAGCAAGCCTATGCACATGTCCAGAGCGAAGCTCTTCGACAAGCAGTGATGGCGACGAGTAGCCCAAATGATATACCAGGAGCGGGTCTGGTGTCCAAGAGTCTCAAGCATGGCTCGCAGTCTCAAGCATCCTCCGGGCCTCTCTTTTTGCGTGGTGGCAAATCCGGTTCCAACTCCAAATCCCGAGCCACCTCTGATGTCACTAAATGTTCTCATTGTGGGAGTGCAAAGCATACTCGTGAGACCTGCTTCAAGCTTCACGGGTATCCTGATTGGTGGCACGAGCTCCAAGCCCGAAAGCGTCGTGATGGAGGTGGGAATGATGATAGCACCGGCAAGGCTGTGGTGGCTACAGCAGAACCACATCTTTCCCTCACTCCAGCCGATAGTTCAAACTCTAACCCAGGTAATGCTCTACTTGGTTCTAATCGAGAGACTAACTGCAATGCTTGGATACTTGATTCCGGAGCAACGAACCATATGGCGTTTGATGCAAATGATTTTTCTCAGCACTCCCCTCCTTGGCGAACTTGTGAGAACCCAACCCCTAATTTCCTGGATTAGTGTTGTTTTATTGTGGATTAGTTTCTTTCAGTGGGATTAGTATTTGTTGGGTTGAGTTTGTGAGCTAGAATGGTTTTTCTCTAGTTTTGGGGGAATTTTGAGTGCCTTTGTGATTAGTGGGACCCTTTGGGGGTTCTTTTAGTGACTCTACGCGAGATTGGGAGATTATTCGAAATTCCTGATAATTCTTGTTTTAGCCTTATTTGACTTATTTTGTTAACCTCTACAACTTTCGTGTTCACTCCGTACCCATTCGTAGCTCCGAAAATCAGTTTTTCCAGCCCTGAGGGCAAAATCGGTCTTTTCACATTGAATCTGGACCCAAATTTCGAGATCTCAGAACCATGCCAAAATTATACTTTTTGAAAACTAGATTTTTATGAGAAGCATTTTTCTCTTCTTCGTCGATCGCATCCGAGGCCCACAAATAGATGTTTTACCCTTGGCAAGTTTTAAGTGTAGTAGGGCCCACACCCACCCATTATAAAAGATGACTCCACCCTCTATTTCTCCCTCATTTTTCCACTCTCCATCGACTGCAACTCCCCAGCTACAGTACCAGCAGCCATTCTTCTTCTTTTCTTCCATTTCTCTTGCTCTAATGGAGCCTCCAAGCCACCAATCCGACGAGGGAACTCCGACAACTTCTTCCCCTTCACCTCCTCTCTTGTTTGACATCATTTTTGTGGGAAACCAAGGTGGGCAGCCCCTATTGCAAGCTTCTTCTTGTTGATTCATGACTCTAGAGGTAAGGACTCTTTCCCATTTTCCTTTGATGTGCAATGGCTTTCCCTTAGGTTCTATTTCCAAGCTTGGTTTGAGCTCATTCCTTGTCTTTCATTGTTTAACCCATTTTAGGGTTTGTTTTGGGGTTTTTTGTAGAGATTGTTGATCTTGAGCTTGAGAGGTGATTAGAGGCTTGGTTTAGCTAATTGGAACCCAAGGCAAGTGGATGAATGGATGGTTGGAATGTTATCAAAGTTTTATGAGAAAATCCTAAGTTTTATTACTTGTTCTTGATAATTTGATATATGTTTTCACATATGCTTCTTGCCACATTTCTATTGATCTCGAAAATGCATATTAATGGGTCTTGCTCTCTTGTTAAATCTCTTGGAAATTATGCATTTCATTTGGTCAAAGTTTGCTCATATGGTTTTATAATGAATGGGGTTGGTTTTTCCATTCATATTTATGTTTATTGGCTTGCATTTATTTTTGAAATGAATGCTTGAATGCATATTGGCTAAGTCATTTAATGTTTTGTAAACATGTTGGTTTAGCATTTATTGTCTTTTGGTTATATCCTAAATGAATGTTTGTGAAATGGTTTCCTTCCTCCTTCCTTTGTATTGGACTTGATGTGGAAGAGTGAAGGTGATGAATGATCACAAGTTGGAGTTTTGGAGAAGTATAGATAGATGTATTGGAGGAGCTCTTAGCTCAATTTTATTGCAGGGAATAAGTGGAAGTAGGGAGAATGGTTTTGAGGAGGAGAAATGGCTCAAAATCTGAACACAGTGGGTGATTCCCGCACCTGGCGGTCAGCCTGCGGTCACCTGGCGGCTAGCCACCTGGTGACTGGCGGCTAACCGCCAGCTAACCGAAATGTCACGGTTGCTTTTCCAGAGAGCACACTTCTCCACCTAAAAACTGGGTCAGCTCCACGGTTAGCCAGCGGCTAACCGCCGAACCCATCTGCGGCTAACCGCCAGCTAACCGCACCTTGGCGGTTAGCTTTCCAGTTAGCTGCATCTTGGCAGCCCGCCGCGGTCAGCCAGCGGCTAGCCGCCCATCCCAGCGGCGACTGACCGCCAGGTGACCGAAATTTCCCAGGTTTCGGAGAGCTCCTCGCTCGAGCGCTGAGCTTTGTCGGTCAAAGGAGATTCACTAGGCATTGTATGAGGACATTCGAGAAAGAAACCATATCACGAAGATGTCATTCGAAGTTTTGAAAATTCAAAGTGTATAAGGAGCCCGGAATGTCTTCAAACTCAAGGAGTACCAAGTTATCATTACAATCGACATACGGGACCCCTATTCACCTTAAACAAATCTTGAAACCAGTATTTTAACCGAAATTGTTATAGTTCATTGTTTCACTTCATTCCAAGATTTGTATTATATGATTTGTTTCCCGAAAGCATGATAGTTACACTAGTAACAGTTATTTGTCCCGAAATGTATTGCCCGACATGAAATGACAGTGTGCCCTCGTGCACCCCCGTCTTGCTCGTTATTTATTGTACTTGATTTACTTGCATATGTCCCGATTTGTTATTTGACCTATGAGTCGGCATCACTAAGCTTGGATAACCTTGTCGGTTTGATCCATTGACTTGGAGATCCCTCTCCCGTCCTGCCAGCTGCAGTTTGGATCCCGATACCTGGTTTATTACCGTGGTCCCGTCCCGATACCCGGTTCGCTACCGTGGTCCCGTCCCGTATATTTATATTGTATATATGATTTGAGTTGATTCTCCTCACCTTGTGTGACTGAGATCAACGTCCCATTATACTCTTGTCACTTCGGTGATAAAGGACTTAGCTTTTTCTGATTGCCATCTTGCCAGTTCCCGATTCCTTGGATACCCGACATGTTTTATATTGCTCATTTGTTTCCAATAAATGATTCATTTCCTTTATGAAAGTTATTATTTAAACAAGTGTTAATATTCTCCAAGGTGAATTCAGTTATTATTATTATATTGTTTTTTGTTCTTTGTACACGCACATGTTTTAAATGAATGCCGGTTGGGTGAATACCCATGCTTTTACATATGTTTCAAAC